>OZ038448.1:15708051-15728373 GCA_964036265.1 Daptonema setosum
AGTAGCCCATTTCCTTCCTGCAGAGTAGCCCATTACCCTATGGGTGGGGTTGTAGCCCATTTTCTTCCTGCAGAGTAGCCCATTACCCTATGGGTAGGGAAGTAGCCCATTTTCTTCCTGCAGAGTAGCCCATTACCCTATGGGTAGGGTAGTAGCCCATTTTCTTCCCGCACAGTAGCCCATTACCCTATGTGTGGGGTAGTAGCCCATTTTCTTCCTGCAGAGTAGCCCATTACCCTATGGGTGGGGTAGTAGCCCATTTTCTTCCTGCAGAGTAGCCCATTACCCTATGGGTAGGGTAGTAGCCCATTTTCTTCCCGCACAGTAGCCCATTACCCTATGGGTGGGGTAGTAGCCCATTTTCTTCCTGCAGAGTAGCCCATTACCCTATGGGTGGGGTAGTAGCCCATTTTCTTCCTGCAGAGTAGCCCATTACCCTATGGGTGGGGTAGTAGTCCATTTTCTTCCTGCAGAGTAGCCCATTACCCTATGGGTGGGGTAGTAGTCCATTTTCTTCCTGCAGAGTAGCCCATTACTCTATGGGTAGGGTAGTAGCCCATTTTCTTTCCCCAGAGTAGCCCATTAACCTATGGGTAGGGTAGTAGCCCATTTTCTTCCCGCACAGTAGCCCATTACCCTATGGGTAGGGTAGTAGCCCATTTTCTTCCTGCATAGTAGCCCATTACCCTATGGGTGGGGTTGTAGCCCATTTTCTTCCTGCAGAGTAGCCCATTACCCTATGGGTAGGGAAGTAGCCCATTTTCTCCCCGCACAGTAGCCCATTACCCTATGGGTGGGGTAGTAGCCCATTTTCTTCCTGCAGAGTAGCCCATTACCCTATGGGTAGGGTAGTAGCCCATTTTCTTCCCCCCAGAGTAGCCCATTACCCTATGGGAAGGGTAGTAGCCCATTTTCTCCCTGCACAGTAGCCCATTACCCTATGGGTAGGGTAGTAGCCCATTTTCTTCCCCCAGAGTAGCCCATTACCCTATGGGTAGGGTAGTAGCCCATTTTCTTCCCGCACAGTAGCCCATTACCCTATGGGTGGGGTAGTAGCCCATTTTCTTCCTGCAGAGTAGCCCATTACCCTACTATGTGTGGGGTAGTAGCCCATTTTCTTCCTGCAGAGTAGCCCATTACCCTATGGGTGGGGTAGTAGCCCATTTTCTTCCTGCAGAGTAGCCCATTACCCTATGGGTGGGGTAGTAGTCCATTTTCTTCCTGCAGAGTAGCCCATTACCCTATGGGTGGGGTAGTAGTCCATTTTCTTCCTGCAGAGTAGCCCATTACTCTATGGGTAGGGTAGTAGCCCATTTTCTTTCCCCAGAGTAGCCCATTAACCTATGGGTAGGGTAGTAGCCCATTTTCTTCCCGCACAGTAGCCCATTACCCTATGGGTAGGGTAGTAGCCCATTTTCTTCCTGCATAGTAGCCCATTACCCTATGGGTAGGGTAGTAGCCCATTTTCTTCCCGCACAGTAGCCCATTACCCTATGGATGGGGTAGTAGCCCATTTTCTTCCTGCAGAGTAGCCCATTACCCTATGGGTAGGGTAGTAGCCCATTTTCTTCCCCCAGAGTAGCCCATTACCCTATGGGTAGGGTAGTAGCCAATTTTCTTCCCGCACAGTAGCCCATTACCCTATGGGTGGGGTAGTAGCCCATTTCCTTCCTGCAGAGTAGCCCATTACCCTATGGGTGGGGTAGTAGCCCATTTTCTTCCTGCAGAGTAGCCCATTACCCTATGGGTGGGGTAGTAGCCCATTTTCTTCCCCCAGAGTAGCCCATTACCCTATGGGTAGGGTAGTAGCCCATTTTCTTCCCGGACGGTAGCCCATTACCCTATGGGTAGGGTAGAAGCCCATTTTCTTCCTGCAGAGTAGCCCATTACCCTATGGGTAGGGTAGTAGCTCATTTTCTTCCCGCACAGTAGCCCATTACCCTATGGGTGGGGTAGTAGCCCATTTTCTTCATGCAGAGTAGCCCATTACCCTATGGGTGGGGTAGTAGCCCATTTTCTTCCTGCAGAGTAGCCCATTACCCTATGGGTGGGGTAGTAGTCCATTTTCTTCCTGCAGAGTAGCCCATTACCCTATGGGTGGGGTAGTAGCCAATTTTCTTCCTGCACAGTAGCCCATTACCCTATGGGTGGGGTAGTAGCCCATTTTCTTCCTGCAGAGTAGCCCATTACCCTATGGGTGGGGTAGTAGCCCATTTTCTTCCTGCAGAGTAGCCCATTACCCTATGGGTAGGGTAGTAGCCCATTTTCTTCCCCCAGAGTAGCCCATTACCCTATGGGTAGGTTAGTAGCCCATTTTCTTCCCGCACAGTAGCCCATTACCCTATGGGTGGGGTAGTAGCCCATTTTCTTCCTGCAGAGTAGCCCATTTCCCTATGGGTAGGGTAGTAGCCCATTTTCTTCCCCCAGAGTAGCCCATTACCCTATGGGTAGGGTAGTAGCCCATTTTCTTCCCACACAGTAGCCCATTATCCTATGGGTGGGGTAGTAGCCCATTTTCTTCCTGGAGAGTAGCCCATTACCCTATGGGTAGGGTAGTAGCCCATTTTCTTTCCCCAGAGTAGCCCATTACCCTATGGCTAGGTTAGTAGCCCATTTTCTTCCCGCACAGTAGCCCATTACCCTATGGGTGGGGTAGTAGCCCATTTTCTTCGTGCAGAGTAGCCCATTACCCTATGGGTAGGGTACTAGCCCATTTTCTCCCCCCAGAGTAGCCCATTACCCTATGGGAAGGGTAGTAGCCCATTTTCTCCCTGCAGAGTAGCCCATTACCCTATGGGTAGGGTAGTAGCCCATTTCCTTCCTGCAGAGTAGCCCATTACCCTATGGGTGGGGTTGTAGCCCATTTTCTTCCTGCAGAGTAGCCCATTACCCTATGGGTAGGGAAGTAGCCCATTTTCTTCCCCCAGAGTAGCCCATTACCCTATGGGTAGGGTAGTAGCCCATTTTCTTCCCGCACAGTAGCCCATTACCCTATGGGTGGGGTAGTAGCCCATTTTCTTCCTGCAGAGTAGCCCATTACCCTATGGGTAGGGTAGTAGCTCATTTTCTTCCCGCACAGTAGCCCATTACCCTATGGGTGGGGTAGTAGCCCATTTTCTTCCTGCAGAGTAGCCCATTACCCTATGTGTGGGGTAGTAGCCCATTTTCTTCCTGCAGAGTAGCCCATTACCCTATGGGTAGGGTAGTAGCCCATTTTCTTCCTGCAGAGTAGCCCATTACCCTATGGGTAGGGTAGTAGCCCATTTTCTTCCCGCACAGTAGCCCATTACCCTATGGGTAGGGTAGTAGCCCATTTTCTTCCCGCACAGTAACCCATTACCCTATGGGTGGGGTAGTAGCCCATTTTCTTCCTGCAGAGTAGCCCATTACCCTATGGGTGGGGTAGTAGCCCATTTTCTTCCTGCAGAGTAGCCCATTACCCTATGGGTAGGGTAGTAGCCCATTTTCTTCCCGCACAGTAGCCCATTACCCTATGGGTGGGGTAGTAGCCCATTTTCTTCCTGCAGAGTAGCCCATTACCCTATGGGTGGGGTAGTAGCCCATTTTCTTCCTGCAGAGTAGCCCATTACCCTATGGGTAGGGTAGTAGCCCATTTTCTTCCCGCACAGTAGCCCATTACCCTATGGGTGGGGTAGTAGCCCATTTTCTTCCTGCAGAGTAGCCCATTTCCCTATGGGTAGGGAAGTAGCCCATTTTTTCCCCAGAGTAGCCCATTACCCTATGGGTGGGGTAGTAGCCCATTTTCTTCCTGCAGAGTAGCCCATTACCCTATGGGTGGGGTAGTAGCCCATTTTCTTCCTGCAGAGTAGCCCATTACCCTATGGGTGGGGTAGTAGCCCATTTTCTTCCTGCAGAGTAGCCCATTACCCTATGGGTAGGGTAGTAGCCCATTTTCTTCCCGCACAGTAGCCCATTACCCTATGGGTAGGGTAGTAGCCCATTTTCTTCCCGCACAGTAACCCATTACCCTATGGGTGGGGTAGTAGCCCATTTTCTTCCTGCAGAGTAGCCCATTACCCTATGGGTGGGGTAGTAGCCCATTTTCTTCCTGCAGAGTAGCCCATTACCCTATGGGTAGGGTAGTAGCCCATTTTCTTCCCGCACAGTAGCCCATTACCCTATGGGTGGGGTAGTAGCCCATTTTCTTCCTGCAGAGTAGCCCATTACCCTATGGGTGGGGTAGTAGCCCATTTTCTTCCTGCAGAGTAGCCCATTACCCTATGGGTAGGGTAGTAGCCCATTTTCTTCCCGCACAGTAGCCCATTACCCTATGGGTGGGGTAGTAGCCCATTTTCTTCCTGCAGAGTAGCCCATTTCCCTATGGGTAGGGAAGTAGCCCATTTTTTCCCCAGAGTAGCCCATTACCCTATGGGTGGGGTAGTAGCCCATTTTCTTCCTGCAGAGTAGCCCATTACCCTATGGGTGGGGTAGTAGCCCATTTTCTTCCTGCAGAGTAGCCCATTACCCTATGGGTAGGGTAGTAGCCCATTTTCTTCCCCCAGAGTAGCCCATTACCCTATGGGTAGGGTAGTAGCCCATTTTCTTCCCGCACAGTAGCCCATTACCCTACGGGTGGGGTAGTAGCCCATTTTCTTCCTGCAGAGTAGCCCATTACCCTATGGGTAGGGTAGTAGCCCATTTTCTTCCCCCAGAGTAGCCCATTACCCTATGGGTAGGGTAGTAGCCCATTTTCTTCCCGCACAGTAGCCCATTACCCTATGGGTGGGGTAGTAGCCCATTTTCTTCCTGCAGAGTAGCCCATTACCCTATGGGTAGGGTAGTAGCCCATTTTCTTCCCGCACAGTAGCCCATTACCCTATGGGTAGGGTAGTAGCCCATTTTCTTCCCGCACAGTAGCCCATTACCCTATGGGTAGGGTAGTAGCCCATTTTCTTCCCGCACAGTAGCCCATTACCCTATGGGTGGGGTAGTAGCCCATTTTCTTCCCCCAGAGTAGCCCATTACCCTATGGGTAGGGTAGTAGCCCATTCTCCCATACAGGAGTACCCCACCTCCCAAAATGTACCAAGGGCTACTCCAAGGGGGAACAACCACTAGAGGTACCCTTTACCCAATTACCACGACCTGCCGGGGTGTGCTACTGATCATGAAACTGAGCTTGTATGACTCACGCGAATGGCTCATTATTTTTGGTACCATGCCAACTAGAATGCCAGATTCATTTGCATGTGTCAGGGCTGCATCTCGTGCAAAAGTAGTACAATCAGTTTTGATGTCGCATGGCGTAGGGCACTCATGAATTACAGGGTGTTATAGTGATGATTTTCCCATCCTGCAATGATTTAGTGATAAGTTCAAATTTCTTACGTAAATTAGCTATAAATGATTGTTTTTATTATTAGCACGATTCATATCTCCAACAATGTTAGAAGTTTAGATTTAATTAATGATAATGGTTTATTGTCATGATGATTTTATTGCTAGCGCTCGCCGGAGTTTATGTGTAATAATTGATACTAGTCTAGTAATCTAATTGAGTAAAATAACTTTTTATTCCTTGCTGTTTCTGCACACCGTGTATTGACGATTCACAGGCCAGTACTTTGATTGAATCTGGGTCTCGCTTTTGCACTACAACATTGCTACAACATTGCACCCCGACTGACTGCTGCTAAATTTGGCTTACTTTCTTTGCTATCATTATTTCCATGTGGTGGCGCTGTTTTTCGATTGAATTTCCCACGTTTCCGTTCCAGGAGGCTACTCATTGTTACAACACCGACTTTTCTTTAAATGTCAGAGTGTTTTACCCGATGAGACTTCGAAACATCATATTTATCACATGCTCAGTTCATGTCGATTTGATCTCTAAGCAATACTCCCCATGTAACGTCGAATCAAAGACCAAATAGTCATTGAATGTTCCCATTACATCTCTATCTAGGCCCTGAATCACTGTTCCTTGGACATGTATCGCATTGCTTCTGGTTAGTGTCGTGAACAAATCACCCCTCAGGAAGTAATTTTATCCGTAGCCCATAATAACCGGCGACCATGCTACATAGACGTATTCTACTATTGTGACCAGTAGTTGGGCATTCGGGTGACCGGAAGCCACAATATGCGGGGACGTTATTTAGAACAGCTGCGGCTGCATCTTAGGTTTGATGTGTCTTGCTGGCCTCTCTGTTAATATTACATTACCTATTTTACTCATTTGTTCACTCGGTCACTTCTCTCATGTTAACATGTATGACCCTACCCTTTCTCTTGAACTTATAGTATTTCTACGTAGTTTGTTCAGTTATTCACAAGAGGATGTGTTAACTTTTGTACTCTTTCACTCACGAGATCATGTGCTCACTGGTATGCATGTATTTAGTACAACTCGATGTTTTGCTGTCAAATGTTCTACTACAAAGGCTATACGAGTGTTTCCTGTACTTTCCTCCTAATGTATTTTAGCCAAACGCTGCACAGTTCGGCTGTTCATGCGGCTGTTCATGCATTTTGGTTTCGCCGGCGTGAGAGTGTTGAGTGTGCGGTTCCAAAATTATGGCTCATGCTGTAGTACCAGAGCTTTTATAGCTTTTATAGACTTGTTTATGGCGTGTTTTGTACAACTCTGCACCACATACATAGTTGGGCCATATATATGTACATACTCTTTTATGAAAGTACTAGTTTCTAGTTTTCAGCTTTAATGTCATCTTTGACGAATAAAATGGAGCCTACAATGAACATTAGAAAACATACATATTTCTCCCTAAATTAATGATATTTAATAAAATTAAATTGTGTATCTTATAACTACATTCGTTGGCTAAGTGCCAGCCGGCTTACTATTGCCGGACACAATCTAAGCTTATAAGCACTTTAATTCAGTAGTACACACGTTGTATTCTGTGGCCCCACAGCCACAACAGCAACAGCTGACGCTGCATCGTCTCATGTAGCATTTATACAATCATAAAGCAGTCCCTTTTAGATCAGAGCACTGTTAATGACAACTGCTTGTTCGTTCAACAGCACTTTGGAACTCCGGCTTGACTTGTTCGAATTGACGGTGTTGGAAATTTGTTAAAAGTTTACCTTTATTGAATGCCAATTCAACATTTCTTAAAGAATTCTTAAGCACTTGACATTTCATATGACTTATCAAGTATTTACTACTTGTAATTCTTCCCAATCTTATATAGAAGGTACGTTACTCTTTTCTGTTGCCAGTGTAACCTTATTGACAATTTCAGGTGCGTTAAATCTATTCAATTTAAGTCTTAAATTTTTTAAAAGTATGTACCTCATGTTCCTCAGCGTCCCATATGCCATTTAATTTGTTTTGTAATCCAAGGTTTGCCACCAAGCTGGCTCTAGTGACTGGTTCTTCTCAACTACTCATCTAGACAGAACCATTCGTTTAGTAGCCAACCGACCAACCGCCTACTATGCCACTGAACCAACTCGTCATCTGCGGATGGCTAAATGGTTTATGCTGGAATACTTCGCTTCATTAAGCGGGGACTCAATGTATTCCTGTTCTTTTTAATGTGCAATTACTTTTAGACAAACAAGAGATTCTTCATTCCTTAGACATATTCCCTTTTATTCCTATTTATGCAGCCGCCATTGAACCAAACAACCAATGCCTGCTCCTTTACAGCACGTCCAAAATAACTATTTGCGACGTGTTTTCGTGCCGCATTCGTTCTGGATTTCGTTCTGACTACAACATTTCAGCTGTTTTCATATCCTTAATATCTATGTATTATTACATAACCTGATATGTCTTATTTTCCTATCAATCATGTTGGACACATGTTGAATTGCAGATTTTTACATGTTCAATCACAGATATGTAGTTTTCGTTTCTCCTTTTGAATGATGGATACGTGATTTTCCAAAAGTCACCATGATGCATAAAACCGTTCACTTCATGATAGACTTACTGGAGGCACTTGATGAATGGATTGTGCATTATGTGCCACTGATGTTTGGGGCACCCAACACACTTCACACGACAACCGAATGTAACGTTGTGCCGTACTAAAGGTGCACGTACCCTCCGCTTACACTCTGGCTGGCTGGCCATTGCGCTGCTCAGCACTCTGTGAACATTTATGTTCCCGTTTTTCCCAGAAAACTTCTGAAATTCTGTAGTGTGTGGTTTGCGCTTTTGCTCTTTCAGAGAATACCATTTGATTGATAGTTTTTTATACTGCTTATAGGCAATCAGGCAAAAATTCCCGCTGATTGGCTGCCACCGAGTGAATTGTATGACAACTACATACATGTCCCTTCGCGCGCAAAGTTAGAATATAATATTTTGTCTTCAATCACATAGGTTCTACAGTTTTGAAATATCTAATTTAAAAAAGATACTTCATCGAGCTATAAAACTTCATCTACAACGATTAATGCTCACCTCGCTAGCTTGTTCGAGACCCGGGTTAAGACACAGCGCATTAAAGAACACGGTTGATGATCAACGATTGTCATTTGTACATTTGTAATTCGGATGACCGTATTTCACGATATTTGTGACTTGGTATCCAGCTTTGCTATTATGGCATAAGAACTGAACACATTCAATTTGATTTGAAATTTGATCACTTGGATACCACTTCTGTCATATGTCATACACTATCATTGAACTTAGCTTTGTATTTTTTCATTTCCTGCGATAGAAAGCTTATAGTGATACTCATGTGTATATACTACAAAGCGGCCGCCAATCCAACTCAAATTGTCAGAAGTTTCCAGTCATTTATTATGTTTCGAAGCTACCGTTGTCTCACACTATGTGGATCGTGTGAACATCGGAAAAGAACATTATTTCTGGCTAAAAAATATTGTTTAGTAAATGTTGTTTTCGCCATTTATTGGACCCGTTAAAACAACTGCTTTGACGGTTGTAAATACACGCATTGGAGGTTACTCCCGTATTAAGCGAACCATTTCGTGTTTTTAAAGCTGTACAATAACCTAGCCATTTGAAGTTTGAGTTAGATGACGTCAAACAGTGTACATTACATCATAATTCATATTGTGGGTTGACTTATCTCGATTCTAGAGTAAAAACCAGAGAATTCCACAGTTCAACTTGCACACAATGCAATATCGTTTGGGAGATGAAATATTTTTCAAATATATTTTTTGCGATGTGTTTGAGATGAAACATTGTATATTAATCTTCTAATTAGAGTGATAAATCACGGATTGTGCAGACTTTCAGCTAACGATAGCTACATACTCCCCGCCGAAATAATAACCGTCTGATCGTCTTGTGAAAAAGTTGTACGGTGACAGTCCGACAGTCGTCATTGTTTTGATAGCTTGTCAATGAAATGAAACTGTTCATACTCTGTGAGTGTAATTGCGAACACGTAAAAAATGGAATAAATGATTTGCATGGCGGCAAGGAAACCACGTTAGCAAGAAGTTGCTCTGGCTACTGACATCTGTTTCGCCAAAACTTGAAGCAGTTTGACTGCGATGTACTTCATCTGTGCATCTTCATTCGTAAGTTATATATTCTCGGCTAAATTCATTATACAAGAGAACCCATATGGATACCTAGATATTGTGTACCACGACATTCATTCTTATTATCGATGGCCTTTCCTTTAACCTTCACGAAACATCAGTTACCTGATGCTATAATCATCACGACGTCTTTATGGCGTGCAAATAAACGGACTGCCTTAGCCGTCAGTGCGAATCTTAATCATTCAATCAGTTAGCCATTCAATTGAAAATCAGAAGTTCAGATCATCAGATGAAAGCTGCTCAATCACTCATAACTATGCGACATTTCATCGTCTTACAAAGTGTAAACAAATTTTTAGAAATGTATTGCACGTCTTTTTTACTCCGAGCGTCGAAACCAGTTTTACCGGTGGTCCGGTCTGGGTGGTGAGTTACATACGCACAGCTGTACACATTTACATATATACATGCATCTGGTCGGGTCGTATCGTAAATCATGCACTATGTGATCGACTACTAATAAGGTTGTGTACTGTGCATAATACACGTTTTTATCAGCTTTCAAGTCATATTTTCTTTTTTCATTGACAATTACTGTGAGAATATGAGCCTAATGTTTGTAGACACTGAATGTTTGGGTTTTTATAAGTTTGCTTATTCTGTACCTGTTGTAGTCAAAATATGAACTACTTCAAACCGAATTCAGTCGGTTTCTCCGAATTTTCCATGCAAACGTAGATGCGTCTAAATCAACTGCAAAACCCTTGGTAATTCGCACAATTTAATGCGCGAAAATCCACATTTGTGAGGGCTTTGCCGTCCCGCCGATTCACATATGTTCCGATATGTAATTGTTTATTTTATTGTTTGTTATTAAAAAATCGGCGGCGTTTGGCTGCACCCAGTTGCCGCACAAAATGACGCCAAATTTTGTCTCATTTCACGTTGCGCAAATTGTCGCAAAAACGCGTAAATATGTCACACAATATGTCTCGTATCAAGCGTGAGAGGCAAATTGAAATTGAAATTGTTACGAATATGTTTTGAATACGTATATTTTGGTATTCTCGAGTGGTGTGTGGATGTAATATCTAAATTTCAGTTTAGTTTATGAACGTCAAACAACACTTCAGGTTGTGGGTTTTGGGTATCAGATTTTTTTGACGAAATTAGCCGTGTTTATTCAAGGTCACTCACACACTCCTATAATTTCATTTGAGATTTCATTTGCTCTCTCTTAATTTCATGATTACAGCGCATCAAATAACACGGCGATCGAATCAAATGAAAATATGTATCAGTACATTCGTTTAGAGTTTGAAACTATATTTAGTTATCTGGTCATTTTATTGGTTTGATCAAAGTATCTCATGTTTCCATATAAATTCTGATGTGAGTGGTGAGGTGTGTAAAACTTCATAAAGTTTTTCTTATGCTAAATGACTTGCTCATATACGTGTTTTTACGTACAGTACATATTGAATATAAAATGTTATGATATTGTTTTTTTCATACGCACGTAAATTCAGTGATTCATACAGCCTCTAACCACAACACAAAGGAAACCCGGATCCGGAGCTACGGAGTCGGGCTTGTTGACATTTCTATTGTACTAACATCCTATATTTTTTGCGCTTGTACGTATTTCACAGCCAATATATTCCCTTGGAGAATTATGGAACTTTTTTTCGAGTATCCTTACGTGATTCATTTTCTATATTTTCCATTGTTTTATAGTACACATGTTTTTTTGAGTATCTTAAAGTTTTCGTTTTCAGCGTCCGAATACTCACAATAGCGATATTACAGTAGATTATTTAGAACTTCAAACCACAAATAATGCCTGGATACGTCTACGATCCGTGGTATCTGCAGCAGAAGCCACCCGTCTTCTGTAGATGCTGTCTGCCGTGCTATCAGGGTTGCTATCCTCCAAGGTTAGTCTATCTTTAAATGTTTAGCTACCAATTAATTTTACTAATCGTGTTTGGTTACTCGTTAGTTGTTTCTATATTTTCATTTTTCCAATATGTACATAAGTAAATCAACCAGATATGTAGAATCTGGTATCTGGCGAAAAAGCATTAAACTGAACACTCGTTCGTTTACAGGCGTTGCTGCTTATTCTCCGGCGTTTCACTATGGATTATCGGCATTATAATGTTCATCACGGTCACCGTTATCTGCATCACTTACGACAGACCGAATGCGTTGGTTCCACTTTGTGACCGACCTATCATTCCTTCTCATCTTCTTTTTTCGTCGCTGTGTCATTATCACCGCAATATGCGTCACGTTTTCAGACTTTTTTTATTTAACGATTTAACAAATTGCTTGAAAAATTTCTGTATGAACCGAATAAAAAACTGTTATTACCTTTACACTCACCTAATCAAAAACTTATGTTCTGATTCACACTCACTCACTCATTCACTCACTCACTCACTCACTCACTCACTCACTCACTCACTCACTCACTCACTCACTCACTCACTCACTCATTCACTCACTCACTCACTCACTCACTCACTCACTCACTCACTCACTCACTCACTCACTCACTCACTCATTCACTCACTCACTCACTCACTCACTCACTCACTCACTCACTCACTCAATCACTCCACTCACTCATTCACTCACTCACTCATTCACTCACTCACTCACTCACTCACTACTTACAGCTGGATCACTGTGACGTGTGTGGCAATTGCCCTGTTCTGGATCGGCTACATCATCTTCCACTGTGCCTGGGCAGCGCATCTGCTTGAGGACGAGGCCGGCAACATGCGAGTGCCGCAGGATCTTCCGGACGCTGGCAAAGACGACCCATGGAAGGAGAAAGACGAACTCGTCAACGAACTCGAATCGCACAAGGCCAAAACCGGATTCTGGCAGTTCGCCGAGCGGGACGCCTGGCAGGCCGTGTCCAGCAGGGATCGACTGCAGTAGTTGTTTATTTGTAGTTTTGTACCAGTTGTAAACCAATGCCATGCCATCTAGAATACAAAGCGTTTCTGCCACTCTCCATCACACACAGTCTGCTCTCTCTCTGTTGTGTTTTTGTGCCGGCATTTGTTTGTGATTGTTAATATTTACACTTTTATTTATGTCTCCAATGGTTATTCATTATGACAGCAATCAGGGATGTACTGTAGTCAAGTATTTCTCCAGACGATCTTTCCCTGCTTGTTTGCATGAAGAAGAATTAGTCAACTTGAATTGTTCAAAACCACCATTATCATGATTTCGATAAAAACATTGGTTTTCTCTGCCGCCTAAGCAAAATGTTGAGAAACAATTTTATTATCTACCTGTGTATTTACACTTTTTGTTTTTTTTGCTTGTATGTTTGTATATGAACACCAAGCCCGCATACGAGATACTGGACGCAATCTCACAACACAAAATAGTCAGTTTTATGTTTACGTTGTTGAATGGAAGGAAACTTCGTTGGATGTAGTTTTTCCTGACCTACTAAAAGTATATAAATACAGAAAAAATTATGTCCCGAAGTTCATCCAGACAACTCTTTGATCCTGGCACTAGCCTTTTTTACTTTACACATTTAACTTTCGTGGCTTCACAATGTTGTACACAATTTTAATGTTGCACGAAGTGTTTGTATTTTGTTTCCGCATTTCCCACTATTGATATATTCTCTTTCAATAAATGGTTTATGTTTCAGAATTCTATAAATGAAATTACGCTTCGCAGGAAACTGTTTCAGCTTGTTGATTCGAACCCACAAAATTTAGTTTCTTGCGATTTGTACTTTTGATCTGATATAATGATGCTGCCTTCACATGTGTATCGTATGTACTTACTATGTACAACCGCAGTTTCAGGTTTTTATCTTCAAATAACCATACTGACCGACATGTTTTTAAGATAAAAATCTGGATTTTGTAATGCTATACACTTTTTTCTATTGTTCAAATAACTCACATAGTGATTTACTTTTGATGTACCTATAATTATTAAATTATTACCTAATGAACCTATGAAAACTCATGGGATAGAGCGATTTGTATTGCCGAACAAAAGACTCAACAGGATCTCAATTTATTTCAATTAGACAAAATACATTTCATATTCTCACAGATTCCAGAATCACAGTGCAAATGGTCATTAACCGTACATACATTGTACCTTACATTAAAAGTAATGACATTTTCATAACCGAATAGCTTTGATATTCTTGTAGTATGTCATGACTTTCAATATTTTTGAAGAACACCCATAGTATAATCAAGTATAATGTGCAACATCAAAAGTATAAAAAATCAGTGACCAAAGTTTGTTAGTAGGTCAAATGAAAAAATAACCCCAAATTCGAAGTTTCAATTCTGAGAACAAGTGTTTAGTAAAGTGTTTCGTGTAAAAAGTACGGTTTCTGAAAACAAGTAAAACAGTTGACAAAAATACAGGTAAAGCGACAACCATAAATACAAAGCATAATCAGACAATACCAATAATCTTATAAAAGGGGCAGCAAAACGTTTGCGAAATATTTATACAATTGAAGCGTTTATGAGCGTAGATTACTTAATGCGCGAAATTCTATGAAACTGCCTGAAAGTGAACAACGGTTGACTAAACATAGCGATTTCCTAGAATACAATGTTCTAATCACAATGAAGAACCATACATCATACATAGTACAATACACCAAAGACAATATGAAACCCGTAAAGTCTACTGTATATGAGATTCGTAGTCGGGGGAAATCTGATAGTTCTACGTGGTTGTGTGGTGCATTCAGACAATATATCAGTAGAATGATGAACACGTGGCACATGTACGTACAAAGTAAGCCAGTCTTTACATGTTCGGTCACTATTCAATAACTCAGTTTTGAATTCTGAAGATTGGTATAATTTAACGAACCGTCCGCTGACAGACGGAAAACCCAAATAACCGAACATAAAACAACGTGCAGTGTCAACGTTCTACATTTCAGCGGATCGTCGGCAGGTGGTGCTGGGGATTCGGACGAAGAACGTCTCGATCGGTTCGTTGACGCCCTTGACGTTGATCTTGCCACGTGGTTCGAGTTCGTAGCCGTTGTGGAGCAGGGCGAGAGCCGCTTCCGGAGTCACCTATAAAATTATTGAGTTAAAATGGATCAGTAAGAGGGTGAGTAGGAAACTGGATGAGAAAATTGTTAGTGGAATCCTCCATGAAGTAAACTGGTGATGATGATGATGATGTAAGAGTGATATGATAAATGATAGGGCTGGTTACGGATACGGAGTGAGTGAGTGAGTGAGTGAGTGAGTGAGTAAGCTACACATCAAGTAAGTGAAGATATCTGGATGAAACTGACTAACATGAATTTTGCCAGCCTCGCCATGCGAGTCCATACGACTGGCCAAGTTGACAGTGTGACCCCAGACATCGTACTGAGGTTTCTGCGCACCGATCACGCCCGCTACTAAACCACCGTACGCCAAACCTGCAATAGTACAAGGTTACTACTTGATTCCGTCTCAATTGAAGTTTCACTCAAGTTAATCATATTTGTTACCATAGAATCGGATTGCTAAAAAAATAATTTCACGCCCTCATTCGTTGCTTTCTGATTGGACCACGAAAATTACAAACCAATGCGAAGTTTGAAGCTCTGAAACGCATCCTTGTTGATGCCATCCAACGCCTGCGTCATGGCGGCGGCGAACTCGACCATCACCGTTACGTTGCGGGTGGTGTCCTACAGAGTGACATTGTCTGACTGATTGACTGACTGACTGACTGACTGTTTGTCTGTCTGTCCGTCTGTCTGTCTGTCTGTCGTCTGTATGTCTTTATGTCTGTCTGTCTGTCTGTGTCTGTCTGTCTGTCTGTCTGTCTGTCTGTGTCTGTCTGTGTCTGTCTGTCTGTCTGTCTGTCTGTCTGTCTGTCTGTCTGTCTGTCTGTCTGTCTGTCTGTCTGTCTGTCTGTCTGTCTGTCTGTCTGTCTGTCTGTCTGTCTGTCTGTCTGTCTGTCTGTCTGTCTGTCTGACTGTCTGCCAACCAACCCCGCTAGCTCGCTGACCCTTTGCCTTCATACCGGCCACTGCCATATAAGTGCTTCCAACCGTCTTGATTTTCTCAATGCTGAGAAATTTCGGCTTACTCAACAGCTGGAACGAAAACAATTGAGCAATAAATGTCATAGATTTAATTGCTTTACTATAGACTGGTTTAATAAGCCCTCATATAAACCTTGTCAAATTCGCAGACAATTTCGTTGAGCAGTCGAAGACATTCAAGTTTTTTCTTTGCCGGCCAATCATTCCAGAAGTCCATGTAATTTGGGATGGAGGCGAACATGACGCAGACATCGATATGCGATTCGCTGTACAGATCCTGCTCAGTGATTGCAGGTGAAGTGAGTGAGTGAGTGAGTGAGTGAGTGAGTGAGCGAGTGAGTGAGTGAGTGAGTGAGTGAGTGAGTGAAGTGAGTGAGTGAGTGAGTGAGTGAGTGAGTGAGTGAGTGAGTGAGTGAGTGAGTGAGTGAGTGAGTGAGTGAGTGAGTGAGTGAGTGAGTGAGTGAGTGAGTGAGTGAGTGAGTGAGTGAGTGAGTGACTGAGTGAGTGACTGAGTGAGTGACTGAGGGAGTGACCTGAGGTGAGTGACTGAGTTACTGACTGAAGTGAGTGACTGAGTGAGTGAGTGAGTGACTAGGAGTGCAAGACTCACATTGGGTGATCGTTGCTCATCCAAAAAGTAATCAGTAACGTGAGCTGGTAAGATGTTCTCGATATGAGCAGCGTGTTGATTGATTGAGTGTCCTGAAAAAGTTAGTCATAAAATCCATCTGTCGATCAAAGAAACACATAAATATGGTTAGGATAGTGTTTTGAGTATGACATACCTGCATATCCAACTGTTCATTTCTGAACGAGGCGACGCACGCCCACTGGATGCAGTGCTCAAATTCACACTGAAATGTGGTTAAAGAGTAGATTGACGAAAGATTGCTTTCGCACGGAAAAAATTCTATATGTGAAGGACTCTCAGGATTGCATGATAGTTTTACGGTTTCACTATGGTACCACGATGACTAACCAGCCATGAAGTTACGACAATGATAGTCATAGCCACTGTTATGTTGAGGAGCGACAGCCACAAAGCCAGGGACATGCTAAAAAGCGGCTTACCTCACTCACTCACTCACTTCACTCACTCACTCACTCACTCACTCACTCACTCGCTCACTCACTCACCCACCTTGCCAAAAACATGTGAATGAGAGCACTACACAACGATAGCACGGCGTTGGCACACCACATGCACACGTCCAGACTCGAATTTTCTGATGAGTCCGAACTCGTCTTTTCACAGGACTCGGCCACGGCAGGGTAGTTAGTCTTTACCGACTGACAGTTTACCTGAATCAATTGTCAATCAGTTACTTCGTCAGTCAAAAGATTCCTTGCGTCAACCCGATTTCAGCATTAAATCAACGTTCAGAAACATGAGTCTAACCTGAAACGTGACAGGCAACGCCAGACAAAGCATCAGACCAATGCCCACCAGAATGGCTCGGACGTGATAGCTCTGAATATTAAGTATTGGTCAGTCATTAAGACAGTCGGTCAATTAAGATTTGGTCTGCCCACCAACCAATTTAGCCGTGTTCTGCGTGATCAGTGCGCTCATGTGCGTGATGGCACAGAAAATAGCCACAGCAGCGTGAAGTGTTACTTGCTCCCATGACCTGTAATAAGTGAGTGAGTGGTGAGTGATTGACTGGCTGACTGGCTGACTGACTGACTTACTGACTGTTTGATGCACCAACCAAAATAAGTTATGTACATTTTGTTGACTAGTTGACAGCAATCGATGAGCACCAGCAGCACGACAGTCATGAGTGTGACGGCTGTGTCAGTTGTGAACACTCTCGTATTCAGTGCCACTGATTTGACTGTCTTGCCTGTAAGTTAGTGACTGACTGACTTACTGACTGACTGACTGACTGACTGATTTACTGACTGACTGACTGACTTACTGATTTACTGACTGACTGACTGACTGACTGACTGACTGACCTGACTGACTGACTGACTGACTGACTGACTGACTGACTGACTGACTGACTGACTGACTGACTGACTGACTGACTGACTGACTGACTGACTGACTGACCTGAGTGTGGGCGAAGGTGAAGTCTGTTGTTGCGTAGTCTCACCACCACTGGTCGAGTCTTCAGTGACTGGTATAACATGCACTTCGACGGCATTACTCCGGATAGACTGTAGACTGGTTGATGCTTCATGATGACAGACATGAATGTCGCAACTGCAGTGGAGGCGTAATAATGGTAACTTACTTATAACATATAAAAATCAGTCTGTCAATAGTCAGTTGCCAGTCAGTCAACCAACCGTGACTGTCGTTTGTGCGTCCGTGCCTGATTGATGAGAGCGATGTTTCTATACGCTGACTTGACCGTTTCATCTACTTTTAATGAAGTTGTGATATGCAGTGAAGGGGATGACTGGAACAAGAATATGTGAAACATTCCCTCACTAAGTCTAATAAATTGGCAGTCAATCGGTGAAAACAACTAACTTTATGGCTTGACGTGAGGGAGCCGCGCGGTGACACCAACAGATCTTCAGTTTCCGCTGACTGAAGTTACATAATATTGACTGACTGACTGACTTACTGATTGACTGACTGACCGAATGACTGTCTAACTAACTGACTGACTGACTTACTGACTAACTGACTATGACTGACTGACTAGCTGACGGACTGACTAGCTAGCTGACTGACTAACAGGAAGATCATGATACTAACTCGAACTAGATGAGTCGGTTGACCAGTCTTAATGACGACTTTGTCCTTGGTTTCATCGGCTAACATCATGTTGTACTCGTAATGGAGCAGAGTGCGAGTTCGTTCGGTGATATGCACACAACTGAACTGGTGAGTTATCAGGTGAGTGAGTTAGTAAGTGTGTGAGCGCGTGAAAAAGTGGGTGAGTTCTGGCGTGATCTAGCAAGTACAGTTTTAAGAAAGTACAGAACATATTTTTTTACCATTCACACATTTATCATACTAACCCTGGTTTGCCAGCACTCTCCATATGATTGGCCAGTGTGACGTCATCACTCCAAATGTCAAAACTGCCATTTCCGCAGTCCCAAAACGCCACACAACACCGATCCCGAATGTACACCAATTCTCATATCGACTGGCACACCGCTAGTGATGCGTACGGACCTGTGTGAGTGAGTGAGTGAGTGAGTGAGTGAGTGAGTGAGTGAGTGAGTGAGTGAGTGAGTGAGTGAGTGAGTGAGTGAGTGAGTGAGTGAGTGAGTGAGCAGGTAACTGACGTAATGGCCTCAATCATAGCCAATCCCATCTGTACGGCCATATCAGCATGATTCGGTCTACTTATAGGCATGCCCGACACACAGTAATAGCAGTCTCCCAATATCTTGATACGCATACACTGGTAGTTCTGAAATGCAGATATGTAGTAGTGACTGGTTAATGATTCATTGATTGTCCTTATTTAGTACGACTATATTACTTATTGAACGAATGGCTGGTCTGACCTGCTAACTGGGTAATCTGGTTACTTACATAGTGATTAATTGACTGACTGACTGGCTGACAAAACTTTCTGACCGAGTCAACAAGTAACCTGAGCGAGCTGATCGAATCTGCTGAAGAGATCGTTGAGCGTCTTCACGAGCTGCTGTGGCGTCAACGAAGCCGTCAACGGAGTGAAGTTGACTATATCGGCGAACAGAATACTGAAAACAGTCTTGTATAAACCAACTGAAAAATGGCACTTTCAGTAAGGTTTTGTTGAAGAACCTCTTCAATGCATGTGATTGTGAGTGAGTGAGTGAGTGAGTAAGTGAGTGAGTGAATGAGTGAGTGAGTGAGTGAGTGAGTGAGTGAGTGAGTGAGTGAGTGAATGAGTGAGTGAGTGAGTGAGTGAGTGAGTGAGTGAGTGAGTGAGTGAGTGAGTGAGTGAGTGAGTGAGTGAGTGAGTGAGTGAGTGAGTGAGTGAGTGAGTGAGTGAGTGAGTGAGTGAGTGAGTGAGTGAGTGAGTGAGTGAGTGAGTGAGTGAGTGAGTGAGTGAGTGAGTGAGTGAGTGAGTGAGTGAGTGAGTGAGTGATTTATTGATTAAGTCAACGAACCTGACATTATCGTGCACCTGAACGTGTAACTCGTGGAAGAGCTTGTTGGGTCGATTTTTTATCTGTGAACTGCCGATCGTCGATTTCTTTGCGAGGGGTGAGTTACCATTGCCCATGATGGTAAGGTTGTTTGTGGCGGGCATCGATGTACGACGGTTTTCTGGTGACTCTGTATGAACGTCAGTCAGTCAGCCAGTCAGTCAGTCAGTCAGTCATTCAGTCAACCAGTCAACTAGTCAGTCAGTCAGTCAGTCAGCCCGTCAGTCAGTGAGTCAGTGAGTCAGTGAGTCAGTCAGTGAGTCAGTGAGTCAGTCAGTCAGTCAGTCAGCCAGTCAGTCAGTCAGTCAGTCAGTCAGTCAGTCAGTCAGTCAGTCAGTCAGTCAGTCAGTCAGTCAGTCAGTCAGGTCAGTCAGTCAGTCAGTTGAAGGTCGTGGGTTCGAGTCCCCACCAGGAAGCTGAATTTTTTCAGCTGTTCTGGTGACGGAACTGTCTATCAGTCAGGTCAGTCAGCCAATCAGTCAGTCAGTTCAACCAGTCTTACAAGTAGCTAACAAACCGGCAGTATCGGTGTGTTGTGCGCTCATCTGCTGAACAACTTTATGGGCCAGATGAGCTGGTAGGATGCTGTGAAGTAGTTGTTCCTGTATAATAATTAAATCCGATAATACCGTTTCCACTCAGAAAAATTAGGTTGAGAGGTCTATAGT
>OZ038448.1:15728573-15739346 GCA_964036265.1 Daptonema setosum
TTAATTGATAATGCAAACGTAAGAAGTTGATGATTGTATGATTATCATGACACACCTGTTGTTCTTTGGCACAGTGCAGTGACGTGCGTGTCTCGACAGCCGCCCACACGAGCTTGGTACATCGGTATCTGTAATGACTGACTGACTGACTGACTGACTGACTAACTGACTGACTGACTGACTGACTGACTGACTGACTGACTGACTGACTGACTGACTGACTGACTGACTGACTGACTGACTGACTGACTGACTGACTGACTGACTGACTGACTGACTGACTGACTGACTGACTGACTGACTGACTGACTGATTGACTGACTGACTGACTGACTGACTGACTGACTGACTGACTGACTGACTGACTGACTGACTGACTGACTGACTGACTGACTGACTGACTGACTGTTCTATGAATAACGAGAAAAGTTGATTGAATGACTGATTCATTGACGGATTACACACCTTCTGTACACAACGGTGAATCTGCTATACGTGGCAATGACCAAACATACACTCAGCACCAAACATTCCACCACAACCTGAAATCGAAAAACTAAATTCTCGATTATGTACATAATCCAACGATCCTTGTTTACTTTTCTTCTTCAAATACATTTTTTCTTTGTTCAAGGGAACTAAAATTACACATCGGTGCAAGCATGAGACATTCAATATTCCATAGAATTTTCCAGATATAAATAAGGAAAAAACCGAGTTATGCATATTTCACTGTGCACTAATTATCTCAAAATAAGTATGGAAAATAATCGGTTTTCAAAACAACATGAAAGAAAGCCAAGAATACCGATATTCTGGCTTGGTGTCCGATCTCGTGATGTTAAACAGGTGAATTAAGAAATAATTGATAGCATGAACACAATGGATGTTTATTTTTGAGTGACCAAATATAACAACCTGCACAATTCATCTGCCGAGAAGAGCATTATGTTTCTATCAATAACGACACTGGTAAATAATAAATGCTAACTGTTTGGGTAGAGGCTTAGCTTCATACTCAATGCAGCTGCTCATGAAGCGGATGATTGATACATTTTGACACACATTTATATGCTTCATTTTAGGTTTAAATTCCCCTTCACATCAGTGAAATACTGATTCAAAATGGTGAACTACTAGTTTCTAGCACATTGAACCTAAATATGACGATCCCACTTCATTGAGTTAACCAATTTTCTTGTTAAACTATGTAGTCCTCGACTAACAAGATTCCGATTCAGCTGTCGGCTTATCAGTGTTATTACGATGTCAATTGAAACGAAAATTTGTTGGCATGGAATACACAATGAAGAAGTATGTAAACCATGGATTTCGCCTGCTTCATTTTTCATTTGGAGATTTTATTTACTTAGAGATGCAAACCAATGGCATTGTTTATTAATACCCATGTCATTAGAGTCCAAAAAACACCGAGAAAGTCAGGTAGGCGTGCTAGATGATTTTCAGTATCAGAGATACATGTGATTTGGACAACAGCATGAACTAACGTTGGTTCTAACTGCCAGCGTTTGTATGAGCACCATGTGAGTGATGAGAGTAGAGATGGCGAGTATGCCAAATAAAAGGTTCCATTGGTAACATAGATTAAGCTGAAAAAGACATATATATATCAATCAACATCTAATCAATTTTTCAATCAAAAATTAAGTCATGAACCTGAATGTATAAAACAATGAGCAGAGCGGGTAATAGCCAAAGAGTAACGTTGCCAGATTTGGAAGACTCGACGGAAGACAGAGCAACCTGAGATTTTTAGATTAAATCACTCACTCACTCACTCACTCACTCACTCACTCACTCACTCACTCACTCACTCACTCACTCACTCACTCACTCACTCACTCACTCACTCACTCACTCACTCACTCACTCACTCACTCACTCACTCACTCACTCACTCACTCACTCACTCACTCACTCACTCACTCACTCACTCACTCACTCACTCACCCACTCACTAACCGTCCAAACCGTAGTCGGAAGTAAGATGGCACTGATGATTCCAATACACTTGATACACAAAAGTTTCCATGAGTTGTTGACAAATTGCAGTATTAGTGTTAACATGACTATGTAAAGTACTGTGCCACCGCTGAGGAGAAACCGGTAAGGGTGGTTGAGAGACTAAACTATTTTAGTTTCAATTAGTCGGGTCAGTCAGTTATTTGTCCTTCAATCACTTACATAGGATAGTTAATCAGTTTGTCATTCGGTAATCAATATGTCAGTCAGTCATTGAGTCAGTGAGTCAGTGAGTGAGTCAGATACATAGTCAGTGAGTCAGTGAGTGAGTCAGATAGTCAGTGATTCAGTCATTAACGTTGCTGTACGCCACACTATGCATGAGTGTGTACGTGGCCACATAAATGATCAACAACCAATGGCATAGAATGACACGTTTCGTATCCAATTTTGTCCATTCTGACTGAAGCATCTCGCTGAGATCATGATGCTGAAATAAGCGAGTGAGTGAGTGAGTGAGTGAGATAGTGAGTGAGTGAGTGAGTGAGTGAGTGAGTGAGTGAGTGAGTGAGTGAGTGAGTGAGTGAGTGAGTGAGTGAGTGAGTGAGTGAGTGAGTGAGTGAGTGAGTGAGTGAGTGAGTGAGTGAGTGAGTGAGTGAGTGAGTGAGTGAGTGAGTGAGTGAGTGAGTGAGTGAGTGAGTGTGAGTGAGTGAGTGAGTGAATCAGCTATCACACCTGAGATTTTTTATCCGTCGCCTCATCTTGAATCGCAGTCTGTCTCTGTTCATTAAGCGGCTCCACCTTGTCACTCTGATGTTTCAATATGGATCCGTTCCTAGAAAAACATTTTTGCATGGTTCCATTGATTGTTAAACTGATTTTGCACAGGATGTTCAGTTGCCTTATACGAAACAAAAGATACATAGACTGTCTTTGTGACATGAAGCAATCACATTGTGCCTATATGCATGTAGACATCGAATAGAATATAGTCTATGCTGTCTATTCCATCCTCCTCAGCGGACGAGAAAAAGCTGGTTTCAGTCCATATAAGAAAAGTTTGATAAAACCTTTAAGAGGTATGTACATAACGAGTCATGTAATATGTTGTTTAGAAATACTCTAAATAAAAACCTCAGATTCAGTATTTCTACGTTCAGTCAGCTTTCGTTGAAGTTCCCAATGAAAAGCGTCACGCAAAGGTCGTGCATTTACATTGTAAAACGCTTAACATGGAAATATTAATCAAGGATTGAACCCTGACTCAAACTCATATTCATCAACCAACACTCCAAACCACTAAACTAAATATACGACCAACCTGTGTCCATTGGTGCATTTTACCAGTAGTGGTGTGTCCGCCACCGCACCATTCATCTTTTTAATAATTTTGTTTCAGATGTTTTTTTGTAAAACAACTCCGTGAGCCAATAAATAGTTATACCCGTATTAGGGAACTGGAAGCGCTAAGATTGAAGGCGGAATAATTGTCGTTGGAAATGTCGTTGTATGCGGAGTATCGTTATGTGCGACGAACGTCTGTAAATAATCAATGAAGTTCTAACGTATCGTAGTTGGTTAAGAAAAAAACGAATTCAGTTCAGGACCATTAAATTGGTGAGAATAAGAATTTTCACAGTTAGTAAATTGAGAATCTGGTCGAATCTAGCTATCCTAGAACCGGGTATGGATATTCCATAACTTGAAAATCTGGTTGGTTCTGGCTATCCTGGAACGTGGTATGGCTATTCCATAACTTGAAAATCTGGTTGGTTCTGGCTATCCTAGAACGTGGTATGGCTATTCCTTAACTTGAAAATCTGGATCTGACACTTGATTCCCAACTTCATTGGTTTTTTCAAATTTTCAAATCATATCTTATAAGAAACACAAAAAAAGATCTCTCATTTTTCCAGTTTGGTTGTCATGTTGCCGATCATACAAAAGTGGGACACATGTGAAAAAGCATTGGGTTGGACGGCAGGAGTCTGTGACGACGATCGCTAATCTCATTGCCCGATATTGGATCAGGCCGATGGCGGACAGCACAAACATTCAAATGGAGGGGAATATTTACAAAGAGGGGGAAGTCGGCAGAAATCGGGCCAATTACCTACTCTATAATAAACTAACTCTACTTTTTGAAACCTCCAAAGAGGGGACATCCCACTCCCTCCCTTTCTCGTCCGCTAGTGGATCAGGCAGATGCCGTGGCGAATGCACTGACCAAAAGATATGGCGTACAATGCCAGGCATATTCGCTCGAAAAGTTAACCATAACAGTTTGTAAAGAGAATAATAGTTTTAACATTGCTAAGCTTCAATCACAGTTGCAAAACAGTTGTATTGTTGAGTCAATTGATGTATAAGAAAGAAC
Organism: Daptonema setosum; assembly: GCA_964036265.1. NCBI lineage: Eukaryota > Metazoa > Nematoda > Chromadorea > Monhysterida > Xyalidae > Daptonema > Daptonema setosum. Next base: position 15,732,934 of record OZ038448.1, read on the forward strand.
ACACATATTCTTTTCGAAAAACCAGAGAAAAATAAAGATTACTAAGGTTAAAGAAAAAATATAGCACACCGCTAATCATCGCACCCTTCAATTTGTATGCCTAGAACACAACCTAGAAATATACTAGAGCACACATTTGAAATCCGACATTAACAGTGTCGCACTGCTCTGATTTCAGCTCAAGTTTCATCACCTAATCAGATCAGATTTATTGTTGTTTTAGACGATGCGTAAAAATGAACAGTGAATCTTGATCTCAAAGGCTCCTCATTTTAACGGTGATGACAACCACGGAAACTTTTCAATGGAGACTACTAGGGTGAGTAGATACAGTATGAGTGATAAACAGCACGATGAATATAAAACGCATTCTTAAAAAAATTCGCTACGAAATATTTTTTTTTGTTTTTATCCTATTATACAAAGTTAACTACAAAGGTACCCGAATTTTCAATCGGGAACACATAAAAAACTATATATGTTATATCGCAGATTCGATGTATCTGGTCATGTATCAGTCAGCCAAACATATCGCACGATTTACATTCTACTGTTCTATTCCGGAAATCATGCTCATGAAATATCCGGGCTCCGCATTCTGGTTTCTTACAGTCAAAGTACATAAGTCAACTTGCAGGACTTCTAATGGTTAATCGTTAAACGTATTAATACGTTTGTCCCATTTGTTTGCCTGTAACTTTTACAGATACATATGTGCTAATGTGGTAGGGATATAGGATATTTATTCTGGAAAACTCCCCAGTTACAGATGAAATACGGTTTTTAATGCCAAAAATAAGCTTCGGTTCAAAATAAATTTCTTAATTTTACCCGGAGAAAGCATTTCACCTCCCGGTTTGTCTCCGAAATAAGTGTTGACGTAAATAAATGCGGGTATATCGTGTTCAGGGTCAATACGTGCCATTAACTGCTGCGGTTCGGGCATTCGACTTCGCTGACCGGAACGCATACCATTCTCGCAATAGAAAGGCTTGCACTCCACCTACATACAGTACATACCTACATATGTAGAATGTCTGTTCCATTGAAATACTTTAACGCAGTACCTTTAATGTGAAACGGAATCGATATGAAAACGATCTGTTAATGTAATACACTACAATTCAATAGTTTAAACCTCGTTTCAACTTACAACTTGTATCCACACTGTTTTGGTTCTATGATTGTACATGCGGCTTTTTGTGCCATCAAAACTTTTGCGTCAGGAATTTTTCCCCACTTCTCTATCGTTCTCAAGAAGTGGTTGATCCGAAAAGGGGCTGTCTGAACATGAGAATTAATTCTAGTTTCCCTCGAAATGAACAAAAATAGTGGATACAGCAGCTGTATAGCAGGATCAACACTACGAAACAACTACCACATTCCTTTTTATACGAAGAATCATGCCATACTCGTAAACAGTGGGATTATGTAAAAAAGGGTTGCGTTTTGATTAAGGCTATACGTTGATGCCAGTATCAGATAAAGTACAAATTCATTGTGAGGTGACCTGTGACGTTGGAGCTGCGATTCTGTACACCATTACATCACCACACCACATACTGGCTGCAATTCCGATATCCTGTCGGAGTGACACGTTTTCCGGTTAACATTTGACCGTTCGTATTCCTGATTATACACTTTGATTTTTAGTAATTGAAATATAAATTAAAATATATTTCCATGAAAGAGTCTAAAGCTTGAAATGCGAGCACGATGATCGGACACGACGATGTACATGCGACCATAAAGTGTACTTACATGGCATATGGGCACATTTGGCATACAGATTGCACCAATGGGAACAACCTGCCACGATGATACATGCACCAATACTTGATCCACGATTACTACATATTCTTTTATATAAAAGGCTTTAGTCGTACTGAAATATTGGCTATAAACTTGTGAGTTTTGTGTTCATCCAATCCATAAGCAATGCAGATAAAGTCTTTTTATTATGCACTAACACAACCAGTAAATAATTTTTTTAGAACCGCACCTCATTCCCAAGAGATTTACAATTCGGTAATCCAATACGAGACGGGAAGAATAAGGAAACATGTACTGCACGCGTACGTATGAGTTCAGACCGTTAACCGTTTACCCAATTTACTCACTGACTCGCTCACTCACTCACTCATCCATCATAAAAAGAAGTGAGGTATGCAGTGCGGTAAGTGAGTAACGCCATCAGACACAGCATGAAGACATGAAGAGAGGCAGCAGCCCATACTATAAGTCAAGGAAGTCAACTCAAAACGGTTCCCTCATGACCGACCGTTCAATTTCGTCCATTTTCTCCACGCGCATCGATTCGGCGCGGAAAATGGTGAGAATCGTGGCTTTGACATACGGCACGATGTATTTGTTATACGTATGTAGTGAAGATTACAAGGTACAACACGTATGTATGGTTGTCTTCAGGAGTAGTGAAAGTAGGATTGAGTGAGTGAGTGAGCGAGTGAGTGAGTGAGTGAGTGAGTGAGTGAGTGAGTGAGTGAGTGAGTGAGTGAGTGAGTGAGTGAGTGAGTGAGTGAGTGAGTGAGTGAGTGAGTGAGTGAGTGAGTGAGCGAGTGAGTGAGTGAGTGAGTGAGTGAGTGAGTGAGTGAGTGAGTGAGTGAGTGAGTGAGTGAGTGAGTGAGTGAGTGAGTGAGTGAGTGAGTGAGTGAGTGAGTGAGTGAGTGAGTGAGTGAGTGAGTGAGTGAGTGAGTGAGTGAGTGAGTGAGTGAGTGAGTGAGTTTGAATGATTTATTTTCGAAAATCAAATAGACAATTCGAGAAACAGACCAGACCAGTCAATCTTTTGTCACTGGTCCTCTGGAGACTTGACCGATGTTGGGATAGCTGACGCATGTCAATACAGAAAACCCAATAAACTTACATACTGACTGACTGACTGACTGACTGACAGACTGACTGACTGACTGACTGACTGACTGACTGACTGACTGACTGACTGACTGACTGACTGACTGACTGACTGACTGACTGACTGACTGACTGACTGACTGACTGACTGACTGACTGACTGACTGACTGACTGACTGACTGACTGACTGACTGACTGACTGACTGACTGACTGACTGACTGACTGACTGACTGACTGACTGACTGACTGACTGACTGACTGACTGACTGACTGACTGACTGACTGTCAGACTGACTACATAAACTGAGTGACTGACTGGCGACTGACGTACGTCCATGCATATTGTCGATCTTTGTCGCCTGTCTAGCCTAGTGCGTTGGGCGCCAGCCTTTAAAACTGGTGGTCCTAAGTTTGAAACCTGACTTGAGTCATATATCCGGACCTGACGTGTTGCCATACATTCTGCCATTGCCTGTCAGTTGATTCACCTCCCAAACCACAACGAAAACACCGTTCTGTTTTGCTATTAGTATGCCTTGTTGGGTCTAGTATATTTATTATAATATGGGAAAAGTATAAAAAAAAACGGATGACTTTCTCGTTCCTGTGGCAGACTGAGAATAAAGCAGAGATTCATAAATGACATGGATTATAAAATATACCGTGGCATGGGTTCATTCGTGTTGGCAGACCGTGCTCTTATGATTGATTGGGAACCGGTTACTTCAAAGGCCACGACAGTTCAAGTTATACAGGGTGGCTGTAAAACCTTTCCCACTCTCCATTCATTTGTTTCTCAAAAACATCATTGTTGCAAACTGATCTAAAGTGCCTAGCCTATGTACGTAAAGTGATTGCGAGTGCAATCCTGGTTTTAGAAACGGACGGTAGGTGCCTTTACGGCCACCCTGTATTGCTTATCAAGCAATAAGTGCCCTGAGATCGTTACATCGCATTTTGAGCCAAGTTAAGGAAAAAAGTTCAAAGCCAAATTGATAATAGTTCAACTATCTAGATAAAAATTAAAACAGATTTGTAAGTACATACAGTATCAACAAGCATACATACATATGTACATATATATAGAATATATATCTGTACGGACTGAACAAAGACGGACTCCATAACATCCGTTTCAATGGCCGACCAACCCATCCCATCTGACAGTAAAACAGGATGTGCCATCAATTGACTATCAATACGGTACGTACATACATGAGCTTATTAATTTCGTGCTCGATCAACTCGCGTACTTCTTTCGTAATGCTCCATAAAAATTCGCCAAAAACTTACTTACTTACTATACACGAGTAATTTTTTGTTTGACTAGACTACTGGCAGACGTTTTTTGCTCTTATAAAATAAATTGAAAAGTAAAACATTGACAGCATTGTTAAGTGGACGTTGCGATGTTTTATGAGGAAATACTCACTTGTATAGGAATTATACACTTCTTCCGGTGTTGAATTTGAGTGTGTACAGTACACACACAAAGCAGATCGAAGAAATGGGATCATTAAGCGATATAATAAAGGGTCATGTTTCATGCAAACTTAATAGAGCTAAAGTAAGATTAAAGGATATGACGCTCAACCTCTTCTATTAACAAGATTGTATAAATTACATGAGTAGTGTGCATTTGTAACTGATATCTGCATATCTACTTATGATGGTAATTTGATGTGAAGTAATCGGAATTGAAACAGGAATCTTATTATGCGCATTATTAGAGTGCACATTAATATTGCAAACTTATCGGCATGACATTAGCAGCATGACATTTTTGGGAGTTGCATACAAACAGAAATTACATATATTTGTTAAATTGTTATTGTCGGTGACAGAACTTTTGTAAAATTGAACTAACAAATTTTTTATAGCAGACTTTAACAGATTTGAAGTATATTATACAGAGTGGACCAAAATTTGCGGAAATTTCACTGAAAAAAAGCTTATTAAGCATTTATGTGTGTTGAACACAGTCACTTCCACATCGAGTCGAGGCGTTTGCTTTTTTCCTCCACCCTGTATAATACACAATCACTCCTTTATTCGTACTCAACAAACACCCTTGCCTGCTTCAAATGACTGTCGTACAACTACTGTACATCACAATAACTATAAATACAAGCCTGCATATATCATGATCACGGTCTCCACATGATCCAATCAAAAACTTCCGGCGCCTGGGCCTGACTGAATCTGGCAGAAGTTTGTACAGCTGGACCAGATTGGCTTGACACGATTACCAGTTGAACTGACCAACATAAAAAATCAAGTACAACTGTTACGTTTCATGTTGTCCCATTTGGAAAACAACAATCTTATTCCATTGTAAAATTTCAATTGTAAAAATTTACTATGTCTCTCATAAATTAACGGCTTTTTTATATGAAGAACAACCTTTTGCTTTTGCACAGCCCTGATTTGATGCAAAACTACGAGTTCAAGGAATGTATCCTAATAAAAAAATCACCCTTATTTGCGCAGGAAAAACATTTCGGTGAATCATGCATTGAAGTTTTCATAATGTTTGTTGTACACTTAATGATTTAATATATTCTAAATAGAAATTTGAGAAAAAAGTTGTGGCCATGTCTTGCATTAACATCAGTAGATTTTTCTTGACGAAAGAAGTTTACTTTAAAATTATCAGATATCAATTTTCTTAGTTTCTAAACTCTGATATGTGCTTGGATATAGAGACTGCTGGGTCGGACACTTATGATGGGGCTGCTGAGCTCAAATAATACAAACTTCTTCGAAGATGCAATCTGACACTTCTATGGATGGTTGTTCCATTTAGACGCATTAGTCCCACTCACTTTTTTCGTATGAAATGAACGCAGTTGTAAATTTTATTGCCTGAAGCAAAACTAATTTCACATCTGTTCAGTGTGCGAATTCCATTTCCATAGTACACAACGTACTTGTTACTTTGGGATTGAAAGTATACTTTCTGTAGAAATAAAGAATAAATTTGAAAACTGAATGAAAAGGTTGCTATATCGATGGTTGGTTTCTGGACTGTATACGGTTTGTGATTGTGTTTATGGCTGTGATTGTCTACATCTAGACGTATGGCCAGTTGTCGTCTCGATTATGCAAATCTTCCGGTATTACGCGAGTGTCCATTCACGGAGTGCAATGTTTTATATTCAGACCTACGGATTTTTTTATTACGTCTGAGTGGGTGTCAATCATGAGTCACAGTTCCAGGAACTTAGTCTCAACGGGATAAACAAGGAAAACATGTCGTATAAAATACCCGTCAAGTACACAAAATATAAACAGTCTAGTATAGTGTAACTAAATCAACAGAAAGCATTTTTATTCACGAAACTGCATATTTTTGCATATTTTCCTTCAAAAGGAACCTGAGACGCTGTTTGAAGCCATGAACCATAATTTCGCAACATGAAAACGTTCTATAAGGCATTGAATTACCGTAATTTGGGACTCTTGCGTTAAACAATTATTCTGTCATTGAATTCTTGAAAACAATATGCATGAATTTCAGATGCGTGATCAAAATGCAAT
>OZ038448.1:15742046-15789546 GCA_964036265.1 Daptonema setosum
TAAATATCAACTGTGGCTTCAGTCTATCGGCATTGTTTTCTTTCTTCAAACTCTGTTTCATCTTGAGTATGATCATAACGTTCAAACTCAGTAGAATCACGAAGGGCAGAATTACACATAGGAAATTGTTGGCGTAAGTCTGCAAAACAATTACAGTTAAGTTCAGAGAAGGAAGCAAGATTGCTTGAATCGATTATTCGTAGTGAAAGTTATTAACGATTCAAATAGTTTTTTGGTCACCCTGTACGTGTGTAGACACGCTAACTAACCGTGTAATACTTTTGATACATCGGATTCTTTGCCAATGCCGTCTGTCCTTGGTCCATATAAGTTATGTGACCTTGGCATTCAGGGTGTAAGACGACGAATAGCTGAAATGCTCGCTCTTTTACAAAACTGTGATTTGTCAGTTATGATTTTTGTTTGTTTATACGATACGGCTATACACGTTTTCATCCCGTGTACTTTCATGGTGTTTCTGTACGGAAAAGTTTTTTTAAAAATTCTTTTTCCCCATTTGGCTAACCTCAAAAAGAGTAGGCACCCTGAATATCGTGCTCACAAACAGGACCACCGTAATGGCCATGTACCTGGTATACTCGTTGAAGTGAACAGTAGCACTGATTCTGCTCATATTGTTGTCACTGCCATTGTACGTTTTACTGCTTTTGTTGTTGTTGTTGTTGTTGTTGTTGTTGTTGTTGTTGTTGTTGTTGTTGTTGTTGTTGTTGTTGTTGTTGTTGTTATTGTTGTTGTTGTTGTTGCGGTTAACTTTGTTTTTGTCGTCATTGCCGTTTGAAGTTGTTGTTGTCGTCACAATAGTTGTAGTTTTCGTGTTATTGTGGCTACCGTTTTCATTGTTATTCCTGTCATCAGGACAAATGTTATTTTTGTTGTGAGATCTACTGCTGCTGTTGCTGCTGCTACTGTTGTTGTTGTTGTTATTAACACGACTCACTTCTAGATAGCGCTCAATGGTCACGCATACAATCAAGTACGATTGAGCCACTTGTATAACCTGAATACATACACCAGTGTTGTTACAAACGTCTGTAAAAATTGTAAATAATGTTCTTATGTTATTCAGGAATTAAATGTTGACATTGTGGAGTACGTGTATCACTCACAACTGGTTAAGAAACTTAGCTGAATTTTTTTTGCGGCAAAAATGTTAAATTGACTTCAAATATAAGACCCGTAATCGGTACGGTTTTGGTTGTCATAATCTGCGTTAAAAACCCATCAATATGAATAACTTGAGTGGAACTTGAAAATGAGAAAATGTTGAACCACCTTGCTCAGAAACATGAGATATCCCACGGAGTAGCTCCAGGAATAAAAGACGAGTGTCAAATCGAAGAATTCCGCCCAAACGCTAGTGGGGAACGTGAGCACGTAGCAGATGAGCAGGAGCAGGTCGAGGAGGGCCAGGAAGAGTAGGTACACCAGGTAGGTACGACGCAGCTCACTTTGCACGAATACCAGCTGAAACAGTTTGGCACATGATCATGCAGAAATATACAAACTTAGACTTCAAAATAAAAAAATATACTTCAAAAGTATCACAAAGTACAAGGGAAAAAATCACGCCTGTTATGTTTTTCTTAAGTTGGAAAGAATAAAAAAGTTAAACTTCGCATACGTTTTTTTAGGTTTAACCATGATTCACAGTACTTAGTGGATATCTGGGTTACACTGAAAATGTTGAACAGTGGTTTCTACAACTAAATAACATCCTAAAATTATAAACGCAACTAATAAAAACAAATGATTTCATGCTTATTTTAATTCTAATTCTAATTTACAACGAACAATAAGGAATAGATTGGCGGGTATTCCGATGGCACAAATAGTCAGGCCAATTATGCCGACCATTACGATCTTATATAAAGGAGGTGCCACCACGGCACAATCCCCAATGTCTAAGTCATCCGTTGAATTATTCAGATCTTCCAAATCCGTGTGGTTGATATCAAGCATCGTTGGTATTAGGAACTCCTTTGGTATGTCATTGAATCTCATTTCAACGTTTGCCATTGTAGTTGTTGTTGTTGTTGTTGTTGTTGTTGTTGTTAGGATGATGATCATTAATGTGGTTATAAAAATAGCAGATGGCAATGGTATTGATCTGAAACAACGCATGCCAGTTACCAGTAGAACTTGATTGCAACTTTCCTATGCATGAGCTGTCTAGTGGCTGCAAACAGTAAGTTACTAATTACTTGTTTTAATCAAAGACTAGGGTAAACCCGTTGCTACGCAACTGAGAGTTAAGTTTACAAAGACGTTATTCGTACAAACCCGTCGATATTCAAAATTTGCTTGTACCATGAACCTAACCTGTGTTATGCAACTCAAGTCGACACAGTTCTAACATAAATTTTAGTCTTTTTAACGATTAATTTCATCACCCGTTTTAAAGTACACGGGTTTAATCCACCCGAACCCAACCCGTTGACTGTTAAAAATTTTTCCGAGATAAATTTATTTTAACATAGTTACAGTGAGAAAAGCCCGTGGAAAAAAGTTTGTCACCCGTGAAGATCCCAACTCATCTTACTTTTCTTCATAAAGTATACCCGACCAGTTGAAAACTCATAAGGTAATGTTATACATACATAGGAGTATCCGACCCAATATGTTATTATAAACGTTGAACTCACCCGACCCGTTAAATCCTGATTTAATTTTCTGAAAAATAATTATGGTAAACCTACAGGAACCGTCATGTTGGAAACCCAAAGAATATTTTTAACTCTTGACCCGGCCCGAGAAGCACGTAGATGAAGTGAAGATCGCTGAAACTACTTGTACTGTTTTTTTTTATTTGATCAAAGATATCTCAGTTGAGGTGGATCACGTTTAGTAGTTGACCGATTTTTTCTGCGATGGATGGTGTTGATGATACCCGTTAAATCCTGATTTAATTTTCTGAAAAATAATTATGGTAAACCTACAGGAACCGTCATCCATATAATTAAAATCCATGTCCGTTTGTGTGTATGTATGTGTGTGTGTCACGCTCTGCTCTATATAAGATCGAAACTAAACGCTCAGAACCTCTTTTTATCATTTCGAACCCATTGGTTTATTCATCGTCGCCCTCACTGATCGAAGGATTAAAACAAATCATCACATACCCTTCAACATTACAAAAACTTGCCTCAACCGACGCTTTCTCAACTCACCTTTAATATACCTCAATTATCCATGAGGTCAAGATAATTAAAATGTAGTTTAACATTTATGATCGAATTCTATCGAAATGTTCCATTCTCATAATTAATCACATTCAGAAACTACGAATTCTATCATCATCACCTACTCACATAAGAGCACCCAAAGATGTTCCCCATAGTTTGAACTGGAAACATCATTGATCTCAACTGGAATTGTAGTTTTAATTGTTGTGACCACGGGTGCTTATGTTTTTAGGTTTAAATAAAAATATTTTTTTTTGTTTCCACAGGACGGGGAAAATATATATATTTGAACGAATATATAGAACGGATATACTGTATGAACGAAGACTAATTAATAATTAGTGTGTAACTTCACAGGTGGCTCTAACTTTTTCCACGGGTATTCTCACTGTAACTTGAATTAATGTTAGGATAGCAGTTTGGACAAGTCAGTGTGAAATTAGAGTCAAAGGGTCGATTAAAATAAATGTAATGAAATTTTAAGTTAAGCTATAAATAACCCATAAAATGATGCTCTATATTATGTATGACAGATACATTTGTAAAAACGGGTTGTGTTGTTGAAAAGTGTGTATGATATTAAACAACGTTCAGCTAAAATAGATTAGAGTAGTTAATGAAATAAACTAATTTCAGCGGGTCAGGTAAATTGCACTGGCTAAAAAAATTATGTAGATATTCAATTGAACGGGTACACGTAAATTATTGCATCCTCATGCATCTCATGATTTCCTGCTTAAAGAGAAGCTAATGAACGTATCGATAGGTTTGTCTGAGTTTAAATACAATAGTTGAGTTATTTAAACATAATCCACAGTTGCGTAGCAACGGGTTTACCCTAGTCTATATATAAATTACACAATGTATGTATGTCTGTGTGTGTGTGTGTGTGTCACGCTTCAGTATAAATACCAGGAAAGAACATTAAAACACCTTTTCTTACTCGATGTCAGAATCAAAATAAATCATCACGTCTCCTTCAGTTGTTTTTCCAATCTGACCTCTACATAACTCAACAGGCATTAACGTGTTGGAATTTCATAATTACTCTCAATTGGTTTACTCAACTGTTATTACGAAGTCATCAACACCCGTTCAACTGATTTTTCAAAACTGAAATCTCAACATTCCTGAAGGTCATAATAATGGCCTTTCATGAGCAATTTTATTATTGTGGTAGTTCGAAATAAAAAAACTTCTTTAATAAAAAAAGATCGGGTAAAGTTTGAATATTTCAGCTGGTCTTCTTTCATTCATCTTCCTTCATTACGAATTATCCGAAGATCCTAATTGTTTTATACGGGATGGGTAAAACATGATTCTTCATTATAGAAAATAGCGGGTTATTTGATTTTTTCCACGGGTCCTTTTTAGTGTGTTCCTGGAGTTAAATTAATCTCAAAACAAAAAGTATCGGGTAAGTTTAATGTATTGAAATCTCGGCTCGGGTAGCGAGTTTTTAACGAGAGGCTATATAATGTTTTTTCTAGAAATATTGTTAGAAGTTTAAACTTGAACTATAAATCAATGATTACTTGAATAGCAACGGGTTCGTGGTACATATAACGAAGCTAATTTTTGTATGTTGACGGGTTTACTTCGATAATATTTTTTGTAAACTTAACACTCAGTTGCGTAGCAACGGGTTTACCCTAGTGTTGGAAACCCAAAGAATATTTTTAACTCTTGACCCGGCCCGAGAAGCACGTAGATGAAGTGAAGATCGCTGAAACTACTTGTACTGTTTTTTTTATTTGATCAAAGATATCTCAGTTGAGGTGGATCACGTTTAGTAGTTGACCGATTTTTTCTGCGATGGATGGTGTTGATGATTCCCGAGGTGGATGAAAAGAATCACAAAGCTTTTTTCCAAGATTAAAATGGAAACATTTGCATCCGTGACCTTAATTAGCGGTAATTTTAGTTAAGACCTTTGATATTTTCAGTGAATAGAGGGAATCTTCTTTGAGGGTGTGATCAAAGATATCTCAGTTGAGGTGGATCACGTTTAGATGTTAACCGATTTTTTCTGCGATGGATGGTGTTGATGATTCCCGAGGTGGATGAAAAGAATCACAAAGCTTTTTTCCAAGATTAAAATGGAAACATTTGCATCCGTGACCTTAATTAGCGGTAATTTTAGTTAAGACCTCTGATAATTTCAGTGAATAGAAGGAATCTTCTTTGAGGGTGTCGATGACAATATCTCCTCAACTTTTATGACAGAAGGTGATGTTGATTATAAATTTCTTGATTTTGCATGAAAATGACATAAAGAGTTTTTCAGCGTTTCACTTTTGATATTTATATCGATCGATTCATCGGGCGGACATACCGACAAGTTTGTTTTAATATATAAGATTATAAGATGTCTGATTGATGAACTGAAAAGAAAACTGATTTGTCATACCAATCCCGCAGATTTTAACTGTGGCTTTTAGTTCCGGTTTTAAAATACAAGATAAAAGTATCTACATATAATTGGTTAACTCAAATGAAATTTACAGTACTGTATAGCAGATGATGAGTACAGAAAAAGGTTGGTACGTTATGTGTTGATTATAATCAAACTGCCAACACATCTTCATAATGACAGGTGACATGGTATATAGAATAGAAAAAAACAGATGTTTTATGTAGCTGATTACTGAAAATATTAACTGTCCATACCCATTTACTCCATCTAACACAATTTATGTATCATGTTAAATCACGTTTCTTGTTCCTATCAAACCGTAATACACATAACGAGTCGGTGCTTGCCGCAGTAGAAGAATAGAGATGAAGCCAGCATAATTAAAATAACATGCCGCATGCGGTTGCAATGAATGAATGAATGCATGAATGAATGAGTGGCCGTCCCTCCCACTAGAAGACTTTGACTGACAGGTCAAACCTGATTACAAATGTCATGATATATTGTCTCTACAATGAACAGAGTGTTTTTTTTTATTTCTATGAAAATACATGATTAAGAAGAATCACCGAAAACCGTTTGTGAATTTTAGGATGTTCAGTGCCACAACTTTGGGTTGGTTCACTTTTCTTCACTTCTGACATACAGTTTTACTTTTTAGTTGTTCATGCTGTTTGAGCATTTTTTGCCTGTAATAGTAAGTTAACGCTAGGCTTTGCCAAGTTTCGATTGAATTGCGCTTCTGCTAAGTTCACTCACGTGTGAAACCACAAGTTCCGGTGTACCATAGAAGCGTATGTTGAAAAATAAGACTCAAATCCGGCAGTTTCGGAATTGACGCTGCACTTGAAACATAAACGTTGAGTTTCAATATATTCATGGTTTTTCGAAGCCTAAGAATAAAAACATTATTGAAAGTTTGGGTACGAGGTGAAAACTGAGCTGAACTTACAAAACAAGCTCAACCTTTTCTGAACCTTAGCCGCTGGCGTGCGGAGACTAAAAGTTTAAAACTATTTTTATTGATTCTCAATTCTTGTGATGATCAACTATGACTAGTAGTTTAGATTACTAAGTGCTTTATTTCTATATAGTGACTGAGACGTTGGTGTTATCGCTGATTGAATTGCAGTGGTGTCTTACTATTTGTTACAGGGGCACCGTTTAATCATCCCGTGGATTAGTTGGTCAGTACTACGGGCTAGTATAAGACATTGTTGTACTGTTATGGGTACAATACATTGAATACAAATGTTATACTCTTCTTTACTTGTTGTAATTTACTTATACATCTATGAGCAATCCCATGCATTTGGAACGTTTTGGCGTTTATTGAAATGTTTAGATCATTATGTTTTGATCTCTTTTGTTTCCATTTGCTTTTTATGTTATGCTTTACTTGTCCTTGTTGCTGTTAAGAGTTTTCTTTAAAACAAATATATTAATTTTTTTCTTACCCTTTTAAACTTTATACATTGATTAAACCCCGAACGTTATATTCGATACAGTCCGCTTCATTAGCTCATAACACTCAACCAGTGCTCCACTAACACACACACGACAATACAGAAAGTGAAGTACCGAATTGAACGCGTAATCACCAACAAAAACGGACCAAATAAATAAGGAAAATGGTTTATGTATACAAAACGCGGCGCAGTAATTCAACCGACAAGAGAAAACAAGAAAAAACAATAACAAAGATTCCAATGAAACACACAAACCAATTGCACATACAAAACTACATGTTTAACAACCGCGTGAAAGAAACGGTGAGACAGGAAATATTAAGAGAAGTTCGCGGGGTGTATTTACGGGGAAGATCGCGATTTTATAATGCTAGAGGTAAAAATCTAGCTCTTTGGTCAGCACCAACACCTTGGACAATATGATTGGCAGGTATAGAGGTTTTGTATTACTCAAAACGAAGAAAAAACCTAATTGTTTAAACATTTTGTAGACCCACCGACCATCGTCTAGCAGAATATAGCTACATAATAACAATGAGAAAGACATATTTGTAAATAAATATGTATGAAAGATCGAATCACTTCTGGCAGCATCAAAATAAAAAATTATGTATAGTTAAAATGTTGCACGGGTGTACAAAGACATTGCAGATTGAGTAGTGAAAAACTTTGGTAATTGTTTGATTTATTGAATATTGCAATTTAAATCATCGCAAAACGATGGAATTGGAATGCACGACTGAATGGAAGTGGAAAAATATTACGTACATATTGTTTCTGCACACTAGAACCTCGAAATAAATCTGATATCGATTGAGTTCAATACAAGTTTGAAAAAAGAAGAGTTTAGTTGTTGACAAAAAAAATCTAGATTTTTGAATAAGGTTCTAGAGAGCATCTACTTTACTACCTTAACAATATTTGAATAAGAAAAAATATATGGAAGTATATATGAAATATATAGTCGGGAATATATGAAAGTATAATAGGACACTAGCGTAGCACATTCGGATAATAACCGTATCAATGAGAAGCGAATGGGTTTATATCCTCGAGAATCAATTCAGGCACGGGCGAATTATTGGCTGAGCGAAATTGTTAAAAACGAAGATGACATGACAACGTGTAGACGATCATCACGACCTCTGTAATAAAATAAATGAGTGAATGAGTTAGTGAGTGAGTGAGTGAGTGAGTGAGTGAGTGAGTGAGTGAGTGAGTGAGTGAGTGAGTGAGTGAGTGAGTGAGTGAGTGAGTGAGTGAGTGAGTGAGTGAGTGAGTGAGTGAGTGAGTGAGTGAGTGAGTGAGTGAGTGAGTGAGTGAGTGAGTGAGTGAGTGAGTGAGTGAGTGAGTGAGTGAGTGAGTGAGTGAGTGAGTGAGTGAGTGAGTGAGTGAGTGAGTGAGTGAGTGAGTGAGTGAGTGAGTGAGTGAGTGAGTGAGTGAGTGAGTGAGTGAGTGAGTGAGTGAGTGAGTGAGTGAGTGAGTGAGTGAGTGAGTGAGTGAGTGAGTGAGTGAGTAACTGAGTGAGTGAGTGAGTGAGTGAGTGAGTGATATAATCAGTAACTAACGCATCGCTGTTCGCATTCTGTCCTCGTACGGAAACGATTGGCGTTGCCGGCACATCCACGGAAGGCGAACATACGGCACTTGCCATCGGCCTGGTTATGGTAATATGAGATGGACATGCCCGTGCTTGAGTTCTCACAAAGACGTCCGACATCCAGTGGTTGGCTGCACGGACTATCCGATGACTTGGACACGAGTTTGTCCGACGGTAACGACGATCGTTCAATTTCGTTGGCAGCGACGGTGTCAAACTCGAGAATTTCGTCCTCCTCGACCAGCGACTGCTCGAAGGCTGGAAAATAAAAACATGTTAGAGAGATGATGTGAAATGAAACGACTGACGATGTGACAACCTGTCTGTATAATATTAAAAAAAGTTAACAGTTGATTTTAACGTTTAAGAAATTTCGAGAATTGGTATTTGGTTGCAGAACCAATAATATGACTATTTTTAGTTAACTTGTTGTCAGGTTAACTATTGTCTGTTGTCACAATCGCCAAATGTTGTTATTTTATCTCGGTTAGGAATATTCATGGACAAGATAACGCTAAATACATATATCTATGTTATGTGAATAAGGTTAATAATTTACGTTGTTATATAAAGGTGTGATGTGCTACATATGCTTGCAAATTTAAAATTGGTACATCAAGGTGAAAGTTAAGCTGGTTAGTAGTGCTATGTAAGGAAACTTAGCATACATTGGTCAGTCTCATATTAGTGAGGATTGTTTTTTCATAAACCCCATTAATGTAACAGTTTTACGAACTCCAAGTTCCTAATTAAAAGTTTGACCGATGTATGAACCTCTAAAAGTGCAATGTGTATGTAAAGGGGACAACAGGACAAGCATTCAGCAAACACTGGGTGCGTACGGAGCGTGATGATATGCAGATGCTGGAGCGATAGTGCTCGATCCAATGCTAATGGGATGCAGAATGGCGGACAAACGGACGGACAACAACGATTCATGGACTTCGTTTGAACAACAGGCATCGAACGGACCCGACAGATAATCAACCTGCAGGAAGACGCCGCCTCTGTCGTGATGGTGCTAATGATGGCAATGATGGACCAACAACGACACCAAATCGAGTCGGCTCCTGTGGTGGCACGAGTGCAGGCGGCTGCGGCTGATTGCCGGCTCCAAATGCACTCGCCACGGGTTGCGTACCGGTAGCGGTCTGGCCAGGAGCGATTGCCGGAGGCTGGGCGAATCCACCAAATCCAGGAGCAGCTCCGGGTAGAGAAGGCTCCTTCACGATAGAGCCAAAATCACGCACGACTGGTTGAGGAGCGATGGATGGTGGTTGAGCAGGCTGATTGAATCCAGGTTGCATGGGTCGGATGCTAGGTGGCTGGATGTTGGAGTTTCCGCCGGTCGGTGGTTGAGGAAGGATTGTCGGTGGGCTGATGCTTTGTTGCTGCTGCTGCTGTCCATATCCACCTGATGATGGAGCAGGAGCTGGAGCTGGAGACCACGCATTTGGTTGCCCGTAACCTTGGGGAGCTTGAGGGGCTGCCTGTTGCTGTTGTCCATAACTTTGGGGAGCTTGAGGGGCTGCCTGTTGTTGTTGCCCGTAACCTTGGGGAGCTTGAGGGGCTGCCTGTTGCTGTTGTCCGTAACCACCACCGTTACCGGCTGGCTGCTGAGGCCGAATGGACGGAGGAGCAACACCGGGAGGAAGGGGTTGGAAACTTGGTGGTTGAACACCTGGTGGCAAAGGCAGAACTGAAGGTGGGCTCACACCAGGGGGAAGGATTGCCGGTGCCGACGCTGATCCACCAGCACTGGGAGCACTTCCAGGTAGCGATCCGGGACCAATCACGCCAGCTGCCAAGGCAGCAGCATTAACGCCTGATCCACCGGCACCTCCTGGGCCTGACGCTCCGCCAGGACCAGAAGCGCTGTTCTGGTTGGATTTACCAGGGGGTAGAATGGGCTTGACTACTGGTTGAAGTCCCTGCGAATCCTTTACTACGTTGGCATCAATAATGAACTGTCCACCACTGACACGTTGACCTGAAGACTTTTCTAACGGAGAAAATGATGGTGGTACACCAGGCAATGATCCGGCCAAGACGACTTCTCCGGGATTAGCTTCGCGCATACCGAGGAATGGTGGGTTGACGGGATTAGGAGGAAGATGAGCCAGCTCGTAATTGAGTGGGCAGCACAGACGTTCGCCCATGGTGATGACACAGTAATGACCCTGCGGGCAAAGAGGCGCACCGTCGAAACCAGCTCCACATTTGCGAATAGCACCTCCTTCCTTTAGCGGATCGGATCCATCAGGACAGAACATCGATGGTGGCCTGATGCTTGGCGGCTGGGGGCCAAACGAAGGTGGTGACCCTTGACGTAAAAAGACGCTTGGAGGCTGAGGGCGGATTGAAGGAGGCATGATTACACCACTTCCAGACTGACTGGCACCGCCACTACTTGGTGGCTGTGGCAGAATACTGGGGGGCTGAATTGCTCCAAACTGACTGGCACCACCACTGCTTGGTGGCTGTGGCAAAATACTGGGGGGTTGAATTGCTCCAGACTGCTGTGCATATCCTTGTTGAGCGGAAGCCTGTGCTTGCTGTCCGTAGCCTTGCTGAGCTGGAGCTTGGGCTGGTGCCTGAGCTTGCTGTCCGTAGCCTTGCTGAGCTGGAGCTTGGGCTGGTGCCTGAGCTTGTTGTCCATAGCCTTGCTGAGCTGGAGCTTGGGCTGGTGCCTGAGCTTGTTGTCCATAGCCTTGCTGAGCTAGAGCTTGGGCTGGTGCCTGAGGTTGTTGTCCATAGCCTTGCTGAGCAGGAGCTTGGGCTGGTGCCTGAGCTTGTTGTCCATAGCCTTGCTGAGCTGGAGCTTGGGCTGGTGCCTGAGCCTGCTGTCCATAGCCTTGTTGAGCTGGAGCTTGGGCTGGTGCCTGAGCCTGCTGTCCATAGCCTTGTTGAGCTGGAGCTTGGGCTGGTGCCTGAGCTTGTTGTCCATAACCTTGTTGAGCTGGAGCTTGGGCTGGTGCCTGAGCTTGTTGCCCATAGCCTTGCTGAGCTGGAGCTTGGGCTGGTGCCTGAGCTTGTTGTCCATAGCCTTGTTGAGCTGGAGCTTGGGCTGGTGCCTGAGCCTGCTGTCCATAGCCTTGTTGAGCTGGAGCTTGGGCCTGAGCTTGTTGTCCATAGCCTTGCTGAGCTGGAGCTTGGGCTGGTGCCTGAGCCTGCTGACCATAGCCTTGTTGAGCTGGAGCTTGGGCCTGAGCTTGTTGTCCATAACCTCCTGGGGCTGGGGCCGGAGCGGGCCATGGGAAGAAACCCGAAGGAATCTGTGCAGGTTGATTGATACCGTACGCAGCGGCAGATAGAGGGTTAGCGGCTGCCAACACTGCTTGGGGTCCATAGCTTCCTTGTGCTTGTTGTTGAGTTTGTGGTGGAGTTGGCCAGATGCTAGGTGGCTGAACACCCGGTGGTAGAGGCAGAATACTAGGTGGTGCAATACCAGGTGGCAGAATTGAAGGTGCTGAGGCAGATCCTCCAGCAGACGGGCTGAGTGCGGTTCCAGCTCCGATGGTTTCTCCGGGTGGTGAAATAGATGGAGGCTGAGGTGCTAAGGATGGTGAATTAGGTGATATTGACGGCTGCTGAGGAGAAATAGAAGGTGCATTTGCTCCACTACTGCTGGAGTCAGAGCCAGGAGGTCCGACTGGAAGTGTTCCAGCTCCCCAGGTTTCCCCTGCTTTGGCAGACTGGATACCGGATGACGATGAAGCAGATGTGGACGCGGCATTGGCAGCTGAAGCATCTGCATCCGTCGCACCAGGTGGTCGAATGCTTGGTTGTTGCGGTGAAATGCTGGGGGGCTGAGGTGCAATACCAGGTGCTTGTGCAGTGTTACTACCTGTCTTAGCGATTGAACAGCACACATTGGGTGGTCCAAATTTGCAGAAATAGCCGGATGGACATCCGATTGCGTTACCGTCAGCACCGCAGACAACCGGGTTGGCTCCACCGAGTGGTAGATCACCGTTAGGGCACGAACCAGCGGGTGCCGCTAAAAGTGAGAAGCACAAGTGTAAATAGCATTATAAAGAATATTGCATACACAGATCTGATAGCCCAACTGAGGTAGCAATGAGAAAGAGTTTGACTTATTGAGGTTTAAGAAAAACAGAATTGCAAAAAAAACGCAAGAAGCTTGATGATAAAGCAGTTTTGAACTCATATTTTACAGTTGAATTGAAATAATGCACAATAAATCATGGATAGAAAGAGTGGTCATGAAGTACACCATAAAGCACCCACTTAATACGCAATCCTTTTGACACGCTTCCAGTGTTCCGTAGTTGTTCTTGTTGCCACCGCAACCAGTGAAATAAAAGAGTCGACATTTATCAGTGCCCTTGTCGTAATAGTAACGGAGATGACTGCCGAAGCACGAGCCGCGTTCTTTCGGTAGGTCGCACTGTGGCTGACGAGCGGCCGGTTCTGAACGTTGAATGGTTCATTGGTTTCTACATCATTATAATATATTCAGTGAGATTGCAATTTGCGTGAATGAAGGAATAAGGCATAGATTTTTGGCGTGAAGTTTGTATTATTGAACTTGTGCATAAAGTTAGTGAAAAGTCTAATGAAGACAACTCACGAGGCACGCGAGGTGGTCCAGCAGAGTTTAATGCGTTGGCGCCAGTGTTTGTGATAGAGGCACTGCCAGTAGCGGGATTAGCGGCCCCGAAACCAGGAGGCGGATGTCCGAGGCTGGGAGGACCGACAATGGTGGCACCTCCGGGAAGAACTGATCGCGAGCTGAGTTGTTGTTGCTGGCTGTCAGGTGGGCTGATGCTTGGCTGCTGAGGAGGTTGGATCTGTGGCTGAGTAGGTGTGAAAGAAGGTGGCGCTTGGTGATAAAACGAAGCCATGACCAGGTTGGCGAACTTAGGGTATCCGCTCTGTTGTTCGCCAGATGCTGCAAACCGAGATTGTAAGTAAGAAAAGTATATGAGAACAAAATAGAGATTAAATTTAAGTCATAAGAGGCAAATGTCATATCATGTATGAATGAACTATTGAATAATGATATTGTATATAGCATATGCTTTTCCTAAATCAAAGTTTTTACTTAAAAAGTGTCAATCGCCAAGTTGAAAATGTTCAATCTGTTTTATACAATATACCAACGTTGCATGGGACGAATCGTTGGTGGCATGATTTCATTGGTTTCAGGGAATCCACCGAATGGGCTCTCAGCATAAGGGTCTTCGACCTCGGGACAGCAGTAGAAGTCCAGGCCGTTGAAGAAGCAACTGCTGCCTGGAGGACAGTGATCAGCGCCAGGAAGGCACAACACCGGACTGCCGTTACCGTAGGTCATCGCCGACTGACCATTGGGGCACACGGGTACGCGGATAGCTGAAATAATGTTTTACAAGTTTGATAATAGTAGTTGATCGCTCCGTCCAAATGAAATTTTTTAGAAATGAAAACTTGAAGAACATTATTAAAGTGAAATTTATTGACGTAAAGATTTGTAAATACAACTTTTCAACACTGAGATTGAAAGTATGTCGCAGTGAAGTAACAGTGCAAAGTCGAGTGATAACTAATCATTTAGTGACTACATAGTTTTGAGTAAACCATAATTTAGTGAACATGCGCAGAATAGAGTGTGAAGTTCAGAAATAGTTTAAATTAAATAAAGGAAGTGAATTTCGGTGGAAATCAAGACCTGGCTTAGAGGGTGATGATGAACTGCCTGCAGGTTGTTCAGGACGGATAGTTGGAGGCATGATACCTCCGCCTGAAGGCTGTTCGGGTCGAATAGTTGGAGGCATGATCGCTCCCCCTGAAGGCTGCTGCGGAAAGATTGCTGGTGGCAGGATCTGCACACCCGAGGGTGGCTGAGGAAGAATGCTTGGAGGCTGAATAGCTGGATTCGTTTTTTGTTGAGTAGATCCATAAGTCGGGTTTACAGGAGCAGGAGCTGCTGGATACACAGGCGCTGAAGTAGCTTGACCAATACCTGGGTTCGGTGCACCGTAGCCAGAAGAGGAAGCTGGTTGAACAGCTGGAGCTACAAACGGTAAAATAATCAAGTGAGTGATGAATAGTATAACATTGTGCGGGGAAAAGAGTGAACTACCTGCACATGATTTTGTGGGATAAAACAAAACATAAATGACATATTTTAATTTATATTGCTATTTTTATACAAAACATGAAAGCATGACATTGTGGCATTTTTACCTAGTGCAAATGTAAACATGTATATACTGTTTATACCTTGCTGACTGCCACCATACGACGTCGATGGAGCGACGGGTTGGGGATATTTGACAGATGGAGCTTGAGGAGGAGTAGCAGGAGCCCACGATTGACCAGGTTGAGGTTGACCGTATGTTGACTGTTGAGGTGCAGCATTGTTGGCTACAGTTAGCAAAACAATATGTTACTATAATACAGTATTGTATTCTACACAAAGGTTTGCAAGCATAATCTAGCGTGCTGGTGTATTCACGGTAAAACGTGAATTTACTAAGCTGTGAAATCAGGGGCTAACAACCATTCAGTAATGTGTTTAAGTTTTTCATGTTCTCTGTAAACCAACAGTTCGATTGCTGACCACCATAGGATTGTTGCTGTTGACCACCAAACTGTTGTTGCTGTTGACCACCAAACTGTTGTTGCTGTTGACCACCATATTGTTGTTGTGGTTGGCCGCCTAATTGTTGTTGTTGCTGCCCACCATATTGCTGTTGTGGTTGCTGGGGCTGTGGCTGTGGTGGTAACGGCTGCTGAGGCTGCGGGTACTGAATCGCAGGCTGTGGAGGCTGGGGAGCCACTAAAACGTAATACTATTAAAAGTGGTCGTATCATAAAATGATCGTATATAAGAAACACTCTTTCTCTTGAAACACAGAAAGCCAAATAAAGTAAAACCTAATTCACCTTGCTGCGACTGTCCGTATGGGTTCGATGGTTGGAAAGCAGGATTAAACGCTTGCTGAGTGGGTTGTTGAGGCTGTGGCTGTGGCTGTTGAGGTTGAGGCCATTGCTGTTGTGGCTGTTGAGGTTGAGGCCATTGCTGTTGCGGCTGTTGAGGTTGAGGCCATTGCGGTTGTGGTCCTGCATTATTACAAAAATGTTGCGAAAACTTACAACATAACTTTGGTTTGGCTAAATTTCTGCCAATGATGTCTGCACGTGTCTTATAATGTGCCTTAAAGTATTGACACTATACTTAATCTGCAGGAACCAGAGGTCAGGTGGTAGCAATTTTTTCAGAAGGCTGTGCAATGTAGTGACTTAAGCAAGCAGGTAGATGACGATGATTAATACCTGATTGCGTGCAAACTGACTCGCACTCAGCTTTTGAGTCAAATCTGTTATCATTGCCGCCGCATCCGCCGTACACCATCTGCTCGCAGCGCAGATTCCTCACGTTGAAGTAGTATTTGACATGATAGCCTTCGCATGGACCATCCATTTTTGGCTGACGGCACTTGGGTGCAATGTTTTGCGAAACGGTGCGGTCACCTGTGCAGAGAGAAAGATAGGGTAGACAACATAACCCAGGTGTGGAATCAAGGAATGCAAAGAAAGATTTTGGGGCTTGTGATTTCAAATAGATAAGCAAAATCTAGATTTGTTTTGCGGTAAATTTACTCGAAGAAAAATAATATCATAAACGAGCACAACTAAACATAAAAAATAGTGACGTGTTATTGTGTAATATCTTACATTCAAACAGAACAGGAACCCAGTAATGTGTGAGTCGTCATGAATATTCCAGGACGTCAAGTTGAGATTTTGAAAACATTTACACTTTGACAGTTCACATTGAATTCAGTGCGTCCTCATTAAGCTAAACTTTTAAAGCCCTGTTAATGTAATGTGTGTGAGACCTGAGTAGCAACGGGATTCACAAGTCTCCAGATCAGGGAAGTTGTTGTTATTACCGCCGCATGATCCATATTGGAACGACTCACAATTACCAGAAGCAGTGTTGAAAAACCATCGGTCAACAAAATTTCGGCAAGGTCCAGCGTTCATCGGTTGTTGGCAGACGGGATCATCAGTGCTTCCGCCACCACCTGACCAATCGAACGTATGATTCAGTCGCAGTCATTTTGGATAGCCCAATTGTAAATGGATGCCTTTTGTTTAAGATTCAGCAAACATCGCATGGTATAAGTTTCAAACCTTTATTTGGGACCACAAGGCTTCTATCATCAATTGAACTATCATATTATCGTGCAAACACAAGTCGCGCGGCCAACGGAGGCAAGAATAACGCGGGACATATCACCGTCACCAATCATATTAAAGAGGAAAAATATATTGTATAATTATGAGAAAAAAATATAGCAGGCAGGTTTTATAATGGCGCATTAGACAGTATCCCTGTTCGTTCGTATCCGTTGGCCTAAACGCGCTTTAGTTCACTTTTCGTATAACTTAACTGTGTGGATGTGGTTTGAGTGAATAAGACTGTGTTTTGTAAATTAAGTGTAAAATAAAGTAAAATAAATATGTGCTGTGATTGTGAGTAAGTGAATAAAACCTGCATATGAATTGTCTACTGCCGGTGTGTTGGTAGGGTATGGTGTGTTCACTGGCGATTGCGTGGCTGGACGTGCTTGGGGCTGCCATGTAGGCTGTGCAGGGTTCTGAGGTGCTTGAGAGTATGTCTGTGCAGGTGCAGTTGCCGGATTAGTCTGTGGCTGCGGATAATTGATTACGGGTTGGGGTGAAGCCGTCCATGTTGGTTGAGGTTGCGATGCGGGATTCGTTTGTGGTTGGGGTTGGGGTTGGGGTGCAGCCGTCCATGCTGGTTGAGGCATCGGAGCTGGGTTCGCTTGTGGTTGAGAGTATGACGGCTGTGATTGCAGTGTTGGTGGTTGAGGGGCTGCATTGGCCTGACTCTGAGGCTGACTATAGGAAGCCTGTGGTTGCGATTGGGGTTGCGGTTGAGGTTGGGGTTGAGGTGGAGCAGTCCATGCTGGTTGAGGCATCGGAGCTAGGTTCGCTTGTGGTTGAGTGTATGACGGCTGTGATTGCAGTGTTGGTGGTTGAGGGGCTGCATTGGCCTGACTCTGAGGCTGACTATAGGAACCCTGTGGTTGCGATTGGGGTTGCGGTTGAGGTTGGGGTTGAGGTGGAGCAGTCCATGCTGGTTGGGGCATCGGAGCTAGGTTCGCCTGTGGTTGAGAGTATGACGGCTGTGATTGCGGTGTTGGTGGTTGAGGAGCTACATTGGTCTGACTTTGAGGTTGCGCATAAGATGGTTGCTGGAGTGGCTGAGATGGCTGAGGAATAGGTTTTGGTGGTCGCGGTGCAGGGCTTAGTTGAGTTTGTGTTTGATCGTATGTTTGCGGTTGTGGTTGTGATTGACCAGGCTGAGGTTCCGGGTTAGGCTGTGGAAGTTGAGCAAGCGGCTCCCAAGATGCTTGTGGTTGAGGAACGGTTTGGGGTGGTTGAGCCTGTGATGGTTGAGGAGCAGGATTGATTGGTTGATTAACTGGTATCCCTGAAGGTTGCGATTGAAGATCCGTGGAAATCGAATTGGTTGGAGTTTGAGGATAAGCTGTTTGAGAGATTGGTTGCCAAGATGGTTGAGGCTGAGGTTCGGGTTGCGGTGTTTGTTCTGGTTCTGGCACTGGCTGCTTATTTGATTGGGGTTCAGGGTTAGGTACGGGTACAGGTGCAGGTGCAGGCGCGGCAGTTACCCTTTCAAGATCCCAGTATGTTGTAGTCGCTGGTTCGAGATCATACACAACAGTTTGACCTGAGTTCACTGGTGGGGTAAGAGGCTGTTGAGGCTGACCAGCTGGATACGGATCGTTAGGTGATGGAACCGGCGGCCACTGTTCAAAAAACGATGAGATTGGAACTCTTTCAAGTTCAATCAAAACTGGTGTTGGCCCGGAGTTGTCGAGTATGGTTTGCCGTTCAGGATCACGCTTGTCTACAATCTCCGTCTCTGAGATAAATTTGTCCCCAACGATTGCATCGTTAGGACTCGAACCTGCTGATACTTGTGCCTTCAGTGCGTAAGGATCAGGTGCAAAACCAAATGACTTGCGGTCACCGATAGGTTTCTGGATGGAGTTCTTTTCCGCCGCAATTGTCGACGGTGCTGGTGCAGGATAAACATAAGATAGTGATTTTGGTTGTAAAGGTGCAATGAAGAATGCTTCTTCAGCAACCGCACCTTGCTCATACTCGCCTTCGATTGACTGAGGCTGCACCGGCGAGGCGGTAGCGGGTCGAGGTGCTAAACAATAAACGTAAGAGGTATAAAGAGAATGAACGAAAATTTTTCGGTGTATGCAAGTCAAAATGATTCAGGTTGTGAAATGAAGGAAATAAAATTAACGTGCAGAAAAGTTAAAAATAGCGAGAAACGAAACATTCACACGCATATTTGCAACACAGGAACAAACCAGCTGGATTTTGTGACTGTGATTGAGGTTGAGGCTGAGGCCATTGCGGTGCATTGATTTGAGGTTGTGGCTGTTGATTATAAGTAGGCTGTGGTTCCTGTGGTTGTGGCTGTACGGGTGCAGTGACTTGTGTTTGTGGTTCTTGACCATATGAAGGCTGTGGTTGTTGAGGCTGTGGTTGTACTGGTGCATTGATTTGAATTTGTGGTTCTTGACCATATGAAGGCTGTGGTTGCTGTGGTTGTGGCTGTACGGGTGCATTGATTTGAGGTTGTGGTTCTTGAGGATACGTAGGCTGTGGTTGCTGTGGCTGTTGAGGCTGTGGTTGTGTGGGTGCATTGATTTGAGGTTGTGGTTGTTGCTGACCATATTGTGACTGCGTCTGTTGTGGTTGTGGCTGCGGTTGAACTGGTGAATTCACTTGAGACTGCGGTTGTTGACCGTATGGTTGTTGTGGCTGAGGCTGTGGTGGAGGAATGGGTTGAATCGGCTGATTCGGTTGAGGTTGAGTGAAACCAGCTGGACCTAAAAAACATTGATTATATGATTTGATTATTTTATGTTACGTTTCTTTTTATTTACACTGATAAATAAGATGAATTAATCATTCAAGAAAGAAAGTAAGGATGTAGAAAGCTGAAATCTGAAAGTGAAGCCTCTAAATCTCAGTAACGTCACTGTTTTGAATATTACTAGATAAAAAATTTCACTAACGAATAAATCGTGCGCAGTGGACTTCACACTCGTTCTGGTTATAGAAATGGTTCATGTTACCAGCGCAGCCAGTATACGTGAACTGCTGGCATTGGTTGGCAACCGAATTGAAGAACCAACGAGGCTCGGCGCCATCACACGTTCCAGGGTCCTGAAATAATGATTAAACTCATATGGCGTTTATCACGTCTTTAAACGAAAGAGACAGAACAAACAGCTGTTTTTAATCATTAACGGATCCATCACTTAAAAAGGTATATAAATATCAATCAGTATATGGTCTCACCATTGGCTGCATACACTTTGACGTGTCTGGAGCTTTTGGAACAGGATTCGATGGGTTGTATTGATCTGCAGGCACGAATGGTTGACCTGGAATATAATAAACAATTTTTAATAAATGCCACCACAATCTTCACCGTATACAATAGAGCTACTTTCAACAACCAAAGAAAATACTTTAACCAAAATTACAGTTACAGATTAGAAGGAGCTTTCATGTAGTGTGTCTGGATAACCACTGAATGTTATTTTGGAAGAAACACATAGCAACGGTTTGTGTTAAACTAAGTGATAGAATAAATCGAATTCAACCATGTTGGAGTGATCTAATCATGCGGGGTAAAGTATTATGCTACAGAAATCAAGGTTGAAGCCATTAGCCGATTTTAAATTGTTTTCTAATCATGCGACAACGCATACCAGGTTGTTTGGTGATTGGAGTTGATGTGGTAGAATTAGTTGTTGATGATGCTGTTGGCGCAGTTTTTGTGTTTGACCCTTCTGAACGTGAGTTCAAGTTTTTCAAAAATAACGTGATGATGAACACTTTATAACAATAAAGTTTAATTCGAAGAATTTTAATACAAGTTTTTCCATGTTAACTGTTTTAAATTTAACATTTACAGGGTGGGCAAAACACACACTTCGAATTGATACTAATACTAACACTACAGTGACAAAACTGAGAACGAAAACAATAAGAGAACTGTTTTATTAAAACAATCCTGAAAACATTCGAAGTATATCCGTTGTTTTACCCAGCCAGTATATAATGATTTTCATACCGATTGCTAACGAATGAGGTTATGTGATAGAAACTTTTTTGCCTGCCCATTTAATTAGGGTAATATTTTACGTGCTTTTTAAGTGCATTATCTTCTGATATGTGTACACACATTTGTGTATACATGTGCGTATACGTGTTTAATGTTGCAATGTAAATAAATGTTAGTTGGAAAATGGAGAAAGCACATAACAACAATAATACGTACCGGCAGTAGATGACGAATATGGGAGTGGTGTAACGAAACGTGGTGATACGCCTGCGGGATCAACTAGAGGCAGCAGTGTCGGTGCTTAAATGTGCATGTTGTGCTGGTTTGGGACAAATCATAAAATGAAAAAATATGCCTAATATATAAGTTGATTGAAGGAACGCACCAGTTGTCATCGGTGAAGGTTGAGGTGGTGGTGGAATAGATGGAGATACGTCAGCCGCTTCAACTAGGGAAGATGGTGTCGGTGCTTAAAGTGCATAGATCAAGATGTGTTTGTGCTTGATGGCGTTAAATCATAAAAAGAAAAAAAAGCTTTGAAAAAAGTTCACATGAAGCATATAAATAGTACACGGTCGGGGTGTCGTGACATCTGATGTTTAGCCGACTGCCTCAACTAGGCGCATCGGTGTGAGTGCGTAAAGTGAATATATTACTGATGCAATACTGTATGTATGTAGGTGCTTGCTTGTGATAACTCATGCACTCAGTGAAGAAGTTGGTTTAAAAAAAAGAAATATAACATACCGGAAGTCATCGGTGAAGGTGGAGGTGGTTGTGGGATAGCTGGCGATAACCCTGCTAGTTCAACGAGGGACACAGGTGTCGGTGCTTAAAATTGCATAGTGTACTAATACATAAAGTAATGGTGTTCTTGATTGTGCAAAATCATAAACTAAGAAAAGAGTGATGGCATAGTGCGGATCGTGTATGAAAGTTATGGAAAAAGCACAAAAACTTGTAACGAATTCGAAAGGAGGGTGTTCACACATAAGTACGTACCATTAAAAATTTTACTGCCAGACGGAGCCAAAGGCTTCAAGCTTGCTGGTTGATAACCACGAGATTGTGTTATCGGTGCATTTGTAGGGGATCCTTAACACGAGTTCTGAGTTGCTCGCATGGAGTAGTAGCACATAAATGCAGCTTTAATGTCAGTTAAGAAGCAAAAAAACCTAACATTCATCTAGGAGAATGTGATTCACCAAAAATGCAACAGAAAACTAACCAGGTGTAGTAGGTGGCGCTGCCGTAGTCCTCGGAGCTGAAATAGATGAACTGTTAATTAAAAGCAAATGCACAAATTACTCAGCATAGTAAAAAAACTGTTAAAATCTATCTAAAGGTATAGCCATCTTGAAATCTATGCTGTTCGTAAGAAAATATCACATGCTCAAACATTGATATTGTTCTTCTCCAGAAATTTACATGCATAAACATTTATGGACCTTCACATTACGTTATCATGCAAGAAAACATCAAAATTGTGGACAAAAGACAATCGCATAGAAACCTTGGAATGGGTGTATATTACGACCAAAGTCCCTCGGAGACACAGTTGTCATACCATCTCTGAAGTCGGGACACAAACACTCGACAAAACCACCGAGACCACGAATTGGGAAGCATTCAATACGACATGATGGCTTATTGTCATCAGCAATGTGCATCGGTTCCATGGTGAATTTAGAAGCCATTGTCAGAGCAGTGAAGGGAACTTCGGATGGCGGGTTTGTCACCCACGTTGAGTAGTCGTACAGATCTGGAGGGCCTTCAGTGGTTGGGAACGGTGGCCAGGGAGTAGCTCTGAATGTAACTCCATTGACATCATCAGCAGTAGTGTCCTCAGTTGTAGTCGGAAAGATGGGCCAAACGGATGAAGAAGCATACAAAGATGACGTCGTGATCGGTGATTCAGTAATATCGGGTCGTTTTGTGTTGATTGGAATCGTGGTGTCAGTTGTCTCAGTTGAATCTAAAAATATACGGGCACATGCGGACTTACGGACATGGTGTAACATTGTAATGGTTTAACAAGGCAATAAACCAGAGAACTTTTTTAGTTAAAAGTACTCATATAACGTTTGACACATACATATATACCGTACCATAACCCAAAGAGGTGAATATTTTAGGAAAGACAAATATGAATTAATAAAAATGCAAAAACAAAACCATGCAATGCTATGCTACAGTAGTAAAGCCGTTCGTGCGCGCCACGGAGAAAGATCGTAATGACCCTAACGTTTAGTTATTCCAGCAGGGCACATACACTCGTTGCAGTTTTCAATATTCTGCACGAGTATGCACGGTGCTGGGCAGTTGTTGGCCGTGTCGTCCATGCAACTGGGAGGTGACGTCACAGGACAGGCACACTCAGAACACTGCGAGGCCGTAGAAAAAACAATAACGCACGGTGCACTGCACGTGTCTTTGTTGACCATTGGGCAACCGGTTACAGATGGCACAATCTCGGTACCTGGTGCTGGTTCGGCCTTCTCCTCAAGAACGAGTTCGGTTGTGGCTTTCGCTGGTGGCGGCGGAGTCGGTGTTACAACCGGGACCTCAGCAGCATCCACGTCTGGTTCTGGCATGTTTTTGGCTGGAGTCACGGGTGCACCCGTTACGTCGACCCCATTTGTCTCCGGGTTTGGTGTATAAGTGAAAGCGGGCTGTGGATATGGGAGTGCTGCAAATGATAAAAAATAAATAATTTGTCAAAATAAATAAAATAGTGTGCTCTGAGTTTTAACAACATACCAGTTTGCGGTTGACCATTGGGCGCAGCTGAGACAGGTGCAGGTGCAAGCGTTTGCAAAGCAGGTGGTGCAGAGGGAGCAACCGTGCTATCGTATGTATTGGCTGCAGCTGGTGCCAAAGTTTGTAGACTAGGTTGTAGACCAGCGTAGCTTCGTGTCGTTTGTGATCCGTACGGGTTGGGAACTCCAGATTCAACAGGGGTAACAATCAAGTTACGATTGCCAGGTCCAGAGATTAGAGCAGCTGGTGCTTGTGGCGGATACCCCGGCAAGTTGTTAATGTCAGTCGGCTGTACTGGTGCCAAAGGATATTGCTGGTTGCCTGGACCACTGACAAGTACGGAACCACCGAAAGTGGTGTCGCCGCTTTTTCGCTCAACATTGGGAGTGGTATCAGCTGGTTGCTTCTGATACGGTTGAACAGGTTGTATTGGCTTATATACAGGACCAGTTGGTTGAGGCCGGAACGGCACGATTGGCTGAGGAGCGGTTGGGAAACCATTTGTTTGCGGCTGAGAATTATAACTGTCTGGTTGAACTTGTGCAGATGGTACAGACGTTGATGGCTGTTGATTGAAAGAAGATGGTGCGGTTTGTGGTTGGTTATCTGGAGATGATGTTCCTTGTGGTGGGTTGTACGGAGATGCTGTCACCACTTGTGGACCTGTAGACAAGTTAGACGATTGGCATTAAGCTACTAACTGGACTTTGCGTGACTTGCGTGAGACTGTGTGTGTTCCTGACAAATGATTTGTGAGTTCCTTAACATACAAGAATTTACCTGTATTATAGCGCGCGTGTAAGTGAAAAGTGAAATAAAAATATCATGCAACAATTCAGCAACCAATTCATGGACAACTCAAAATAAATCATAAAAATATGAAACCAAATACATAAGCATATTGAAATGTAGAACGAGCAGCAGAAAAGTTCGAAATGACTACTAGAGGGAAAACTAAGCTATAAAGAGATTAGTTTCAACCCAGTGAAAAACTCGCCGAAAAAAGTTTTGAATTATTTACCAGGAGCTTTTTGGGTGTAGGAGTTGATGGGCTCCTGAGGTTTAGGCGGAGGTGGAAACGAAGGAACAGTTGTTGTTGGTCTGGGCTGCGGCTGAGGGACAGTGACGGCTGCTGGACCAGGATATACGGCTGTAGGACTCTCCGGTTCTGGAGTGGTAATCGGACATGCACACTCTTGGCAGCCTCCGCGATTTGTAATGATGATACAGGGATCCCAGCATTTGTCGAAATCAACCTTGGGACACGGAGCACCGGGGGTGAGAACTGTACCTGCATCGTAATGGAAGCAAACCTTATATAGATTGAAGCGGATAAACAGTGGAACATGCATTTATAGGAAGTAAAGCAATTAGCAAAGTTTTTTTTAGCAAAAAGCATTAAGATAAAGCATTAAAACATAGAGGACAGACAGTAGATACGTTTTTCGAAAAAGTTTTACGTTTTAGAATGGAGGTATACTGACAGTAATATAGCGATAGCATCGTAAATGGACATGCTGCCCTTGAAATCGCGCGCTACATAGAACTTAATTTTTTGCGTATATTAGACTGAAGTTTTATCAAAAGTGACTGACAATGAAACATCATTCACGAAATTTCAATGTCAATGATCATCACATAATGTTGCACTCTGTTAAACTCTAGTATCAAACTATTTCAGTTGATGCTTTTGAAGTTTCATTATCAGTCATTTGAAAAAAAAATTAAGAATTTTTCAATAAACGAGAAAAGGGCCTTAGTAACGAAATATTATAATGAACCCACCTTGGTCACACTGGCAAACGCCACAGCCAAAGCTGTCTTTGCCTACTTGGCAGTTCGGAGCGCACTGAACGGGAGGGCAGACAGGAGCAGTGGTAACAGGAGCTGGTGCTAAAATAGACAAACAGAAATGAAAAATTATCAGGTAAACAGATGTTATAAACGTAAGCATTGAACTACGTAACTTTTTTCACTGGATGTCTGAAAAACGAGTAATATATGAAAAATTATCAGTCAGGAAAAGTTTACTTTTGAACAGGACGTATTTATTAGTAATATCTACATACATACCCAGTTTTGCACATATTTATAACCTTATCTGCTCGATAGCCAAATCGTTGGCTAGGACTATAGTATGTTAGTGATTACTACTGAATGTCGCACATTTATCTTATTTATGAATATCGCATAACCTTGTACGATATCATACGCGTAAGTAGATGCCGCAGATACCGTTAGTATTCGAGCATCACCTTCAGCGTAAATGTTTCGTTTCTTCATATTGTCAGGAACGGACCTTGTCACTTTGCGTTCAGCTTTTCTAACAGCTACGGGACGTGCTTTTGCGCGAATCAGCATTTCAGCTATCCATGGTGGCTGACGACCCAAACGGAAACTGTCTCCACAGAAGCAGTATGCGCAGTTATCAGGATGTACCATTATGACACACTCCGGCGTGCATTGTACCCCTTCTTCAGGTATACAATCAGTATTGCGGTCTATCCCAAACTGTGTTACGTCGCATACGCATATGTCACATTGAGACGAGACCGAGTTGACTCTTTGACATCCAGTTGGACAAGAAGATAAATTTCGACAACGTGCATGGCGTTGGTTGAAACCGACATGGGTATCTGGTTGAGGAATTAGTTTCTTAATAACAGACTCATGGCAGAAGCAAGTCGGACATCCGTTGTCAGCCGCCAGATAAGTACGACATCCAGGTGCGCACATTTCATCGGTTATAAGCTCGCAATCAGGTGATGTATCGTTTGGGAATTGGCCTAAATTTGATCTTGTGGTTCGAGTTCCCACGTGTTTAGTAACGTCTGTCAACTCAGCTCGCGTGATTGGAAATGAAGTCGACAAAGGTGGACGATTTAGGTTATCTGGCAGTTCATCAAGTTCAGCCCGGGTTATCGGAACAGCTGGCTCTGGGATGGTGTTACTATCACAGACACAAACAATACAACCATTTACGTCTACACTGAGAGCGCAATCACGTTTAACAATGCAAGGCAACGACTGAACTTTTGGGCATTTTTGCACTCGTTTATTAACAGCTTTAGTCGGCACCTCATTAATGCCTGTCAACGGACAAGCACAAATAACGCACTTATGTTTTGGTTGATGCAAACGAAAGCAAAAAACCGGACACAGACCACTTGGTCGGCAAAGATTTTTTGGTTCCGGCATTTGAAAATCACCGCCGGCGCAATCACAAGAAGGACATTTGCCTTTATGACGTTGAATATTACAGCCCCCTAGTAGACATTCATCCATTGGTGGGCATAGCAGAGCTATTGTAGAACGGATGTCAGTGGGAATATAGTGGGATTCTGGGCATGAACAGATGGGGCAATCCGATCCTTCAGATATTAGATGAAGACATCCCTGCTCACACTGCTGGACTTGACAATGATCTAACGATGGTACAATGGTTGTTTCAAACGTAGAGCTGATGATGGACTGCTGCCTTGGAAACTGGGTTTCTTTAGTGTCTGACTTTTCGATTGTTGCTGGTGCCAATGATCTAGTAAACCGTGCATGGGTAGTATCGGTTTTGTTGATGGTGACTGTGTTTGGAGCATATGTACTTGATGACTCAAAACTTGCTGTGGATTCAGTGAAAAGAAGGCTTATAGGATCTTGAGTCACTTTCGATAGATCACGAGGCGTGGGAAATTTAATGGGCAAGAAATACGGCGTTGAAAATAACGTCTCAATAAGTTCAGTTTGTAAGCCATCGGCAGTCGGAAAAGACGGCTTAGGAGACTCAATCAGCAAGTTATTAGGAGTCGGAAAAGACGGTTCTGTATGTAAAGTAGGTGCACTCCTAGTGGTGATCCTGACAGCTGGTACAGCGATGAGTTCGTTATCAAGTCCAGAAAACTCACGACTGTTAATTGGCTCAAACACAATAACCGTTTCTTTATTGGATCTACGTTCAGTGTTAGATCCATTGTGTAGGTCAGATTCATGTTCTAAATGGCAAGTGCACTTCCAACAACCAAGTTCATCTTTTTCCATGTGACAAGGTTTGAAACAGATTCCGGCATTTGGGCACACTTCAATGTAATCAGTTCGTTTCTTTGCTGGTGTCTTGTGAATTTCTGTGAGTTCTTGATATTCATCTTCTTCGGACTCTCGTGGCTGATCCTTGACAGTGGGACGGCAGTCGCACACTAAACACCCAGTTCCGCCAATTTTAGCGGTGCAGCCATCAGCACACGGTAAGCTAACGGCACAGTGCAAAGGGTTGTACGCAGAAGCTGCGATTAATGGACAAATGCAAATAAGACATCCATCGCGTCTTGTTACTTCATGACACTCAAGAATATTGCAATTTCTCAGTGTTGGACATTGACTGGCTTTCTTCACACGTTCGATCAATCGCGAAGATATCTTGCCCAAAAGCGTTGTCACCGAATCTGAAATTTGAAGTTTTCTTCGTCGTTGTTCCCGCATCGGTCGTGCCTAGGGTCCATGCTGTTTGTGAGATGATGTGGAGAACAGATTCAGGGTCGTGTTGATTTGGGTTGTTGTGAAGGTTTGAATTCTGCATCCAACTGGTAATCATGATGAAGAAATGTGGGGGTACCGCAAACTATACCTTTATTTTGATCTTATAATGTCTTCGGTGACGTGGGGTTTCCAACGCTCCAACAAGAAAAATGGAAGTTCGTTCAACTGTAACTGCTTTTTATCATGCTAGCT
This sequence comes from Daptonema setosum, assembly GCA_964036265.1. Taxonomy (NCBI): domain Eukaryota; kingdom Metazoa; phylum Nematoda; class Chromadorea; order Monhysterida; family Xyalidae; genus Daptonema; species Daptonema setosum. The sequence goes on from OZ038448.1 coordinate 15,770,377, forward strand.
CACATAGAACGTTTTCATTATGTTAGTCAACGTCTTAAAAAAACTTTTTAGCTGTGCTATTTCAAAAACTTTTCGATTGTGCCTTTCTATCGTTCCTAGAAACGAAGGAGAAGGAGAGAGATGTAATGTGCGACATTCTGGGTAGTTTTAGTTTAGAGTAAAAGGACAAAAATATACAACGGAAGATCAAAATAAACATGCAGGAAACACAATCCCAAGACATTTCTCAACATTTCTGCATCAACATGCATTTGAATGTTACTTACCTGTCGTCGCACCGTAATCTATAGTGGCCGTGTAAGGTGATTCGGTCGTTGTTACCACAACGACAGGCGATGTCGACGTGGCCGATCGCAATGGAGGAGTGGTGAACGGCACTATTTCACTGCCATCCAGTGGAATCGGACAGGCACAATCTTGACAACCCGTCTCCCAAACAGTTATGACAATACATGGACGAGGACAGTTTTCACTTGTGATGTCCGGACAGTTAGAAGCTCCTTGAGCCGGTTGTGGTGATGTTGAGCTGACTGAAACTGTCAACTGACATGCTAAATAAATAACTTTGTTAAAAACTTATTTTTTGAAAAATTTAGTTTAAGACAACATTATATATAACACTAAAACATATTAACAGCAGAAATGCTGGTCTTTTAATTGAATTAAACACAATAAGATCACATTCACCATGTTCACAAACACACCCATCTTCACCAAAACTGTCGACAGGACCGTGGACTATGACAGCGAACAGAGCAGCGAAAATGAACAAACGAAGATAAAAAAGACAAAACTAAGTTTCATATACAAGTTGGCATTTAATTTGTGACATGAAAATAATAAGTAAAGCTGTTTGTGATAAAGCCGACCTTGTTTGCAGCGAGATTCGCAAAGTTGACGAGAAGCGAAGTTGTTTCCGTTGCCCTGGCAGCCTCCATATGCAAACTCAACACATGAATCGCTGTTTGCATCGTACCAGTAACGAGTGTACTGTTCCGAACAAGGTCCGGCGTCTTGTGGGTGCAGGCATATATTGCCAGGCAAAGGTGGTGGTTGAGGCGATGCAGATGGTGCTACAATAAAAAAGCAGGTGGTGACGCGTGACAGCAATAACAAATAGCAGTTTAAGTTCGAAAACTATATGATTAAATTTAACAACAAAAAATTAATAAAGAAATTAAATAATTAGTTTTTATCAAATTAATTGCAACGTAAAAACATAACAACTATGTTGAAAAAATCTGTTAGTTTTTATACCGGTTACCATTTTCTTTAGATTTCGCTGTTGGTGATGATTGCGTGAACGATTTGGCCGCGAGTAGAGGTGCTAGAGTGGTGTCGGCTGAGCGACTAACATCCGGTCGAAAAGTTACCGCGGCGTACAGACAGTGTTCAAGACAACTTGTTAGTGACCCAAAGTTATTTCCATTGCCGCCGCAGGAACCATAAAGAAACGGCATGCATGATGATTCATCAGGGTTGTAATAAAAACGGACAACATTTTGATGGCATGGTCCTGAGTCGACCGGTTCATTGCACATCTTCAGTATTTCGCGGTGTAAACGGGAAGAGTATTCATCTGTCGGGATAGAACATGCATTGGACAACGACAATGTTATGTTAAACATTCAGGTTAAACAAAAAGTAATAACGTATCATTGACTCCTAATCCAAAACTGAAAAAAAACAATAAACCAAATTTGTGAACCTGATCCTTGGTCGTACGGTGTACCAGCATTGGTTCCAGAATTGTCAACAAAGTTGGATGGTGCTAAAATTAATAACCAGCAAATAAGAATGAAATAGGTGTAAAATGCAACTGTTTTAATATAACTTTGTTTTATAAATCAAGACATTATTCAAATCAATCACTACCAGTCAACAAAAAATTTTTAGTGCAGCATCTCTAGTAGTGATTTTGATTCAGCAAATTATAGAAAGGCAATTAAATGAGTGTTTTGCTTGCATGTTTTTAAGCGTGAAAAGAGGTTCCTAAAACCAATGTATGCTTTGATGTGTAACGGGTAGTACCTGCACGGCATTTTGTCTCGCATTCGTCTGCACTGCCAAAGTTGTTACCGTTACCGCCACAACCGGTATAGGTGAAAGGCAGACAACGATCACTATTGGCGTCATACCAGAAGCGTCCGAATGAAGCTCCGCAATGACCACCATCTCTTGGGTGCAGGCAGATATTGCGTGGCAAAGCTTGTTCCGTGGTATCGGGTGCACTTTGAGCTGCAAAACAATATAAGCATAAATAATACAAATTAACGTGACAGATAGATATGTGTGTGATAAAAAAACAGCTACATCTAGGCGGCGCTAGGCGTGCCAATCGGGCCGTATACCATCTCTACAGCGCGTATTCAACCATTAAATAAATGTTAAATACAAAAAGATGTTTTCGAGGGTAGTTAAAGCCACCGTTTGAGACAACTTGATTTAGAAAGGGCTGTTCGTTTTTTCTGTGACATGCAGAAAGAATTCAGCGAGCAGCTGGTTGCTGACCAAACATCATTTTGCGGCTGAATAAACTAACCAAGCTGACAAGCCGCCAAACATTGTTGGGCACTGCCAAAGTTATTGCGATTGCCACCGCATCCAGAATAAGTGAACGGAATGCACTGATTAACAATGTGATTGTACGCGAATCTTTGGATGGCACCGGTGCATGTGCCGCGTGCTGGAACAGTCATGCAGACTTCTCGGGGCAAAGGTGCCTGTGTGGTAGGCACAAATGGAGCCGGAGTAAAAATAGGTGATGGGGGTCGAACTGCCGGAGCTTGAGGTGCATCGGTCGAGATACGGATGCCTATAAACGGTGAGTGGACTTGTGATCATGACTGCTAATGTGAATTCGAGTGTTTAAACGAAATTGAAAATGAGTAATCTATAAAGTGAGAAAGTCAAGACAAAGAGGAGTGCAGTGCAGATTCTTGTGGTGTGCATAGGCAAGGTGATAAAACTTTTACATGCAATTATGATGTGACAGACGGTAATGTTTATAGTGTTTTAGTTTTTTATCGATCTTAGGACTTGATCGGACTTCATGTACTGTAAAAAACTATCATTCTTATTGCTATGTATGCCATGATATTGCTCTATTACTCTGGTCAAAAAATTTATTGTTGAATACAAGAATTTGACAAACCAGATCTACATGCCAACTCGCATTCACGAGTAGTGCCAAAGTTGTTGGCATTACCCGTACACCCAGTATACCCGAACACTTCACATTGGTCGGTTTCAAAGTTGTACCAGACTCTTCTGAACGTTAATGACAAACGAGGGGTGAATCCATTCGAACAATCACCGGCATCGCGTGGTTGACGACAAATATCAACACTCAATGACGCTGGTAGAACAGGTGCTGAGTTGGGTGTAAGTGTTGTAATTAAACTGTTAATCGGAGCGTGTTAATTAGCTTTTCCAAATCTGCATTGAGTAAATGGAGGAAAGAAATTACGTTAGAGGCATAAAAGATAGTTTGAAGCACAGTGGAAAGTTATTAAACACAAAAACATTATATACAGGATTTACTCACCGATGGTAGGTTTCACAATCTGACACTTGACTTCACATTCGGTAATAGTGGCAAAGTTGTTACCATTGCCACCACATCCGGAGTAAGCGAAAGCTTTGCAACGATCCGTGTTTGGATCGTATAGGAATCGCGTGAAAATGTCTTCACAGTCACCGTAATCTTGAGGATGCAGGCAGACATTGGCCGGCAGGGCGTCAATGATAACCGAGGTAGGTAACGGAGGTGCGGGTGGAGAAGCTGTGGATAAAAAGTGCAATGTGAATTGGAGTAAAAATGAGCATATACTTTTACTGATGCAGGACATTGTTTTCTGTACCTAATTTATAACTAATGGTGAAGAAGTTCACAGTGGAAAAGCGAACAATGATAAATATAAACATGCAAATCAGTGAAGGAAATAGTGCAACATTCTATGTTATGCTATTCTACATTGCGATTGATATATCAGGACATCAACGAATGATGACTTACCAACAGAAGCAGTAGCAATCGGCGGTAGCAATTGACATCTGGCGGTACACTCATGCGCCGAAGCAAAATTATTGCCATTTCCACCGCATCCTGAGTATGTGAACTGTACACACTCATTTAGTTGTGCCACATACACATATCGCAAGAAGGCACCAGAACACGTGCCGTAAGACTGTGGATGGAAACATATATTGGCCGACAAGACGGCAAACGGAAAAATTGTGTGCGTAGGAGACTGTGATTCAATAGTCTTAATCACACATTTAACGCGACATTCTGCTTCATTGTTGAAGTTATTGCCATTTCCTCCACAACCGGAATACTGGAAAGGAACGCAGCTGTCAGATGAAAGTTGATAACTGAATCGTGTAAACGAAAGACTGCAATCTCCATAGACCTCAGGTGGATGATTACACAGATTTTGCGGTAGTGGTTTCTGCGCAAGCTGACGAACAGCAAGCTGTTTCACAGTTGATTCTTGAGTAAATTTTTTTGTCATCAAAGTGACATTTTGGCATGTGGTAGCGCATTCCTCTACCGATGCAAAGTTGTTTCCATTTCCACTGCATCCACTGTACTCAAAAGTGACACATTTGCCCAACTGTGCGCTGTAAGTAGCTCTAACGAAATTCCCGGTGCAAGCGCCACGACTTTGTGGCTGAAAACAGATATTTGCTGAAATTACCGCTAGTGGTGACAACGGGGGAAGTTCAGTCAGGTTCAGATTCTTCTGCTGACACTTTATTCTACATTCTTGCAGTGATGCGAAATTGTTGCCGTTTCCACCGCAGCCTGTGTATTGGAACATGCCACAGTCATCCAGTGATTGATCATAGTAAAATCTGCCAAAAGACCCATTGCAATCGCCGGGTGACCGCTGATGGTTGCAAATGTTGAACGGTAGAACATCAGTCAAAGTTCCTACGGGAACGGCTTGACACCGTTTCTGACATTCAGGGATCGATGCAAAATTGTTGTCGTTGCCCCCACACCCAGTGTACTCAAATTCTAGACAGGTCCTCGTATTCTTGTCAAAGTAAAATCTGGCGAACCGGTCGGAACACATACCGTCTTGCTTGGGCTGATCACACGGGTGAAGAATTGTGGATAGGGGAACCATTTTATCATTCAATGGTGACAACACTGTTATTGTTTCATCCACGCTCATGAACACTGTAACTCGTCGGTCAGTTACTTGGCATTGAGCTAGACACTCGGCACGTGTGACAAAGTTATTTCCATTTCCACCACAGCCCGTGTAGATGAATTCTTGACATTCATTACTTGCTGGAATGTAGAAGAATCGAGTGAAACTGCTCAAACAGTTGCCTGATGATAACGGATGGAAACAGACATTGGCTGACAGCAGTTCAATTTTTGGTGGTGGTTGTTCAGATGGACTGAAATTGGATTGACATCTAAACCGGCACTCTTCAACGCTCGCAAAGTTGTTGCCATTGCCACCACAGCCAGAATAAAGAAACTCTAAACACATATCCAGTGATTTGTCGTAGTGAAATCGTGGAAAGTTCTCGTCACAGTCGCCCGATGACCGTGGATGCTCACAAAGGTTTAGAGGTAAAGCAGGTAACTTCCGAATCACGCGTTGCGGTGGCCTTGTTGACGGTTGAGAATCGCCCATACGTTCTATTCGTTGCAGCTGTGTAGTGACCGGCAATTTCCGCCGAATGAGGCATTTTGAACGACATTCACTGATCGATGCAAAGTTGTTTCCATTTCCCCCGCAACCAGAGTATGTGAAACTGGTGCAGTCATTTATTTTTGGATCATACATCACTCTGGTGAATCTCCCAGCGCAGCTTCCTGGTTCTCCACTCGGATGGAAGCAAATATTTGCTGACAGTGTTTGCTGTGAGGTAGTATTATCTTTGGTCGACGGTCTACATTTAAGTTTACACTCATTCACGTTGGCGAAGTTGTTTCCATTACCACCGCAACCAGAATAAGCAAACTCGATGCATGACTTAGTTCGTTTGTCAAAAGCTATTCTTCTGAAATTGCCAGCGCAATTGCCTGAAGATATGGGATGTTCACAGATGTTAGTTGATAACTTAGGAATGAAAACGACCGATGAAAAGTGCTGAGAGTTTGGATTTAGTGTTGTCGTGATCAGATTTCCAGGAATTTCTTTCAGCTGGCACAAGTTTCGACATTCTTGAATGGTGGGAAAGTTATTGCTGTTGCCGCCACATCCAGTATAGTTGAACAGCTTGCAATCATTACTATCCGAGACGTAATGAAAACGAGGGAATGAACCAGCACATAAGCCTTCCGAGACCGGATGAAAACAAATATTGAAAGACAATATTTTTTCTTCTTGCACGTTGCCCGGCAGACTACGACCAATCTGGCATTTTAGCCGGCATTCCCGAAGAGTGGCAAAGTTGTTACCGTTCCCTGCGCATCCCGTGTAATCAAAGATGAGGCAATCATTATATTCAGTAGAATAATGATAGCGTTTGTATTCATCACTACATTGACCTCGATTAACTGGATGCAAACAAATGTTAGATGGGAGTCTAGGGTTACGAGTCATTGGTAGAAAACTAGGTGGTGATGGTGCAATTGTAGGACTGATTGTTGAAACACATTTCTGCTGACATTCTGCTTCAGTGCCGAAATTGTTTCCATTTCCATCGCAACCAGAATAATCGAATGGATCACAGGCATTGAACAGTGGGTTGTAAAAGAATCGAAGGAACTGTCCGCCACAGCTGCCAGTGACCAATGGATGAAAACAAATATTGGCAGAAAGCAGTTGCTTATTAACTGCAGCTTCATCAATGCTTTTGCTGCATTTATGCTGACATTCTTCACGCGTCGCAAAGTTGTTTCCATTACCAGCACAACCAGAGTACTGGAAGGTGACACAGTCGTCCGTGGACACTCGATATGAAAACCGAGTGAAGCTACCGGCGCATGAGCCTGATTCCGCTTCGGCATGCAAACAGATGTTGGTAGATAGTGCCTTGGGCTGAACTGCCCGTGCTGGTCCTAAACAAGCGCATGTTGCAGACAGATAATGCATGCATTTATACAGACAGCTTTGCATTCGCGAATGTTTATAAAGTTCCGCTCATATAACGTCGTTGATTAAATTGTATCCCTTCTTGTCTGGTGATGAGTAAAAATTGTGTGTGGCGAAACGGTGAATGCAAGGTGACCGTGAATTTGCAATAACTAGTGATGATGCCAAAGAAAATGCTTATATTTAAGAAGTCAGCAAACCAGTCCAAACTTATATGGTAGTCCTAATAAGAATATACATATAGTAAAAAGTTGGCTCAATCTTTGGCAAGCATCAAAACAAACTATGAGGCAAAACAAACCAAACTGTGCGTGAGGTATGATATGTTTCAATTATCAATCCCATAACCGCTACCACCCAAACACAAAACATAATATGACGTACCCATTTCAGCTAGTTGACACTTGGAAGTGCAATCAGCTTCTGAGCCGAAATTGTTGCCATTTCCTCCGCAGCCACTGTAGGTGAAGACTTCACATGAATTCGTTTCGGGGTTATAAGCAAAACGGTTTATACTGCGGTCACAGTCACCGAACGATATTGGATGAAGGCAGATGTTTCCAACAGCAATCGTATTTTTGTTTTTAATGCCTTTGTTTTCTGTAGAAGCTTTGCCAGCATTGTCAATGAACTGTAGTTGAATATCAGGGCCAGCACTGCACGCTGTTTCGCATTCTAGTGGTGTAGCGAAGTTGTTTCCATTGCCACCACAGCCAGTGTAGACGAAAGGCCTACACGTGTTTTTATCGGCATCATAAAAAAAGCGCGGAAACGAGCCTCGACATGTACCTTCATCTGGAGATTGAAGACAAATATTGCGAGGCAAAGATGCATCAGATGGCAGGTTGACTGGTCCACTTTTCGATGAGCAGCGAGATCTACACAACCCAAGACTTGCAAAGTTGTTACCATTGCCGCCACATCCTGTATATGTAAACACCTGACAGTCATCAGCACTGCTGTTGTAGGAATACCGTTGGAATTGACCATCACATGTGCCGGCTACTGTGGGCTGCGTGCAGAAGAATGGAGTCGTTCGTTCTGTCGTTGTAGGTACAGGTCTTGCTGATGGTGCTTGGCTTTTAACACATCGATTAGAACACTCAGCATTCGTGGCAAAGTTGTTTGCATTTCCACCGCATCCGGTGTACGTGAACGGCACACAATCATCTCGGTCGACGATGTAAGCGAATCGAACGAATGATGAATTACAGTCACCTTCGCTGATATTCTGAGTGCACGGATCGCTGTTTCTAGTTGGTGTCTCGGTGACCGGACTCGAAGCTAGAAGCAGTGCATTTGATCAATGAAGGCATTCATAATGATAAAGCAAAATCAATGCATGGCGGTGACATGTGTCAAAGCAAGGCTTTTTTACGGTGCGTAAACTTATATGAAAACAATTTGTGCAAAATTGCAACATGCAAACTCAGTTGACTTCAATGGCAGAATATTTTTTCCAGAAACAATAAAATAATAAGGATATTACATCATTTTGGTGACTTACCGACGGGCACGCGACAAAGATTTTCGCACTCGTCACGGCTGGCAAAGTTATTTCCGTTACCTCCACAACCAGTGTAGGTAAATTCGACACACTCGTTAGTGCGCTCATTGAACCAGAAACGGGGGAAAGTGCCAGTGCATGAGCCAGTGTCTTGAGGATGAACACAGATGTTGCGTGGCAGATTCTGCGTAGTCTCCGTTGGTTGGACAGTAGGTATCGGAGCTAAACATAAATTTCACCGGTGAGTGGTAACAAACTTGGTGCATAACTTGCGTGGTAAAAAATATAATAGTTCTTCCTTTCAAAATTACGATTCCACATGTTCATCAAGAAATGAAAAAAAAATTTGTGAGTGAACTGAAGTGTGGAATTGTCATAGATAGAGGAACGTGCATTTCATTTTCAATCATTGGGAAATCAACAAGCTGATTAAAAACTTATTTCAATCCATGCAGTGATATTACAGTGAAAAGGTGCGACATGAAACAAATCAGAGCGCTAGTCTGGGGACTCACCATCATCCAACGACTTGCAAATATCTTGACATTGTTCAAGATTAGCAAAATTGTTCCCGTTGCCACCACACCCGGAATACGTGAAAGCCAAACAGTTGTTGTTTTCTGCGTCATACCAAAATCTGGTATGTTGGCCCTGACATTCACCAATGATTTGACGTTGGAAACAGAAACCCGGCTTCTTGTTTGCAGGCTTGGTCGTTGGGGATGATGACTGGGAGACTGTGCGCTCTGAATTATTGTGCAAGTGCAAGTACTAGTACAAAAATTAAAGATAATACAAAGTGCAGATAAATGTGCAGAAATAGTACAGCAAATATTTAGATGAGCCACTTGGAAAATCCGAAACATCAGTAACTTCTAGTCGCCTTGCAGGACATTCATCTAAGCCGCAAGTTAGGTGACTGTATTCGTTATTTTCGGAGTTGTTTTTTGTTAATCACATTTAGGAAAACTGTGCTAACTATAGCATAGGATACCTACGAGTTAATATTGTGTTTTCTATATAAGTCTATATAATATACAGAGTTATTGTTGTTTTAAAATACCATACCACGTTATTATTAGGTAACTAATGTTACATGTCAGTCCGATCAAGTGAGAAGATCAATAAAAAACGGTTAGTTGAAGAAATAAATATTATAACCAAAAAGTAAGCGACAACTTCAATGAAGCAATTGGAACCGATATGACACGCAGCGGCAGAAAAAATAAAAAAGCAACTTAATTAGTAAGCGATTATGACAAAAACGCAGTTGAACAACAAATTGATACAACACACAACTAAACAAGGCTAACCCTGTTGACGACAACGCAGTTCACAATGGGACTTTGTGACAAAATTGTTGCCGTTACCACCGCAACCAGTGTACGTGAACTGTAGACAATTGTTGCTGACTTCATCGAACCAGAAACGTTGGAAAGACCCGGCGCACGTGCCCGAATCTCGATTCAATGAACATACAACCGTACCCTGTTCAACGTCTGACTTCTTTTGTACGGGACCAGACAACGACTGACCACGTCCCCTGCCTGCAGGAAATGCTTGGCTAAACCAATAGTATGAAGATTGAAATCAAATATAAACTGACCGGAACCAAATAAAATTGACTGATGGAAACAAACACGCTCGCACAAAAAACATGAAATTTTTCTAAACGTATATATTAGTTTTAGCGTGTTTAACGTAACGGACAGCAAAAGCGACAGACAGAGTTTCTTGTGAATGAATGGAAAGCCTGGAAACGAGAAAAAGTGAAGTAAATTTGTGGTTGAACATAATGACCAAATACGGAAAGTAAACCATATTCACAAATTTAGTACTGGCAATCCATTCGCTCATAAGTTCGTGTGAAAACGTACTGTTAATGCAAGCGGCCTGACAAGCTCGCATGTTGTCAAAGTTGTTCCCATTACCACCGCAACCAGAGTAAGCGAACTGAACACAGGTCTGACGAGCCACATCATAACGATAACGAACGAAAATGTCGTCGCAATGCCCTTGATCGAATGGGTGCATGCATACATCGGCCGGAAGACTTATCTTCACTGGCACCAAACTGATCTGACCCGTCTTTGGGTCGGTAATCAGCATGACTTTGGTAGTTGGAAATGTTTCATCAGGACCACGTTCAGATGTTGTTAGAGGGAGTTCAATCGTGGTTAAACCAGGTTGTGGAATACCACGAATTGGTGGTGTCAAAGGCACTGAAACAAGTGTTTGCAAAGCTTAAGCAAGTGATATTGTTAAGACTGAATAAACGGTAAGTAACAGCATACAGTATGAGACATGCAACTTAAACATTCGGTTTTATTGAAACATGTATTTGTCAGAATGCTACGCAATCAATGACATGACACCAACTACACAATCAATTATGCTTCACAAAGACAGACAAACGTGCAGTGCAATAGAAAAAAAATGGTACGGGTTCAAAATTAATAAATAAACATTCAAGCGAAAGAAGCACGCTGCAGCTACATTATACGCAAGCGGCAAGCAAGGTAGTATAGCAAGGCAAAGAGAGAGGAAGCGAATGGGATGAATGCAATGGCGTAAAAACCAAAAAAAGTCGCAGGATGGATTCATAATGCGTTAGAAAAAACAACAAAAAGTGTTCAGTGCTAACTCACCTTGAGTTGTGGTTTCCTCCACAATCAGACATTTGCTCTCACACTCGCCCAGAGTGGCAAAGTTGTTACCGTTGCCTCCACATCCAGTATATGCAAACTGACGGCATTGGTTGGTGTCTTTGTCGTATGCGAAACGACCAAATGCCCCCGAACAAGGTCCTGTATCAACGGGGTGCTCACAGATGTTGAAAGAAAGGTTGATGGTAGTCGTAGGGCTTTCGGTCGTGGGTGCCTCAGTCTGACGGGTCGTCGTGGTCTCGGATTCTTCGGGCTCTAAATACGGTGAGGTGAGTGAGGTGCGAGATGGATTTTAACTTGTGAATCAAAGCTTGCTAGGGTACGTGAGTGTGTGACTGCAATTCATTCATGTGAAATTTTACAAAAAAACTTTGATACGATCAGTAGTGTAAGTGAATTTCGAAAGCTAGTGTAATTGAATTAACAACAAATAATTAAGGTAAGGGGAAAACTTAAGTGCACTGTGGTATAATCAAATCAAAACAAGCATGAACTAAGAAAGGCGGAACAAATAGCCGTATTGTGTGTATTAGTCGACATGAACTTTCAACCACAAATAATCACGAACAACCAACCAATCAAAGTAACGGACAATAGAGTCTTAGGCCAAATTAAAAAAAAACAGTTCAATTACACCAGTTACACCTAATATGAACATCATCATCTCAGCCATACATTTATTTGTTAACACCTAAGGTACTCCTCGAAAAAATATTGAAATAAAGCTGTTTATAAGAATATATAAACTCCACCTCAATCATATTTTTGCAAGGAAACCTCAATTGATAGTTTAACATATCGGGCATGTTAAAAACACCACCCACCTTTAAGACAAACAGATTCACAGTCGGCCCTAGTGCGGAAGTTGTTGCCGTTACCTCCACAACCACCATACGTAAATGGAATACACTGATTGGAGGATGTGATGTAGGTATAACGTAGAAATCGGTCAGTGCATTCGCCAACTACACGAGGAGGATGTTCGCACCGATCGGGCGATAGCGCTAAACATGTTTACAGGCAATGACGAGGAGCAACATAGTTGGACATGAGTTGCCGGACAACTTCTAGGTTTAACATTAGACTTGGAGGACAAATACGGCCATACTTTAATCAAAAACACTGTCAGTCGGCTTTTCAAATGTGGGGTACTGTTCAATGCTTTTTATGGGATTATAAAGAAACGAATTTTTAAGAATAACCGAGTCACAGCATTTCTAAAGTATGGTGTGTGTTACAGACAAATAATAATTACTTCGACATAACGGTACACTATATGAAAGTTACATGCAATAAAAAGAGTAGAGCAAACAAAATAAATACCTGAAAAAAGATTGTTTCAACAAAAAATTTAGAGAACTAACGTCGGCAAGCATTCAAACACTCGTCACGGCTGCCGAAATTGTTGCCGTTGCCGGCACATCCGGTGTATGTAAAGGTGTCGCAGTCGTTTATAACATCATTGAAGTACCATCGGACAAAGTTGCCATTGCAGTCCCCAGAGTCCTGAATACAGTAACCACTACAATGAAACACCTTTATTGTTATTATTGAAGTCAACAAGTCACACGCAAGAAGTTTTTGCCGGATCGTAGATATAAATTCACTCGAAAGAAACGCCAGAGCATCCCAAAACCACCAGCTTATTAGCCTGGTGACCTGATCGACAGACGAGGCAGGCAACAAACTTTTAAGTCAAATAATGCAAAATGTTCCAATACTGTCAGAGTAAAAGCAAACCTTAGTACTGGCGCAACGGTCACTGACTGCAGGTGGTGGGCCGGCTTCAACTGGAGGCTTGGTGAAACCAATAGGCTGAGCTCGCTGAGTGGCACGGGTCGGAAGATCGACAGTAGTGGTCGTCTAAAGATCAAGATATTAAACATTTTAGTGGAGAAATTCAGTAATTGCTGAACAGTCCATAAGCATGAAATACTTCAGTTCAAGGCAACTCACAGGGGCGATGCTGACTCGACGAGTTGTGGTGGTTTGTGGGACACCGGTTCCGGTTACGCAGACTGCCTGACAATCTTCCAGCTTCTTGAAATTGTTAGCGTTGCCCTCGCAACCTCCATAGAAGAAGTATTTGCACTCGCCAAGCTCTTGGTTGTAGTAAAATCGAAGTTCATACTGAGTGCATGGGCCACGCTCTTTAATGGCTACGCAAGGACCTTCGTTAACTGCATTCGTGTCAAGGTTGCCGGCTGATTCTGCAAATATGTACATATAACAGGTTTTATATTTCCATTGTGATATCCTCCAACAAATTGCGTAAAAGTTTCTAAACAGTAAAAGCAAATGTCACTTAATTTGAACCATTTAGCAAAACAACATCAATTTAACTAACTGGATTCTGTGTTAGGGCAACAAATCGAGCTGAGTGGCCCAATTGAGCAGCTGAAGCCTGACGGGCAGTCCTGGATGGAACAGTCGAAGAACGAACCGTCTTTGTTAGTCAGAGCGGGCTCGTCTGAAATAAATTTCGTAATGTTTTCTATTGTTTTTTTTCTCAACAATGTATGTAATTGATATTCCGTTACAATAGTAATTTTTATGGTACCAACTTTTGGCACATTTTGGGGTCCTTTGGCACTCGCGTTCACAGTCGGATCGCTCACGGAAGTTGTTACCGTTGCCACCGCAACCTCCAAAAATGAAAGTTAAGCACTGTTGGGATTTGATGTCGTAGAACCTGAAATTTATAAAATAATTGCAGAAACAATGACATATAAAACTGCCCGCTGAATACAGGGATAACCAAAAACATTTTTAGCTAGTTGTGATGAATTTCTGTCATAAAATCTAACCATCTTTGAACTGAAGCTTTGCATGGTCCAGGATGAACAGGAGCATTGCAGTCGGCAGGCTCTTGGTCGGCTTCAAGTGCAATGGTGATACCTGAAAATATGAGAGTTTGAACAATTCGTATGTACAAGATGATAAAGGCTGAAATAACAGAAGTATGAATTATGAAAGATCATACATGAGTAAGCAATAGAACTATAAATTGTGCTAGTTAAAATGACTTTCAGAATTTTATTATTATTCATCTATTATCACTATAAAAACTCCTATTTGTCACAAAAGAAAACTATAAAGTGGCAAAGAGTGGGAAAACGAAAACTTTTAAGTGCTATACCATACTGACAAAGTACGGTTATCATGTTATGATGACCTACACCATATATAGACTACCAAACGTACGTTCGTGATTGTACATTATCACTACTTGATGTGGCAGAAAAAAAGAGTTAAGTGGTTCAGTGATTGTAAAAACGTTTATCGATGATCAAGAACACGCGTTGTGTTCAGTGCATTTACCATGATTGATATCTCCGTCGGTAGACATCATGAAATCTGGTGAGTCAGAATCCAACGGAACTGCCGATTTAAACGCAATGTTTTCTTGCCTCCGTTTGATGCCAGTATTATTGCTGCCGATTTGAATGCGATGCAATTCCTGATTCAGAATTTCTTCCATTGCTTGCAGTAGGACCGGAAGACGTGGCGGCAGAAGGTTTACATCAGTTGTCGTTGGAATAACTGTTGAGGTCATTCCATAGTAAGTATGGAAAAGTCGCTTCAGAGAAGGACACATACGCAGCATTATCTCGGACATGAATCCGGGTATACTACCCAGATAGTTTGAATGTTCTTCTGACTTCATTGGTAGCTTATTCACCAAATGTTTCTGGGATTTTTCTGTACTGCGGAAATCGTCGTAAATTGAAATCGCGGTGGTGTTAACAGTGGAAAGATATACTCCGGTTGTCAGCTTCTCTACAGTGTTTTCTGTGACTGATGGTGACTTGGTGATGGGGTCCAACTCAGCCGTGCCCTGAACAGGCTCATTCCCTACAACTTCTGCCAAGTCAGAACTACTTTCCGCAAATTTTTCGCTGTTGATGACAAACCATTGTGGGACTATAATGTTAACTCTGCCTGGGTCGCTTATGTTTGAAGGTGTTGTTGTACCATCTGCGTTGAAACCCTTGATTGGGTAGTAGTTAAATTCAGAAACATTCCCCGATAAAAGGTTTGCTGGTATTGGGTAGATCATTTGTGATTGGACCGGATAATTAAAAGTTACAAGTTTTGCTGTTGTGGAATCCATCGTTATCGTTGCTTCCATTAGAGTCGTAGTTGTCGGAGCTGTGGTGACTGTTGTTGTTGCGGGCAGTAGTTCATTGGGTAAAGGGAAATTTTTGTGATCTCCAAGAGCCAACGTTTTTTTCGCCGTCAACTTTAAGAACCTCAACGCATCAAACGTAAATGGTTGAATCATGTCGAGTATGCTCTTAAATTTGTTTGAACTGGTTAATGAAGAGTACTGGTTCGATGAAGTCAATATGATAGGTTTCGGTGTAGTAACAATACCTGTTGTTGTTGTTGTTGTCGTTGTTGTTGTTGTTGTTGTTGTTGTTGTTGTTGTTGTTGTTGTTGTTGTTATTGTTGTTGTTGTTGTTGTTGTTGTTGTTGTTGTTGTTGTTGTTGTTGTTGTTGTTGTTGTTTTTGTTGTTGTTGTTGTTGTTGTTGTTGTTGTTGTTGTTGTTGTCATAGTAGTAGTAATAGCTGCCGTTGAAGCTGTAGTAGCTGTGGTTTCAAATGACTTTTTTGTTTTTGATTCAACTGTTCTAGATAACGGTTCTAAGGCTGGTGATTTCGTCAGCAATGACCGTGAGAAAAGCAGTGATTCGTCCTCATTAGGATTCAAATCCTGTGGAAAATCAAACGTGACAAAGCTGAGTTTGTCAGCCAAAAAAGTGTCGATCGTGTCCTCAGCAGCCTGTCCCTCCTCGATATCTGTCGTCGACGTCGCAAATGTCCATTCGATTTCCGTCATCGGTTGTCGCCAACGGCTGTAAGTGCCATTATAGTCTAATTCTCCCAGAAATATTTTCACAGGAGGTTGCATAGTCGTGGTTGTGGTTGACATGAAATTAGGAGAATTGAACGATTGCTCTGATAGTATAAATTCTTTCAGTTTTCGGGTTGATATTGGCCATAAACGACCAGAGTTTGGCTTCTCTGGCCACAAAGGCGAAGGGATTTGTGTTTCTGACGTCGAACTACTTTGCTGAGAAGCACGCAAACCGCGATTGCGGAGATCAACGTATGTCATCAAACCTGCAATCAAACTCAAACTGAACTAAAACATTCAAGTCACTCTTTACAACGTAACAAACATAGATTAGTGTTAATAACATAAATCAAAACATTAGAACATATTTAAACCGGACAACTCAAATAGTGGCCAACAAACTGACCGACTTCCACACGACTGAGACATTATAACTTAAACTTGTGTGATTTGGTAAATGTCTGAAACAAAATAACGAGCAAAGGACAGTTAAACAATGTTAGTAGCCAACCAATAGTTGTAGTCGACGCGATACTAGGTAATTCCGACCATCCAATGGTGGATGTTCTCGGGAAGTCAATTTGACTTTGTCGACGACTCATGATAACTTGCGGTTTTGCTTGCTCCTGCGGTGTTGACATGGGCAATGGCGGACCGGATTTTAGAATCGTCAATTCGGGTTCGTTGACCTGACTACTCAAAAGCTGTGGTTCCTTCGTGTTGATTATCAATTGAGGCTCCTTTGTCTTGATTTCGAGCTCAGGATCTTTCCGGACGAGCATGTGCGAGTCCAACCATGGTGGCATGGTCAATATTGATTCTCTGATTGACGGAAGCTCAAAGTTTTCGGGAAGCATGCATAGATTACCACATCCATTGTAGCAACAGAGTCGTACACCTTCACAGTCGTCGTCCTGACGGCACTCGAGGATGCAAACGCCGAACTCGCCTACTTGCATGGCTTTGGGCTGTTAGAAAGTAAGTAGTTAAACGGTTATAGTCTGAACATCCTTAAGCTATGATTAGTATCAGTCATGCAGTTTTTCTGTTATGCGTTTTCAAGTTCATGCCAATCAGTTAAAAGGGTTGTGATTATGATGCGAGGGACAATTTTAAAACCATGACTCATGCAAGCTGTTAGAAGTTAATGGGAGGCAAATCAAAAAATACACACCTATATTACATTTACTAAAATTTATATTATGTTAGTGTACCTCGGCGCAGGAGCCCGGTTTAGAATGAACTCGTTTATCCGCGGATTTGTGCCTTTTCTGTAGCTGTTTCAGCACGGGTGATTGCCTTCCGAACTTCGCCGTGTCGACCGATTGACGAATCACCGACGGTCTATGAACTAAAATATTAGGAAAAAAAGTTAGTTTGTAAGTACTGGCTGAGAAAACGTTAATGTTAGTTCTTTGCCCAGCTTCATGCATTGTTAGTTGATATCTTGAATTCCAAAGCTTTAAGATTTTTTGGTTAGTGGACTATATTGTAAAAGCTTTTCGAAATCAATATATCACCGGCAACGGAGATGGGTTACAATCAACGGACATTTTCTTCATAAACTTTCATGCATTCTGAAAAATATCAAATAACCCCAAAGCAACCGAAATCAACTTTCACTTATTACTTTTGTTTTTCCCCTTTGAGTTTGGAACACGCCGTCACAAAAAATCCCATCCAACCTTCCTGTTGGCAAAATTCTGATCAACTCTTAATCGGACGCTCTCTGATTATCAGTCATGCATCAGTAGGCGAGCGCAAATCATCAGACTCAAAGACAAAATAAAGTCAGTAATCATGGTCACCCCTCAAAACACGAACACACCTTTGCATAACCTTGTTAAACTCGTTCACTCGCATATATTATAATAAGACAGCGAGTAACAAAATCTCATTCTGCTAATCGCTCGCGTGTTCACACAGCCAGCAGCGTCAACACACGTCTCATCGTCATAACATGTGACGCGCTAACGCCTCTCGCCCCGGATGTGGGTCACGCGTTTACGCACATTAGCCAATAAGTCGCGTGTGTGCGTAGTGTAAACGCATTTTATGAGAGGGTATCTGTCTCACCGTCGTGTTGCACGTCGTCGTTGGTGCCATTCACACTGACTGACTCGATAGGCCTACTTAGCGCTCACTCGTTGAATGCAACATCTACGCATCTTCATAGCCAATACCAAACTGCTAATTTTATTCGATTAGACAATGTAAGTATTTATGGGCGATGTGTTGCGTAAACGACCAGGCCCATCAAGAAGGTTGCGAACGCCCCATTTTGTTTATACATTTCTTTGTAGCGACAACATCCTATTAGCGCTCTAAGGTGATAAACAAGAGATGACTCGATGATCGCTTGAGGATTTACTTAAAGATTATATGTTGAAGAACGAACCAACAGCACTACATACAAATAAAAAAAGTATAAAAAGAGAATGTCATAAAAAGTATCAATAAAACGTATACCACTGCTTCATCTTTTGAATCTAAACACAGATGTGTAACATGAACCAACTTTCGCAGTTTGGTTTCCAACTTTCGCCATATCCCTGATCGCTGCGGCTGTTGGCGATCTCGAGACCCTCCGCATCGACACAGAAGCACTGGCCGGTTGACTGGTGGCACTGCAGAGTACGGTAGGCACCTGATTCGTCGCATTCTGGCACGAATCCACCGACGATGAAACCTGATGCGATACCATGCAGAGCTTCCAGACGATTTTGCTGACAGACTGAAAGTGAAAGCCGACGATTTTATATAACACGAACGTGAAATACTTTTTAAATTGGTTTCTTTCCGGCCATCATATCAAATACTTATCAATGTATCCAGATCTACTTTCTCTGCGAACTCTCTCCCTCATTAGTTGCGATTTATGTTGGTCACTGATATGGTGGGTCGATACGGTAACTACTTCACAACAATATCAGCGGTCAAGGAAAGTTATTCGCAGCAACAACAATATTGACATTATTATTATTGCGCTATCTTGATTGACATGGATCATTGAATGTAATAATGATTTGAGAAATAATCTTCGGACTAAGATGCGAGTATGTATAACCA
>OZ038448.1:15794546-15856211 GCA_964036265.1 Daptonema setosum
TCACCGATACACTCTCACTGATCAGTCACTTTACAGTGCACGCTCCAACCGAAAGCCGGACGCGTCAATGCGTGTAAAACGCGTGCAATGCGCCGACAACTAGCGCGATCACATGACTTATATAGTCGACAAACACCAGGTGAAACTGTGGGTGCGCGTGCGTGCATGTGTAAACTCATCGGATCGGGATGAGCACGCGCGTTTGGGATGAGCACGCGCGCTCTCGTGCCATGACGCGTTGTACGGTATAAATGTTATGCAACGCGCGTACACAGTGCACGCGTTTTTCTCGGGCGTGCAACATTACTCGCGTGCCATTTGGGATCGGGTGTTTTGCGGTGCAAATGGGGTGAGCAATGCGTGCAACGATTACACCAAGTGTTATCATGTCTGTTTTACGACTGTGAAGAATAATTCCTTGTGGAGAATTCCTTAGAAGAACTTCCACATACTATAGAGGATTTCGTTAACAGAAGCAATCGGTGAGTATTCTTCAATGTTATACACTTTCATTTGTAACAAAAGGTGCTAACTGTGAACGACCGAGTAGTTAATGACGATAACCAAAATCCAACAGGATAACTTCCGAAAACAAAAGATGACTCATCTCGAATGCAGCATTTCAACGAATTTGCGCTGATTCGCGCTGAATTTGACGCAACAAAGGCGTGAGCAGATGGGTGTGGCCGTGAACAATGATAAACAATCAATTACCTGAACAACAACAATAGCTTGCATAATCAATGATAAACATTTTTATAATAAGCTTAATTTATCAAAGAATTTTTTTTATGGAACAATGGATCTTGACGTCTGAATGTAATGGTAAGGTAACGATGTGAAATCAATCGTAGTGTGAGTTGATGTTCCGATTCAACGTAAGAAAGGCGTTGGCATTCTACAATAATTGACGATACAGCCGTAAATGGAGATCACCCACGCAATTGCAATCAGTGTCAGCGTCATGAAAGTGAGTCGCCGAATCTGCGAAGGCGTGGCTGAAGTACGACTTTTGATCATGTACTACATGACAGTTTTATCTCGTGAAAGATTGCCTTCATAACTCGAAATGGCTCTCAAATTTTGAAGACAGACAAGAACATGTCAATAAAGAACCGATCTGTCACGCCCATGAACATTTAGCTCGGACCATCAGCGGACGAGTGAGGAATAAAAGAGTGGAATTCTTCCTCAATTGCAAAATTTGTTCCTTAAGATGTGGGTAAAATGCTTTTAAAACTGCCTTTTGAAAAAAAACCTCCCTATATAGGATTGGCTCGTCCGCCAGTGGCTCGATTGCAGTAAAAGTTGATCGGATAAAGAAGATTTTTAAGGAGTTTATTGGAAATAAAATGATAAACAAGTTGAAAGAGTCAACAACAGACGGGCGCAACCTTCGGCCTTTGTCCACATCATAACCACATCATAAACGACACTGGTCGACCAACCAAACTTCCAAAGGGAGGGGAATTTTTATTGAGATGGGGGGATTTGCAGTTCTGAGCTAATTTTACCTACAGCTTAAGGAACAAATGCACTTATTAAACTCGCTGAATTGGGGAATTCCACTTTTCCCTTCCCTTGCTTTCTCGTCCGCTAGTGATAAACGAGATAAACGTATTATTTTCTGATTCTGTGTTTGCGTCGCGCGCATTGACGCAAAGAAGTATTACATTATTATATGATAATATGTTGCATCCATTGGCGCTAAACATGACTATTATCATCATATAATCGGCCGCATTCAACTCGCATCCAAATCATACATATTTGGGATCATTGTGGCATGAAACTGCTATTTCGAAGATCCACCCTACAGTAGTTATAGTTATAAATCAAAAAATGATTGGCTGTCATGGTAATATATGAGAATTAAAGTCAATAAATCATGTATGAATAACATAACTTCTAACGGAGTCAACCTATCAATTGAGGAAACGATTATGTTAATTTTTACATAGTTGGAATTACATATTGTGGCATGGAACTGCTATTTCGAAGATTCACGTTACAGATGTTATAGCCATAAATCAAAAAATGATTGGCTGTCGTAAAAATAAATGAGAATTAAAGTCAATATATCATGTATGAATAACATAACTTCTACTAACGGAGTCAACCTATCCATTAGGAAACGATTACGTATGTACATACATAGTAGTTCGAGTTGTTCCCGTTAGTGAGCTACCAACTTAATAGATGCATTTCTATTCTGGCAATGATGATCCCAAAACATAGAGACTCATCGACTCTGATATTCCATGCATCCAACATTTTGAATGAATACACGCGCACCGAGTATTTTCGTTTTTTGACGCCGAGACTTCTCGTTTCTGAAGCCCGAGCCCGGAGCTGCAGTTGAGCGAAGCTGAGACATGAGCAATTATCGAATGACTACCACCAGTGTTGTAGCGGGTGAAATTTGGTTACAACGCCTTCAAACAGTGAGATAAATAGCCGTAGGTCCGCGTTACAGAGATAACCGAAAACTTTCGAACGGGATAAAATTCCATGGAAAACAAAGGTTCATCATTATTGATGTAGATGCTACTAAAAGAATGAATATAATGTGATCAGTGTCACACTGTGTCACACTGTGTCACACTTGACCATGTGTGCGTGACTTTGACGCAATGCCATGGATTGATGGAGTGACCAACACCATCAATTCTCTGTTAATAAGCGGCAAAATGATGAATCGAATGGCATTTTGGTGAAACATATGTTATTGAAATAAATTTGATGAATGTAGCCATCAAAATAACGAATTAGTCACGTGTCCATGATTAGTGAAACATGCAACTGATAAGTGATAGTGACCAATCAACTTACACAACTGTCACTTTTTAGGTAACGGAAATTTGAAACAGATTACTAGATATGATCAAAAATGTAAACTGCCATTAATTAAAACCAACGATTTTCACGATTCACACTTTTATTCAATTAGCAATAACTTGTAAATGACTGGGTGAAATGGTTGACTCGAATTGTGATTAGTTGGTTGACGTGTTGAAGAGTGCTGCCATTAACTCCGTTACCTCGTTAATACGCCAAACTGCAAAAATACATTTAATGAACAAAAAGGAAAAAACAAATGCATGAGACACATATCACTCAGGATGTAGTAAAACGGTTCGATATGAACGCGGATGAGTCAAAGTGAAGAACATGGATTTGGATATATTCCCATGACTGTAGATTCGAATGAGTGTTACGGAGGGTCATTTACACAATGGTTTATGGGAATTAAAAAGGTTGTTGTAAAACATTAATTAGCTCGTTGGTTACTGCCAGCAAACGACTATGACTTGCAGTGCATTAACTCCACAGCGGATGTCACTTTCATGAGACGAGTGAATCGGAAACATAACAACACGACTGCTCGTACTCCGTAACACGTGAATTGATTCTGCCCTACATGTATGTATGTACATATGTACTAAATTATTGTTCAAATATGTTTTTTTCTCATAATAACTTGATTTTTTATATATATTCTCGCTTGTTCACATGGTCCATTGAACTCTAAAAGATGAACCTAAGTTTATCACGAATAAATACAAATTTTTTACAAAAGGTAAACGCTCAACTCGATGCCTACCACAATTTATTGCATTCCTAATATTTTCGGAAAAATTCCTAATTGAAAATATACATTCATTTGGTAAACAATGGCACTAAACATTGCAAACAAAGCAAATTGATTTGTGAGTGGTGAAGCGACAAACCTGGCAAATGTCATCGAAAGCATGACAACAACAACAACAACAACAACAACAACAACAACAACAACAACAACAACAACAACAACAACAACAACAACAACAACAACAACAACAACAACAACAACAACAACAGCAGCAGCAGCAGCGACACGCGACCTCACTAGCGCGAGTCTCCCGCATTTTGACTCGAGCGTCAGAAGCGCGTACTCGTCCGAAATCAAGATCCAATATGGAATATCATGTACACACGACGTGTTGCTCGAAAACTCATCCATCCGTACAACGGACAAGGAGAAACTCTACTTAACTAGTGATTAGTTTTGAAATATGATGACGATTCAAATATCCTAAACGTAATGCGGTATGAATGAACAACATTTTGAGACTCTATATACATCTTATGATCTGCTTCTTTAGGAACTTATACTTTCGGTTCTGATATATGTAGATATGGAGGCCAGGTCACTGAATCCACATCAAGTAAGATGATACTGAGCTTAATATGGCAATAATGGAGGCACTAATGGAAGAGAGTAGCAACTTGACGCAACTGATAGCCGATTGTCACTTTTGTTGGTGCACGTATATATGTTTATATGATAGTAACCAGCCTAGTTTTCGGGTATTAGGGTGTATCTGGCAAAGTAACACACCAGTTTGTGTGTGTCGAGTTCAACAGCACAGTCAGTCAGTCAGGCCGTCGGTCGGTCGGTACAGTAGTACTTTGCAGCACGGTCCTAAATATGCTATCTGTTTTGTAACACCTCACCCTCTTTCGGATATGGGGATGGGATGAGCACGCGTATCCCCTCCTGCATGCATGCACGCAAAAAGAGCACGCGTCGTCTGCTGTACGATGTGTACGCGCGCAAAACTGGGTCAAGACTGACTGACTGACTGACTGACTGACTGACTGACTGTCATGATTCTGCATACAGTCACTGACTGACTAACTGATTATGCTCTCTCCTAAATGCCGCATTTGGTGGGCGCATGCATACAGACGGTTATAACAGACAGGATAAGCAGGTGAGAGTGCGTGACAGTGATAGAGTCGGGTGGATTGGTCAAGGCTAAACGCGGATATACACAAGATGGATATCTTGGGTGCACATCACCCCAACACTTTACTGTCTGTTTATGGCTTGGAATGTACAGTGCCTATCAGTAACTGCAACAGTAACATACCGAGTGGCAAGTACTACCAAAACTGGCGATCAGGATCATTTTTTCTCAAAGGTAAAACTGGATTATGGTTCGCGGAATGAACCGTACTTTCAATCATGAAGTTGGTCGGTTTACGGGTTTTTGTGTTGGACAATGCGTTATCCGTTCGCTACAGAGTATATAAGTCGGTTATGATAATTCATGGGTTACACACTTGTAAACACATTACCTTAACAATAAATCATGCCCAAATGATCATAACCATTGATGAGATCAAACTTGATATTTTGATGATCTAGGGGCGGTATTGCATTTACGGTTTACAACATGTGTAATGCGTTTGTGTGGCAAATAAAACCAGCATCTCACTGTGTCGATTAGTTGTTTTTATTACCGTTCAAAAAGTATTATGGTTTCACAATTGAGTTTTATGTTTTACAATTTACATATTTATGTAATCAAACAATATGAGAAGTATGAAGCAAAAATACGTACATTTTTTCAGTGTTGAAATGGTCATCAGTTAAAAGTGTAAAACTAACACACAAAATTCAAACAGAGACGATACACACGCTGCTTCGGTGCTAGATTTCATTTCATATATAAAACACTTCGTATTGAGCCCGGTAAGACTTTCTATGGACATGTGTACATGAACGCAGTTACCAAATTTCAAAAACAATTCTATTGTCTGCAATAAAAATACGCTCAAGCAGGTATGTACATTAACAGTTAGCCGCAGTATTCAATTCAAGGATGTGCCATCCAATCTGTACAACTTAGCGAGTGCATCAGCGCACTCCCCGATCAACTGAACGTACTGGATCGATTCATTCACACCCACATCCACCGAATTCAGCTGCTTCGTCGCCCAGGCCAACTTCGTTTCCAATGAATCACGGGCTTCGGTGACCACCGTCGTTGAATTATTAGTTAGCCTTAAGCTGCTAATCCTGGATGTCGTGGCTGCAAACGGTACTGATTTGATATGACCAACTGATTATAAAACATGGATGAAGAAGAGCAGTCAGTTATTTAGTCAGTCAGTCAGTTCGATAGTTACTGTAGTTGGTCAGTCGGTCAGTTGTCAGTCAGTCGGTCGGTCAGTTGTCAGCTATTCAGTAAGTCAGTCGGTGGTTCGGTCATTATGAAGTCAATCAGTGCAACCAACGAGTTTCATTCTTCGGTCGTTCGAGCTCCGCTTTTGAAAAAACATAAGTAGTCGCGTTGTTGTACTCTACGCCGGGTGTGGCAAAGACTCCTATAAATGCGAACATTAACGATTTTTTCTGTTTTAGGGATAACAATTTTTATTTGCACTGTTATCTGCAAAATCAAAGACATACTACAATGTACAGGGTGTCCCATTTAAAAGTTACGTTTTGTTTTTGCTGTAATTTTTGTGAAGATCAACCGATTTCAAAGTTTCATGCGGCATATGATGAAGAATTTATGAAAAACATTTTTGTCCCATAAAATTTTGAAATCGCATGATTATACCAATTTTTATGCAAAATCTACGAAAGTCCCTAATTTTCACCTAAATTCATCTACGAAAGTCCCTAATTTTCACCTAAATTCGTCGATTTATTCCTGTTTTTCGCACATGAATAACAGTTTATTTGAATCTACTGATTAATGTTATCACAATCAGATAACCACTATTTGAAATACAAGTAAAATATTGAGATACATGATGTCTCATATTTAGAGTTTCGATAAATTTCGATCTACAGTTTATTGATTTGAGTTGAGGGCAGATGTGAGGAATCACTCCTGAGCACACGCATCGTTGGGAACTGTGCATCTGAACGGATGTTGATCATGTTAAGGATTTAATGGGCGTATTCTGGTATGTTTCACCTATATTTCAAGCAGTGGTTACCTGATAGAGATAATGTTAATCAGGAGCTTTCAATAAATTATTATTTATGTGCGAAAAACAGGAATAAATTTAAAATTTTTTTGCGAAAGTAAGGGACTTTCGTAGAATAGCATAAAATATGGTACAATCATGCGATTTCAAAATTTTTAGCGCCGAAACATTGTCTAAATTCTCTTTCATATGCCGCATAAAAATTCGAAAACGGTTAACCATAACAAAAATTATAGTAAAAACAAAACGTAACTTTTGAATGGGACACCCTGTATGACTGACTGACTGACTGATTGACTGACTGACTGACTGACTGACTGACTGACTGACTGACTGACTGACTGACTGACTGACTGACTGACTGACTGACTCACTGACTGACTGACTGACTCACTGACTCACGGATAAACTGACTGACTGACTGACTGACTGACTAATTGACTGATTGACAGACAGACAGACTGGCTGACTGATCAATTGACCACTGAGTTGATGACAGGCATTCTGAAAAAAACTGACTAAATGTCTAACTTACTGAATTACTAACTGGCTGGATTGACTAACTGAAAAACGGACAGACGCACTGTACTAACCAGTACCGGGTGGCATGCGATCATCACCATTGCACCAGTCGTAGTCACATGTGCACTGGAAGTATCGGTACTTGTCGGGGTTCGGAAAGTTCGGACTGTTGAAGGTGCAACCGAGGGGGCCTTCGGTTTCGCCTCCTGGCTCACCCACATGTCTGCAGCCTTTGTCTACGGATTTCCCACCTGTAACATGCACTTGACTCACTGATTGACTGACTGACTGATTGATTGAAGGATTGACTGACTGATTGATTGACTGACTGACTGACTGACTGACTGACTATGACTGACTGACTGACTGACTGACTGACTGACTAATTGACTGATTGACTGACTGACTGACTGACTGACTGACTGACTGACTGACTGACTGACTGACTGACTGACTGACTGACTGACTGACTGACTGACTGACTGACTGACTGACTGACTGACTGACTGACTGACTGACTGACTGACTGACTGACTGACTGACTGACTGACTGACTGACTGACTGACTGACTGACTGACTGACTGACTGACTGACTGACTGACTGACTGACTGACTGACTGACTGACTGACTGACTGACTGACTGACTGACTGACTGACTGACTGACTGACTGACTGACTGACTGACTGACTGACTGACTGACGAACTGAATGACTTGACTGACCAACTGACTGACTGACTAACTCAATGACTGACTGATTGACTGACTGATTGACTGACTGACGGACGAAATAATTGACAGACCGGTGGTTATATCCAGCGCCAAAGTTTTATAGCATCTGGTTCCGTCATCACCTCCGCATTCTCCCCGGTTACACACGAAATCGACTACGCTAATGCACTGGTAACATTTAATGGCTTCAACGTTGCACAACTGCTGACACACCAAAAACACCAAAGCAGGGACCACGTAACCATTCATTTCTCTTAAATCTAATATATTAAAATCCATGTCCGTGTGTCCGTCTGTCACGCTGAGTATAAATATCAGAAACGAAATGTTCAAAACCTCTTTTTGCCATTTTTACGAAAGATTTTTATTCATCATCACCCTCTATCGACGAATTAAAATTTAATTTGTCATCAACACTCTCTCAGTCGCAACCCATACTGAACTCCTCAACAACATAACATCAAAACCAATCATCGCGTACCCTTCATTTAAACGACCTTTTAGAAAATAAGAAAGCCATCTCAACCAGTAAGTATGTAGGTCATAATTAACGGTGCGGGTCAAAATTCGGAACCAGAAGCTTATTGCAAAAAAATCACCCTCAACAAGTCATCAACACCACCTCACATGTCCCGTCAACTGAACTGCGACATGACTTGGGTTTTTAATGAACGGGTGTTAGATCTTCATCGGACAGGTGATAACAGTGAATCAATTTTTTATGATTTTTTATCAATTTACATAACTTGGATTTTACTGGACGGGTTTGGGTTATGTTAACAGTACTGATTACATTTTGTAAGTTTTGTAATTAATGGGTGTGAGAGAGTGCATCTCGACGGGACGGGTAATAACAGTTCGAAATATATATTTTTGGGGTTACTGGGACGGGTTGAGTTAACAAATAACACGAAACAATAGCTGTTGTGACTGAATTTCAACTGATTAGAGAAATTATATTGATACTGAATAAAACAGGGATCGTTATTTAATATCGCTTCAACGTACATATGAAAATTTCCGGTAAATGAGCTAAAGAGAAACTAATGAACGAGTCAATGGGTTTTGTCTGAGTTTTAATACAATAGTTGAGTTTAGTACAAATAAAAAACAGTTGCGTAGCAACGGGTTTACCCTAGTCTATATATTAATTAGACGATGTATGTATGTATGTCTGTGTGTCACGCTTAGTGTATAAATATTGTGAAAGAACTAATAAAACCTTTCACTTCATTCATCGTGAACGTGAAGAAATCATCACGTACCCTTCAATAAGCATTTAGTCATCGCCACCCTTCCAATCGATCAACACCGATTTCCAGAACTAAACATAAACATGATGCCTTAACTCACCTTTTACCTCAATTATCCGTAAGGTCAAGATAATTGAAATGTAGCTCAAAATTTATGATTTGTTATTCGGAATGTTTTATTCTCATAATTAATCCATTCAGAAACAACGAATACTCTCATCATCACCTATCATCACTCAGGGAAAAGTTGTCATCGACACCCAAGGATGTTCCCCATATTTTGAACTGGAAACATCATTGATCTTAAATTAATGTTGTGGCCACGGTTTTTGGGTTTAAATAAAAATTATTTTTTTTTGGTTTTTTACGGGACGGGTGGAAAAATATGTTTGGAAAAATATATTTGAACGGTGACCATATGTAATGGATAACTTCTCGGGTGGCTCTAACTTTTTCCACGGGTATTCTCATTGTAACTTGAACTACTACTACAAAATTTCGAACAACTCAGTGTGAAGTTAATGTAATGACATTTTCAGATAAGTTGTGAATTACCCATGTTATGCACTACATTATGTATGACAGATAAATATGAAAAAAACGGGTTGTGTTGTTGAACAGGGTTAACAAAGTTTAGTTCCGTTCAGCTAAATAGATTAGACTTCAACGGGTCAGGTGAATTACATTGGACAAAAAATGTCGATATTCAATTCAAAACGGGGATAATCATGCATCTCATGATTTCCTGGGCTAAAGAGAAGCTAATGAACGAATCGATAGGTTTGTCTGAGTTTAAAGACGATAGTTCAGTTTTGTAAACTTAATCCACAGTTGCGTAGCAACGGGTTTACCCTAGTCTTATATATAAAAATAGCAATGT
Organism: Daptonema setosum; assembly: GCA_964036265.1. Taxonomy (NCBI): domain Eukaryota; kingdom Metazoa; phylum Nematoda; class Chromadorea; order Monhysterida; family Xyalidae; genus Daptonema; species Daptonema setosum. The sequence goes on from OZ038448.1 coordinate 15,804,706, forward strand.
CCGTATGTATGTATGTCCAGAGCCAGTTCGATATAAATATCAGAAACGCAACGCCCAAAAACTATTTTAATCATTCACTAGGGTAAACCCGTTGCAGGGCAACGGACGATCAAGTTAAATAATAACCATTTCCTGCACTAAACCCGAGGATGCAGTATATTTTTGTATATCATTATAAGTGTTCGGTTGTGTTAACCCGACCCGTTGATTGTTCAAACTTTAGTCTAGAGTTTAGTTTATTTAATTTAATTTTATTCAAAAACCCATCAAAAAGTTAGAGCCACCCGTAACGTTTTCAACTCAATACAACTTCTTTTATTTATTTCCCTGATTACACGATATGGAGTAATCTATAACGCACAATATCAACCCGTTGAACCCGACTTTTTAAATTTTAACTTTATACCCACTCAGTATAATTACGGGGTAACATTAGTTAAAAGAACCCGTGGAAAATAGTTGAAATTACAACCCATGGAGTTTGGCTATTATTATTATTTTTTTTCGATCCATGAAATATTATATTATATTTAAGCCCCATCTCGTAAAAAATTGTACTTCTATTATCTCATGACCCGACCCGATAATTTGTAGTGAACATTAGATGAAAAAACTTCACCCGACCACCTAAACACGAATTTTTTGGCTTTTGATTTTAACAAAAGTATTTTATTTGAAAAAGACTGATTACGTTTTACAGTTTAGCTAGAAATAAATTCTTGACGAAAGGTGTTGATGTTTCGGTTGATCATGGAAAAAGCTTTTGTATTCCCACATTAAAATAGAAACATTGAAACCCGTGGCACAACAATTACGGTAACTTCAGTTATGGTCAATGATATATCCAGTTCCGTTAACTTAGGGAACCTCCTTTGAGGGTGTTGATGTCAATATCAACTCAACTTTTATGAGAGAGGGTGATGATGATTAAACTTTTTTTGTTTCTGCATGAAAATGACATAAAGAGTTTATTTGCGATTCACTTCTGATATTTATATGGAACCGCTTGCGGACATACATACATACATACATACATACGGACATTGGAGTTTTAATCTTATATACTAGGGTAAACCCGTTGCTACGCAACTGAAAGATAAGTTACAGAGTGAACCCGTTGATTAATTAGCTTGTGAAGCAAAATTTAATGTCAACATTATAGTTGACAAATAACACTTCGAAACAATTTGTGTGAAAACGGTCGAATTGATATCCCGTGGAAATGTTTTAATACCCGTGAAATTTGCAGTGTATTTTTTCATAAAGAATCTTGTTTTGAAAAAGCCTAAAATAATTACAGCACATGACTCGACATGCTAATTTGAAGTGAAGATAAGCTGTAATAACTTGATAAGTTCAGTTGCAGAATATTTGCAAATTAAGCCCGTTGCATAAAGTTATAAAGCTCGTGTTTCATTATGCAATACGTTGTAACACTTTCGATCATTGTTGAAGGAGAAAAGTCTTACTGGGGAAATTGGCTGCGCTCACCTCTTTGATGCAAGAGATATGTAACTAATTCAGAAACATGCATAAAAATATTAGAATGACGGGTTATTATACTGAAGAACAAAATACATCAGAATTGAAAAAAAATCTTTTATTTTGAGCCATTTCCAGAAGTTTAAATCTCGTATGCAACTGACACTGAAAGAAAAATCTTACGTGTCAAGTTTTTTTGCTTGTAAACTCGATTCGGATTTTTTTGCATAATCAATCATGAGCAGTATAGGCCCACTCGTGTAGAGCTTATTTTTCTACATAAGATATTATGCTTTTCTGTCCCGTGGTAAAGAAAACTACGAATGATTAAACTACGTATCTGTAAAACATCTTGGAACAACCTATGGAGTTTGAAATTCGATTACCGATCATTTTCGAAAATAAGGTTACGCTGCTCATCTTTCGTTCTGTAATTTAAAGATTAGAACCCGATCATCCATAACTTTTTTAAAGCTAAATTTATTATGTTCTTGAAAAGTTTTGACTAAAATTTTCACTATTATAATAAGAGACCTAAAAAATTAACCCATTGAGTTTGTACTTTTAACACCGCTTAATTTTCATTCAAAAACTCTATGAGAATTTCTGAAATACGGTAATTTATGATTGATACTTGAAAAATTTCAGTTGAATGCAATTTTATTTTACTGCAACTTGGAAGTTTAATGGTTGTTTTTTTTGTTGATAAAAAGGCATTGACCATTACGTTGTTTAACAAAGTAATCGTGCGGCTCTCTTATTCCAACTTGTACATAAATGCCGTTTTCACTCATGGCAAAAAATAATTAGTTGCAATTTTAGTTGAGTTCTCCCGAAATTTACAAAGTTCAGTGATTCTGAGCACTCTATTGGGAGGGTGTAGATGACAACTTTATCCTCAACTTTAATATGAGAAGGTGATGACCATAAAAATTTGACTTCTGAAAAATAATGACGTAAAGAGTTTTTCATATTTTCATTTCTGTTATTTATATCGATTCATCGTGTCGACAAACATACAAACCGACAAACTCTATTCTTTTTATTTATAGGATTAAAACTCCAATGTCGGTATGTCCGCAAGCGATTCGATATAAATATCAGAAGTGAAACGCCAAACATTTATTTTGATTCATTTTCATGCAGAATCAGAAAATTTATAATCATCATCACCTTCTCTCATAAAAGTTGAGCCGATATTGTCATCGACACCCTCGAAGGAGATTCCCTCTATTCACTGAACTGGAAATCTCATTGACCTTAACTGAAATTACCATAATTGTTGTGCCACGGCCCACGGGTTTCATTGATTCTACATATTTTAATGCGGAACAAAAAAGCTTTTCCATGATTAACGGGAATCATCAACACATTTCGTCATGATTTTTTGCTAAACTGTTGAACGAAATCACTTTTTTGAAATAAAATATTTTTGTTAAAATCAAAAGTCTAAATATTTATGTTCGGGTGGTCAGTTGATTTTTTTACTAATGTTAACTACAACTTATTGGGTCGGGTCGAGATAATAAAAGTAAAGTTTTTTGACGAGACGAGGCTAAATATGATAATTCAGGAATTGAAAACAAACTAATAATAGCCAAACTCCACGGGTCGTAGTTAAAATTTTTTCCACGATTTTTTACTACTGTTACCCTGTAATTATACTGAGTGGGTAATATAATTAGATTAAAAAAAGTCGGATAAGTTTAACGGGTTGAGATTGTGAGTTATACATAGATTACCACATGTTGTGTAATCAGTGAAAAATACGAGACGGGGTTTTTAATATGATATTTCATGATCAAAAACAAATTAATAAACTCCACGGGTTGTACTTTCGACTATTTCCCTGTAATCATACTGAGTGGGTATAAAGTTAGATTTAAAAAAAAGTCGGGTAAGTTTAACGGGTTGATTGATATTGTGAGTTTTAGATTACCCCTTATCGTGTAATCAGTGAAAAATATCTTGAGAGTTGTCAACGGGAAATGGGTTTTTTGTTACAGTAATTCTGTCAATAAAGTAAACTCTAAACTAAAGTTTGAACAATCAATGGGTCGGGTTATCACAACCCAACAACAGTCTTGATGGTATACAAAAATGTACTTCATCGGGTTTAATGCAGGAAATGGTCTTTATTTAACTTGATCGTCCGTTGCCCTGCAACGGGTTTACCCTAGTCTATATATAAATTACACAATGTATGTATGTCTGTCTGTCTGTGTGTGTGTCACGCTTTTAGTATAAATATCACGAACAAAACATTAAAAAACCTTTCATTACTTCATGGAAACAACGAAACTAATCATCGCCTTCCCTTCAACCTGACCAGAATGTATGTACCTCAACTGAGGCTAAGGCCATGATAATTAGGTAAGGTCATGATAATTGTGATCCATTAGTTTTTTTATCTCATTGACTGATTATTTCTTCTCAACAAAGGTTTCAATCATCAGCACCCCCCTCGAATGGCTGAACTTACGGACCACAAAACTTTCGAGTAAACTTAATGAAAAACGTTTTAGAAAAATCATCGCCATCCTCCCAATCGCTAAACACCATTTCCTGAACTAAACATAACATGTTGCTTCCACTTCGATGTATGTACATATAAAGATAATGCCTCAACTCACCTTCAATGTACCTCAATTATCCATGAGGTCAATATAATTAAAATTTAGTTCAACATACATGATCGGTTTATTCGAATTCTATCATCATCACCTACTCAAATAAAAGTTGTCATCGACACCCACGGATGTTCCCCATATTTTGAACTGGAAACATCATTGATCTTAACTGGAATTGTAGTTTTATTGTGCCGCTTACTGTTGTGCTTATGTTTTTAGGTTTTTAAATAAAATTTATTATTTTTGGTTTTCCACGGGACGGGTAAAAATTTGTATTTGAAATAATGTATGTAACGAATATATGAACGAACTACTGTAGGTGATAATAAGTGTTTAACTTCACGGGTGGCTCTAACTCTGTCCTCGGGTATTCTCAACGGTATTCGGGTAACTTGAAGTAATCTTTAAAGACAAAAGTTTGAACAAGTCAGTGTAAAGGTATAGATTCAAATGGGTCGATTAAACTTAATGGAATGAAATTTTCAGATAGCTTTGAATTACCCATTTTAAGCTGTACATTATAAATGACTGATACATAAGTGAAAAAAACGGGTTGTGTTGTTGAACAGGGTGTCTAAATATTCACACCGTTCAGCTTAAATAGATAAGAGTAGTGGATGAAATGAACTAATTCAAACGGATCAGGTAAACTACACTGGCTAAAAAAATTATGTATATATTCAATTAAACGGGAGGCTATTAATTAGTCTTCTAGCAAAAATGTAAGAAGTTCTAACTGATAATTATGGATCAATGATGACTTGAGTTGGATTGCAACGGGTTCGTGGTGCATATGTATATTGAAGCTAATTTTGTATATTGACGGGTTTACTTCGATAATAGTTTTTGTAAACCTAACACTCAGTTGCGTAGCAACGGGTTCACCCTAGTATATAAGATTTAGAAAAGTTACGCTGAGAACAAAAGTTCGATGAAGAAAAATCATCGCCACCCTACCAATCGATCATTACCGATTTCCTGAACTAAACATAACATGATACCTCAACTCACCTTTAATGTACCTCAATTATCCATGAGGTAAAGATAATTAAAATGAAGTTTAACATTTATGATCGGGTTATTTGAAATGTTTCATTCTCATAACTAGGGTAAACCCGTTGCTACGCAACTGTTTCTTATGTTAACAAAAATCAACTATCCTAGAAAAAAATTGTGTAAACCCGTCGGTTGATTAAATAACTGTAATACAAACATAATGGGAGTAACCCATTTATATTCAAAGACATAAAATTTAACCCCTTTATAAAGTTTCTAAAGTTTAAATAAAGTAAGTACAAAGAATCAAAACATTCATACGATTAGGTTATTTTAACCCGTTGAAATCAAACGGTTTGATGAAAATTTCAGTTTGATTTAACTGGTCTGTTGGCATAATTTTTTTAGCTTATTCAAACACAACTGATAATAAAAAATATATGCAGAATAATATTACCTGTCTAGTTCGTCATACTACCAGTTCATTGAACATGACGAATCCAAAATGCACATACTTGAATTGAAATTAAGTTTTTCACAGAAGTTTACTCGGAAGTTTTGTGGTTGTTATGTTCAGTCACTTGAGGGTACTGATGACTGCAATCTTTGTTGTAATTTTTTTAAGTGATTCAAAAAAGTGTTAATGAATTGCAATTATCATGACCTGATCACCGGTTGAGGTTAGTTTATGTTAGGTTGAAGGGTATGTGATGATTTGTGTTCTTCTTGCCATCAAGAGGGTGACGATGATTTTTCCAAGTTCCCCATCAAATCTTATATATTAAAACAAACTTGTCGGTGGGTAGGTATGTCCGCCCGATGAATCGATATAAATATCAAAAGTGAAACGCTGAAAAATTCTTTATGTCATTTTCATGCAGAATTAAGAAATTTATAATCATCATCACCTTCTCTCATAAAAGTTGAGGAGATATTGTCATCAACACCCTCAAAGAAGATTCCCTCTATTCACTGAAATTTCAAAGGTCTTAACTAAAATTACCGCTAATTAAGGTCACGGATGCAAGTGATTCTTTTCATCCACATCGGGAATCATCAACACCTTCCATTGCAGAAAAAATCAGTCAACTACTAGACGTGATCAACCTCAACCGAGATATCTTTGATCAAACAAAAAAACAGTACAAGTAGTTTCAGCGATCATCTATGTGCTTCTCGGGGTCGGGTCAAGAGTTGAAAATATCCTGTAGGTTTCCAACGGGAATGGGTCCTGTAGGTTTCCAACGGGACGGGTAAAAAATTACAATACCTAATAGAAAAAAATAAGTGAGTCAATCAATCGTTTTTCCACGGGTTCTTTTTAGTGTAATGCTAAACCTAAACTAACTTTACCATAATTATTTTTCAGAAAATTAAATCAGGATTTAACGGGTCGGGTGAGTTCAACGTTTATAATAACATATCGGGTCGGATACTCCTATGTATGTATAACATTACCTTATGAGTTTTCAACTGGTCGGGTATACTTTATCAAGAAAAGTAAGATGAGTTGGGATTTTCACGGGTGACAAACTTTTTTTTCAACGGGTTTTTCTCACTGTAACTATGTTAAAATAAATTTAAATCTCGGAACAATTTTCAACAGTCAACGGGTCGGGTTCGGATGGATTAAACTGAGTTATATGTTTTTATGATTTCCTATGTACAAATGGTCATTACTAAACTTGATCCTCCGTTGCCCTGCAACGGGTTTACCCTAAACAATAAACTCCGAACTTAATGGGTCGGGTAAGTGTAATGTATTGAAATCTCGGATCGGGTAGCGAGTTTTCAACGGCTATGTGTTGTTTTTTCTAGAAATATTGTTAGAAGTTTTAACTTAGGCTTAGGTTCCTCAATGAGGAATAATCATCATCACCTTCCCAATGAATTGACACCGATTTCCAGAACCAAACACAACATGATGCCTCAACTCACTTTCAATTATCGATGAGGTCAAGATAATTAAAATGTCGTTTAACATTTATGATCGGTTTAATCGAAATGTTTCATTCTCATAATTAATCACAATCAGAAACTACGAATTCTATCATCACCACCTACTCACATAAAAGTTGTCATCGACACCCAAGGATGTTTCCCATATTTTGAAGTGGAAACATCATTTACCTTAACTGGAGTTGTAGTTTAATTGTGCCACTAACTGTTGTGGCCACGGGTGCTTCCTGTATGTTTTTAGGTTTAAATAAAATTTTAATTTTTGGTTTTCCACGAGACGGGTAAAAATAATAAATCTAATGAAATTTTCAGAATAGTTATAAATTACCCATGTTATGCTCAGCTCTACATTATGTATGACAGATAATTTCAAAAAACGGGTTGTCTTATTGAACAGGGTGTATAAAATTTAGTTCCGTTCAGCTAAAATGGATCACATTTCAACGGGTCAGGTTTACACTAGCAAAAAAGTTATGTCGATATTCAAATGAACGGGTATACATAAATTATCGCACCATCAAGGATCTAATGATTTCCTGGGCTAAAGAGAAGCTGATGAATAAACCGATAGGTTTGTCTGAGTTTAAATACGGTAGTTGAGTTTTTTTAATTAATCCACAGTTGCGTAGCAACGGGTTTACCCTAGTCTATATATAAATTAGACAATGTATGTATGTCGGTTTGTGTGTCACGCTTTTTTAGTATAAAAGTAACGAAATAACTCTCAAACCCTTTTTTAACTTGATGGGAATATTGGATAAATCATCGTCACCCTCATGTTGGCAAGAAGAAAAATAATCATCACATACCCTTCAACCTGACCAACACTACTCAACCGGTGGCTATCCATGAGGTCAAGATAATTAAAATGTAGCTGAACATTTATGATCGGTTTAATTTAAGGTTGAAAGAAAAATAGGTTACTTGGTTTCCACGGGACAGGTACATAACAACATATATTTGAACGAACATATATAACGGATGAACGAAAGCATGTAAGTTTTTAACTTCACGGGTGGCTCTTTCTTTTTCCACGGGTATTCTCATAGTTTTAACAAGTCAGTGTCAAGTTAATGTCAAATGGGTCAATTAAATTGAACGAAACGAAATTTTCAGATAAGTTATAAATTACCAATATTATGCTTTACATTATGTATGGCAGATACAAATGTAAAAAACGGTTGTGTTGTTGAACGTGTTGGTGTATAAAATTTCACAACGTTCAGCTAACGTAGATTAGTTGATAAAATAAACTAATTTCACGGGTCAGGTAAATTACACTGGCTTAAAAATGTGTAGATATTTTCAATTTTAAACAGGACACATAAGTTATCGCGTCCTCATGCATCTCAATGATTTCCTGGGCTATAAAGAAGCTAATGAACGAATCGATAGGTTTGTCTGAGTTTAAATACGATAGTTCAGTTTTATAAACTTAATCTACAGTTGCGTAGCAACGGGTTTACCCTAGTTAATAAAAACAAATGAAAATTTACGCTGATTGTTCTCATTAACGACGAAAAAAACTTTCGAATGATCAGGGTAGAAACCTTGGGAACTTCTCGCATTGACGTCAGCGTCTGGAAGGATCTCTGTTCTAGAGAACACCGCGTCGAAAAGTAATTTCTAATCAGGTACCAGCCATCTTTTAGCTGGGCCCTTTGTGTACCAAACGTTGTGCCAAAGTTCGCATTTTTTTTTTTTTGAAAAGTTCTGGCTATAATCTATGGCACAACAAAAACCTAACACACAGGGTGGGCCAATAAAAACCATACGATTTTGAACGTTAATAACTCGATCTATAAACAACCTATTCAAACGTTTTTGCTCTCATTTGGAAGCCAATATTTAACTTAAAATCCCTTCAATTTTAGTCGTGTTTCATGGAGTTACTCTAAAGTTACAGAAGAAAATATGAAAAATCATGTATTTTTAGCGAAAAAGTAATCGAAATGCATGGGTTATTGTGTTTTAAAAAACTGTAAACGAAATATGTCAGTTTATCAATAAATTAAATGCTTAAAATAACAACTAGTTAAGCCTTGTTGATCAAAGATAAACGAATGGCACACTTGATTTGATCATTTTTCTGAAACACCAAAGCCCGGGCTCAGTGTAAAATTTGTCAATGGCGGATATGACATTTGCCATGATTTTTTTTTCAAAGCACTTAATATGGTATTACAGAGTTTCCAAGTTAGAATTGAGCTCAGAAAACTCTATTCCCTTTATGGAACTTTTTAAATTTTGAAATTCGTGGCCTGAAAAGAACATTTAGTTAAACCAAAAAAATCCGTTTTTTTATGTAAAAACACGACATTTTGGGTTTTCTTCTGTAACTTGAGGGCAACTCTATAAAACAAGATTAAACTCGGAGGGGTTTTAAGTTGATATACAGGCTTTCAAATGAAAACAAGAACGATTGAATCGGTTGTTTATAGCTCGGGTTAATAACCTTCAAAATCGTATGTTTTTTGGCTCACCCTGTATTAAAGACGCTTTCGAGATTCTAGTGAAATATCAAGTGCTATTTTCGCTCAGACAATGAAACATCAAACTCACTTTTGGTCCACACACTTGGCTAACGTGCGTGATGGTGATTGGGCCACAACTCAACCGGCCAATCATCATCACCTAAGTTCAGCCAATCACGCGGAAGAACAGCAGAGTATTGAACTTGCTCGTGGCCCAACATCTGAGTTCGGTGTAAAAAGTGGTGTTTTACGGGCTATGATGTTTTTTTATTAATCAGAATTTGTGTATTGTCCTTGTATGATTTTGCTTGCATTAATTTAACACAAAATTAGGTTTGATTTCACCCAACAAAGTTTTCAACCTGATGTTTCACGGTCGGACCAAAAATGGTGCTTCATATTTCACTAGAATCTCGAAAGCGTCTTTAATATACATACAGTATGTAGCTTGGTCCGAATTTCCTGTTGCTCGGATACAGTGAATTATACTTTTTGCGTGATTCAACAACACATTGGTACAATTTCATTACATAAGTTATTCACGTTTAATATGTGAAATAATTCAATAAATTGGTAGCGGAAAAGAAAAAAACACAAGATTTAAATTGTCCTAGAAACCGCAACTACGGTATTTTATTTTCAGTTTTCATGCCGCACATTGAAACAACCACCGACTACGTGAAAAATTACGAAAACCACAAAACTAAACAAAACGATAAATTAATTTTTTATGGGATACCCAGTAGATTTAGAACGCGCCTTTACCGGGACTCAGCTGGGCGTCGCACTGCGGCACCAGGTAAAAGTTCTTTAGCAGTTGACAATCTAAAAATCTATTGTTTTTGTGAAACAAGTCATACTGCTTGAGAAGTTGTTTCATTTGTAAATTTCATTGAAAATAAATAATTAGTTACTGAGATATACAATTGTTGTCCTGGCCCTCTTTGACTATGTTGCCCCCACACTGTATATCGCTGAAGAAGCTGGCGATCAGATTCACTTTTTCTCAAAGGTGAAACAGATTTAACGGGTCCACGGAATGAAACCATTGATGAGATCAAACTTGATATTTTGATGATCTAGGGACGGTATTGCATTTTCGATTTAGTGAGTGTAGTTTACAACATGTGTAATGCGTTTGTGTGGCAAATAAAACCAGCATATCACTGTGTCGATTCGGTGTTTTTACTAACGTTCAAAAAATATTATGGTTTTACAATGAAGTTTTATGTTTTACAATTTACATATTTATGGAATAAAAAAATATGAAAAGTATAACGCAGAAATACTTACGAAGTTATTCTGCGTTTTTTACAGTGTTGAAATGGTCATCAGTTAAAAGTGTAAAACTAACACACAAAATTCAAACAGAGACGATACACCCGCTGCTTCGGTGCTCAGATTTCATTTCATATATAAAACACTTCGTATTGAGCCCGGTAAGACTTTTCCATAGACATGTGTACATGAACGCAGTTACTAAATTTCTAAAAACAATCCTATTGTGTTCCATAAAGATACGCTCAAGCAGTTGCAAAAACGAATAGCCGCAGTATTCAATTCAAGGATGTGCCATCCAATCTGTACAACTTAGCGAGTGCATCAGCGCACTCCCCGATCAACTGAACGTACTGGATCGATTCATTCACACCCACATCCACCGAATTCAGCTGCTTCGTCGCCCAGGCCAACTTCGTTTCCAATGAATCACGGGCTTCGGTGACCACCGTCGTTGAATTTTTAGTTAGATTTTTTAAGCTGCTAATCCTGGATGCCGTGACTGCAAACGGTACTGATTTGAGATGACCAACATGGATATAAAACATGGATGAAGAGCAGTCAGTTATTCAGTCAGTCAATCGGTCGTTCGATCAGTCAGTCTGTCAGTTGGTCAGTCAATATGTCAGTATTCAGTCATGAGGTCCATCAGTGCCACCAACGAGTTTCATTCTTCGGTCGTTCGAGCTCCGCTTTTGAAAACACATACTTGGTCGCGTTGTTGTACTCTACGCCGGGTGTGGCAAAGATTCCTATAAATGCGAACATTAACGATTTTTTCCGTTTTAGGGATAAAAATTATTATTTGCACTGTTATGTTCAAAATCAAAGACGGCTGACTGGACGATTGACTGACTGTCTATGACTGACTGACTGACTATGACTGACTGACTGACTGATTGACTGACTGGCTGACTGACTGACTGACTGACTGACTGACTGACTGACTGACTGACTGACTGACTGACTGACTGACTGACTGACTGACTGACTGACTGACTGACTGACTGACTGACTGACTGACTGACTGACTGACTGACTGACTGACTGACTGACTGACTGACTGACTGACTGACTGACTGACTGACTGACTGACTGACTGACTGACTGACTGACTGACTGACTGACTGACTGACTGACTGACGGACTGACTGACTGACTGACTGACTGACTGACTGACTGACTGATAGACTGACTGACTGACTGACTGACTAACTGACTGATTGACGGACAGACTGGCTGACTGATCGATTGACCACTGAGTAGATGACGGGCATTCTGACAAAAAAACTGACTGAATGTCTAACTTACTGGATAACTAACTGGCTGCTGATTGACTAACTAAAAAAACGGACAGACGGACTGTACTAACCAGTGCCTGGTGGCATGCGATCATCACCATTGCACCAGTCGTAGTCACATGTGCACTGGAAGTATCGGTACTCGTCGGGGTTCGGACTGTCCGTGTTGCAGCCGAGGGGGCCTCCGATTCCACCACCTGGATCACGCACATTTGTGCAGCCTTTGCCTACTGATTTCTCACCTGTAACATGCACTCGACTGACTGACTGACTGACTGACTGACTGATTGACTGACTGACTGACTGACTGACTGACTGACTGACTGACTGACTGACTGACTGACTGACTGACTGATTGACTGACTGACTGACGAAATAACTGACAGACCAGTGGTTATATCCAGCGCCAAAGTTTTCCAGCATCTGGGTGCGTCATCACCTCCGCATTCTCCCCGGTTACACACGAAATCGATTTCGCTCCTGCACTCGTAACATTTAATGGCTTCAACTTTGGACAACTGCTGACACACAAAAAACACCCAAACAAGTACAAGGTGACCATTCATTTTCCTTAAAAGTAAAATAAACAATAAATTTAAGAAAGTTCACACTGATTTTTATTATTTTAACAACGACAGTGAATTTTCGAATTGAAAATAAGGCTAATTCAAGAAGGGCAGGTTTATATGTATTCTGAAAAAACCTTGGGAAAATCTTGCGTTGATGTCAGCGTTCGAAAGGATCTTTGTTCTGGAGAACACCACGCCAAAAAGTGATTTGTAATCGGTACCAGCCATCTTTTGTGGGCCCTTTGTGTACTAAACGTTGTGCCAAAATTCGCATTATGCAGAAAAGTTTTGGCTATAATCTATGCCACAACAAAAACCTTACACATATTTATGTACATAGATATGTGGCTTGATCCGATTTTATTGTTGCTCGATTACAGTGTATTATACTTTTTGCGTGAATCAACAACACGTGGGTTCAATTTCATTAGATAAGTTAATCACGTTTAATATGTACATATAATAAATCAATTAATGGGTTACCGGAAAATTAAAAATACATTGTTATCATAATGGAACAATACAATGGGTCATTAATGTCTGTATCAAGTACATCATCGAACCAAGTTGACCACCACACCGTTACCACCAAACTTCGAATGACCTGCAACTGAAACAAGTTTTTGCCTGTATAAAACATTGTTGTATACAACATAAAATACAACTTATTCTGCGTCAGGTTTAACAAGTCTTGAAGAAGTCAGGACGAAATTTTTTGTTCATCCCCTGCCAAATAAAAAATTCGACGATATTTTTTGGTGTTCATTATTGTCACATAGAGACTCAGGCGAATGACAGTACAGGATGTCTAATAAAAAATTTAAAACTTTGGAGGATCCCAGAAACCGCAATTACTGTATTTGTATCGATAAATTTTTTTGGAATATTGCGTTTTCGGTGGACATGCTGCTCAGTGAAACGACCACCAACTACGTAAAAAATTGCGAAAACAAAGACGTTAGATAATCCGCCATAATTACCGATTCGTAACCTAGATTTCTGAAGAAACAAAAATAATCAAAATGGCCAAGAATTGTCTACAATTTAGCGCAAAAAAATCAAGATTCGAATCAGAATTGCGGTTCAATTCAAAGTACTCATTTTAAATGGTAGAGTTTGAACGCGTCCTTACCGGGACTCAGCTGGACGTCGCACTGCGGCATCAGGTGAAAGTTCTGTAGTAGTTGATAATCTAAAAACATTGTGTTTGATGGAACAAGTCATACTGTTTGTGTTTGAAAATTGTTATAATTTGTAAATTTCATAGAAAATAATGAATTACCAACCGAGTTTTACAATGGTTGTCTGGCCCTCTTTGACTATGTTGCCCCCACATTGTGTATCGTGTGTAATGCGTTTGTATGGCAAAAAAAACAGCATCTACTGTGTCGATTATTATAACTGTTTTATTAACGTTCAAGAAATATTATATGATTTCACAATGGAGTTTTATAATTTACAATCTACATATTTATGTAATCAAAAAATGTAAAAAGTATAAAATGAAATTACTTACAGTGATATACCGTGTTGTTTACAGTATTAGAATGTTCAACAGTTAGAAGAGTAAAACTAACACACAAAATTCTAACAGAGACTATACATACACACGATGCTTCGGTGCTCAGGTTTCATTTCATATATAAAACACTTCGTATTGAGCCCGCACACACTTTTCCATGGATATTTGTACATGAACTCGTTGCCAAGTTTTAAAAACATTCATATTGTCTGCAATAAAGATCGCTCAAATAGGTACAAAAACAAATAGGTGTGGTATTCAATTCAAGGATGTGCCATCCAATCTGTACAACTTAGCGAGTGCATCAGCGCACTCCCCGATCAACTGAACGTACTGGATCGATTCATTCACACCCACATTCACCGAATTCAGCTGCTTCGTCGCCCAGGTCAACTTCGTTTCCAATGAATCACGGGCTTCGGTGACCACCGTCGTTGAATTATTAGTTAGCCTTAGGCTGCTAATCCTGGATGTCGTGGCTGCAAACGGTACTGAGTTGAGATGACCAACTGATTATAAAATATGGATGAAGAAGAGCAATCAATCATTTATGTAGTCTGTCAATCGGTCGTTCGATCAATCAGTCTGTCAGTATTGTGTCATGAGGTCAATCAGTGCAACCAACGAGTTTCATTCTTCGGTCGTTCGAGCTCCGCTTTTGAAAACACATACTTGGTCGCGTTGTTGTACTCTACGCCGGGTGTGGCAAAGATTCCTATAAATGCGAACATTAACGATTTTTTCTGTTTTAGGGATAATTATTTAACTACAATGTATGTACAGGGTGTCCCATTTAAAAATGAACGTTTGTATTTGCCCTAAAAACCGCAATTTTTATTCAATTTTAAAAAATTTTGCGCCAAGTTGTAGACAATTCTTGGAAATTTCGTTAATTTTTTTACTTTAAAAAATCGAAGTCACTAATCGGTATTTATGGCTAATTATCTAACACCCCTGTTTTTGACCTTTTCACATCAGTTAGTTGACGTTTCAATGTGCAGCATGGTAACACAATTTCAACATATTGGTTCTATCGAGACAAATAAAGGTAACTGACTATATTATTAAAGCATGGAAAACGTGAAAACCAAATTGGTGTGAACATAACCTAACCAACTGCTGCCTGTCAGTACCCTCCTTTGCGCGGCAGCACACAGTACCGCAGTTCAACATGGCAACCGTTACAATTAAATGTCTGACTATTCCAAAGCTTTTTACAAAGTTTTAATCATTTTTTGAGTGAATAACACACACGTTCTAGTTTCTCAGTGATAAAACACGCTAAATTTTACTCTGGTTGCCTACGCGAGCGCATCCCTGCGGTTGTGGTGTTGAACTGCTGTGTTGTGTGCTGCCGCGCAAGGGTGGGTACTGCTAGGCTGCAGTTGGCTATGTTAGGTTCATACGGGTATGGTTTTAATGTTTTTCTTGTTTTAATAATACAATTAGTTACTATGCTTGACTCGATACATAAACCAATGGATGAACTTGCGTTTGTAATGGTCATGCTGCACATTGAAAAGTCAACTAACTGATATAAAAAGGCCAAAAACAGGGATGTTGGGAAATCCGCTATAAATGCCGATTCGTAACTCCGATTTTTTAAAATAAATAAATAAACAAAATTTCCAAGAATTGCCTACAACTTAACGCAAAAATTTTGGAAATCGAATAAAAATTGCGGTTTTTACGGCAAATACAAACGTTCATTTTTAAATGGGACACCCTGTATAGCTGACTAGACATTTGACTGACTGACTATGACTGATTGACTGACTGACTGACTGACTGACTGACTGACTGACTGACTGACTGACTGACTGACTGACTGACTGACTGACTGACTGACTGACTGACTGACTGACTGACTGAATAACTGACTGAATAACTGACTGATTGACTGACTGACTGACTGACTGACTGATTGAATGACTGCCTGCCTGACTGACTGACTGACTGACTGACTGACTGACTGACTGACTGACTGACTGACTGACTGACTGACTGACTGACTGACTGACTGACTGACTGACTGACTGACTGACTGACTGACTGACTGACTGACTGACTGACTGACTGACTGACTGACTGACTGACTGAATAACTGACTGAATAACTGACTGTATGACTGACTGACTGACTGACTGACTGACTGACTGACTGACTGGCTGATTGACTGACCGCTGAGTAGATGACAGGTATTCGGACAAAAAAACTAACGACTCACTGACTGACTGACTGACTGACTGGCTGCTGACTGACTAACTGAAAAACGGACAGACAGACTGTACTAACCAGTACCGGGTGGCATGCGATCATCACCATTGCACCAGTCGTAGTCACATGCGCATAGGAAGTATCGATACTCGTCGGGTTCCGGGCTATCTGGACTTTCGCAGCCGAGGGGGAGTTCGGTTCCGTTTTCTGGATCAGTCACATTTGCGCAGCCTTTGCCTACCATTTTTCCACCTGTAACGTGCACTTGACTGACTGACTGGCTGACTGACTGATTTATTGACTGACTGACTGACTGACTGATTGATTGACTGACTGACTGATTGATTGACAGACTAACTGACTGATTGATTGACTTACTGACTGACTGACTGACTGACCGACGAAATGACTGACGAACCTAATGACTTGACTGACAAACTGACTGACTGACTGACGAAATGATTGACAGACCATTGTCTTTCAGTACCAGAGTTTTATAGCATCTGGGTACGTCATCACCTCCGCATTCTCCTCGGTTACACACGAAATCAACTTCGCTCCTGCACTCGTAACATTTAATGGCTTCAACTTTGAACAACTGCTGACACACCAAAAAAGCCAAAGCAAGTACAAAGTGACCATTCATTTCCTTTAATAAAATTTAATTAATTAACGAAAGTTTCCGCTAATATACCTCATTAACGATGAAAGTGAGCTGTCGAATGATCGATATGGTAGGGTTTTTTTAAACAAAGGATTGACTCAAATTTGGCAGGTTTATATGTTTTCTGGAAAAACCTTTGGAAATTCTTGCATTTATATTAGGTTTAACATCATTTAACAATTTATTCTCATGTGCAAAGAGCGCACACAAAAAATTTGTTATTAAAATTGACGGGCGTTTCGATCATAAATTAAGACGCCAATGTAGAAGTAGTGGTCTTGTGATCTCATCAGTTAAATCAAGACCATAAAGAAGAAAGAGAAGAAGTATGCAAATGTTTGTAGGTTAGTCCGAACCTGTAGAACAGGCAGAAGCGGGACAAACCATTGAAACATCTGGCCCTTTGAGGGAAACACTTGTCAAATTTTGGTTCAGTCCAAATACCGCAAGTGTCTGTTTTACCAGAACGGCAAGGACCTACCTCAAGATGGCAGAGTGAGAAATGAGTACCCTAATGGAAGAAACCTACCAAATATATACTGTATTCAATGTCAACGTTCGAAAATATCTCTGTTCTAGAGAACACCACGCCGAAAAGTGATTTGTAATCGGTTCTAGCCATCTTTTGTGGTGGCCCTTTGTGTAATAAACGTTGTGCCAAAGTTCGCATTTGTAGAAAAGTTTTGGCTATAATCTATGCCACATAAAAACCTTATACATATGTAGCTTGTATGTATAAATAGCTTGCTCGGATACAGTGAATGATACTTTTTGCGTGATTCAATAACAAATGGGTTTAATTTCATTACATAAGTTAATCATGTTTAATATGTGAAATATTTCCAAAAATGGGTTATCGGAAAAAATACTTTGTTATCATAATGGAACAATACAATGTGTCATTATTGTCTGTATCAAGTACATCATCGAACCAAGTTGACCACCACACCGTTACCACCAAACTTCGAATGACCTGCAACTGAAACAATTTTTGCCTAAATGTATAATAAAACGTTTCAGTTTAAAATGGAATTTATTCCGCGTCAGGTTTAACAAGCCTGGTTGAAGACAGGACCAAATTCTCTGTACACCTCCAGCGAAATAAATAGATCGACAATATTTGAATACACTTTGAACACTTTGAATTGTCCTATAAACCGCAATTACTGTTTTTTTCAGTTGTCATGCCTCACATTGCAACGACCACCGACTACGTGAAAAATTACGAAAACCACAAAACTAAACAAAACGATCAAGAAATGTGTATAACTTAGCGCAAAAAATCAAGAATCGAATCAGAATTGGGGTTAAATTCAAAGTGCTCTTTTTAAATGGGATATTCTGTAGATTTAGAACGCGCCCTTACCTGGACTGAGCTGGGCGTCGCACTGCGGCACCAGGTAAAAGTTCTCTAGCAGTTGACAATCTGAAAAGATGGTTTTTAGTGAAAAAGTCATACTGCTTGACAAATGCTTTTATTCGTTAATTTCATTGAAAATAGATAATTAGAATACCAACTGAGTTTTACAATGGTTTTCTGACCCTCTTCGATTAAGTTGCCCCCACATTGTGTATCGCTGACGAAGAAGTACTGCAATCAAACATCAAGTTATAACTTATAACTCAGACCAAAATATATTCTAATTAGTTTGGAAAAAGCTTTTTCTGCAGAATAGCTCATAGTCACCAATGCCGAAATCGGGTGTATCACCCATTTCACGTGTTATTATCTAGTTTTATTCGCATTTATGTATCACGTAATCAATATAAGCTAACCATTCCATATGCGCATTCACTCAACAAGTCGCTGACTGGCACCGTCAGTGTATAGTTGCCGGTGGTGTCGGCCACCGAATACTAAAATGATAACCGCCAGATAAATCCATTTTTGAGCAACAAATAAGTTGAGGAAGGAATGGCAGCTACATATTTATCCCCATTTTCATCTGTTGAATACATTAAGGCACTTGTATGAAAACATATGTTCAAAAAATAGAAAAAAGAATCTTAAAATCTGAAAATAAAGCGTATTCCTGTTCATGTCTGCCCATACAAGTAGGTGTCACCTGCCAAGTTTCGATCCTAGCACAATGGGATTAAAATAAGGACGATCTAACAACTAGACTATGCCAACCAGATATGCGGGCGAGCGGAAAGCCATGGCAAATGCATCGTTGGTGGGTCGACGGCAAAATACCCGTTGCATGAGCAACACGTTGGATGATACCCGATTCGACTGGTGCTCCGTGTCCAGATAGAAACGCTGCTGATCCGTCACGTCTGAATACATACCATATACCAGAAAATTATACCATAATCACATTCTATGTAGCTACATAATAGTAACAACATGCCATATATACGGTATTATGCATATTGTATTTTAACTCCCATCTATCTGATTTTTCAAGCACATTTTTGAAACGTTTTACATCCACTGATAATATGTGGTCTTGGTTAATATGATTCACCGGCAGTTTGAACAACCATAAAAATGTATGACCTGAAAAATTATAGCGCGAGACATGGCTCACAGAAGAGGTGCTTTCAGAGTCCGAAGGAAAATAAAAGGAAAAAGGAGAAACCAGGAAAAATCGACTTTTTCGGTTAAAAGTTTTACAGACTTTCTTTTACCTTTTATTTTTCTTAGACTCTGTGCACCCTTAGAATTACAACTAAATGTGTCAATATAAAAATGCAAAAAAAACCGCACCGTTATTTACCACCAATTTGAGGTGTACAATCACTGAGCCAGCGCCGTGTTGATCGGGTCGTGCTGATTGGTATTATGGGCTATACAAACGAACGTACCACAATTCGTTATCATGCACATATCAAACTCAATGTACCTATCTTTCTTGGTTAAAATAAATTTTAGGTGTTGTTTTACGACCTTTCTGATCAGTTATTCGCTGAAACTTGATTTTAGACTGCGGGGTTTCTAGAGTTAGACTGCAAGTCCTGAAGAGGACTGTTGGGTGTTTTTCGAAATTTTAATTCTTCTTTTCAACTGCGCGAAGCGCAACGTTTCGTTTACAAGGCCTGATACCGTTTCAGGCGGGTTTTG
Source organism: Daptonema setosum (assembly GCA_964036265.1). NCBI lineage: Eukaryota > Metazoa > Nematoda > Chromadorea > Monhysterida > Xyalidae > Daptonema > Daptonema setosum. The sequence continues at coordinate 15,824,865 of OZ038448.1, forward strand.
AACATGAGGCTTCGAGGTCGAGGTATGTGTTCCGTGTCTAGTTAGCGTGTTTAGCCGGTAAGACGTAGAGATTCGCTTGACTTGGAGATTAGCTTTGGCAGAGGATTACCAGGGAAAACAGTGAGCTTTCATCGTAATGACCATTGAATAGAGATATGCATGAGATGATTGGGTCCGAGTTTGTATAGACCGTGGGGAGGCTGATATGGATCGGTGCTGAACTCGACTTTACTGATGACCAGAGTGAATTGTTTGTCGGATGCATCCGAAGTACATGGACTCTGGTATGGTCCGTTGCCGAATGCCATGCCACATAGTAATAGACTTAGTCCGACCCATGAATATATCAGATTCATTATCAGTTTGTGTTGATTACTGGAAAAAATCGGGATGATTAATAGATTGGTATTACAGTTATGTTAGCAGTGATGAGGATTAGTATCAGCTGTTTTCATATTGTGATGCAGCATTGTGGAAAAAATCATGAAGGAAACGGTGGAAAAAAATAAACGTCTCAATCTAAGTGAATTACATGTGATGTTAAAGTAGACCAACCGCTCAGAATCTATATTTAACAAATGTAACACGTACTGTATACTTTATACTGAAGCCACACTTTATTAAAACCTGTAGCTGTTATTCAAGTAAACACGAAATAACATGCGACGTCTTAATGAGAAAATTAACGTTATTGGAGGCGATGTACGTACATATTAAAATTAAAGTGTGTGTTTACGTTGCGTACATTGTAACCCAGTGTTTGAGTACTGATTAAAATAAACCTGGAGACAATTTTCAATGAAGATATAGACTCATCTGAATGCAAGTGCATACAGTACGTACTACGTACTGTGCGGTGGGTGATGTGGTGAATCGAGCGTTATTCCAGTGAAAATTATGTTCAAAATTTCAACAGCGAACTTTTTATTTGCGTCAAAGTGATCGTCTGTTAACGGGGCGTCTTTTCGTGTGCACATAGCGATTTTGTTGAAGAAGAGTGACTAAGTGGATGCACTTAACCAATTTACATAAATTGTACTCAACTTAAGTGGCTAAACCATTCGGTTAAATTAATTGGTTTGTTGGATGTTGTTTGGAAACCAGAAAAACGGGGAACACCGAATAGTTTAATGTGTTATACCGGGTGGATAAAAGGGTAAATAAAAGATACACTTTTCGTTGAATAATTTTTCTTTGAGTCAACCGATTTTAATTGGGCTAAGAAGCAAGTAAAAAACTGTGTGATTGTTCATCGACTTGAATGGTTGGTTCAATCAGCATCAAGAGCTCAACGTGTTCAACAAAATTAATTAATAATCGAATAAAATTTGTATAAAAATGACAGAGATGTTAAACAAAATATGTGAAATAGGAATAGGAAAATAACGAAACTGTTGGGAATAGGAAAACAACGCTCATTTGGCATTCGCATTCATTTCCATGTGTTGTATGCTTCTAGTTTAGTGTATGTATTATATGTATGTGCGCTATAAATAGATACATATGTAACGTTTGTATTTGCAATAAAAAGCGAAATAGCCAGGTGAAACGAGATAAAAAAAAACAGTAAAAACTATACTTCTTAGATTTCGGTGGAGTGTCATTTCTGTGACGATTTTACTTAACGAACCTGACTCCAACTTAAGCAAACCTGAAATTTCTGTTCTTTACCTAAGTAAATCCGACTGTGTTTTTGGCAACTCGCGCATAAACATGTTGTGGATTACGTGAACACAAAGGTTTGGGCTAAAAATCACTAACTCGATCATATTAACGAGAAAAACAACATTAGTTCAACTATGTATTATATTAAATTCCGCATGAAATTCAGTGCATTCAGTGTAACACCACTAAAACTGCGCCCCAAATACGGACATGGTTCAGTCACGTTCATCGTACTCCAGTAAATCCACTAACATAAAAAAACATTGTGAACGGATTTATGTAGATGTTCTCACGCCTATGGGAGTTTTTTTGAAAACGATCAGACTTCCAAAATTTACTACATTAAAAGTGGGAAAAATTTGAGCGAAAGCTTATTGGCTGGAAGATTTTTTACTTGAACAGTGATTTTTCTGGAGATTTTCTCTACCATATACCCTGTTTAAAAGTTTTCACATTTGTATCAATGAGTTCCAATCAATGTATCAATCAATCTTTCTCGCCAGAAAAATAGGGAAGTCTGAAACTCGAAGTTCAAAACAACGATCTCGACATTTACGGTTGACCAGCAGTTTGTTCATCACACCCACTGCAACCTGAACTCGAACAGAAATTGACTCATCAGCAACAAGGTTTTACCAGAGTTTACTGTAATCCGTTTGCTTCTATCAGTGTGTTACTGAATGAGCGACCATCTTCAACATCTAGAACCAATTAATAAAAGTTGAAAATAACCTTTTTCAGCTAACTTTTCAATTCGTACAGTCAAACTAAGAGTGATCTCGAAACTCATATTTATTGTCGATAGGATTTATGCGCATTCAGTTTCCGATTGAACTGTGAATGCTGATTAAAATGAAAAATGTTCAGAAAAATATGAAGTTTTGAATAACAAACTGGTAATGCAAAACCCAATCATGAATATCATTTCTTACATACTTGACACCAAGCCCAATTCCGGGTTCCTTAAAGCACACAGTATGAATACGAGTAACTTTATCTTTATTTTATCTTGAATGTTGAGCCAATCACAGCAACAACACCAAAAACTAAACCAAACAACACAGACAAGTAATACAACCATGTCAACTGTAATAGCACAATCAACAACAGCTACAGAAGAGTGAATCAAAGCAACAACACCGAAAACAGCGACAACAGTAACAACAGCAACAACAGTCACACCACTTTCAAGTGAAATAGTAACAACAACATTAACAACACCAACAATACCAATTATAACTAAAACTAAACAGACAATAACATTTACAGAAAAGACAATAAAGTTGTGAAAGTAAGCCCTAGGCTCCAAATAGAATGGTTTAGTCCAAAACAATAACGGTCCGACTCCGATTTAACAGGCAAGAGTTTATTCTAGGCCTTCAGCCACGAGTCACAGGTTAAACGAGAATAAAAGAAAGTAGCAATGAATCCAAAATAACAAGGTGGGGTAATTGTAAAAGTAGTCGGTGGTAGTCGGTTGGTACAGGGTGGCTGAATACCACTTCTACCCTCCGGCTAAAAAAACATGATAACGGACAGATTTATATCACTGGATCACAACGTAACAAATGATAGTCAAAAAGGCATGTTCACGTGGTGGTTAAAGTGAAACTTCGAGGCAACGTATAATATGACAATATGTATGATAATTGATAATAATACAATAATTCTCGTAATACTGACATTACGCAACATAAGGTAAAAGTACGCAGCATAATAAGAAAAACACACCACTCGGGCATTTTATATAACACTTGACTGCTAATACAACAACACACCGGTTCGCAAAATTGTAATACCAATGGTATAATTTGACTATAAGGGTTAAATTGGTAGTGAGTGTTGAAAGAAATCATCTAATCAACCTGGAAATTTGAATATTAAGTAATGGAAAAACTAAAGATAGGCAATGCAACTCTAGGAATACACGTTATAAAAACCTAAATGGAATGCAATTTTATATAGCAATAATAACACAATCACCTTATATAGCAATAATAACATAATCACCCTGCAAGATATAGCAATTATAAAAGTTTTAACTAAGAGGTTTGATTCAGAAACGCTCGTACGATCGAGATTTACTATCAAAACATGGTCGTTTATCAGACAGGATTACGTTTGGGTTCAACTTAGAAGTCAGTGTTCTTGCTGCTAACTCGTCTACTATGTTGCGGCGATGCCACAACCGCCTGCGCCCGAGTCAGGATCTTGTTGGTCCCGGTCGTTCTTGCCCTTGTTGTTTTTCAGGTTCCTCTTCAGCTCTTCTATTTCCTTCTCCAGCTCCTGTTCGCGTTTGGACTTGCGAGGCTTCTTGTCGCTGCCTCGGCCACGATAACCATCTGGTTTCGCATCACGTCTAACGGACTTGTATGGTCTCCAATCGGTCTTTTTACGCCTACAGTTTCGGCGAAGGTGGGTCACTGACATGCAGATGCTGCACATTTTGGGTGCAGGACAGGCGCCGGTCGTGTGGCCCGTCTGTTTGCAATTGCGACACTGTTCTTGGTGTGCCAGCTGGGTCATGTTGTTGATGCTGTTGGATCTCCTAGCCGACGTAACCGGGGACAGCGGTGCACGCGGCTGCAAGCGATGCTGCAGGTTGGACGGACGAAGACCTGGGGGCGAGACGTAAGAACGACCCATCGTGTCTGGCGTGCGTGGCCGAGTCACTATTACTCGGGTCTGACTTGGAGGAGGACGGGTCTGACTTGGAGGAGGGCCCGGAGGAGGTGGAGGTGGAGAACGAGATTCGGGTCGGCGGCGCCGAGCTGAAATGGGCGATAGATTCATTTACTTTGAAACTCTTTAGGCAAAGATATCACACATAAATGTTCTAACATCCATGATTTTTTTTTATTCTCCAGATTTTTACCTGATAGTGTAGGTTCGTCGTCATCGTCCACCAGCAGTAGTTGGGCGGCGGCTTCCAGTGCCCGGCCGGCCAGGTGACGTGTCGACGAAGTCCTCTTTGACTGAAATTATACTTACAGTTATTAAGGGTGACTTTCAACGTCTTCCCTACATTTTTCGATTGGAGATTGTTAGGCTAACTAGCCGCAATTTTTTTTTCTATAATCAGTGGTTTAGCTGATACAATATTAATTCTACAAATGATATCAATTTCGCAGTAAAACTTACCATATTTAACCGATGGATTTAGCTGATGACGCGAGGTGACCGATTGGGCGTATCACGGACTTGATTTTGCCTGCAAGTATTCAGAGTTTTGTTCTTAGCAAGAAAGGCGTTAAGGTGCAGTTTTAAAGACAGGTGTAACATCAATTTACGTGGCATGCTAAGCAACATAAGATATTCCTTGTTTTAGCAAGGTTAGCGATTAAACGCCGAGCTTAGCGGTGGTTCACACAGCAGCAATAGCACACAAACAAATAGCCAAACCCAAATCAAAGTTACAACACATTTTATTCTTTCATTTGGTGATAAGCAACAGGGGTTAAGTGCGAAATAATGGGCATGCAACCAAATTGTAGAAAGCATTTCATGCATATTAGAGGGCGAAACAAAGGATAACAGAAGGAACTCTTGTTAGTAGATATATCTAATCATGCTTCCTGTACTCGAGACTTCAACTATTGTCTGGGTTGCAGCCAGTTCAGCGGCACCCGATGCGTCCTTCCTCCCGTTGTCTGACGGACTTCAGCCGATTTTCGACCTAAACTGATTATGACGGCTTCCTCCGAGTTCGGCATATCGATCTTCAGCATTCTTTGCGCCATATCTGTAGGTCGCTTGACGAATACGTTGTTGCCAACTGCGAACTTGGTCTTGAGTCGATCGTACGTGGTGGTCTTGACATTGACCTGTTGGGATTTTTCGATGTCTCTTCGGACCTGGCTCCACAGTTCTTGGAGTGCCGGTTTCGAGTCGAATTCGGTGTTATTACTGGCGTAGTGTGTCCCATACACCACTTCATACGGTGACCGATAACCGAGTGATTTATGCGGGCTGGTGTTGTAGGACAGCAGTGTTTCGTCCAAAATAGTGTACCACTGGTTACGATTCAGCGTTTTTTCCTCGCTTTTCTTCGCCAGTATTGTCTGCAAAGTCCGGTTGGCGCGTTCCACGATGCCCATCGATGTTTTGCTGTACGGCGTGCACAGACTGTGTTTGATACCGTGCGTCTCGAGATACTCCTGCACGATTTTGGCCGTGAAATGGCGCCCATTATCCGAGCATATCTCCAGCGGACAACCGAACATGAGCATGATCTTTTGAAGGCCCTTGATTGTAGTCTGTGCGTTCTGACTGTTCGTATAAACGGCCAGCATCCAGCGTGACAGACCGTCTACCATCACCAGTGCGTACGGGTAACGTGATGATTTGCGGATTTCGGTATAATCTATATACCATACTTGTCTGGGTTGTTCTGGTGGTGGTCTTGGACTCAGTGGCAGTCTTTCATAACGCGTGTTGCGTTTACTGCAGACGTTACAGGGCGCAACATGTTCGCGTACATCCTGATTCAGACTAGGCCAGACATCCTGATACCGTCGTTTCAAGCGGTGCATCATCGCATGCACTCCAGCATGTGACGCACTCAGACCCGTCGAGTGATGTTGTTCAAGTAGTGACTGTTTGTCCATGGCAGACAATCTGATGACTGCGACTATCGGAGATCTGGATAACGCATCTGCAATCACATTCTGTTTTCCCGGCTGATACTCTACACGCAGGTTGAACTCTTGCAAGATGATAGACCATCTGAACAGTCTGGCTGACGGTTCTTTCGTCTTCAACAGCCCGATCAGCGCTCGGTGATCTGTTCTACACACCGCTTCCGTGCCGAGAAGATAGGCTCGGAATGACTGGACTGCAAAAACCAATCCTCGCAGCTCTAGTTCGGTGGCCGAGTAGCGTGATTCGGTGTCAGACGTTTTTCTCGACGCATATGCGATGGTTTTGATCTTTTCCTCAATGTTCTGTTGCAGTACACCTCCAAAGCCGATCGCTGAGGCGTCACTTGTCACCAAGTAGGGTTGTCCTACCACCGGCATTGACAGATATGGTGGTGATCCGAGTGTTTCCTTCAGGTTCTCGAACCGAACTTTTAGTTCTTCCGTCCACTCGAGTTTCGAATTCGGGTATGGCAAATCTCGAATCAACTTCTGAAACGGCGCCAGTCTGGTAGACAGGTTTTCGTGATGTCTGCGGTGAAATGACACCATTCCTACGAATTCTTGCATCCTTCTTTTCACCAACGGTAGGGGGAAAAGTTTGACGGCTTCCGACTTCTTGGGATCGACTTTGATCGTGCCGGCTGATACTATACTTCCCAAGTATTTCACTTCGCTCTGAAGGAACTGGCATTTATTGACGTTTAAGCGAATGCCGTTTGCAGTGGTCGTCTCGAGCACCAGCTTCAGGTGTTGTTGGTGTTCTTCTACCGACGACGAGAAAACGACAATGTCGTCAATATAGATGCCCACAAACTTGCTTATAAACGGTTGAAGAATCGACGTCATCGTTCTGCAGAAAGTTGCAGGAGAGTTTCTCAAACCGAATGGCAATCTCAGAAAATGGAACAGTCGACCCAAACAGCAAAATGCAGTCTTCTCCTGATCTTCTTCAGCAACCCGAATGTGATAGTAGCCAGCCTTTACGTCAAGGCATGAAAACACTCGAGCTTCACCCATGATGTCCAACAAGTCCTCGATGCGCGGCAGTGGGAAATTATCTCGTTTTGTGATGGCATTCAGCTGACGATAATCCACACAAAACCTCCAGCTGCACTCCTTCTTCTTGACCAGTACGATGCAGCTGGCATAGTTGCTACTCGACTCAGTGATCACACCTTGCTGCAATAGATCATTCACCATTTTTTCTACCATGTCTCTGTGTGCCAATGGTAGTCTTCTTTCCATCATCTTAAACGGTGCAGCTGAACCAGTGTCGATGTGATGCACAACGTTGGGTATACATCCCAAATTCTCGGTGTTTTGACACTTTCCCACGTTATATGACGACGAAAATGCTTTCTTTGTCTGCACCAGAATTTTCAGCGTGTCAATTCGTGCTTTCTCGCCAAAAGCGTCGCTGACCTTGAAGTTTTCGACATCTTTGGTATCGATCTCTGCTGTCACGCTATCGCTCTTCAGCTCACATACCAGGTCGGCTTCATGTTTTTCTTCGAAGTCATCGTCATACGTCAACGGTAATAACGCGCCCGCAGTCGGCGTTCCCTGATGATCACCGAATACGAACAGACATTCTTCATCTTGTTCATTGATTGGCAGCGGTATCCTGACTCGTGCCACCCTCTGTGGAGCCAGTTCAGTATTCGCGATTTTATAGTTCGGTGCGGGTGGGGTTAACTCGATTCCCTCATCGTTTTTCAGATGGAAACCGAAAGCTTTCAGACCAGGCTGACCGATAATAACGTCCGTGACGTTTTCGTTTTCGAGCACGTGAAAAGTCACGACTTTGGTTTGGCTTCCAATAGTCACATTCAGCTGACAAGTTCCTTGACACGGCGGGATTTCGGTGTTGCAAATACCCATAAGCGGGTGATGACATGGTGTCAGGTCCTTCTCGTAGCCCAACATCTTCAGAAATGATACCGTGGTCATATCAATTTCCGCTCCAGTGTCGGGTAATACTCGCTTTGATGGTATTTCTACTCCTTGCACCTTTACGTTCATGTTTCTTCTGACCGTCTTTATAGCATGAGGTGCCATTCGAACTATGTGCACTCGTCTCACTTCTTCCTCTTGGTTCGTAGGTGCAACAGTCTCGTTCATTCGCTCACTGCCAGACTGTACTGTGGGGCCAGGCATTAATGCTCGAACGTCTTGAGAGGCTGGTGTGACATCTCCTTCATGTTGGTATTCATACTGAGGCTGTACGAACTGCTGCTGTGACGATCGTAGATTATTTGGGCGGTAAATGCCCGGTATGGCTCCACGAATGGTGTAGCTTCTTCTCACGTTATTATCTGATTGTGGACTGCGTCGGGAGGCTGGTGGGTTACGACATGTTGAGGCATAGTGGCCGGCGCCACCACATTTGAAGCATTCAAGCGGTTTGTTGTTGAAGTTGCGTGCGGGAGTGTGCTGACCAGGTTGGTTGTACGTTGATTGCTGCCGATAGGGATACGGTTGTTGTGCGGGTTGTGTTGGTCTTTGAAACGGACACTGGTCTCCAATATGGTCCGTTTTGCGCTGACATCGTACGCAGTAGTGCTGGCGGTCGTTATCAAATCTTCTCTGCCGGTCTACCCGCTCCGGTTTGCCTTTGACATCTGCCGTTTCTTTGGCGAGTTCTTTTACGGCCAGTTTCTGCACCACATCTTCGAATGTCTTCTTCGGACTGAGCAGGTGCTCTTGAATGTAGACTTTGTGTTCTGCCTCGCTGACACCTCTCTGCAGCTGTTCCATCAGCATCAGGTTGTACTGTTGCGTGTCACGTTGGTCAGGAAACGGGTAGGCTAGTCTCAGCTCCCTTGCGAACGATTGGATGGATTCTCCCCGACGTTGCATTTTACTTCGAAACTGCTGATACTTCAACGCGTTATATCTGTTATCGGTATACTTCGACTTCAGATATTGAATCGCCGTCTCATAGGTGGGGTTCTCCAGGTCTTCATGGAACTGACGACGTGCCAATCCAGCCAGGCAGTTGACTAAATGCCCTACTTTAACCGCATCGTCTGTAGTTTTAGTCAGTCGCAGCCGATTTTCCAAACCAAACAACCACGATTTGAAGTTGACTGAGCGGCCTGCATCAAACTGTTCGAAGCCAGAACCCGCTAATATTGACTCAGCATTCACCCTTGTGGAATGCTGTTGTTGCAGCGTCAATCTTTCAATCGTGTAGTTTAGGGCATCCAGCATGTTATTTTGATTCCCGCTTTCCGTATGCCTGATCGGGCTAGGTGAGAATCTTGTCGGGTTGTCGTGGTACTCGTCTTGCTGTGTTGAGGACGCGAATTGAACTACCGGTGGACGTTGATGTTGACTATACCCAGTCATAGCAGGCGTGCTCAGCAGTGGTGTATCACTGACCAAACCCGGTCCTTGTGATCCCTTGGCAGTACCATCATTGACCAAACCCGATCTAGGTAAGCTGCCTGACGCGCCATCATAGACCAAACCCGATCTAGGCGATTTCGCTGCACCGTCATCGACCAAACCCGGTCTAAGTGAGCTGGAGGTACCGTCATAGACCAAACCCGATCTAGGTACACCATTTACAGTTCCTTCACTGACCAAACCCGATCTCAGGACACTGTCGCCATCGTAGACCAAACCCGATCTAGGCGTTTTCGCTGCACCGTCATCGACCAAACCCGGTCTAGGTGAGCTGGAGTTACCGTCATGGACCAAACCCGGTCTAGGTAAACCATTCACAGTTCCGTCACTGACCAAACCCGATCTCAGGACACTGTGCGCTTCGTCACGGGGCATAGACGAAGACTTGTCGACTGAACTAACACCTGAAAGCGGCTGTCTAACCCTACGCCTATTCGACCTCATAGTGGGGGGGCGGGCCGGACAACCCAGTACCCTCCGCACTATCTGCAACGATGGAGAGCTGGCGACCAGTACCAGAGCTCTCAGCATCGCCCACCGCCACTGTCTGATTAACGTTTGAAATACCTGACCTGATACTCGCCTCGAACACATCATCAACCTCATCCTCTGAATCGTCCGAAATCATGTCTGCTAACGACTGGATGCGGCTTTCGTCCACGCTCACAGTTGGTGGCGGCTCGTCCCAGGGTATCTGCTCCACGACACTGTAAATAAGTTCAATCATGTGAAAAATTTTCGAACATACTTCAACAACAGTACACTCAGGTGGGTGACTAGGTACCGAGACATATGTTAGTGGCGGGTGATGACGAATGACCCGACGTAGCGTTTTGTAGAAACGACCAATAGCCCGTGAATCGTCTGCATCCGAATAGTTGGTGAGAAGTTGGAAGGCAGCATCTCTCTTCAGAAAATACTCCGGGTCCGGGTTGGCCCGCGTATTAACCATTATTGACGCGGTCAAATTAGCAATTAAACATTTTTTAAATTATTGCGATATTGAAGGGCAACGAATTTATTCGCACAATTTGGAAAAAAAAACAGTTTTTTTTTTTGAAGAAAACTTGTCGGCACCGTCAGGTTGGGGTTTAGCGTAAAAAGGAGCGCCAAGTTGTGAAAGTAAGCCCTAGGCTCCAAATAGAATGGTTTAGTCCAAAACAATAACGGTCCGACTCCGATTTAACAGGCAAGAGTTTATTCTAGGCCTTCAGCCACGAGTCACAGGTTAAACGAGAATAAAAGAAAGTAGCAATGAATCCAAAATAACAAGGTGGGGTAATTGTAAAAGTAGTCGGTGGTAGTCGGTTGGTACAGGGTGGCTGAATACCACTTCTATAACAACCAAAATCACAGCAACAGCAACTGAACAGCTAAAAGAACAGCGTTAACAATAGCGAGTAAAACTGAAACTACATAACGGCAACGGCAACAGGCTGAAAGGAATTGAAAAACAAAATGAAAGTATCATGTAAAACAACAATGTTTTTAATAATTCTCACATAAATTTTGCTGTTTCATCGTATTAATTTATATCAATCCCTTGTTTTTCATACGATTAAATGTCACAGGTTTTCGTTTATATCTGGGTATTAAATTTGGGACTCTGACTCATTGAATTTTGTCAAAAGACAGTGAAAATGCGAAATAAGCAATAAACCATATTTACCCGTGGTTATATATTTAGTGTCTAAAATGAAAGCTACCCGGAGTTTCTTGTCAAAAAAATGCTCGGCGCGCAATTTGAATTCAACTCATATCATAGCGCGCATTCAAGTTTGGAGGAAAACATGACCTATGAACTTTGAGTGCATAAAGCATGTCCAGGGTTTCTTGTTACTCACAAAAGTTTTTGGCGCGCAATTTGAATTCAAAACTGATTTTGGCGCGCTTTCAAGTTTTCGGGAAACAAACTTTTTTTCACATACCATTTGGGCAACGTACGAAAATTGCACCTACTTCATTGCAAACGTGCGTAACCGGCCCACGAAATTTGTTTTTGATAACAAGAAACCTTGAACAAGCTATACATGGTATAATACTGGTATCAGGATTAGATGAATAATTGTAACCAGATACTTTGATCAATTCCAAGCATTATAAAGAGTTTACATACGAAAAAGAAACGTAAATACATACCGTAATTCAACAACTTCCGTTCGTCGATTTGGAATAACGAAACGTAATTAATTTTTATAAGAATTGAATACGGTATGTATGATACGGTAATTTACGGTAGATTACGGTAATCTTACGGTAACATATATTTTTGTATATAGAAACAGAACACAGTGAAATGAATTAAAATATTTTAAAAGGGATAAAAAGGGATTGGTTAAAATGGACAAAGCTGGATAATTTGATAAATCGTCGATTTTCTGAGAGGGTATGGGGTTGGGGTGGGTAAATGTGAATCTTATAGCTTGGTCAGGATATCTTGTTGCCAAAAAATATTTCTATGAACCCGTTACCACTTCTCCATTGAACTAAGCGCTACTTTCGTATACCACCCATGGTGGTTTAATATCTCCAGATTAAATAAATTAACGTTTACATAAACAATGCTGCTTAGCAACTACACAGTCGGCATAAGCTGCATTACTTTTTAACAGGTGGCCAATCAGAACAGAGAAAGCTGTTCGCTTTTCTCTATCCTGGTTGGCCGGCTGTATATTTTATTGCCAGCTGCCAGGTGCATGGTTAAGTTTCTTTATACTTTAGTCACAAGATATTCCATTGCCACCATGCATCATAACACTTTCCCGTGCTACTTCACCAATCTACAACCGCGTCCATACCCGCGTCCGACCGACCACACTATTAATCACAAAAACTCAGGTTTCACTAAATGACACTAGTGACTGAACCACAGCTGTTTCAAGGGTCCCATCCTCAACCCAATCTCTAGTCAAGCAAGCGCATGCACCAGCTACAGCGGCTACGCAAAATCTGCCCTCAAATTCGTGCGGAAAGCTTTTCACAGGAGAAACATCCGAGGAACATCTTGTAAAGCATGTATGTTAGAAAAGCTAAGGAAATAACGCATGAGTATAAAGGGGACGAGCTTTCTAACTTAGAGACAGAAAAAGAAAAACCTATCGTTGTTTCTGCCTTATCGTGAAACAACGAAAAAACTAGTGAGGCAGGCGTCTTCATTCACCGTCGTGTTATTTCTTCAAACAAAAAAATTTCCCAAAACGTCTGATGACAGTGAATGATATTTATCATTCATATATTCAAATAGGCGGGCAGCCTTTCTGTATTCGTTCTGAGACCTATGATTACTAACGTACTCATCCTAATGTTGCATTGAGAACTATTGTGATTCATATGAGTAGGGTTCATTTCAGGATGTTCTAGTAGGTTTGTCACACCTAAACTGTGTGTTATATTCTTGGTGAATAAAAAGGTGTTTATTGTAAGACAGGAGCTGGGTGGAATTGGCTGGCAATACTCAGTAGCTTGAACCTACACTTAACCGTTGAAACCATATCAACAATATAAACAAAACCACATCCCCTCTTTTAATATATATTAATACTTAATGAACATCAGAAACTAAGTGTTAACACGCACATCAATCAGCATCACCCCCGTGTTATACTCTGTTAAACTATGGTGTCAACCGAGGTGAGTTGAGACTAGTTATGTTTCATTATCAGACCTTTGGGCAACATTTTTGCTTGCTGAAATAACAGACAGCCTTTACCAAAAACATAGAATGCTTGCTATGAAAAGTTCCGCAAACCGCATTCCGTGAATCTATTACCACATCCATATCCATATCATTGTTAACCCAACACTGAACCCACTCTCGCCGGTATCCATATACCCAGCCATAAGACAAACTAAATACATGTATGACTCCGCATCCACACCGGTAATCGATGAACATTGCCAGTATTTTGTTATTATTCGCAAAACACAATAAAATAAAAGAAAACCAAAATTCTAAATTAAATTCGAGTACCGTAATTTATTTTACAAATTTCATTTCAAAAATAATTAGTTACCCATACACCGTTTGTTCTAGAACAGAGGTCGCTATCGAAACGAAACTGTCGAACGAAACCGAACGAAAACTCCTTATCGAAAATTTTTTTTCGATCGGAAGTTTTCGAAACGAAAATAAAATTTTTTCGTTCGTTAGCATTCGAAACGAAAAAGTTTCGATAAGAACCTAACGAAAATTAAAGTTTCGTTAAGAGTTTCGTTAGTTTTCGATAAAAGTTTCGTTTAAAAATCCTTCTCAAATATCAATATAACTCATTCGAAATTATTTTTTCAATTGACTCACTTGACTCATTTGTCTCAATCAACTCACTCGACTCATTCGACTCACTAGACTCATTCGACTCACTTGTCTCATTCGACTCACACGGCTGATTCAACTCAATTTACTCACTCGACTCATTCGACTCACTTGACTCATCTTGCTCATTCGACTCACTTGACTGATTCAACTCACTTGGCTCACTCGACTCATTCGACTCACTCAACTCATTCAACTCACTTGACTCAATCGACGCATTCGACTCATTGAACTCATTCGACTCACTTGACTGATCCGACTCACTTGACTCATTCGACTCACTTGACTCATTCGACTCACTCGACTCACCCAACCCATTAAACTTACTTGACTCACTCGCGTCACTCATTAACTCACGCACTCGTTATTTTCCTAATAATGTCGGCCGCGATCTAATCCAGTGAACTCACTAACGAAACTTTTATCGAAACTTATCGAAAATCCAACCGAAACTTTTTCGTTTCGCTTCCTAACGATCGAAACTTTTTTCGAAAAATTTTCGTTCGTTAATAACCGATCGAAAATAAAAAGTTTCGTTTCGTTTCGTTTCGATCGGTAGTGACCTCTGTTCTAGAACCAATTTTCATTGGATTACGGTAAGTTATGAGAAAATTCCTATATAAATTCTCATAAAAATTAATTAACCTTCTAAGAACCGTCGATTTTAACTAAACGCCAACTCACAGAATGATTAAAATTTTGGCGCGCGTTTGAATTCTAAATATTAGTTTCAATTTTTTCTAAATTAAAATCAATTCATTCATTCCACTAATCAATAGAAAAAATTAAGTTTCTTTTGTTCAGGTCAGAAAAAAATAATCATAATGCCGCCGGCCCCCGTGGCAGCCGTGAAGGCCGTATCATCGAACTCGGGTCTCTGGGTCGACAGGCATCGGCCGACGCAGCTAAAGAATCTCGACTATCATTTGGAACAGGCGCAACAACTGCAGCACTTGGTTTGTTCGATCAATGATATAGCGTTTTATTCGTACTTATATCACACGTTATAAAACGATACCGATATCAGTGACGGTAGTCGCCGGGAAAACAATCGGTTTGAATGGTTGGAGGTCGGACGCTGCCTGGAAAATAAAATTCGGCATGCAGATTTAATTGTTTGTAAAACTTTTGAGAAAAATTTGAGAGTCCCTAGAAAAACGCTCAGGAAGCTTTGGTGGCAAAAATAGAAAATCACGCACTCATTCGATCACTCACTCGTTCATTCACTTCATAAACTCACTATTATAACTCATTCACTCCCTCCCTAACACTTGCTCACTTGCTTGACCACTCTTTCATCCAGTTCACATACACTTATTCACTCACACACTCACTTGTTCACTTTCATTTACACAGTCAGTATCACACGCGTTCACTAGCCCACTTATTCTTACACACAGTACAGTAACACACTCACTTACTCAATCATTCACTCACTCATTCAATCATTCACTCACTCAACCACTCACTCACTAACTCACTCATTCACATACTCAGTCAAACACTCAGTCACTCATTATTTTCTCAACTTGATCAATCATTCACTCACTCATTCACTCAATCACTCACTCACTCGTTCACTCACAACATACTCATTCAATCACACACTCCCTCTTTCACCAATTCCTCGTTTAAATCAGTCACTCACACTCAATTAGTCATTTACACACTCACTCACTTACTCATTAACTCAATCATTCACTCACAACTCACTCACTTACTTATCAGTCATTTAACCATTCACTCACACACATTCGCACACTCAGTCAATCACGACCTCATTCTTTTCCACACTCAGTCACACACTATAGCGAAAGTTGTTCCTTAATTTTTTTTAATTTTCTTTCAGGTGGACAGTGGCGATTTTCCTCATTTGCTGGTTTACGGTCCGAGTGGTGCCGGCAAGAAGACAAGAGTCCGGTTGGTGCCTCCCTAGCCCTTTTTGCTAACCTAGTTTAAGCTGATTTTGGGTCCGTCTCGTGTGTTATTTTGGATATTTTTGTAAACGAGGTGACTTTACGCTGACATTGACTTGATCAGTGTTGGCTACAGGGTGATTTGAGTTGAGATGTGAATGTGATGTGGTGTGATTGAGTTTGCAGTGAGTGGTACATGTGTGAGCAAATTTCATGAATCATGAAAAAACCGTCAGTTTGTTGATTAAATAATGTGGATTCATTTTCAGGTGTGTTCTGCGCGAGCTGTACGGCGTGGGTGTGGAGCGACTAAGAATAGAGCACAAACAGTTTACGGCGCCATCTGGTAAGAAGTTGGATATTGCCACCGTCGGCAGTAACTACCATGTCGAGATCAATCCCGGGTCGGTCTTTTTTATGTGGTTCCTGGTGTTTGGTTTGCTCTGCTCTTGTTATGTTAGCCGCTATATTCAATTATTTCTAGTCTAATACAAAAGACAGTGTGTGTGATTTTTTGATTGGTTTTTCGAAATTACGTGATCTCTTTTGAGTTTGATAATGTTGTATAAACGCAAAATTATGCTTAATTGATGCAAATAATATGATTATATTTTTCACATTAAAGTGATGTTGGTATCTACGATCGTGTGGTCGTGATGGAAGTGATCAAGACGATGGCGCAGACTCAGCAGCTCGACGCCCAGTCGCAAAAATCGTTCAAAGGTTGGCAGTTAATCCACCACCATTCCATTCCGTACAACTTCTCATTAAATAACTACCACCCTGTATATGTAATCACGAAATGAGCCTAATCAACGAACTGAAGTTGATTTTACTTCGTTTAATATCCAGTAATTATCTTACGTTTAATCATGTTTATTGGCCCTTTTCGGTTATCACTTTTGATGTTAAGTGATGATCGATGGTGTGAATATCCGAATATTTGTTAACAGATTCGCCAAACTGAAACAATACGAATCAACTCATCATCATCATCACTTCATTAGCCTAAGTATCAGACTAAATAAATGCTAGTTCAGAATGGATGGCGATGAAAATGTACAATCAACCAAGAAGTTTGGCGTTCATTTTGTTCTCTGATTTCAGTGGTTGTGCTATCGGAGGTGGATCGTCTGACGCGCGACGCCCAGCAGGCGCTGCGACGTACCATGGAAAAGTATATGGGATCGTGCCGTCTCATTCTGATCAGCCAGTCCATCAGTAAAGTCATCGAGCCACTCCGATCGCGTTGTCTGCCCGTCCGGGTGTCGGCGCCCACCGATCAACAGGTTAACTCCATCAAAATGTCTATTAGACAGTTTATAGTCTTTTGCGATAATTCTAGTCGAATTTGTTTTTTTTGTCTCGTTCTCGTGTCTGAAATGAAAGTAAAGTGTATCTGTGAGTTTATGTGGCATTAGTTTGTCATCTGTTTCCATTTTAGGACAGCCATTTGTACTTCCATTTTAGGTTATTAGCCAGTTTTCAGGTAAGCAAAATGCTGTTGACGGTGTGCGAGCGTGAGAACGTGCGGATGGCCCGCGGTCTGGCGGATCGTATTGCCGCCTACGCTCAGGGCAATCTACGACTCGCATTGCTCACTGCCGAAACGTGTTACGTGCACAGGTAATAGGGGAGGGGTTATAAATTTTTCTAACTTGTTTGACTACTTATCGCCTATGAGTAAGTCAATGCGTGAGTGAGTAAGTATGTGAGCAGAATCGGTGGGTAAGTAAGTAGAGTTAATGACTAGAGTGAGTGAAATATAACAATGGAGAGTGAGTGAGAATCAGAATAGTTAATAAACAAATTTAGGGGAGGTTTTTCATGTTTTGGTTCGGCGCTAAACATTTATTCCACACACCCAATTTATTTGCAGTTCGGATCAGCTGAGCTCGGAGACGTGTCCCATCCGGGAGCTGGACTGGGTCGTCTACATCAAGGACACGGCCGCCCTCATTGTCCAAAATCAAACCCCTGAAACGTTCGTTCAGTATACTTGTATGAATGGGCGAAAACGGATGTTTTCACGTTTCTTTTTTTCATAAATTTTTTCCTTGACATCAAGTGATTTTCAATTTGTTTGCAGCTTGTTGAAAGTGCGCGAGCGTTTGTACGAGCTGCTCACACGCTGCATTCCGCCCACCGTTATATTCCAGGTCTGGTGCTATTTGTTATGCAATCCTTTTCACTGATGTGGATGCAACCGAATTAGTTTACTTGTTGTTGATGTTGTATTTCATTATTAAGTTCGATGTGCCCAACGTTAGGTTTTTATAGATTTGCAAATGTATACTTTAATGAAGGATGCTGTTTACATGAGTCCATATTCTAGATGTGTTTCACGTCCTCCACTCCAGTCCATCGCTTTAATTCTGTTCCTTAGATGCTAAAACGTGGTCGAAACACTTTACATCCAGTTCAAGCTGAAAAAAAACAGGAGATCAACTCCCATAATTTGTTGTAGCGACTGGTGATCGAGCAATCCCTCGTTTATAATTTTGTTCCTTAGATGCCAAAACTTGACTGACAGATTTACGTTTCAGCATGAGTTTGAGTTGAGCACTTGAGTTCAACCTGATAAAAACAGGAGATCAACCACCATAATTTGTTGTAGCGACTGGTGCTGGAGCTGACGGCTGGTTGCGATGCGTCACTCAAGTGTACGCTGGTGTCCCTGGCCGCCGAGTTTGAGCACTCGATGCAACGCGGCTCCAAGCCCATCTACCATTTGGAAGCGTTCGTCGCCGCACTCATGCGAGATTACAAGATCTTCCTCCAGAATGTGGCCGCCAATTTTTGATAGATTTTTACTGTGATTTTGTTAGATTTTTTTGGGTAGTTGAACTGGAAGATCTCATTTTGTGTTCAGTTCAGCCGTCCGAATTAACCGATTGCGCGGCTACGTCTGGTTTTATTGACTATTGTGACAATGACAAACCAATCATTTGTGATAACTGCTAAGACAACTCTGGAACATAGCTGTGCAGTTGGTGATGATTACGTGATTGGTGTTAGTATCATAGACTTGATGAGCGACGATGATTTTATTTTGGGAAAACTGGCTTAAGTAGACATTGTTCCATAAAATGCATATCGAAATATACGGTGCTTTTCGCATAAACATGTGTCTTTTCGGTCCATTTCATTTGTGATTCATTACGAAAATTATTGTGGTTTTGTATGTATGATACAATGAGATTTGCAAGGCAAGCACAAAATAAAACAAGTAAAAAATTCTGAATGTGATGTTAAATTTTATCTTCCCAATTAATCCAAAAAACTATTTTACCTGATTAAAAGTATCAAATAGTTGTATTATTAGACGCATATTCCAAAAATGTTGAGCGTATCAGTTGAAATACATGTTTTAGATAATTTTCATAAATAATAGTGTGTCGTTGTTCAGGGTTCCAAGGCCTCTGGCAGCTCTTCGTCATTACCGCCGTCCTCTTCTTCGATTTCCAGGTCGTACGGAGAACCAAAGCTGAAATATGTGCTCATTGTTTAGTAGTAATTTGGTTCTCTCGATCTTGGATTCCTGGAGCTTTAGAAAAAGTATCAAATTGTGGCTGTGTGACAATTGGATAGTTACTGTCGAAAAATGACATCACCTCTATTGTTAGATGAGTTTTGATTCTTTAGTTTCATAACAGATGCGAGCCAGGATCTGGTAACTAACTTGATAATATATCATCAAAGTATAGTATTATCAAGAAAATTTTTGTTTTGTCTCAATAATCATACAATATTATACATTGAGTCACCATGTAACACGGGTTACGGTAACCAAAGAAAGTTTTAGAATTTCCATCGAACTTGAAAAAAGAAATTATATTTGCTGTGCTGAAGTCTCCTTTTTAAAAATACATAGAACTGTAGACAAGTATCCGGCAAACAAATATCTATATAATTAAAATCCATGTCCGTTTGTGTGTATGTATGTGTGTCACGCTCTGCTCTATATAAGATCGAAACGAAACGCTCATAACCTCTTTTCATCATTTGGAACCCATTGGTTTAATCATCGTCACCACCTTCCTGATCAAAAGATTAAAACAAATCATCACATACCCTTCAACATGACAAACACTTACCTCAACCTTTACCTCAATTATCCAAGAGGTCAAGATAATTAAAATGTAGTTTAACATTTATGATCGGTTTATTCAAATTCGAATTCTATCGAAATGTTTCATTCTCATGATTAAACACATTCAGAAACTACGAATTTTATCATCATCACCTACTCACAGATGTATGTGAGAGTACCCAAAGATGTTCCCCATATTTTGAACTGGAAAATCATTCATCTCAACTGGCATTGCAGAACAAACGGTGCAATCATCAATACCCTCCCATTCACTGAACTGAAAAATTGAAAGACTTTAACTAAAATGCCGCCTAATATTTTGGTAGTTCGAAATAAAAACTTTTTAAATTAAAAAAGATCGGGTAAAGTTTGAATATTTCACTACGAATTATCCGAATATTCTAATTGTTTTATACGGGATGGGTAAAACATGATTCTTCATTATAGAAAATAGCGGGTTATTTGATTTTTTTTCACGGGTCTTTTTTAGTGTGATCCCGGAGTTGAAATAGTCTTAAAACAAAAAATATTTAAACAATAAACTCCGAACTTAATGTGTCGGGTAAGTTTAACGTATTGAAATCTCGGGTCGGGTAGCGAGTTTTCAACGGGAGGCTGTGTTGTTTTTTCTAGAAATATTGTTAGAAGTTTTAACTTAGAACTACATATATGAATCAATGATAACTTGAGTTGCATAGCAACGGGTTCGTGGTACATATAACGAAGCTAATTTTGTATGTTGACGGGTTTACATCGATAATATTTTTTGTAAACTTAACACTCAGTTGCGTAGCAACGGGTGTACCCTAGTACCTATATTAAAAATAAGATTTTTCTCTTTATTCTACTTTTTTATTTTAATTTTTAAATCAGATTGCCTAAGAACACCTTTATACCTGTGGGCAGGCGTCGACAAAAAAAATAGCTCTTAGCGATGTCAGAACCACTATAGTGGATAGCAATCGACCCTAGTATTAGGGTCCACAATCACGAGAACGGCCACTTTAAAATTTGGAAAACGATTTTAAAATTTTTCTGTATTCAAACGGCGATAGTAAGAGAATGAGCAAACTACGGCTAACAATGGTAAAAATAAATTATTGTTCGTATGATGTGTGCGAAGGAGCGGAGCGACTGAGTGCTCACCTTCCCCGGCTCGGGCTGACGCCCAATAGGATGTAGTTTGAAAATCGTATTTATTATCCATTGACCTCTTTGAAACATAAACGTAATTTTAAAACGTTTCGAAAAACTGAAATGGGTGGTTGTCGTTGGTGTGAAAAAATGACTATAGCTTCGCTGCCTAAAAAAAGGAATCTTTATTCGTTCAAGTGAACAAGATGAAACGTGAACGAATTTTGCACCAAATGGTTCCGTCAACAGCGTGTACGAACGGCCTGGCCTGACTGATCCGGGACATAAACGCGGTAATAATGTGTTTGAAGTAGTTTTTTTCGGATTGCCTGAGAAAACTTACGGTTAGGCGTCGACGAAATGCGTTTAATCATGACATAGGTTGAAAGTACCTTTGGTAACCAAGAACATGTTTCAACCATCGATACAAAAAAAATAAACTGATTTCTCAAAAACTTCGAAAAATGACATTTTTCACCTGAAACGAAGGCGATGTGGGGGTGGGTATTGTGGACCCTAATACTATGGGTAGTTCTAAATCCGCTAAGGGCTCAAAAAAAATTTCGTCGACTCCTAACTGTAGGTTTTCTCAGGCAATCCGATTTAAGTAAAAAAAATTGGGTAATTTCCTTATTCTAGTGATTTTAATAACCGAAAGCTAACCGCATTTTCATGACAAAGAAGACACCAGCCAAAACGACCATCAGGAACATGTGTACACCAGAGACGATGCCCTGCAAGATGATCGGGTGCTCCGTGGACATGTACCTGAAATTGTTGTTGTTGTTGTTATTGTTGTTGTTGTTGTTGTTGTTGTTGTTGTTGTTTTTGTTGTTGTTGTTGTTGTTGTTGTTGTTGTTGTTGTTGTTGTTGTTATTGTTGTTGTTGTTGTTTTTGTTGTTGTTGTTGTTGTTGTTGTTGTTGTTGTTGTTGTTGTTGTTGTTGTTGTTGTTGTTGTTGTTGTTGTTGTTGTTGTTGTTGTTGTTGTTGTTGTTATTGTTGTTGTTGTTGTTGTTGTTGTTATTGTTGTTGTTGTTGTTGTTGTTGTTGTTGTTTTTGTTGACGTCGTGTTTATTGTTGTCACTGACTATGGTTGTTGTTATTGTTGAGCGTCTTTGACTTGAAAAAGGCTAGAATGAACGAATGCGCTGAACCAACCATGTTATAGGATGTGTAGGAATTTCATCCGTTCTTACGATGTCGATCCAATAAAAAAGCACGAACAAAATACGGAACATTATGTTGAAGTTGAGATTGCGCAATAGGAGTTTAGAGTGAAGGATGATGATAAATAAATTTTGTTTTTAGAGTAGTTACGCTAAGATAAAATGGTGATCGTAAATATTCCATCCGCACCTAGTGATTTAGCACCTATTGAATCATCACCACCATATGTTTTATTTAGTGCGGTTTCCAATGTTTCACTGTGTTTCGTCAAATACTCTTCTTAAGGAGAAGTACAAAAACCAAAAAAATCTACCAAATTACTCCGGTTCCTTTTCATTCAAGCGATTCTCCCGTTTGACTGATTTTTTTATCTGTCAGTGCCGACTTTCTAGAAGCCCACTAAGTGGCAAAAATTAAAAATACCCAATCCCGATCCTGTGATACCGATGAATAAGATTATTTTGGCGAATTGAGGTTGATGAAGTTGCGTTGTATTCAATTTCGTTAGTATCATTACAATCCGTTCAAAAGGTTTATCAAATTTGGCATGATGTAAATCACGATGATTCACGAAAGCCGTACTTGTGTTCTACATACAACAACTGAGTATGGTAGATTCGAATGTCAGACCCAGACGTGTGAAATGGTGCTTTTATGACATGTTGACTTAGCTGACACGACCAACTTGTTTTGTATGTTCCATGATCATGAATATGATTTCAGTCATGGTTCACTGATAAAAGACTACAATGAAATACTTTTTTTACTTCTGTAAAATCACGCTTTATGCTCAAAAATGTGTTTCCAACCTGAAACTCATGCTACTCGAATTTGTATCTCCCATTTGACTTGATCAGTAAAATCCGCTGTGAATGTGAACCAGAAAAAAAACGAGATATCGTTTGTGACACCGTCTGTAGCAAATGAATAATAGTTGTGCGGTAAGTTATGTAGTAAAATGGGCGTATAAAGACTGCTAATCCCCTGGTGGCACTTATGAACCCTTTGGTCT
Organism: Daptonema setosum; assembly: GCA_964036265.1. Taxonomy (NCBI): domain Eukaryota; kingdom Metazoa; phylum Nematoda; class Chromadorea; order Monhysterida; family Xyalidae; genus Daptonema; species Daptonema setosum. The sequence continues at coordinate 15,848,215 of OZ038448.1, forward strand.
ATGTACCATCAGGCACATGTACACATTATACACTGATTTCGAATACTTGATTGTATGCGTCCACTTTGGACGCGGTTTCAGTGTCTAGTGCCATGGTTCTAAATAAACACAAGTTCATGCAGGTTATGGAAATTTTTGGTTATGACTGACCACTCTGACACCGAAGATGTAGAAAGCATGACAATTTTGCAACTTTATTAAAAAATTGCAGCGAGTAATTTATATTAGCTCTTCCAACCAGCCAAACTTCATCTTCTGATATGTTGTTAAAGAGATAAAGAGTAATGCCTTATAATTAGCTATGTTCACTATCCACGTTGTTTTCCTTCTTATACCTGTTATTATTTGTTATTTGTTCGTTACTGACTCATTCACCCACTCTCTCATTCACTCATCCACTCACTTACTCGCTCGCTAGCTCACTCACTCACTCACTCACTCACTAACTCACTCACTCACTCACTCACTCACTCACTCACTCACTCACTTACTCACTCACTCACTCACTCAATCACTCACTCACTCACTCACTCACTCACTCACTCACTCACTCACTCTCTCACTCAATAACCCACTCACTCCCTCACTCACTCACTCAATCACTCACTCACTCACTCACTCACTCACTCACTCACTCACTCACTCACTCACTCACTCACTCACTCACTCACTCACTCACTCACTCACTCACTCACTCACTCACTCACTCACTCACTCACTCACTCACTCACTCACTCACTCACTCACTCACTCACTCACTCACTCACTCACTCACTCACTCACTCACTCACTCACTCATCCACTCAATGGCTTACTCAGTGTGTCTGCTTCGAATGATTAGTTCTCCGGTCGCACACTCGTCAGTAACATAGTATTGTATTGCCGGGCTCGAATCTGCACCATAACTACATAGTGGAAACACTTGCGTTCTTTAACAAGTGGTAAATATAATTATTATTTTATATTCTTCTACAGCCCGGTTCGCTTATTCACACCCTGCGCTGACTCACTCACTCACTCATCATCACTCATTCGCTTGCTCTTTCACTCACTCACTCACTCACTCACTCACTCACTCACTCACTCACTCACTCACTCACTCACTCACTCACTCACTCACTCACTCACTCACTCACTCACTCACTCACTCACTCACTCACTCACTCACTCACTCACTCACTCACTCACTCACTCACTCACTCACTCACTCACTCACTCACTCACTCACTCACTCACTCACTCACTCACTCACTCACTCACTCACTCACTCACTCACTCACTCACTCACTCACTCACTCACTCACTCACTCACTCACTCACTCACTCACTCACTCACTCACTCACTCACTCACTCACTCACTCACTCACTCACTCACTCACTCACTCACTCACTCACTCACGACTCACCCACTCACTCACTCACTCACACACTCACCCACTCCAATCTGCACCATAACTACATATGTAGTGGAAACACGTGTGGCTGCAGCAGCTGTCTGAGTTGGATGAGAATACCATCGAATACTCCACCAAGTACCCAATCCCACATTATTAGAAATGGTAGTATATACATAGTAGTAGTGGAATAGTGGTAGTTTAGGTAGCCATAAATCCAGAATAATGAACTATCCACAAGTTACTTTTTTTTCAATGGGGTTTTGGCATTGAAGATGAGTACATTCAGTGATAGTATTATGCTCGGTGGTATGTTTTTAACAGACCTAATCGAAGCAGAATAATTTGTTGCTGAACAATATCGTTGATTTGTTTCAGTTGACATAGATTACTTAATTTTATTTTATTGGGTCTGAAAGCATCTTTTTTTATTGGTCATACTGCGACCTTACCGCATCATATTCTCTCGTCGGTCATTCACTTTGTATTTACTTGTCACTTTTTGAGTTGGTTACATTTACTTTGAATAACGACACGACGTCAAAGATGAAGTTCAATCGTTTTTATGCCAAAAACATCTTGCTGGTCTAATTCTATACAGCATACTTATTTTAGTGTACCAATATGATGTTAACCAAAATATTGCCGCACATTTCTTTATGAGATGACCGACAGCCATAGAAAGATGGTGTGGCATTCAATTTACGATTGGGATCTCTGGAACATTCGCCTGTTTGACCTTTAGATAAAAAGTAAGCCGAATATACATTTACGTAATGTTTTTTGTCTATACGCTTTTTTAGGCAAGGTCTCTAGAAACTAAGACTAAAAAATATTACGCTTCATATGGTTTGGTGCATTATTATTATGATTCACCTGGCAAAAACGCCTTGAAAAACCACACTTTTGCCCCATTCGGTTCGAGTCACTTCAAAGCAGCTGTGTGACTCGAACAAGGCAAATTGACGGACTGGGTTAAATGAGACCATTCAAAAACATTAGACTTATGACTCATTTCAAAATTGTTCCTGGATAGCAAAAAAATCCTAACTGGATCATCGTTATGTCTTGCAAAATAATTCATTGCTTAGTAAACATTATTCAACAACACCTGAATGAATCATGGTTCATCCATTATCTACTTCCTATGAGGTAAACCTACGGGGAAACCATCTTGAAGTCCAACCGTTTATAAATAATCTTACTGACGACAACACTAATGAGGGAGCCGATTTAACAAACTTCCGTATTTATGTCTGTTTCGGAGGACCCAGTTTATCGAATCTATCAGTTAGGAACCCCAGAGGTTCAACTCAAACCCAAATCAAATCGGCTGGTTCAATTCCACTGAGAATTCCGCAAACTGTTGGTGTCTGTCATTTTTATCGAAAGCCCTCGGTTGATAGTCACTTCAGTTTTGGAGGTTATGATATGAAATAAACGTCTTAAGGAAAGTAAAAAAATCAAAACAATTGTCTTCCTACTTAGTTGTGGATGACTGTTTGACAGTTAACACTTGTGTCTTCAAAAATATCCGAGTTCCCAGTTTCACGCTTCGGCCCTTCACCACCCTCGATCACAAGTCAGATGCTCGAATTTCGCGTTGTATCGTTTTTCAAATTTCGCGGCACTTTACACCGCGCGCTTGTTTTACTACTGTTTTACATAATTGAGCGGCTGTTGTGGCTGTTGTTGTTTGTTGTTGTTGTTGCTTTAGACCACCTATGATGTTACATTTTGAAATTCTGTTTTCATACAACAAACCATTTTTAACCACCCACCGATCCATCAGTCAACGTGTCAGACATTCACCATGTCAGTCGGGAGCTAGTCAGTCAAAAAAGTTCCTCACCCAATTTCACTCCAACTATTTTCCGAAACGATCAATTTCAATTTTACGTAAATGTACATTTTACACGAATCACTGGAGTGGAGGTGCTAAACGTTTTTCAACATTCGTGCTATACCGCGCTCCGACCAATGGTATTCCATAGTATGTACGTAGTTTTTGCCAGTAATGGAGTGCCGCTTTTATTGCAAATTGGTTTGACTGATTGAATAGCGTCGTTTTGTGCGCTCACATTTGACTTCATTTAGAATACTTTTTAGTAAAATGAGTAGTTACGTAGAATTCTTCTCTTTCCAGATCGGAAGTTGATTTTTTTGGATTTATTTGCCAATATTGTGTTTCATGGGATTATTTTGCTTCAACTTTCATTTGTTTGTTACAAATGAATGCAGCCAGTAAGTCAGTCAGTTAGTCAGTCAGTCAGTCAGTCAGTCAGTCAGTCAGTCAGTCAGTCAGTCAGTCAGTCAGTCAGTCAGTCAGTCAGTCAGTCAGTCAGTCAGTCAGTCAGTCAGTCAGTCAGTCAGTCAGTCAGTCAGTCAGTCAGTCAGTCAGTCAGTCAGTCAGTCAGTCAGTCAGTCAGTCAGTCAGTCAGTCAGTCAGTCAGTCAGTCAGCTGTTCGCACTTAACGTAATGAGGAATTTCCTGTGCGTTCAGCGTACTGGCTGGCACTTTCCGTTCAGATTCATGAATTATCGATGATTTGCGTCACATTCTGTTGATGAAGGCCCTAGTTTTTGGGTCACTTTTTGAATAAAAGCAATTGATGAAAAATCTTTTTTTTATAATTCAGGATGTTCTAAGTTATTTCTATTATTATAGCACCTTCAACGCTTTAAAAACGTTTACCCATGGTTTGGTTCTTAGTTAAAGTGTCCGTTATTGTCAGGCTGAGCATAATTCAAGGGTTACAGTTTACATTGTTTGACCGTGGCACAGAACTCATGACATTATTTCACAAACGAGAATTTCCACTTAAAATGTACCCTTGGAAACATAAAAACGTTCCATTAACCAATTTAAAATACACATTATCTAAACTAACTATGTACATACGTAAGTTGCAAACGCTGTATGCCGACCCAGAATGACCTTCTCCACACTAGCGGACAAGAAGGGGATGGAAAAGTGGAATTCCCCCCTCTTTGGCGTTTTCAAGAAGCGGTGTCTGTTTCTAAAGGGGTAGGTAAAATGGCCTAATTTCAGCCTATTCCCCCTCTCTGGCGAAATTCCCCTCCCTTTGGAGGATTAGCTCGTCCGCCAGTGCTTCTCCATGACACATTTTTTGTACACATGCCATAAATCAGGACGGTGTCTCATGGGCACAAATAAAACATGAATAATTCCTGGTTGGGAGGCTGGAAACCCAGACTTTTGTGACTATTAGATTACACATGTTGAAGCTAATGGAGTTCTTAATCTAGAATCAGTATCAGTATGCTCTCATATTAGCAAAATACGATGTTTTGCCGAAAAATTTGTTTCAGAAACTTTAATAGATGATGCTTAGAATGAAGACGTTCTATTGCGTATGCGATAGGTTATGCGAAACCTACCAAATTGAAACTTCTCAAATTCATTCAGATCCACTTGGTTTGATTATAAGGATTGCTGAATAACCTTAATTGTTTGATTTAAGATTGTTTGTCATATTTTAAGTAATTCCATCAGCAATCCAGAAGCACATATGTAAGTAATTAGTCATAATCATAGATCAGAGATTTTTAAAACCCTCAAATCATTCCACTCATCCATAACTCAAACACAAATCAACTCTGCTGTTCTCGGGTTAACTCAGTTAGGAACCCCAGCGGTTCAACTGAACCCAATTCAAATCGGCTGGTTCAATTCCACTGAGAATTTCTCAAACTGTTGGTGTCTGTCATTTTCATCGGGAGCCCTCGGTTGACAGTCAAATCAGGTTTTGGAAGGTTATAATATTGATGGAACGTCGTAAGGAAATTAAAAAAATGTTTTCAAAACAGGAAATCATTAAATTAGCAAGGTTATCTTTCTCACGATCAAAATTTTTGCACTATTTTTTCTGAATATCACATAAGCGGGTTGTACATACAAAAATGTACATATCGGTTGTGGTCTTTCAATCAAACTGAATTGAAAATAGGCGTTCGAATCCATCTACAGCGGACAGTCCCATCGATAGATTCAAGGAACATTGATTTTGTGAAACGTCGGTTCCAACACTGTTAAGTTTGATTAAGTTCTATTAATCATTGTTGTTCTATACTCAAGATATCATCAAAGTTGAAGGATTTTTACTTTCCATTCGACACATTCGTCGGACACATTAGTCATATCAGCGAATTACGTAGAATTAATATTAATAGATTTATTAATTCAAATATTGTCAGGAAATATGACGTTCTATATTTGTCACTCTCACCAACACGTCGTATGAACATTTCAACCGTTCACGTTTCAATGACCTATACATCAACCAAGATATGAAAAATGCGTTCGGTATGCCGCACGGCAATGCTTTATAGGAACCATTCCATTTCGCGTTAAAAGGTTATGAACGGGTATTTGTGACACTTGATATCAACGAACGATAAAGTACGATTTTGCTTACGTTAATGCGTTGGACAATCATGAAGTCAGTTCAACTGACTATGTACAGTACTTATATTGTAAGTACGAATACATAATATGGTCTACTCCGTTTGAAAAAATAAGCATTTGGAAGCCATGCATGTGTGCTGTTTATTATCTTGAAACAGTATCTGACTCATGCCTGCACTAATAAACTACAGGTTTTTTTAAGATGTACTGTAGTTTTCGCGTTGTTGTGACGCTGTTCTTCACTTTCGGTTTCCAGAATCACTTTGAAAAAATTTCACCTCAGTTTCTATCATCTACAGATAAACTTACTGTTTCCTGTTTATTCCTACACGTACCGTATTCTATTACTATTTATACAACTTCTTACTACCACGACTTTTTGATGGGTTTTTTTTTCAATTAAACGTACCTAAGCCTTCCCTCGGGGGTTTAATTTCCTTTGGGACTGGGAACCAGGCATCTGTGGTGAACCGTTTTGATCTAACAGACAGGAACTCAGTCAGTAAATCAGTACGTCAGTCAGTCAGTCAGACAGTCATTCCGTCAGTCAGTCACTCAGTCAGTCAGCCAGTCAGTCAGTCAGTCAGTCAGTCAGTCAGTCAGTCAGTCAGTCAGTCAGTCAGTCAGTCAGTCAGTCAGTCAGTCAGTCAGTCAGTCAGTCAGTCAGTCAGTCAGTCAGTCAGTCAGTCAGTCAGTCAGTCAGTCAGTCAGTCAGTCAGTCAGTCAGTCAGTCAGTCAGTCAGTCAGTCACTGCGGCATTCGACTTCAGACTTTGTCAGACAGTATGTCAACCAGTCAGTCATTCAGTCGGTCACGTCATCAGTCAGTTACATATCAAGAAGTCAGCCAAATTTTCTGTTAGACTGTTAAATTGTCTGTCAGTCAGTCAGCGACAGTCAGTAAGAGAGTCAGGCATTCAATCAAGACAACAAAGCTCCACAAAATCTGGCAATGATATTAGGCCACCCGTGTGATGTGGGTGCAGTCTATACTGGGTCCGTCATCTAGCGGATCAAAAGAAAAACCGAAATTAAAATTATTCAGACGGATAAAAAATGTAATTCGAGGTAATTTAAAATTTACTGAAGATATTTTTGTTCAAGTTTCAAAAAAAATTATTCATTTAATGCTATGTGGTAGTCGATGTTAAGGCCATCAATTTCGCATCGTTTTTGATTGAGGCCCGTTTTACTTCGGTGATTGGCATCTCTGGCCGTTGACTTTGACTTTATTGTGTTGATTCAATTTTGGTATAGTGGGCATCCTCTTTCTCTTATCGGGTTGTGTTAGTATTTAGATCATTCCGTCTTTTGGTATTTGATCTGTGATTTGAGTATCAGATTGTAATATTGACAAACTGACTGACTGACTGACTGACTGACTGACTGACTGACTGAGCGAGTGAATGAATGAATGAGTGAAAGATTGAATTAATTGCTTCGCTGATTAAGTAGGAAACTTACTGCTTGACATACATCTAGAGCTATGTATTTGTAGATGCTAAGCGAACGAACGAACATACATACATAGATCAAAAATGTGACGAGCATGCCTGTGTGTTTTGTTCAATGCATTTATAATCTCCATACATAACTGCCAGTCAGTCAGTCAGTGAACCCCGGGTATTCCAATAGCAGTAGTGATTAGTGTTTTAAAGATTCCATGGTCAACTAAATTACCTCATTGAGTCTTTTCTCAAATTATCACTCAGTATAACAATGAACCAGTAGATCAGTTTCCAACAAAACGTTTTCTATCGTGACGAATAAATGCAAAAAACGGCGGCCACAATATTAATCACAGCGTTAATGTTTTTTAATCACGGGCAAATCACCGTTCGCTGCCCCCGCTGAGTTCGGAAAAGGTCGCTCGCCAACAGACTAACTGACTGACTGACTGACTGACTGGATGTTTGACTGATTGACTTACGGACTGAATGACTGATTGACTGACTGACTTACTGACTGAATGACTGACTGACTGACTTGATAAAAAAACCGACTGACTGACTGACTTACTTACTGAATGACTGACTGATTGACTGACTTACTGACTGAATAAATGACAGATCGACTCAGATTTTTCTCTCTGTTCATGTCTTCATTTTCACATACCTAAATTGTCATGTCTATTTCATTGTCACTGCCTGTCATAGCCAGTTTTACTATCCTAT
>OZ038448.1:15856411-15899027 GCA_964036265.1 Daptonema setosum
TAAAAAAATTTTAGTGTTGAAAATAAATAGCAGTAGAATTAAAAAAGTTGCGAAAAAAACAAAACACAAGATATTTGCCACGAAATTCTTTTTCTATATCTCTGAGGTTTGAATTTACGGTCAACCAATTTGTGATGTAGACGCCACATGAAACTGATATGCACGAATTTAGGCTCAGAACATACCTAATTGTTTTCTGAACTTGAATTATATTGAATGTTTATTCGAGCAGAATGATATGTATCGATTGTAAAATAAACGACGAACCAGTAAACTACGTGGTATCTTTGGAATGAGGGAACGAATATGAAAGTTTTTTAAGTTTTTTTAGTTCCTCCTCCACTGTTCAAAGTCCCAAATCGGAATCACAATATAGTAACGGTAAACTATAGAAATCTGATAACATGATAATATAATTTTAGATGTAATTTATATAAATTAAATTCAAAGATAATACAGTATCTAAACAATTATAGATGCCCTACGTAAGTGAGTGAATGTGAGTGAGTCAGTGAATGTATGCAATTGAGTGAGTAAGTGAGTGCATGTGAGTGAGTCAGTGAATGTATGCAATTGAGTGAGTAAGTGAGTGCATGTGAGTGAGTGAGTGAATGTATGCAATTGAGTGAGTAAGTGAGTGCATGTGAGTGAATGTATGCAATTGAGTGAGTAAATGAGTGAATGTGAGTGAGTCAGTGAATGTATGCAATTGAGTGAGTAAGTGAGTGCATGTGAGTGAGTGAGTGAATGTATGCAATTGAGTGAGTAAGTGAGTGCATGTGAGTGAGTGAGTGAATGTATGCAATTGTGCGAGTGAGTGAATGAATATGGGTGAGTGAGTGAATGTATGCAATTGAGTGAGTGAATGAATATGGGTGAGTGAGTGAATGTATGCAATTGAGTGAGTGAGTGAATGAATATGGGTGAGTGAGTGAATGTATACAATTGAGTGAGTGAATGAATATGGGTGAGTGAGTGAATGTATGTATGCAATTATTGAGTGAGTGAGTGAGTGAAGTATGTATGCAATTGAGTAAGTGAGTATGGGTGAGTGAATTTAGAAAGTGAGTCGAAAGCAGATTTGATTTCGAACTGAGCGCCAAAGAGTTATTGGCTATCAAGAAACCCTGGATAGGCTATATACTACATAATGAGATTGTTTTTTTCATACTTTTTTCAGCTGTCTCTCCCTGTACCTGGTATGAATAATATTGTGCTAATGTTCGGTGAATTGTGTACGCTTATTCCATTATATTGGTGAGTCCAAATAAAAATTGTCCCAAAAAATTTCACGGGTTAAATTCAGTAAGAAGAACACTCATGTTAAGGACTTTTTCGGTATTCTTTTCTGTAAATGAGAAAGAATTATAAAAATAATCCGAAACCGTCATCGAATAATCCATAATATTTCATCGACAGCATTATATTGGTAGGTTGTGTTGTTGATGGATGGGAGTTGATGCGCCAACAAAACACGAGAAAACATATATAGACTTCTCCACACCGAAATATAATATACCGAATATTTATACGATATAATATAAAACCACGACTGTGCGGTTGAATATAGGATAAAATCAAAAAAATTTCTCCAGTAAAATGAATGTGCCATGTTGAAAAGCAATTTTTTTACAGTATTTCAGAAAGAGCTCGGAGATTGAAATAATGTTAATGACTGAAAAATCGCTTTTTTTCATCGGCGGAAAATGCAACATTTCCGCTTACGTGAACTAATTAATATTTGACTAAAACTTTATCAGTAAGATAATTCCGGTGCGTGTAGATATTTCAGTGTAACTTTTTCAAATAAATATACGCCAAAATACCAAGTAGCTAAAGATACCGCACACCAAATTCAGGGGCATATGTAAACGTCCTTTTGGGATAATAATCAGCGCATTTCAAATAATATGAGAAAGCAGAGAGCAGATTTCTCTGTTAATCGTACGGAGGAGAGAAAACCATAATTACTACGGACTTAGAACACAAATAAAACGCATTACCAGACACACGAATAAAATACAATCATAATTAGAATTAGTAAAATATGATAATTATTTCTGCATATTATCACACATGTACGCCACTCGACGCAAAACGATTCCAAAGCTTGTAAAAAACAAGAAGTAAACTAAAAAAGTTCTGTGATCTAAGCCGTTTTGCGAGGGTGTATACATTAAAACATGACAATCGAATTCGGATGAATCTGCAAGAACGAACTACGAAAAAACTCAGAACGCAAAAGCGACAATCCAAATAATCGGGTTCGGGAGAACGAGAAAGTTATTTCATAAAATACAAACAATAGAAAATGAAGAAAAAACACGCGCAGAAATACAGCAAATAATCGAGAAAATCAATAATCAAATGACTAAATTGTGTGTATGTGTATATGGATTATTTACAAGCCGATCAAGTAAATTAATATATATTATAATCAATAATCAATCAATATAGTATATAAAGTTATATATGGGTGGGTTTGTGCATCGAGGAGAATAGGTTCATAGTTCCAGCAATACGTACAGTCGATATAATCGGGTGGTGGCCGTCAGGGAATCAATGAAAATAAATCATTCTACAACCACAATCGGATAGCATCAAAACCAAAATTTCGAATTCGCGCCAAACATGTGACATGAGTGCGAGTTGGTGCTAATCTGGTGGGTGAGTTGAATGATTTTTTTTTCATCCACTTAACAGGAAGGAAAATAACATATATTGTTTTGTATTGTGTATGGCCTGGACATTCTATTTATAAAGATAACAAGTCACGGGTATGCGTAAATTTACTCGGTGCTAATCCGCTCGAAGAAAAAACATTCTCAAGTGAAATCAACTTGACGATACTTTTAAAGGAAAAATAAAAAAACCTAACCTTGTAAAGTATATCTCACGAAAATTAAAGCTTCAAATAATCCAAAGAGTCAAATCCCAAACAGATTAGCACTGAATTAAAATACACATACCCACAAAACTGATAAACCCAGGGGCGTGTATAGGCGGAGTTGGGAGGGGCGGATTTACAATAGCGTGTTTGGGGATGAACTTTTGCGAGTGATTTTCAACAAAGCGCAAAAATGCGTTCAATACAGTAGCTTATGGAATAGAAGAGGCGGAGTCGACTATGACATACCTTGCTTTATTAATGAGTTGAAACATTATCTTCAACTTAACGCAGTACTATCCTATCATTGGAAAGGTACCTCATTGATCGACTACCATATAGAGCTTAGCTGGTTCATCCGTTTTATACAAACAGAGACACTTGCATGCGAAAAAAATGTATAATAAATGTAGTGATTAATAACAATAATAGAATGAATTGGAGGAGGAAAGGGGCACAAAAACAGAAAGATGATAGAGAGAACGATGTAGTCACTGGGTTGTGCGAGTTGGTGACGGGCGTTTGGTTTACCAGACCGAGTATAGTCAATCCAATAATTCATGTCAGGACAAATTTTAGCGGGAATTTGAATTTTCAAATTTATTTTTATCTCGGTTGAGAGCATGAAAATTTGAATCGATTATTTTCTGGCAAATTTCATGCTGTGATGGATGTGAGAAAGACATCCAGAATATGGTGGTAGATGAGGGAACCAGATGGAAAAGAACGGGTCGGGTTCAATGAATTGTCCATAATAAAACACGAGGGTCAGGAGAACGTAATCCATAGAGGAATACTTTTACAGAAGAGGCTTACGACTTAAGATGGTATACATTTGATGGGGGAATACACACACACTCTGGGTTATCGTAGATGTTTACAACAACACGACGTTAATCGTAAACTTTCCAAGGAGATAATTGTGCGAAGTTTTTCAGTTCGGTAGGCACAGGCTAAACGACGACTTGAAGGTAGGTTTTATATAGGGTCAGGTATAGTCGGGCCGGAACACCAAAATCAATTTACGATAAAATTTATCAAAATCGAAAAAAACTACAAATAAAAATGGATTTTCAAAAAATCCAAAAAATTCGCTACATTTCAATTTGTTTTGGGCTCCGGCCATCAGTCACACGGAAAATGCCGTAATGTGTACACTAGAGGTTTTTTTTCAAAAAAACACACAAAAAAGCGCTTTTTCATTAAATTTTGATACGAGAATCATCAAAAAAACCCCATCCACACACGGCATTGATCTGTTCGTAGTAGAAGTTAAGTTTATGTGTCTCTGGAAATGACTAAATGGCGGTGTTAGTGAAGGACGATTCACCGATTTTTTTCCCGAAAACACATCAAGTACCGAAAAGACCAGAAAAAATCATTTTCGTAGAAAAATCCAGTGAAATCGTCCGCGCAAGAAATTCTACGAATCTCTTGAACATTTGAAAGCATCTTAGTGGGTGTGTGAAGTGGTGGGAACTGGACTGGGGTTATATGAGTGCCTGCAGCTAAAAATCGACCGAAAAAGGGTGGATTTGGCCAAAAATAAAATTTTCTCCAATTGAGTTAAAAATTCATATCTGGAAAGATATTGGACTGAAAACAATGATGAGCGGGTTTTTTTTCAAGTTTCAGCCTGAAACTGGTTTTTTCGGGCCAGTATGTGTTATCTCCCAGGGCACGCGTCTTCAAGGGACTGCGGAGGGCCAACATGGAATTAATAACGCAAAACGCAATCAAATCAGTTTAAACTCACTACACATAGTAAAATTGTCACATGCAGTCTAATCTTCAAGTCTGAGAAGCCAAAATAGTCTGCAACGCTAAATATAATGATTTGAAGTGTAACGAACTGTGCTCTGCGTTCAGCCTAAAAATGCATGCTTGCCATAACGGAGTTTTTGGTCGCCGATGCGCTCATTCGAACCGTTATTTTCTTGTGAACAAATCTAGCTATTCGGGAGCTCCCCCAAATGTGTGTAGCTCCTGTATTTCCAATGTTTCTGAGCCCTACTAAACCATGGCACATTAACAAAAATTTGAATTGGCGCCAAAATTGAAACGTCTGCTTGTGGCAAGTTCATGTTTGCTCCTGCTGGGGTAGTACGAAAACCCCGGGTCCCCGACCCCGGAGATGACATACGATTTCCCCGGGTCGACAAATGAAAATGTACGAAAACCCCCAGGAATTCCCCAGATGAAAATGTACGAAAACCCCGGCCCCCGGTCCGGGCATGGGGGTTTTTCATCATGTTTACGTCCGGGTCCGGGAAAAGTACGAAAACCCCGGGTGATGAAAGTCGAAAAAATAATAAATAATTTTTCCACGTTTTGGCGCGAGTTTCAAAATTCTTAACGGGAATGGTTGTGCTCGTGGACCCACACATTTAGGAACGGCTTAGTATATAACAATGCATGCAAAGAAAGTTACCTAATGTTGTATAGGACTACGGTAGACTGCCTTGCGAGTTCATACAAGATGTTTCACAATCTTTACAGGAATGGTTGCGTTCGTGGACCCACCCGTTTTAGAACGGCTTAGTATATAACAATGCGTGCGTAGAAAGTTATTTATTGTTGTATAGTATTACGGTAGACTGCATTGTCAGTTTATAGATATTGTTTCACACTCTTTACGGGAACGTTTGTGCTCTTAAATAAATTTATACACTAAACCGTTATTAAATGTATGGGTCCACGAGCACAACCATTCCCGTAAAGAGTGTGAAACATTATCTATAAACTGACAATGCAGTTTACCGTAATATTATACAACAATAAATAACTTTCTACGCACGCATTGTTATATACTAAGCCGTTCTGAAACGGGTGGGTCCACGAACGCAACCATTCCTGTAAATATTGTGAAACAACTTGTATGAACTCGCAAGGCAGTCTACCGTAGTCCTATACAACATTAGGTAACTTTCTATGCATGCATTGTTATATACTAAGCCATTCCTAAATGTGTGGGTCCACGAGCACAACCATTCCCGTTAAGAATTTTGAAACTCGCGCCAAAACGTGGAAAAAATATTTATTATTTTTTCGACTTTCATCACCCGGGGTTTTCGTACTTTCCCCGGACCCGGACGTAAACATGATGAAAAACCCCCATGCCCGGACCGGGGCCCGGGGTTTTCGTACATTTTCATCCGGGGAATCCCCGACCCCGAATGAGAATGTACGAAAACCCCGGTTTTTTTACTTTTTGTTCATCCGGGCCCGGACGACCCGGGGTTTTCGTACATTTTCATGCCAAACCCCGGAGATTTGGGGGCGGAGTCAACTTCTCCAGAGGAATTCCTGGGGGTTTGCGTACATTTTCATTTGTCGACCCGGGAAATCGTATGTCATCTCCGGGGCCGGGGACCCGGGGTTTTCGTATTACCCCAGCAGTAGCAAGCATGAACTTGCCACAGGCAAACGTTTCAATTTTGGCGCCAATTCAAATTTTCGTTGATGTGCCATGGTTTGGTAGGGCTCAGAAACATTGGAAATACAGGAGCTACACACATTTGGGGGAGCTCCCGAATAGCTAGATTTGTTCACAAGAAGATAACGGTTCGAACGAGCGCATCGGCGACCAAAAACTCCGTTATGGCAAGCATGCATTTTTAGGCTGAATGCAGAGCACAGTTCATTACACTTCAAATCATTATATTTAGCGTTGCAGACTATTTTGGCTTCTCAGACTTGAACATTAGACTGCATGTGACATTTTTACTATGTGTAGTGAGTTTAAAGTGATTTGATTGCGTTTTGCGGTATTAATTCCATGTTGGCCCTCCGCAGTCCCTTGAAGACGCGTGCCCTGGGAGATAACACATACTGGCCCGAAAAACCAGTTTCGGGCTGAAACTTGAATTTAAAACCAAGTCATCATTGTTTCTGGTCCAATATCTTTCAAGATATAAATTTTAAGCTCAATTGGAAAAAATTGAAATTTCGGCCAAATCATCCAAAAAGCGTGATGGTTCAGTCGAAGCTTAGCTGCAGGCACTCATAAAACGACAACCTTCGGTCTGTCACAAAAAAATTACAGCTTTCGGTAGTAAAACTCAATCAAGGTCCACTCCAAAATAAAATTTATACTATTCTATTAAGTACAACTCCCTGTTAAAGATGAGATGAGCGACATACTGTTTCCGCTGTCTAATATTGCATAAATTAATTTGTTCTTTATTCTAGTATTCGTACACGATGCTGGCGATCATGCCATTTTTTGTGCTGTCCTATTTTGTGGGTTTGGCCGTGCACTACACCCCGTTTGCACTGCTCCGAGTCACCCACTACTATCGACTGCCTAATGACATCGGTTTGTACTTTGACGATAATTATCGATTATCCCGATAGTTTTCGTGCTTGAATAGTTCATTCATTTGGTGCTTCAATAAATGATTGTCTCATACTCATTTGCAGGCATATCGCTGGCTTTGCTGAACAGCTTCGTGCTGCCGGTCGTGGTTCAACGGTTGGTAATATCTTCATCGTTACAAAACGATGACTTTTTTAGTGGTGGTTTTTCTTTAGGTACTCATTTCTTTTGTGTTTATGTGTTGAATAAGTGATTTTAAGTTAAGGAGTTTTATTTTTAATAGTCTGAATTCACTCCACTCACTTTTTGGAAGTCTAAGTTTGAATCAAATCGATGGTTTATTTAGAACTAAATACAACTTTACATAGACGTTTCTTATTTCATTAAATAATTTTTCAGTCAACTTGACACTCGTCTACGTCGTGCCATGCTGCTCGATCGTACTTACAAGCCGCCCAGCATGTACTTCTTCCGGCTGTTTTGTCTGCTCAACTTTGCTATATTCTTTGGTTGGCCTTTGTTTCATATCACTTACTTGATGATTTAACATTGGAGTCTGAAAGAAGTTAAAATTTAGATTTTACAGTTTTTAGGTTGTTGTCCCACTCTTATGAAAGACTACTTGTATAACGAGGGAGGGAAAACTATGCACAATTAACATACATGTCTAACATATCTCCAACTGCTGCCATGTAAGCTAGATAATTCAGTTTTTTCTGATCAATGTTGAGTTGGGTAGGCCATTGATTTCTATCATCGTTGAGCCACTTTAGCAAGATAAGGCGTATGTTATTTGTCCCTCACAGTTGGCTCGAAAACTCAACCTAACGAACCAATAAATAAATTGCAGGCATTCTGGCTGTGTGCAATTTTGGCCAGGGTCTCCTGTTCGGTTTACTGTGGGCGCCACTATGTCCCCTGGTTAAGGGCTCCCTCAAGCGATCGCGTCGTGCCCTCAACCAGCTGATGGTCATGGCCACACACCCGTTGTTCCTCGTTATCGTCCTGGCTGTGGTCGATGCTTTCGTGTCTACTGATTCCGTCCAGATGATGAAAGGTGGTTTTTTAGTCAAAGTTATTTTTTTATATCATGAACGCGGTCTCCATTCACTTCACCGTATATTTTTTTCAGTTAATTTTCAGTTTTTTCTTCCATCTTGTTCAATTCAATACGTGAAAGCGGTGCCAGGGTTGGGCCGATTCATATTTATATTTTTATTAGCCAATTGTTTTCTTATTTTTTAAGATTGTTTTTTGTTTTTAATTTTTTTGTTTAAAAATCATTCTTTCATTTCAGATTCACGTAACCCGAGTACTGTGCGTCCGTTGTTTACCACGATCAGCGCAGTGGAACTGACCGAGGACCCGTCATTGCTGGGTCGGTGTTTAGGTGATCTGCTGACCACCGTGCGCCAGTACTTCGGCCGCCAGCTATACCATAGCTACGTGCTCAACAGCTACTTTTACACGGTGATAACCATGTGTGCCGTGCCCACGTGGACACTTTTCTGGTGTTTGGCTAACTTCAGATACGAGTTTTGAGACCGGGTTCGGTGTTTATTATGCAAAGAATCAAAAGGTTTTAATATAACGAATTCTGAACCATTTGATACGAATCATCAAATTTGACTTTATGAGAGGAAGGAAGGAAAGACAATGCCAAAATTTCTTGTCACCTGTTTATATATTTGTTATTGCATATCCTTGACTTTATCCATGTGCAACATTGTTTTCAAGATATAATCTAGTTCACTGATTGGAAACTACGAGTCTTTGTTTTGATTTTGTTAATGATTATGAACATAATATTGCTCTACTCATTTATAATGTCTTCGTTTTCTTTTCACTGTCTTCTTCACTCCATTTATAATCTTGTTTGTGTACTCGTATGCGATGTTCTACCGTTTCAAATAAAAAAAATCTGTGAAACTGCGCTCAATTTCTTTTTCGGTGTGCTATTGTTGATGATTTTTTATCATTGATCGCAATCAGCGATACAATACTTGTTGTTCTTGTATAATTCATCCAGAGTTAAGTTTCTTGTAATTTTCTGGGTACGTTGACTTCATAATTTCAGGAACAAGGTTTTTTTATTTTGAATTCATTTGGAGCTGCTTAGATTTTGACAGTACAAAAGCATGCGCTCGGTAGTGGACCGACCCCGGGAGAGTCAGTGGGCCATGATTCCCGTTGATATGGCCATGGACTTCATATATGAACACTGCATCACGCCATTTGATGAAATCGAGGTTATTCACTTACTTTGTCATTTGAGGGTTTATGGAAGTGGGGTGCTAACAGGTTTTCCAAATGTGAGTAATGTGACCGTGTTTTTATTCGATCTCCAATATATGTAGGAGGGGTTAAAATTTTGGTTCGTCCAATTGACACTTTGCAGATGTGTAATTTGAGCGACATTAAAGAAAAGTATTTTTATGTCGTCGTAAAGAAGCTGTGTTTGTAAGCATTTGTGCCAATGTAAAATGTGTGAATGACGTTCAGTTGGCGACCAGCAACTGTATCGATCACGTGCTGTCTGAAGACGTGCATTCCACCGAGCCACACCCGCCTTTCAGAGCCTCCATCATGGACGGATACGCCGTTATCGGTTCGCTCGATTGTAATGTTATTATCTTTTTCATTAAATTAGAACTTCAGTCTCTGATAACGTTTATTCATTCATTGCATTGTTATTTCATATATATACGTTTCATTTCCAGCTGCCGACGGCCCGGGCACTCGACTGGTGTTGGGCGGCACCACTGCTGGACAACCGCAGGTTAAATATCACTTGTTTAGCATAGCAAGGCTGCCTTATTATAGTGAAATTTTTCAAGGTAACATTATATTCCTATCTAACAAGTGAAAGGGATAAATTTCAACATACATATGTTAATTTGCAGTTTCCCGTGTTCGTTATCCCTGGTACGTGTGTGAGGGTGAGCACGGGTGCACCCATTCCGGAGGGCGCGGATGCCGTTGTCAAAGTGGAGGACACACTACTCGTTGAACACAAGGTTAATGTCAATTTTAATCAGATTTTTATTCGTTAATTAGTTTTCTTGTGAGAAATAGTTAATTTAACATTTGCCGTTTGCTGGTGTATTATAATAATGATTGCTGGTGTGTTTTAATAGTGATTAAATTGTTTTCAGGACAATGAAGAAGTGAGGGTCCACTTCAGGGTGGCACCCACGGCCGGTCAAGATATCCGACCGATCGGATGCGATATTACAGTCGGCGAAAGAGTGCTTGTTAAAGGTTGGATTAAGATGAATATTTTTTCTAGCTTACATCATAAATACATGTTTATTTGAGGTCCAATTTGTTGTATTAGTTAACTCAAAACTTGGAAGTTCGATTAATTTAAAATTTGGTTGAGCTGTTACAGAAAACCCGAAAAAATGTGTAGTTTGTACTCACGCTGGTTGAGTATTAGACACGACACGGTCGATCACCACCACATCAGATGTGCACAATAAGTTATGAGTAACTTTTTTGAAACACGTACGATAATTGCGTTCAACCAGAAGATGTCTATCTTCTACTATATGAAAACGGATTGTTATAAACTTATATAGGTACGCGTATCGGTTCAGCCGAGCTGGGTCTCTTGAGTATGATCGGACGTCAACAGGTGAAGGTGTATCGCAAACCCATCATCACTGTCATGTCTACCGGAAATGAGGTAAGTGATTATGATATGGTCGTTTTATAGCTTATTCACATATTCTTGGAAATTCTCTTCTTTTTCAAAAATTCAATGCAAACTTTTCGGTCTTTTTGTTGTCGTCGTCTTCCGACCGTCCATCGAAATATAGAAAATCCGATGAGATTATACTAAACGTATTTCACTCTTATCAGTGAAAACTCGGATAATTCAAGTGATTACCACCACCTGAAATGTCAAAATCAGTTATTCACAAATTGCAGCTGGTGGACGTGGACGCGAGTCACACGATTGGGTCGCTGCAACACGGACAAATACGCGACTCGAATCGACCGCAATTAATCGCGTTATATAGACAGTTCGGGTATGAGACACGCGATGCCGGTATCATTCGGGATGAGTTAGTGCGGCTGCTGCTGTTGTTATTTTGTTTGTTGTTGTTGTTATTTGTTTGTTTGTTGATGTTGTTGTTGCTGACCTTGCTTATCTTTTCATCAGTAACGCTGATATTTAGAGCTGATTAAATCTTGTGAATGCTATGCCAGTATGTATACCAGATTGAACAAATAAGTGAGACATAAATATATTATTGTTTTGCAGCCATAATTCGGTGGTGCTGGGACTGACGACGGCGTTGCACAGCTGTGACGTGTTGATTACAAGTGGTGGTGTGTCGATGGGTGAAAAGGTT
The DNA here is from genome assembly GCA_964036265.1 of Daptonema setosum. NCBI lineage: Eukaryota > Metazoa > Nematoda > Chromadorea > Monhysterida > Xyalidae > Daptonema > Daptonema setosum. The sequence continues at coordinate 15,867,978 of OZ038448.1, forward strand.
GTTGTTGTTGTTGTTATATACTTGTTGTTGTTACATGTTGTTGTTGTTGTTTTTGCATCTGGTTGCGACAGATGTGAGGATCTCGTTGTTTTTGACGGTGTCGTTGATGTTGGTTTTTACTGTTGGCTACGACTGATAAAAAATGATTGGGATGCTTTAGTTATTGTGATTTTTTGTTGTTGTTGTTAATATGGTTGATGTAATTCACTTCAGGATCTGCTCAAAACCATCCTCGTCGATCATCTGCACTTCGAGATTCACTTTGCCCGCGTGGCCATGAAACCAGGCAAACCGACCACATTTGCCACGGGCGTCATTGACGGACGCAAGAAATTCGTGTTCGCATTGCCTGGTTGGTTTTGTTTTTGTTTGAATATTTCTCTTTCTCCCGCATAATCTGTGTAGTTTTTTTGTCTTTCTACTGCTATTTATCATGACCAGTTACTAGTTTAGTTGGTATAGTATACTCATTGATGAACGCAATGTATCCGGGAATGATTTATTGTATATATCATTTGCCAATACCTTGTGGTCAACGTCATAAGTAAACTGCTCATGTCTGGTCATCAAGAACCTTAGAATGAAAACTTGTATAACATCGGCAAATATATTGCGTGTATGCTACCTCAGGTAATGTTTGATGTTATTTTGATTGTAATTGTATTATTTTTAGTAGGACACAAACAAAAGTCATTATTTAACGAAAGCTCTAATGACTAATTGTATACAAATACAATGATAATGATTTTTGTATGCTACATTACATGTTTCTACAGAATGCAGAAATTACTTACCAGGATTTGCATACTAATGCATCAACGAGCAAACTCTGACGCTACTGCTACACTGCGACACCTTATATGCTTTACGGTTTACCTTCTGCGTATGATGCGTTGTGATGTTTTATTATAGTACAGAATTGAATCCGGGCTCAACTTGAAAGTATTTGTCTACTGTACAATATGATGAACTTGCGTCCGGGCTAGCGTACACTCAAAAACTTATTTAGAATCTGGGTGGTCTTGTCTTGAGTTATTCGTCACATTGAAGGTTGACTTTTCCTAAGCTTTTTTACATAAAAAGTTGAAATTCTTCAGGCAGGTTCATGTTTCATATTATAAACATCTACTTTTTTGAACCATGAATTTAATACCTTGTACTTTTTTTAAGTGTTAGAGGCCACCATAAAATTGAATTTTTTTTTCATCATTACTTTAAAAGGAGCCCAGGTAGTAATTGTTACCGATGTTATGATTCAATTTGTCATGCACGTCTCTCAATCCATTCGCTATCTGACTAGTTTAGTGTTGTATTGCCGCAAAAATGTTATATTTTTTGATAATTGTGAGCGCACCAATAAGTACACATACGTACAATATTATGTGATTTAAAAGACTATATTATTTATGCACGCGAGTACGGATGCTGCGTCAAAGCATAACTTGCACTAATTTGTGTGTGTGTGTGTGTCAGTGTGTGTAGAGTAACTTTGTTACACAACTTTATATCAATTGAGAAAGTTCAGTATGGTTACTTCTTAATTACTACCAAGTTCAATCTAGGGTAACATCATGATTTTATGCAATATTCCCTGTTCTTGAATTTTTTTTTCTACTCAACTTCTGTTGGCTGAGTTTTTCAAATTTTCTCAAGACGACGTGATTCAGATGAGATTGGTGGTTTTATTTAAAATGCAGCAAGCAATAGCCTAGTCGGGTCAAACATGTCTTGATTTATTAACAGAATTGAACTATGCATGAGTTGCGGAGGTTCCTGTTAACCTCATGTTCTTTTTATAAACAAATTTTTGTGTTGCGTGTTTATATAACAATTATGGCAAAACGGACTATGCAATGACATGCCTTTTTGGAGTTTGGACGACGTAAAAAATTTCTTGTTCAAGTTATGGAATCAATTAATATTTGTTGCCACTGCCACATGACTGTTTGTTGTAAAAATATAACGTAACGCATTCGGTCATTCGACAAAAACGTCTTTCGGCTTTGTTCGCCACATTAACTCTCACGTGAGAAAGCCACAGGGATCAAATAATTTTTTTTAACATAGTCAGTTTTTGTGCTTAGCCGTGTTTTATATGGTGTTTCATAATCATATCATCATCTGGTCTGGTATTCGGTCTGTATTTGTAGTTTGGTTGTCATGATGATGAGCTCAGTCGGCGTGTGTTATTATGGCATTCATGAGGTCTGATTCTGTTATCAATTCTAATTGAGTGAGTAGCTTCTGTTATTATCGGAACTTCGTCGTAATCATTCATAATTTTTTTTTCATCATCTCTTTCGTAATTGCAAATTGATATTAAAACCATTGATGCAATGCCATGGTTAATTGTAATGCACGTACTGTACAGTATTGATTGCATGCATGTTGGCATCAGCTGTTGGAGCGTATTGTATTATAGGATGGCACTGGTTTGTGTTTGTTACTATTTTTTGAAATAAAATGCATCACAGCACATGCATCGGATTGTTGACCAGTTCTTGGCTTTTCAAACCATATATTCGAAATAGAACAAGTTCAAGTTAACAAATTTGATTAGTGTTTATTATAATAAAACGTGGACACTTTTCTTTTCTCGAATCAGTTGAAGTATCAAAAACTTTTCAAAATTTATGCCATAAGATGAATAAAAAAATTCAATTATTTCATTCGTTCACCAGTTAGTTAGGCAATCAGTGTTCATATGTTTCCTATCATGCCGTCTATAGTTATCAGTTGATTCATAACAGTTCAATATTATACAGTACAGGGGTGAGCCGGGTTTTTTGGCGTTTTGCAGGGGGTGGGGGGGGGGTAGCCGACAGAAAATCCCATTTTACCCGACCTGTCCGAAAAGTGGGGAGGGAGGTAAGGTCGGGTAGGGGGGGGGGGGGTAGAAAAAAAAATTTCGCATAAAACGCTTGTTTTTGCTAAAAAAATCTTCTATTATAAGGTATAAACATCACATATACCGGTTTTTTCAGGTTTTAACCAAGAAAATTGACCCAGAAAACGTGTTTCTTCGAAAAAAAAATCTCACAGCCAAAAAATTTTGAAAAATGAGCCTCAAAATCGAGGTTTTGAGGCCGATTTTCTCAAAAATTTCGAGTAGGGGGGGGAGGGGGTAGGCGACCTAAAATTTTTGTCTAGGGGGGGAGGGGTAGGCTACCCGCCGACCCTGAAAAGTGGGGGTAAACCCCCCCCCCCCCTGCGGCCCACCTCTGATACAGTATGTTAATTGCTAACCATTAGTGTTTTTAGGCAATCCGATACCGGTATTATTCAGTATTTTAACTCTTACCTTACCTTACTCTAACTGATTTTGATTAATATGCACGTTTTTAATCATTAACATTCATTTTTTAATCATGCAGGCAATCCGGTATCATCATGGGTAACGTCTCACGTGTTCGTGGCACCAGCACTGCGTGCCATGATCGGTGTGGGACAAGCTAGTGAACCGGAGCCATCGGCCCAGCCAACCCGTACCACACGACACACCAACAGCACTTCCAACATTAGGGCTCGTGTCAAGGAAAGCGTACAATGGCCCGTCATCACCGTTAAGGTTGGTTCATTCGACGAATGACGGCTGGCTGGCTAGCCGGTTGAGATTTTATCCTCATGAAAGCTGGCGGTCTGAAATTTTTCTCCGAGGAGGGGAATTACCCAGAAATTAGGGCACCGAATTATATAACATTTCTAGGATGTTTTACGATTGAACAACTCAACAACATGCTTTATTGGTTATCGATGGTGTGGTGTGCCTTGTTTCACTTCGACTGTGTAAACGGCCGAATTTGGCTTGGCTTGCAGATGCAGAACTATATTATGAGATATCAGCCTCTACATATATTACTAATTATCGTAATCGTATCGTTAAATGTTGACGTTCTTATTAAAAAAATTCTAATTAGTATAACAAGTGGATCCGATAGAAGTTTTCGTAAATGATGAATTTCTCTGTACCACACTTTATTTAACATTGATACGCATGACACAAACAAACCCTTAATATATTGTTGAGGTGCAAGCTGACATGCCCCTGGACCCGCGTCCCGAATACCATCGGGCTGTTTTCCAACCACCCGTTACCGGTGAGGCGATACCCTTGGCCAAGTCGACGGGCGTCAATCAGATGAGCAGTAGACTCAGCAGTGCCGCCGGTGCTAATCTGTTGTTGATGTTAGTCAATGAGGGAGTGAGTGAGTGAGTGAGTGAGTGAATGAGTGAATGAGTGAGTGAGTGAGCGAGCGAGCGAGTGAGTGAGTGAATGAGTGAGTGAGTGAGTGATTAATTGATTGAGTGAGTGAGTGAGTGAGTGAGTGAGTGAGTGAGTGAGTGAGTGAGTGAGTGAGTGAGTGAGTGAGTGAGTGAGTGAGTGAGTGAGTGAGTGAGTGAGCGAGCGAGCGAGTGAGTGAGTGAGTGAATGAGTGAGTGAGTGAGTGATTAATCGATTGAGTGAGTAGTGAGTGAATGAATGAGTGAGCGAGTGAGTGAGTGATTTAGTGAGCGAATGAGTGAGTTACCTGTTTTTCTGAGACTAAAGTGAGCGGTGATACTCTACTCACATGGTGATAACTTATAGCAAGAAAACACGTAAATTTTCAGGTTACCAGAAAAGAGCGAGGACCGACCCGAGGTGAAGAACGGTGAAATTGTGGAAGCCATGATGATTGGGCTGTAACACGTTTGGATACTCATGATAATCATTGCAATAGTTGTCAATCGTAAACACAAGCCACGTTATATCAGTTCGGTTCGATTTACACTTTATTAAATTGGCACTTTATTGAGCGAAAATTACAGATGGCACGATTTTACGGTTATAGTTATGTTATATTTTATGTTGTTGGCTAGTAAATCAGTGTTGAGTGGCACTGCCTACGATTCCACCGGATAGCGTTGTTCATACTTGCACGTTGGACACATACCAGTTTACTTTTCGCGTTCATGTTTTCATGAAAACTATTTACTTCCTCAATTTTAGGTGTTTCGATTCCGCGATATAAGGTTAGGAGCAGAGCAAGTATAAATAGCGTTCATCATTGGTGTTGTAAACCGACGTTGTGCTTGTGATACTAATGTGTTACGTTACGTTACTGATTTAGGGTTGATTGCCAATTGCATATCTGATGATACCAGTATGATTTTGACATTTTGTTCACGTTTTCACGATTTTCACATTTAGCATTTTCTGTATTTTCATCATTCTTTGAACATAGTTGGAAAAATAAAACTAACACGTGTATTCGATGGGTGTGTAAATATTGGATATTGTTTCAATGCTGTTGTGAGAATCATCAGCCGAGTTGTCTCTTCAGGACATTATATCGTGATCTTAAATTTTACCAACTGCAATTGTTTGTTACTTGCTCTGTAAGGTACTGTACCGAACATACAATTTGTGCCACATTTACGAGATGAAAAGTCATTGTCGATGTCATCGATTATCTCAAAAAATTGGTCTTAATGCTCGAAAATGATAGTGAAAATAGGACCTCTACCTCTCATTCGACAGTTGATTTTTTGTTTCTCTATTTGCGATCTTGATGTAAATCGGATATAAAAAAGTATCATAGAATTCAATGTGACTTATTTAGAGCTCGAAAATTGGTCAGTCAACCGGCCGTCTCCTCAACACATAAATAATGGCGGTGCTGGGTTGTGTGTGCTGTCAGGCGGGTACTAGCTCGCCATCCACATCCAATTATCCACTACATTCCATTGTACAACAAAATGATACCAGCAATGGTGAGTGACGTGTTCATTAAAGACACCATTTCTAAGGTTGAATAGAACGGGAGAAGTTGTTTCAGAAACACGGTGGCATATTATTACGTCTTACTTCTATCAGATTCAGGTAGATAGTGTACTGGTATTTTGCCCAGAAAGATTGCTGGGGGACATCACATTTTCCCTTGGGTAAGTACACCACAGTTTTGAAAGTGCCACGTGCTAACTGCCATGGTCAAAAACGTGTCAGTCAGCAATATAATGATATTCGCCCCTCCCTTCCTATATTCGTCTTGCAATGTTATCACATATCCGAGACGGAGACACTAGCGGACGAGAAGAGGGGGCAAAAGTGGAATTCCCTCCTCTTTGGCGTTTTCAAAAAGTAGAATTTGTTCTCTAAGGCGTTGGTGAAATAGCCGGAAACTATCAATTCCCCCTTCTTTGACGAAATTCTTCTGCCTTTGGAGGCTAAGCTCGTCCGCCAGTAACCGAGACCAGTGTTAATGAATGTAACATTGGCTTTCAGGTGCTCCAGCCAGCAACTCAACGAACAACACCCAAACGGCTACCGTATCCCACGACGATGTGATCACGGTCGTCAACGATCGTCACAATGAGCGGGATCAGTCCCCAAGCACGCGGGTCAGTAATTCGGTTTTCAATGGGTAACTTGTGTTGTGTTCCTGGGGTTTACCCACCACCCCTCTGATTTTTTTAGTGTGGGCGAGTCATAAGTAAGTTGATTTGCATTTGCTCATTTCGCGGCTTAGTGGTTACTATGGACAATTTATACTCATGGAATTTCCCCACCCTAGATTTCCTGAGTGAGGACTGAGTTACCTGCGAGTACTAATCCAACCACCTGTTCGATTGACAACATGACCCACAATATTCCAGTGCATAATTATCAGATTATAGAATTTTTAACTCCGTTAATTTTTCGATAGCAATATGTATAAAACTATATTTCATTCAATAAAATGAACTGAGAAAAACGGGGTGAGAAGAGGAAGTAACCCGTATTAAGATATTAACTGGATTACCAGGTTGTAAGTTAAATTAAATAATTGATGAATCGAGTTAAAATTGAAATAGTGTGCATAATTGCAGGCGCGTTCGGCCGCTCTAACAGGTGACAAGCGAAGTATGCAGCGACTACTCCAGCACGAAGACTGGCTGCTCAATAGTCGCGATAATTTCGGACGTACGTTGCCCATGTACGCCGTGATGTGCGATCATGACAAATATTTGAGGTTGGGGAATGTGAAAAAAGCATAGTTGGATAGGAAGACAATGGATAAGACTTGAGAGAAGTTGATCACCAATGCATTGGTTGTTCGAAAAATCATGACTTAATGAAAGTAATAACGTTCATAGGTGCAAACTCGGTTATTGTACGGCAGACTAATGTCAGTAATTAGTAAACTTAGTTTGACCATTAGTTATGGTTTACTAAAGTAAACTTTGTTTGACCAGTAGTTATGGTGTACTATAGTAAACTTGGTTTGACCAGTAGTTATGGTTTACTATAGTAAACTTGGTTTGACCAGTAGTTATGGTTTACTTTACTATATTAAACTTGGTTTGACCATTAGTTATGGTTTACTATAGTAAACTTTGTTTGACCAGTAGTTATGGTTTACTATATTAAACTTGGTTTGACCATTAGTTATGGTTTACTATAGTAAACTTTGTTTGACCAGTAGTTATGGTTTACTATTTGAATGTCAACAGGTGGCTACAAAAACGCGGTGCTCAGCTGTGGGACGTGGATTCGCGCGGCCGTTCGGTGCTGCACTGGGCCGTGATCAAGGATTCGAGGAGCTGCCTTAAATACCTGTTGTCCAGTCAAGCACGAAGACATGCCACTACCAGGGTGCGTTTCGAATGATTGATCTCAGTTAGAGTTGTTGTTGTATGGCGTACAGGATGTATGTATGGATTAGTGGCATGTTTATAGAATGGTTATATGGTTTGTACATGAGCTACCAATGATACTCGGGTAATTTAGTCGTCTGTATAGTCTAGTGCGTAGTGCGTCAGCCTGCTGGTGGTGCTGGTTCGAAACTTGGCGCGTTGCTCCGGGGTTTCTGGCCACTGCGGAAACCCTTTTTTGATATGGTAATGACATATGCGTGCCCTGATGGCTTCAGTAAAGACGAATTCCCAGGAAAAAATGTTGCAGTCGCGTCATTCGGTTTCACCGTCACGTACGTGTTTCACTGGTGACATGGACTCGTGCACTCCACTACACCTGGCCATGCGTCAACCCGAACCAGACTGCATCAGCATCATACTCAGACGACTCAAACCTGCCGATCAACATGTGGCCAAACAGACCGATGTACATGGCCGCAATGTGCTCCATTACGCCGCCGCATTCGGACATGCGTAAGTTTATATCATTTTTATTGGTTTTATTTCATCGTTTGTCTAGTTATTGTGTAGGGCGCCAGCCTCTGAAACTGGTGGTCCGAAGTTCGAAACCTAATTTCGACACAGATCTGGGGTTGCCCGTCAGTTTGTTCAACTTCTCTGGCCACGACGAAAACACCATTCTGATTGGGTATTGATGTGCCTTGTCAACTTCAGTAACAGAAAAATCCCTATTTAAAAAAAATTCCAATGATATGTTATGTTTATTCTACATTATTTCGCCTGCAGATTCGTATGTACCTCTCCTTTTCCTTTTAGTGACCACCTTCGTATGGTGCTGGCCGCTTTCGCCCGAGGCAAGTTGGCCGGACTGCCAGAGTGTCTCAACGCCATGGACTCGTCCGGTCGAACACCCTTGATGTGGGCTATAAGCAATGCCAATAAAAATGGTTGGGTTTGAGTTTTTATTACGTTTGGTTACTTAATTGTTTATTGTTGATCGGTAAATGATTATTCTATATATATTTTTTTATTTATCATTTTTTAGGGGTATCATGCGTGCAGCAACTACTGCAAGTGAGTCCGATGAGTGCGCATCAGACGGATGGTCAACTCGGCCTCAGTCTGCTCCATCTGGCCGCCATAACCAATGCCCGTGACGTATTGCCGCTTCTCCTTAGGTTGGTCTGTGATCTGCTCAGTGTTGTTACTCAGAAATTTATATGCAAACATTTTTTACGCGCTGATTTTTAGGCGTGCCAAAACTTTTTACGAAATTTTTTTATATGGATAACATGAAAAAATGAAAGTGGTACCAAGCTATATCATTTCTTGAAATCTTGCTGGTCTTTGCACAGGTGAGAAACGTCAAACCATGTTATTTCTTAAGATGTAGGCAGTGGTTATGATACATAATTACTCCGCGTTCAATAATGCACTGGTTCAGATCGCGATCACCGTCCAACAAAAAGAGTGTGACTCTGCCGCCAACCAACAACGGCCATTACGTGGCGGGTGATGATGAGAAAGAACGGTGGCTTAATGTTAACGCCAGAGGTTTGTTGTTGTTGTTGTTGTTATTGTTGTTGTTATTGATGATGATTGATGCTAGTGTAATTGTTATTATTATCAGGTCAGAATATATAGTTTCACTCGCAGACAACGACCAACGCACCCCGCTGCACTGGGCCGCTCGTATTGGTCACGTGTCAATGGTGAAACATTTGCTTGAATATGGCGCCAATTTGAATGCCCGGGATTGTGACGGTGCCCTGGCGTTGCATCACGCTGCTGCTGCTGGTCATGTGGAGGTATTGAAGGTGCTGCTCAAACATCATAAAGGCAAGGTTTGTTCGGGTGAAGTTGGTTTTTCAAGTTCGTTCAAAATTTTACAACGAGGAAAAGCTAAATTGTCAAGATAGGTATTAGTAGACGGTTTGGTATTACTTTCGGCATCATAGTAGCGCTAGCGCAGCATGTATACTTTTTCGTGGCATTCACCGGTTTTCACCGAATTCACTTCACCGTTTTTTGCGTCTACGTGAGTTGATGGTGGGTTGAATTGAATTATTATCGATGAATCTGAATGAACCGAAAATCGCTTCCTGTTTTGTTGGTTGTCCATAATAATGCATTTTGCAGGATCAGGCAGACTCGTCTGGTCGGACGTCGTTCATGTGGGCCGTCTGGCACGACCAGCTGACCGTTGTCCAGTACATGCTCACTCAGGTAGCTGATATTATACCATACTTTATGTTATTGAAACTCCAATTGCTATAAGTTGTCTATTAAAGTTATCTACTTCTACAATAATCATATCGTATTTGTAGAACTCGTCGCAAGATCGTGACCAGCGCGATCGTGTGGGTGCGTCCGCTTTGCATCTGGCTGCCGACCTGGGGCGATTTGAGATTATGAACCTGCTGTTGCAGAATGGATGGCATGTGACGGTGAGTGAATGAGCTAATGAGTGAGTGAGGGAGGAGTGAGTGAGTGAGTGAGTCATTCAGTCAGTTAGGGATTGATCGAATTGATTGATAATCATCCTTTAGGCCACCACAATTGATGGTTCTACGGCTCTGATGTTGGCCGCTCGTCGAGGACATTCACGAGTGGTGAAGTCGTTGTTGAGTGCCGGTGCTGATGTGGCTGCTGCTGACCTGCAGGGTCGAACTGCCACTCACTGGTTGGTTATTATATATCTTTCAAACACATTTACTTCTCCATCACTCACTCATCTAATCGTTGTGTCACTTGTTCTCTCAATCATTAACTCAAACATTCATTCTCTTTTTTTTTTGATTGATTACTTATTCGTCCCGTTTACGCACATTTTCATTTACTCGTCTCGTCACTCAATCACTCACTCAACCCGTGATTCATTCAGTTGTCATTCACTCACTCACTCATTCAGGGGTGGGCCGGGTTTTTTTTGGCGTTTTGCAGGGGGTGGGGGGTAGAATTTTGAAATCTCAGTTTACCCCCCCCCCCCCGCCCGCCCCGAAAAGTGGGGGGGTAAGGTCGGGTAGGGGGGGTAGAACAATTTTTTTTCGCAAAAAAGCCTTGTTTTTTGCTTGTTTTTGCTAAAAAAATCTTCTATTATAAGGTATAAACATCACATGTACCGATTTTTTCAGGTTTTAACCAGGAAAATTGACCCAAAAAACGTGTTTGTTTGAAAAAAAATTCTCACAGCCAAAAATTTTTGAAAAATGAGCTTCAAAATCGAGGTTTTGAGGCCGATTTTCTCAAAAATTTCGAGTAGGGGGGGAGGGGGTAGGCGACCTAAATTTTTGTCTAGGGGGGGGGGGTGCTACCCGCCGACCCTGAAAAGTGGGGGTACCCCCCTACCCCCCCCCCCCCCCCCCAGCGGCCCACCTCTGCACTCATTCAAGCACTCAACTCTAACTCACTCTTTTTACAGGTGCTGTCTCGGTGGCCATGCGTTCATCTGCCAGCAACTCGCCGAGCAGTTTGCCTTCGATGCCAACATCCAAGACGTGGCCGGTAGGACGGCTTTGCATTCGGCCGCTTTCGCGGGACATCTGGGTTGTGCCAGCACTTTGATACAGGTGCGTGTTGTTGTTCTTGTTCTTGTTGTTTTTGTGTCAGTGGCTGTTGTTGTTGTTGTTGTTCTTGATGTTGTTGTTGTTATTGTTATTGTTGTTCTTATTGTTCTTGTGCCATTGGCTGTTGTTGGTGTTCGTGATGTTCTTGTTGTTGTTGTTGTTGTTGTTGTTGTTGTTGTTGATGTTGTTGTTGTCGTATAATGTTAATGTTATTGCAGGCCGGTGCTGACATGTGTGTACGTGATCACCAGGGCTACTCGCCCCTGCACATGGCGGCCGCCCGAGGCAATGCCGATGTCACCGAACTGCTCTTGGAGTCACACTGTCCGGTTCGTCACAGATTATAATTGTTGTTCTTTGTATAATTTTTTTTTCGTTTCAGGAGAGATTAATCAATATATGAACCATTCGTTGGAGATAATATTTGTATTGTATGTGAAATTCATTGAACTTTAGATGTTGTTCAATCGATCAACGATTCGCTGTCTGTGTCTGAAACCCCGTATTCAAAACGTCATGACCGAAATTGTCCTATCTTCAGGTTAACATTCTGTGCCACGACGTTGATCTGAACGAGTCGTTCACACCGATGGACTGCGCCCGCGAGGCCAACCAGGAATCGATAATACCGCTGCTGCAGGTGTGGGGTGCCATGGGCTATCAACAGTTGTCTGCGCTCGCGGCCACCATTATTCAGGCCACATTTCGTGGATTCAGTACCAGAAGAAAACTCGTTAGTTGTATCTTATCTTCTGTTGGCATATATGTAGGTCAATAATGACCGCTTAATTTTTCTGTAGATGAGCAAAAATTATACGAAATTAATGAATTTCCCTATTCAGATGGGCACCTCCCTCCGACCCACCCATAGCCGTCATAACACGGACGTGTCCTCATCAGTGGAACCTGATGTTTCGTACTCGCCACTCGACTACTCGGATCAGTCGTTTGCGGCGTCCAGTACCTACGACACGGAGAAGTCACGATCGGCACATGAAGAATCGTCATCGCATGGGGTGAGTGAGTGAGTCGTTCAGTTATTCATGAGTGAGTCAGTACGTCCGTGACAGAATGAGTCATTTAAGATTGAATGTATCACTGAATGGTTCAGAGCGAGTGAGTGAAAGAGTCATTGAGTCATTCGGTCAATAATTCATTCATTGGTGACTCAACGAGTGAATGAATGAGTATGCGAGTGTGGGTGAATAATAATCAAGTGAAGTTTTCCAGCGACCGAGTTGATGAATACGTTTTTGAGCAGTTTTGTTTCAGCTTGTAAAACGCCGCGTCCACATTCAACAACAACAACAAGAATCAAGTACGCGAGCAACTGCCGCCCAGCCCATCACCTCTCCACTGCCCACTCTACCCAACGATATGACCACGTCAACCCCCATAACATGTGCACAATCTATATTGTCCAATTCCACGTCTATGAATTCAAGTTGGTCAATTTTTTCATAAATACTGTTTGTAAAAGGCATATGGATGCGGATTTGAAAATTAACAAAGTAGATTTGAAAACTCTTAATGCAACTGTTTACTGATGCTCAGACAGACAGGCAGGCAGTAATTCTTATTCAATCCAGTCATTTACTTTACTGCTACTGGCTACTAGTGCTTGTTGACAGTTTGTCTAATGTTTGTTGTCAGTTTGATACAGAACATAGGTAACAAATTCGAGCGCATGATATTTATGAGGTGTTGTTAAATTGTGTGTGACAACTGACAAGATGTGCCTAAAGTTGTAGATTACATGATGTACCCTCCGGTCAGCCTTCCGTCGCGTACCAGCAGTGATACGGTGGTGACCGTGGCCGCTATCGTACATGACGATTCGCATCCAACCACCCTCATCGATCGATTCTGACTGGCTGTCGTTCACATTAATAAGCAGTGCTGAAGAATTTTGTTCTGAATTCTCAGTTTAGTGTTTATCGTGGATTTTTTACTATCGGTTTTTATAAAAATTATGGTTAAGCAAGTTATTTTATGTGCATGATTTCAATAAGTATACTCATGTGTATTTTCAAAATCTGTCCACCTCACTGTATAATTCTCCTCACTTTCTCACTGCACGGTTGTACGGGTTTGCTGGTCATATCATTGGTTATTGTGAATAAAGCGGTCATGATTTGATCGGGATTTTATGGTATGCATCATTTTTTCTTTCGAGTTGTTGGCATTTTTATTCATCTGAAATTGTTTGTTTAATGTAAAAGTTTTATAGATTTGCTGGTTTGCTTATTATATAGTGTGTATAAAGTATAATTATGAAGTGATTGAAGATTATTGAATTGAATTCTATCGAAATATTCATAAGCATAATTAAATTAACTCCAAATGTATATATGTTGTTTCATATGCATGCTATTCATGTTTATTCTATATTTTTGTATATGCCTGTATTTCATCATTGTTCTGTGTTTCGATATTAAACTCTGTGAATACAGCTACATTACACATATATTATATGCTTTCTATGCTATAACTTTTTAACTCTTTATTTAACATTTATTTACTTGCCTTGCCTTATTTTCTTATACCGCTTCTTTACTTCATTTAAGCTCAGTTTGTTATTTTTGTTCCCTCAAGATATTTTTTGTATATGCCATACAATTCTGAACTTGGTGATATTCAGTTAGTTTAGTTTAATTTTTTTGATTTTTCAGTATTGCTTTTTACTTTAAATTGTTTCTGTATTATTTCACCAAGTTGCCATATTCTTTTTTGTTGTTTGTTGTATATCAACATATCATTCATAAGTTTTGAAGAAAGATTCGTTACCGTGCTCTATATCCATGCTTATATCCAGTGTATTTTTCTTTCAATAAATGTAATGCAAATCATGCATGTAGATTTACGTTTTGAGCCATATCTCATCCACAATTGGTGTTATTTTATTATTATAATTAATTTTTTTGAAATATGAAATCTAGCTCAACTAAGTTATCATTGCAATGCGAATGATTCAAATATTTTTGATCCGATTTGTACGGTAAATTAAGGCAAATAAACATTGACATAATTATCGACGACTTGGAATATGAATTGATTAGTCGGAATTAAGTGCTGTTTGATTGCAGTGTAATAAAATATTTCATGAAAATGACCAATCAACTGTTGTTAATCAAAATACCGCATCACATGTTACAGTTACAGTAGTAACTGTCTAGAATCGTCTCCGAACCTATTGGAGTCTCCAGTGTAGATTCTTCGGGTCAATAACTTTCGGCCACCTATACTTTTACAACCAACCAGAACATTTCTAGTCAAATATGTGTTTTTTTTGTAGTAAGATTAATGGCAGAAATCGAGCGCGAACTGGACATACCTGGACCGGTGGCATTGAGGAAGCTGCTGAGTACGTGCGAACACCCTGTCGGCACCATTAAACAGTTCCAAGATGACAACGGAATTCAGGTTGGAAGCATTTTTAGGGTTTTTATTCAAATTTATCATCAGTTATGAATGATAATCATACTGTTGTCTTCCCGCCTGTAAGTGATAACAGTGCTACCTGAAGGTACCGGTGGATCAGCTAACTCTAAAAATTACGGGGAGTTTCGTCAAAGAGTGGGGGGTCGTCAGTTTTCATGCAACTTTCATTTTACCTACGCGTCAATAAACAATCCACTGAGGGAATACGCAAATTAGAGGGATTTCCACTTTTCCCTCCCTTTTCGTTCTTCATTGCATAGGACATTTTTCAATGTCATGGAACGTTCAGGTGAACCATCTGCACTCGGCCATGAAGATCCTGGACATCCACCACGTCAAACGTGCCGAGTACCACGAGCTCGTGCTCAATGAGCTCAAGGACCGACTCGTGGCCCGACTCGGTGAGTGCCAGTCAGACGACAAACAGAAACTCGTCTTGGACCTGGTTGAGAGGAGCATTCGACTCGCAAAGTTGGTTGCAATGCACTCATTGATTATGAAAATAATTAGTATTATTAAGTAAATCCTGAAATTCTGTATTGTTCATTCATGTAATTCAGTAAACCTGTTATTCCACCATGCCCAGATTATAAAACTAGGTAAGCATTTGAGTAACGTTCATATGGCAACCAAACTTGTGACTTCAATGAAATCACTGAATTAGAGTGGGGGTGACTTATAAAAAAGATAAGAGAAAAAGGTATCGATGTTAGTGCCCTGCCGTGAAGCATCGAAAAAAACTATGGACGTTAACTTGACTACTAAAATACCATTCCCATATGTTCAGAGTACCGCAGATCCGTCCCGTCCTGCTCGAGGCTCTGCGCCAGCTCAACAAGGTGCCCGAAAAGTACCTCAAGATTCTCATAGCCGACCAGTCATTGTATGCTGATTGTGCCGTCACAGTGAAACATCAGGTTGGAACGGACCATTTTGAAATTCCGAAGTGTTCCGGATATTAAAATATATGTTTCCGTAAACTAGATGTTGTGGTATACCAGTAATTTTTTATACGCCGTTGAGTATTACAGTTCCATAGTGACTCAGGTTATTTCAGGTGTGGCTGGCCAACAAACGAATGTTCATCGACACAGTGACACCGATGCTGCAAAATTGTTTGACTTATCAACTCAGAGTATACTTATTCATTGAATCACACTGACACAAGGGCATTAATTAATTCATTTAGTCACATGTGACAGACAAGTATACTCATCTATTCATTCAGTCACATAAGTAAAATATTTTATTCATTAAGTTACATAAATATAATCATTCATTCATTTAGTCACATGAGTAAACCATTTTATTCATTAAGTCTCATAAGTATACATACATATTTACTCATTTAGTCATATAATTCAACTCATTCATTCATTAGTTTACTCTTTTATTAACTGCCCGATTACAGACATTGCCAACAAGACCCGATTACTACGCGGCATTGACACACCGCACGTGGCCTACTTCAGTGAGAATACAAAAACACGACGTCAAACACCACAAATTCAGGGTCGGTTTGGGTTTAGGGGACTGATAGTTGTTTTTTGCATGCTGAGAGTTTCTTTTAATAAAAAATCTAGATTCAAAGATTTTTCAGTTCAAGCTATATTTAAGCACACTGGCGAACGAGCCAACCCTCAAAATTGAGGAGAATTTCGTTAATGTGTGTTTGAATCGGCAGTTTTTACGTCATTTCACCTACACTGGTTTTTCGTAAAGAGGGGGAATTCCGCTTCTCGTCCGCTAATGTTTGTGCATTATACTGTATGTTTATATGCAGCACTGACTGAATGCATCGGTGCCCATGTCCGCTTGTACGATCGTCTGCTCAATGCCATCCGACAACAGTTCATCAAAACCGATTCCAATCACTGCTGCAGTGTCAGGTTGGCTGTGCAACATTTAATCAATCAATCAAACAATCATGTATGATTCAATCAATCAAAAAATTCGTTTATGATTCAATCAATTAATCGATCGATCCATCAATAATTAGTGACACTATGTGACATTCATCAAACAGGTTAAATCTCGATATCCTGATTTTAAAACTCATGTAAAAATAAGTTTTCCCCTGGGTTTGCGATCGCGAACTGATTAAGAAGCGATAAAATTAATGAACATATGAAATGCAGATTCGAGTTGATTATGGCGTTGCACGATGCCGAGAGCAAAACGCTGATCGATAATGGTTAGTGTTGTTTGTTGTTGTTGTTGTTGTTGTTGTTGTTAATGTTTCTGTTGTTGTTGTTGTTGTTGTTGTTGTTGTTGTTGTTGTTGTTATTGCTGTTGTTGCTGGTGCTGTTGTTGTTGTTGTTGCCCTTGCCCGTATTGTACTCTCCTGTTTGTTGTTCACAATCCATCGTATTGGATCTCATTGTTTAAGAGGTTAACGTTGTTGTATAACTGGAATCAAGCTGGTTTCGCAGTTGTTAAAGTTGTGATTTGCAGCCGAGGCTCTGCTCGCCGATGGTATGTTGTAGTGGAAATGAACTTAAATTAGTAATTATTTCATTGCGTTTTTAAGCTCCCCATAAACCGCAATAATCATCAAACTTGCTGCGATTTTCCTCATCAATTGTAACCTCATTTGAATGCAGTCATGCCATAAGATTTTAAATATATACCGAATTGAATGTCTGGTGTAGCCTGATACGTAATTCAGCTGATTGATTGTTCATCATAATCAACCTAACAAATCATAACAATGGTTTCCTTGCCTGCGCTTTGCGGTGAATCTAAAAGCTTGTTTTGAATACAGGGTGACCCATAAAAGCAGCTATTTTGTGGTCCACTCTGAATTTTCGGCAATCATCGGAAATTTTGATTTCAGACCCTGTCCATCTTTTTGCCTGGTATTTGGATCCGTGCGTTCGGGAAACGTCCATGCTGGCACAACATACACAGGGCATACGGTTAATGCTGTTGTTGTTGTTGTTGTTGTTGTTGTTATTATTGTGCTTATTGCTGTTATTGTTGTATCTGTTCTGTTATTGTGCTTGTTGTTGTTGTTGTTTTTGTTGTTATTATTGATGTTGTTGTTGTTGTTGTTGCTGTGGTTTATGGTTGTTGTGTTTTTGTTGTTGTTTTTTATAGCTGTTGTTGTTGCTTTGCTGCCGGTAGGAAGTTGATCTGGATATTGCAGCGAGTATCTGGAGAACACGGCATCAAGCAAGACTCAAGGCATCTGGACTGATGTCTCCATGTTGTGCGCCTGTCCGCACGTGTCACACTTCTTGGCCTCCCTTATTGTCAATCTGTTGCGGGAGTGCGCTGGTTGGTCACTTAGTGAGTGGTTGATTATGTGAGTGAGTCGCTAATTGAGTAAGTTAGTGAATGTGAGTTAATGCGAGAGCAGATTATTGAGTCGTGAGTCAGTTTCTGAGAGTAAATGGTTAAATGAAATCAGATGATGAGTAAGTGAATGAATAAGTGAATAAGCCCAAAAATGATTACGTGAGTGAGAGTGAGCTAAATAGATGTGATAAACAAATGAGTTAAAGCCTGTGATTTTAGTGGTGGGTCAGCAAATACGCGAGCATGCCACGATAACACTGCCGTTATACCTGCTACATATTGGTGGACAGTGCAGACAGTTGATGCAGCAGACTACCGTTCGTTTATAACTACATTGATGCACTATAGAGCACTCATTCGCATTGATGCAATATAGAGCACTCATTCTCGTCTACAAATCATTCAGTAATTTACTTGAAATTTATTGTTAGTTTTTTCTGTCATTGATTCTCTATAGTTTGATGACCTTATCATTATTTTATTTCGTTACTATTTTCTATCTCTAATTACCTGCTCACAATTCAGCAAGACAGCAAACGTCGCTGCAAGCTGACTCAGCTCGACCCTTCGTTCACGACTCGATTCGTCACCCAGCTGCTGGGCATGATTGTCGAGGACCACTGTCGTGCCGAGGTGCATAAGAAGCATGCGTTGGCTGTGGCTGAAGTGCCTGGTGAGTGAGTGAGTGAGTGAGTGAGTGAGTGAGGGAGTGAGTGAGTGAGTGAGTGAGTGAGTGAGTGAGTGAGTGAGTGAGTGAGTGTGAGTGAGTGAGTGAGTGAGTGAGTGAGTGAGTGAGTGAGTGAGTGAGTGAGTGAGTGAGTGAATTAGTGAATGAGTCAGTCAGTCAGTCAGTCAGTCAGTCGGTCAGTGAGTGAGTGAGTGAGTGAGTGTATCAAATTAAAGTGGGTGTGGTGAATGATCCTTTGATTGTGATTCAATTATACACATTTCAGAAGACCAGCGGTCGGCAGTGGACGCTGACCAACTGTCTGAATGCACCACATTGGACCCTCAAGATCTCAAGTCGTTCATCGGCGATCACTATCTGGGGGCCATTTTGTACATTCATTATGTGGATGACAGACTCAGACAGTCAAGGAAGATGACCAGTCATCCGATTGACAGACAATCATTGGTTGACTGTATACAGGCACTGGTGCACTGTCAAAACAAGGTTGGTTGGTTTTTTGTTTTTGTTAATGTTGTTGTTGTTGTTGTTGTTGTTGTTGTTGTTGTTGTTGTTGTTGTTGTTGTTGCTGCTGTTCTTGTTTTTGTTGTTAGGGATATTTTTGTTGTTGTGGTATGGTTGTTGCGGTAGTTGCTAACATTGTTGTTGTTGTTGTTGCTAACGTTTTTGTTGTTAGTATTGTTGTTATCATTGTTGTTGTTGTTGTTGGTATGTCGTTTCCGTAAATTTGCGTACTCAGTTTTGTTAGTTTCAGTTAGCCTACGAGGACACGTGGTTGTGTATGTTGACCAATCGATTATTGGGTACAGCTGACTTGCATCCCGATATATTGATGGCATGTGTGAAGTTCATAGCTACGGGTTACTTTCACTTCTTGCCATTTCTCTTATTTCTCAACTCACTCACTTACTCACTTATTCACCCAGTCACTCATTCACTCACTCACTTACTCACTCACTCATTCACTTAGTTACTCACTCACTCAACCACTTCAGGTATCGACCACTCACCGCATGTACGGTGGCATCTTCTGCGCCTGCTCACCCACACTCCATTGAGCCAGATCAAGTCGGAGCACTTTGACCAAATCAATGAAGTGTTGGCTAAGTTTGAAGAACGTGCTCAGAAGCTGATGGCTAATAAACAACAGGTTTCGTTGTGATGGCTTGACTGTTGTTGTTGTTGTGGAGTTGGTTGGTTGGTTGTTGTTGTTGTTGTTGTTTCATTCATTCATGATGTGGCATATATTTTAGGAGGACGAAGGCATGGAGGAAGATGGGCAACTGCAAGACGATGAAGAACTGAACAAGGATAACATAGAGGATATTGGTTGGATGGGATCCGAACTTTTGTACCTCATCTACTGTGTAACCGAGTATGTTTCAAAATACTGTTTCATTGGTGGATGAGTTTAATAAATTCCAATGACATAACTACACTGATGGACGAGGTAATTCTCCAAAGGTAGGGGAATATTTCCCAAGAGGGGGGAATTCACATAAATCAGGTCATTTTACCTTTACCTTAGGGAACAAATTCAACTTTCTGAAATTACCAAAGAGGGAGGAATTCCACTTTTCCATCTATTTTTGTTCTGTTAGTGCATAACTACCATATGATTTTAGTCAACTGGTCGTCTGCATGTGCCAATTTGCGCGCCAAATTTGAAAGTGTCAATCAGCAGCAGCAGTCATCAACGACGGGCACGTCTACTTCGAACAGCAGTGTGATGATGAGTCCATATCCGTCAGGCATTACAGGGGGTGACGATGACTCCATGGAGGGCGAGTGATCTTTTTATTGAATCTAATCAGAATTTTTTTTAACGTTAGGTATCTGTTTTTGGCTAAAATTATCATCTTTTCTTGTCAACTATCTGTAAAGTACGCATGTCTGAAAAGTACTTCGCATCGCATATCTGCATATTCTTGAAATTTGTTTATATGCTAAAAAATTAAAAAAAGTTTTGTTTATATGCTACCCTGTTAGAGCGCTGTGTTTACGGGTGATATTCTATTATTCTCAATTTTCCAACGTGCTTTTCTTCCTCTTTGCATACTGGTATTCGAAGAGTAAATAAGAACTACAATATGTGATTGTTGACTTAATTTTGCTTGTTGAATATCGTTAAATAACGAAATCAGTCTAAACTAACTGATTATAATATAGTTTATTCAGAAGTTCAATATAACTGGGAAATGGTTTCAAGTATCGAATCTTTTGTATTTAATTACCTTCTTACATCTTTTATTTCGCGAAATTAGTAGTCGTATTGATTGTTTTTTCTGTGTTATTACAGATTAATAGATAGGAACCGGTATGAGCGTCTGGACTACGGTTATTTCCTAACGTCAATCATTTTCGTTGATGCATTTAAACTAAACGTGACTCAATATTGTTATCTTGAAAATGGCACAATCCGGATCGCGACGATTTTTGTCTAGACTTGGACTGATATCGAAGCGAATGATATGTTGGGGCAGTGTGGCTTATGTGACGACGGCTTATGGTGTTGAACCTGTTTTGGTTGGTTGTTGTTGTTATTATTGTTGTTGTTGTTGTTGAAGTAGTATTTGTTGTTGTTGTTAACTATCTATAAATATCTGAACGTAATGTTTCAGTGCCAGGGTTGGTCAATGTATCCGACGGTGGAAGACGGCGATATCTATCTGGCTGAACATTTCAGTGTACGAATGGGCACACTGAGAAAGTTTGTCATTTTGGTTGTTGTTTTTGTTAAATGTATGTAAACATTGAATTTCGAACCTCCGGATTACGGACCACCGTTCTAACCACTAGACCGAACTTTGATCTTGATGGGGATAACACTGTCTGTGAATGAAAAATTAATGTTAGACAAAATGCTGTTGTTGTTGTTATAAAACTGTTGTTATTCGTAAAAAAAAACTTGGTTGTTTGTTTCAAACTGTTGTTACTCGTAACAAACTTTTTGTTTGTTAAAAAGTTTCTGTATTTGTTACAATTCTTTGTTTGTTGTTGCAGATCAGACATAATTGCGTGTCGATCACCGGTGGCGGCTGACTTGCTGCTCTGCAAAAGACTGGTTGCCGTGGAGGGCGATCAGGTGGAGCGGGATGGACTACTCTGGGATGAGAGACTTACGGTTGGCTGTTGTTGTTGTTATTGTTGTTGTTATTGTTGTTATTGTCGTTGTTGTTATTGTCATATTTATGGTTGTAGTTTTTGTTGTTGTCATGTTTATGATTGTAGTTTTTGTTGTTGTCATTTTTATGGCTTTTGTTGTTGTTGGTATATTTATGTAGTTCTATTGTTGTTCAAGTTAAAAAAATTATATGTGTGAGTATTCAGGTGCCCAAAGGTCACGTCTGGCTGGAAGGGGACAACTCGCGAGTATCCAACGATTCGCGGTCATTTGGGCCAGTGCCGTACGGTCTGGTGTCGTGCAGACTCGTATTCAGGGTGAGTCATTCATTACACCCGATCCATGGTTTCTTGTTAGCCAAAACGTTTTGGCGCGCAGTTTCAATTCAAATATGCTTTTGGCGCGCGTTCAAATTTCGAGAAACAAACGTTTTATATGTGCGCAAAATTCTTTGCACACCTGTTACACGGCTTTTCAAAGTCATTTTCAGTAACAGAATACCCTACCCCGGCCGTCTAGCTTAGTTGGTTGAGTGTTAGACTTTGGACCGCCAGGTCCCGGGTTCGACTCTCGGCTGCTGGGTTGGGTGGTGGCGGTCAGCGTACGGGTGAAGACACACTCGATATAACCCGGTACGCACACATACGATTACCACTGATAATCGTGCTCGAGTTTGGAGCCAACTCTGAGGCTGGAGTGGCGAGACGTATCCTGGTGAGAGCAGGACAAATCCCAAACAACCTCTCCCTCACCGTATGTGGTTCACCGATGTTGTGAATTGAGGGCCAAAACAAACAAACAAACCCTGACCAAGCTATAACAGACTGATTGAACTCGCCGACTGATTGACTAACGAACGTTTTGATTTACGGGAATGGTTCACTCACTGATTTATTAAGTGGCTGACTGATTGATCGCTTGCAGGAATGACTAACCTACTAACAAATACCTTGAATCAATTATTGGTGCCGTTATTTATTGCAGTTTATAGAAAAAATTCGTACATCAATAAACTGTACGATTATAAAGGGGTTAATCGACTGACTCAAGTAGCTTTCAGATCTGGCCCCTGCACCGACTGGAGAGCATGTCGACCCATTGGTTCTGGGAGCGCAGTCCTGATAAAGACACATAACATTTTTCGTTCAATTTTTTCATGAAATTGAAGAAAAAAACTTGTATTATCATTTCATGTTTGTACACAGCTCAAATGGTTCCACTAGCGGACGAGAAGAGGAGAAAAAAGTGTCATACCTTTTTTTGAGTTGAAATATTCCAATTTTCTTCTTAAGATGTTGAAAACGGCTTCTATTTCCCCATCTTAATGAAATTCCTTCCTTTTGAGGTTATGCTCGTCTGCCAGTGATTTCGACTTATTACATACCTTTTATTACGGTTTATTTATGCATTTATTTACTACTCTATTATCTACATTGATGTGTCAAATTTAAACGCAGATTAATTTTTTGTGTTGTTTAATCATTTTGAAACTCGTTTTTGTGCTATTTGTTTGGAATTAAGAGGATTAATATTTTTTGTTTTCCACCTTTCATTAGCTACCTCCTTCTTTTTTCCCATATAGTTTATTGTGTATTCTAATGAAACTGCAATCTTATGTACAGTATTTTAGAAATTGATTCCGCAAACCCGACTGTTTTTTTTTGTGAAATAGCTTTACCGAAAGTGTACTAAATTAGATTTTTGATGAAACATGATTGTTTATGCAAAATAGCGTAAAACATTTTTGTGCGTAAGTATTGGTGCACAACAAAGTTTTACAACCGTCCCTAACTGATGTACAATAATGTGTTATCTGTAATGTTGTGTTCCATAAACGAATAAAAGATACGCAAAACGGGACGCATTCTGTATACGGTAGCCAATAATAAACAATGACGGAGAAGCGGAGCGCCTCATCTAAACGGAGTGACTCACCTAAACGGAGTGACTCAACTAAAGGGAGTGACATACCTAAACGGAGTGACTTAACTAAACGGAGTGACTAACCTAAACGGAGTGACTAACTTAAACGGAGCCGCTCACCTAAACGGAGTGACTCACCTAAACGGAGCCACTCACCTGAACGGAGTGACTCACTTAAACGGAGCCACTCACCTAAACGGAGTGACTCACCTAAACGGAGAGACTCTTCCAAACGGAGCCACTCACCTAAACGGAGTGACTCACCTAAACGGAGCACAACTTCTTTACAAGTTACCAAATCACAACTTCAATTTGTTTCAAATATTTTCTTACAACTATATTTTTCACCGCCAACGGAATATTCCACTTTTACTTGTCCTTCCCGTCCACTAGTCGTTTCAACGAATACCTACCGTAAGTTTTTTTGGTTATAAGGCAATGTTATCTTCTTTTGTATAAGCATTGGACAGAAGCAGAGTGTTCGTTCTGCAACAGATAGTTCAGTCATTGGACGATAAAAACCAGCACAGTGAAGGGAAGTGCCGCCTGTCTAGTCTTCGTCGCCTGTCTAGTCTAGTGCGTAGGGCGCCGGCCTCGAAAACCGGCGGTCCTAAGTTCGAAACCTGACTTGAGACACAGACCCTGACGCGTTGCTCTGGGGTTTCTGCCATTGCACGTCAGTTTATTCAACTCTCTGGCCACTACGAAAACACCATTCTGATAAGGTATTAGTGTGCCTTATGACTTCAGTTAAAATGAAAAAGTCCAAGTAAAAAAAGTGCGTTTAGAGAATATTTTGTTATCGGAGCCATCAGCTCACATTCGTGCTTTGGGCACTTTCTCAGTAACCAGTGTTAAGGTATGCTCTACTGCCTTTTGTATGTACACGGTGCACTTTCTGACCAAGAAATCGTCTAAAATGAGTGAAATTAGTTTCTAAGAGATGAGGAATCGGAGGTTTTGCCAGGTCACCCCTCAGGATATCAATTCCATGTTTTCAATGCGTCTGAAGAAATCGTAATCGGTTATAAATACAGTATAAATATACTATTGGTGGTAGCCTTATTGTACGCCAATGTGATGCAATCACTACCGTTAAGACTGATAGTATAAATAATAACTCCAAGGTTGTGGTTGTGTTGTGGCGCCGGCTTCTTAGAGCGATGATGATCTGATCACTGATAAAACAAATCGGACACTCGTCTATCAGTTTTTCCTAAAGAAAAGTCAGTTGTGGTGACTCGGACGTTTTTATGATCGAGAACACTGAATTTATGACCATTTCTGTTGCCCATGGACGACCAAAAAGATTGAACTGATGGCGGCATAGAACTCTTTTGCAACAGAAGATGCAACAATTAATACTCGTCGAATTGGGGGTTCAAGACAAAAAAAAACTATGAAAAAGTTGAACCAGCAAGTTTTATGCTTTACTGATGCAACTGATGTTTTTCAAAATTACCGGTAAATAGTGCGTAAAAGGGCTACAACACCCTGTTGAAGTATGAACCGTGACTCTTTTGGGTAGTTAAATGCATCAGGCGACCGTGATTTTATCATTGTCGTTTTTTTCACACTGTTGTTCCCAGGGTGTGTGATAAGCACCGAAAGTAAGGTGTGTACGCAATGATATGTTGGGCTGAACCGTGGCAAAATACGCACCACTGTTGTTGTTGTTGTTGATGTTGTTGTTGATGTTGTTGATGTTGTTGTTGATGTTGTTGTTGTTGAGGATGTTGGTAATGTTATTAAAAGTATTGTTGCTGTTGTTGTTGTTGTTTTTGGTGTTGTTGTTGTTGTTATTGTTGGTTCATCAAGTTATTAACTGGTTGGTATAGAACAACAGCTCGCTGGCATCAAGAAATACCACGAATAAGAGGGCAATTTTTATATACTTATCAAAACATGTGTACTACTATTTATTTTCACAAGGACATACTATACTGTAACCGGCTTAGCATCACCATTAATGATAGTGTGCTTTGGTGACGACCGTGATTGTCTCGATGAAGGTATAATAAAAAAGGAGCTGAACTGTTATCAACACAATTGTTTTTCAATGAATCACGAAACGCCCAACTTTCAGTATAGAATATAACCCAAATTGAAAAAGATGCAAAAACACGAATAAATTCCAAAATCAACATTTGATCGCGAGCTACCGTAGCTTGCTTGCCGCCCGTTCTATACACGTACATATGTACTGAGTGTATCAACATTATCCTTACACTTACAATTGCACTTGTAATCTACATTTATTTGGTACATACTATCGGCTTAATTTGTTTCCGTAAGTTACATGTGGTTTCAACAGATAGAGTGTTGCTCAGCAGCGGGTAAAGCAGCGCTACTTTCTCTGTTATAACGAACAGAAAGAACCACTTGTTATCAAATCAAATACCTTAAATTATGTTGTTAAATATGAATTATACTTTGTCAACATCACGGCTTACGCAATTCCCAATTTTTACGAGTGTTATGAACCCCAACTTCATTCTGTGGACCCCTTATAGGTGTGGTGTTTTGTTTATAAATGATAACAGGAGCTGTGAAAATCAGAAATATTATATAAAGTTTTCACAGTTAAGTTTTCTTGCTCAAAAGCGGAGCGCAGCATCAAGTAAATAAGCACTGGGCTGCATTCGGCCCTGAAACATTATCACATGCGTACATTATAACGAAAAGGTCAACGAACTTTTTCTTAACAAAATAATGTTCCGGAGCCGACAGGAATGCAGCTCCTTGAGCTTCGATATGTCTGCATAACATTTTTAATGTACAAAATGAATTTCGAAGTTCTGGAGAAACAAAGAGTTTTCATAAATCAGTTCGTTCCAAAGTTGTGGGAAAACCCCAATATTGAAAAGAATATTCTAAAAAATTCACTGAAACATCCTTAAAATCATGTGATGGCATAAAAAGCTTGTTTTTTTTTCTTTCTGTTCCAGTCACATTTAGTTAAGCTCATACCTGTTTTTCGCAGCCTGAATAAATGTTTTTACATTGACGTCAAACCAAGCCTTCTTAAGCCAAAATTCTTCCGGCACAGAATTGAACGTATTGTGTCCTGACCATTTTAATTAACCAATTACTGTTCTATTTCGTCATATTCTGATTTTTTTATGAATATAACTAACTTTAAATGGTGTCATTCCAGCGCAAAGATGAACCTTGCTCCCATTCCGTACCATTTGTGTTGAACATTACATGCGAGGTGGGCCAAAAACATAGTTCGTTTGTTACATGTCACAGCTGAAGTGCTAGTGCGCTTATGAGCTATTGAAGAAGTGTATGTATATGATATGATTATTTTCTTCTTCGGCTCTGTTGATTGATTATTGTAAGATTTGTTGTCAATAAACGTGGAAAAAACTGAAGACAGATTACTGTTCTAGAATTTATCGTGTTTTTTTACTGAACATTTGTTCAGAAACAGATTTCCAGGGGTTTTATCACAGATAAATGTCATTAAATGAATAGTTAATAACAACCGAAATTGAAGTTTTCAGTTTTCAAAACAGCTCAAGTTGTGTGGCGTTTTCTTCTCGGTCCACCCTGTGTGAAGAATGTGTACGTTCGACAGAACAAGTAAACAGAAGAAGTGAAGTTACACCCTGATCTGTAGGGTACTTACATACATACTTTTCGAAGTACATAACTTATCAGTTTCACTTATGCATATTATAAAAAAATATCAAATGATGCTGACTTGTAACACCTGTTTTACAAACTGCATCCATGCAAATATATATTCTGCATCCATGCAAAGTGTCTTTTCTAGTTTCAACTACTAACTAAAACAGTCAAAATAATAGGGAAAAAAACAATTATACTTTAACATACATACGATTGTTTGTTGTGAAATAAATTCAAACATTGGTTATGCAAACTTGTTTAAATGTCATTACTGTAAATTATTCAGATAACGAAATGCGGCTGTTGACCACCGTGTTACTGGTACTTGGATGTGTCGTCGTAGCCCTAACACAGTTCCAACAAGGATGTAAGTGAACAAATCTAGCACTCTTTCATTTGAACACTCAATCACTTACTCACTCCCTCACTCAATCAACTCATGTATTCATTCACATAATCACTCCCTTTTTTTAATCAACCACTCGCGAATTCACTCATTCACACACTCACTCACTCACTCATTCCCTCACCCATTCACTCATTTACTCAGTTTTTTGATCAACCATTATATCAGCCACTCTCTCAGTCTATAATACGTATAAAAAACTTTTAGACGTAAGCAGTCACCTAGATTTCTCTCACTCAACTCAAACTGTATTTTATACAACTGACTGACTGACTGACTGACTGACTGACTGACTGACTGACTGACTGACTGACTGACTGACTGACTGACTGACTGACTCATTCAGGTAATCCGGATGTGTCATTCGTTGTTGAGATCTCTGAACGCCTAGGCGAGTCATTTTTGCCCTCGGTTAGATTGGCTGGCACTCGCAGTTGACTTAATCGTATCGTAATCGGCTATTAATGAGCCGTAATTGAAAGTTAATTAACTTAATTTGTGTTCGTTTCTTTCAGTCACTAAACAACCTGAAACAATTGCTGTCCTCGTTCGACCTCGGTCCGGATAAGACCTGGACATCACTGGTTCATTTCTCGACCGGCGATGCGAGGACGGGTGTCTTGGTTGGCTGATTGATTGACAGACAGACTGATTGACCGATTAACTGACTGACTTATTGACTGACAGACAGACTGATTGACCGATTAGCTGACTAATTTCTTGATAGATTATTTACAAGACTAGATGGAATTAATGATTTATTGACCGCATCCTTCAATTATGCAGTACGACCTGGGCTCCAATACGGCTTTGGGGCAGGCACAGGCCCAGATTGACTTTTTAATCAACAATATAAAAACCTATCTTGGCATTAGCGACTTGGACTTGTAAGTGGATACCCTTTTTTATCACTCACTCACTCACCCACTCACTCACTCACTCACTCACTCACTCACTCACTCACTCACTCACTCACTCACTCACTCACTCACTCACTCACTCACTCACTCACTCACTCACTCACTCACTCACTCACTCACTCACTCACTCACTCACTCACTCACTCACTCACTTATTCATTCACCACTTCACTCACTCACTCACTCACTCACTCACTCACTCACTCACTCACTCACTCACTCACTCACTCACTCACTCACTCACTCACTCACTCACTCACTCACTCACTCACTCACTCACTCACTCACTCACTCACTCACTCACTCACTCACTCACTCACTCACTCACTCACTCACTCACTCACTCACTCACTCACTCACTCACTCACTCACTCACTCACTCACTCACTCACTCACTCACTCACTCACTCACTCACTCACTCACTCACTCACTCACTCACTTATTCACTAATCACTTCACTCACTCACTCACTTACTCACTCACTACCTCACTCACTCATTCACTCACTCACTCACTCACTCACTCACTCACTCACTCACTCACTCACTCACTCACTCACTCACTCACTCACTCACTCACTCACTCACTCACTCACTCACTCACTCACTCACTCACTCACTCACTCACTCACTCACTCACTCACTCACTCACTCACTCACTCACTCACTCACTCACTCACTCACTCACTCACTCACTCACTCACTCACTCACTCACCCACTCACTCACTCACTCACTCACTCACTCACTCACTCACTCTATACTCTAGAGGGCTACAATACGCGAGAGATCAGGTGTTCGTTGGCAATAAAGACCGTCCAAACGCACCCAACGTTGTTATCATTCTTGGCGAAGGATTGTTGGTAGCGAAGTCTAATCATTGCTGTTCTTGTGTTTTTTATATTCTGTAGCGAATCGGTAAGCCCGTATGTTGTTTCTGCATGCAAAAGTATTGCCCAAAACATCTGATGATGAAATAACACTAGCCTCAACTCAACTTGGTTGACACTACAGTATATATTGATGTGTGTGTTACATAATACTGATTGTCCAATGTTTCACTATCAGACGTTTAGGGCAATACTTTTGCTTGCAGAAACAACATAAGGGCTTTATTTTCAGTTGGGATTATAATTATCCACCTCCATTCACCACTGCGCAATCATTGAGAAGCAACAATGTCAAAATGTTGGTTTTTGAAATCGTTCATACAATTAGATTAGTTTTTTGCTGTTAATTTGTTGTTGTTGTTGTTGTTGTTGTTGTTGTTGTTGTTGTTGTTGTTGTTGTTGTTGTTGTTGTTGTTGTTGTTGTTGTTGTTGTTGTTGTTGTTGTTGTTGTTGTTGTTGTTGTTGTTGTTGTTGTTGTTGTTGTTGTTGTTGTTGTTGTTGTTGTTGTTGTTGTTGTTGTTGTTGTTGTTGTTGTTGTTGTTGTTGTTGTTGTTGTTGTTGTTGTTGTTGTTGTTGTTGTTGTTGTTGTTGTTGTTGTTGTTGTTGTTGTTGTTGTTGTTGTTGTTGTTGTTGTTGTTGTTGTTGTTGTTGTTGTTGTTGTTGTTGTTGTTGTTGTTGTTGTTGTTGTTGTTGTTGTTGTTGTTGTTGTTGTTGTTGTTGTTGTTGCTGTTGTTGTTGTTGTTGTTGTTGTTGTTGCTGTTGTTGTTGTTGTTGTTGTTGTTTTTTGTTTTTGTTGTTGTTGTTGTTGGTTACACAACGTTATAATGATAACCAGATACTCCATCTTCACACCAATGGGCCTTGACAGTCCTCAAAACTGTAAAACGTCCGACGGCAACACCTGTTACTCCAACATGGTCCAGATTACTGGGGACCCATCCAAGTTAGTCAATCTCCTTCTTTCAATGTGTCAGCCAGTGAATCAATCAATAAAATAGCTAATCAAATAAATGTTCACTAAAATCAGTTAATAAGTACTTAAATTACATACTTTAATGTCATCGTTCTGATTGTTCAGCATATTCGCATGGACGAATACAAGCAACCTGGCAAATAAAATTGCTGCCGATATTCAGCACCTTTGTGCAACAACGGCAGCACCAACAACAACAACAACAACAACAACAACAACGACGACGACGACGCCAACAACAACAACAACTCAAAAACCACAGAATTGTGCATATGGATCTGATTGTCATTATTGATTCATCACAGAGCATACTCGAAATAGGATTTAATAAAGTTTGCATTCAATCACTCACTCACTCACTCACTCACTCACTCACTCACTCACTCACTCACTCACTTCACTCACTCACTCACTCACTCACTCACTCACTCACTCACTCACTCCACTCACTCACTCACTCACTCACTCACTCACTCACTCACTCACTCTCACTCACTCACTCACTCACTCACTCTCACTCACTCACTCACTCACTCACTCACTCACTCACTCACTCACTCACACTCA
>OZ038448.1:15899227-15974227 GCA_964036265.1 Daptonema setosum
GTACGAATACTGGAATTAAAAAAATAATAATTTATGCAATACTAAACAGTTCACAAGAGCTGTACATTTCACAAATGTTATTGTCAGCCCGAAAAAACATGGCTATTTCCAATAACGGCTGGCTAGCCAAGTGGCCAGACTGTTTATTCACGTGAAAGCTGCCTAGCTAATATAGGTGCTACTGCTACCCGATTCCTCCATATTTGCAAAGACTTTCAGCCGATCAAACAGATGAGAACCATTCTGTTTCATAATATGACTCCAGTTTTTACAATAATATTTTTGCACCAACGTTTTGTGTTTCCTTCTCGGGATGAGTCTTGAGTGCGGACACGGAAGCCAGCCATAAACAACAGGCGATGACGGGGGCGAGCACGGCTGCCATTAACAGACCAACGATCGGCATGTAGATACCAATCGACACGTAACTGAATCATGCAAACTAAAGTAACAATCGTCACAGCAGACAAATAATTGACCTTTCTAATCAAACTGAATGTGGAAAAAGTGCCACTTAAGGTCAAAATGTTATTCAAGAGTAAGGACGCTACTGCTTCTTTAAGGTGGTAATAATGAAGTTTCGGATCGAAGATCGAACTATGTAAAAAAATTTGGGAGATTCCTTTATTTCCTAATTTGCACGGCTGCGATAAAAAAATGTTTCATTTCATTCAATTAAATACGCTACTTCGAGTGAAAATGCTTAAACAAAAACATAATTAAACAAATCTAACCGATTGATGTGCGGAAGAAAGTAGAAAAAGAACGACTGATGAAACTTTTCAAGCAGATTGTTGCAGGCACGCATGGTTTCTTCCACAATTCTGGAATGAAAAGGATCAATGTGATTGTTTTTTTCGCAACGGCAACAACAACATCGGTAAAACCCATAACAACAACAACACAACGATAATACCTATAACAACAGCAACAACAACAACAGTAGTAACCAACACCATGGCAGTGGCACTATCATGCGATGATTCCTTGGCATCGTCAATCAAAGCCATCGACACGGCCTCAATGCCGTACTGACCGAATGCACCGTGAATTCCATTAGGTTCACCCGACGCCTGGAATCGCACTAATTAATTTTATTGTTAAATTTATTATCAAGATTAAAAAAAATATTAATTCAGTAAACCAACAAAATTTAAAGGACTATGACCATATTCACGAGTCATTAATTTTTGTTCCATTATCTAGTTACTGAAATTGATATAAAAAATATTGGGATAAAGTGCTAGCCTGTTGCCACAGCCCTGCAATGCCATTAATCAACAACAATTTGGGGGTTTTCCGCACCTCCCTATTGTAGTCCAGTTGATCCTGTGAATTAATGGAGGGAACTAGCAAAATTGAAAACGAAGAAATCAACCATACCACAATATAAAATTATCAACAAGTGTCAAATCAACTCACCAGACCGTACTGCGTCACACGTACGTTGTTCTCCTGGCACGATTTGGTTAGCATATTGACCAAATCCAAGTTAGGCATTTTTCCGTTAACCATGTTGTACCTAAAAAATTGTTACATGAAAACTGGCAGCTTCTTCTGGTTCGTAAACTTTTTCAATTGTCTTAAATGATTACAACGGTCGCACAATTTATTTCCTTGAAATCATTAAGTTCCTTCTAAATAACTAGGCTGCTGCTGCTGCACAATTCTATTTAACTAACCGAATTTCGGCCTTTGAAAAACGCAAAAAGTCGTATGCAGTAGCGTGGTAGTGGTCGAGACCGACAGCCGCCTGTATACTGCCCGAATGCGTCATCAGACCCGATGAAGGTAGACTGATACCTATAATCACCTCACCTTCAATATAACATTTCATTTTCGCTTTACATAGATATACACACCACCAGAGGCGGGCCGCTGGGAGGGGGGGGGGGGGGTAGGGGTCCCCCTTCCCACTTTTTAGGGTCGGCGGGTAGCCTACCCCTCTTCCCTAAACAAAAATTTAGGTGGCCTACACACTCCCCCTACTAAAATTTTTTGAGAAAATCGGCCTCAAAACCTCGATTTTGAAGCTCATTTTTCAAAAAAATTTGGCTGTGAGAATTTTTTTTCGACCAAACACGTTTTCTGGGACAATTTTATTGGTTAAAACCTAAAAAAACGGTACATGTGATGTTTATACCTTATAATAGATGATTTTTTTAGCAAAAACGAGCAAAAAACAAGGCTTTTTTGCGAAATTTTTTTCTACCCCCCCCCCTCCCATACCCGACCTTACTTCCCCACTTTTCGGGGTGGGAGGGGGGCAATCTGAGATTTCAAAATTCTACCCCCCTCCCTGCAAAACGCCAAAAAACCCGGCCCACCCCTGCACACCACACATATCAAAATAGTGTTTTCGTATCGGTCAGATGATGAATAAACTGACGGGCCATAACAGCAACCAAACCCCGAAGGAACCTGTTAGGATCTGTTCTGTGTCTCCAGATTCATCAGACATTTTATATGAAATATAATAATGACGACTGGAATAAGGGGAGAATGTAGCATACTAACCATGCACCTGTACATCATGGTAGGCCGCCAGCCAAGCCTGTACACCGACCACCCCGTTGTCGGACAGCACAAGGTACACGTCTTTAGCCCAGAAGTTGTTACCTACAACAACATATTATTTGATAAACATGAGTTGGATAAGATCCCAGTGTCAGCATAAAGAAATGTACAAGAATAGTAAAATACGGACCTCTGAATCCACGTATCAGATCGAGCAGATTACCGATCAGGAAGCGAGTGTGCCAGTCTACCGGGGCAACGATAACCAGTGCTTCGATGGGAGATACTCGGGGCGCCCGTAATACGGCGTACAGCGTAGAGTGTGAGCTCTGAAAATTTATTCATACTTTTTGAGCGAAATGGTTAGGGAAATTTTTATTCATACTTTTTGAGCGAAATGGTGAGTAAGATAGCAAAACCTAGTTCGACATGTTTCAATGCGATGCAACTGAATCTTGGGAACAGAAGTGGCTAGTATAAAAATGAAGATTTTTCATATTCGACAAACCAACCGTTTTAGTGAACGGCGTGGACACATTGTAATTGAGAGTATAAGACTCAATGCCCACACTTCGAGTGTTCATCGCTGCGTACTCAAAAACGCCAGTCATGTCGCAGGGCCTGGAAAATATCATCAAACTATTCAGAAACTAAGAAACAGTTAGAATTGAAATGAAAATTCAAAGAAACGACGGTTAATTCGGCGAATTAAGGAAGGATTATATATTAAAGTTATGCTTCCTCACCGATCAACAGATGGGCACAATTGCTTTAATCGGTCGGTTGCTGATCGAATAAATTGCTGGTCCTCCTTGTACGCGCGCGGCGAAAGTCGTGGCAGCAGAGCGTTTTCCGAGAAGTACGTACCTTCGTTCATCACAACCATTACGCAGTAGATGTGCACACACGCTGAAATCACATCATTTGTCAATCACATCAAGAGATATCAATAGGTAGCAAAAACACAAATCTTTTGCACTCTGTTAGCATTTTATCGTTAAAATAAGACCTCTTTTATACTGATCTTAACCCTCGGTCAGATAAATTAAGACTACCGGCCGGGGCCAGTCTCTTAGACATCTTACACCACAGTAACCCCGTTACCGGAGCAAACCAAAAATCAAGCCCACATGCTTAAAGCGATTTATGATTAGTAACGGTAATATAAAATTCAAAATTGAACCTACAAAAACAAACCCGCTGCAAAAGCGAAATATCCCAGTCCGAAGTCCAGTTTGCCCAAAGTCTCTTTTTTGATCGGTTGCTTTTTATTCTTACACATGGCCCATTCGACCAACGACCGCAGATTCAAACCCATTTTATACGGCTGCTGATCCGGCTAAAATAGCTAAAAGGTAACCAAAAATGAGGTTTGTCGCAAGGCGACGGGTGAGTTGAACTGCAAGCAAAACATGTTTCATGTTTCATGTTTTAAACGAATTATTTTCTCCATTATTTATGCAATTGCATTTTCATTTTCTATAGTTGATGATTGATATGTTTCCGACTATGATAAATTATATTCTACATTTTTTTAATATTATTATTTTTATTTTTTTCTTTAAATTTTGTAGAATTTTTATAAAATTATCCAAAATATTTGTAACTGTAGAAAACATTCCTTATAAAAAAATTTAACCGATTGTGTTGTATATTTCCTCGGCTGTCGTTCAGTTGTCCGAATCGACGTTTGTCCGAATTTGTCCGAAACGCTATTTTAGGGGTTTTGATCAGTTGTCCGAATACGTGGTTAGAATTTTCTTACACAGAGAGACAAATTCAAGCGTCCATTTTTTAGTTATGCATGTTTACAATGTATAAAAATTGTTTACACGAATAATTATATTAATTTCGGGTTAGGGTAAATTGTTCAAAAGGTAAATTGTTCAAAAGGTAAATTGTTCAAAAGGTAAATTGTTCAAAGGTAAATTGTTCAAAGGTAAATTGTTCAAAGGTAAATTGTTTAAAAGGTAAATTGTTCAAAAGGTAAATTGTTCAAAGGGTAAATTGTTCAAAAGGTAAATTGTTCAAAAGTTAAATTGTTCAAAGGGTTAATTGTTCAAAAGGTAAATTGTTCAAAAGGTAAATTGTTCAAAGGGTAAATTGTTCAAAAGGTAAATTGTTCAAAAGTTAAATTGTTCAAAGGGTTAATTGTTCAAAAGGTAAATTGTTCAAAGGGTAATTTGTTTAAAAGGTAAATTGTTCAAAAGGTAATTTGTTCAATTTCTGGTAAATTGTTCAAAGGGTAAATTGTTCAAAAGGTAAATTGTTCAAAAGGTAAATTGTTCAAAAGGTAAATTGTTCAAAAAGTAAATTGTTCAAAAGGTAAATTGTTCAAAAGGTAAATTGTTCAAAGGGTAAATTGTTCAAAAGGTAAATTGTTCAAAAGGTAAATTGTTCAAAGGGTAAATTGTTCAAAGGGTAAATTGTTCAAAAGTTAAATTGTTCAAAAGATAAATTGAACAAACAATCAGTCAGTCAGTCAGTCTGTAAATCAGTTTGTCAGTCTGTCTGACTGTCTGAAATCAGTCAGTCAGTCAATTAATAGTAAGTAGTAGTTTGTAGTATGCTCGTTTGTTTATGTAAATTGTGCTAAATTTTAGCTCGTGTGCTCATCTTGATAACTTGATTTAGTTGACGGTACTGCAATTAGCCTAGTTTTTATAAACAAACAACCATACAACAAAATACTAAAAAATACAACTTATTAAAGACTGACTGACTGACTAACTGACTGACTGACTGACTGACTGGACTGGACTGACTAACTGACTGACTGACTGACTGGCTGACTGAATGACTGACTGACTGACTGAATGACAGACTGATCGACTGGACTGACTGACCTGCTGGCTGACTGACTGATTGACTGACTGACTGACTAACTGACTGACATACTGACTGAAGGACTGACTGACTGACTGAATGGCAGACTGATCGACTGGACTGACTGACCTGCTGGCTGACTGACTGACCGACTGACTTATTAACTGACTGACTGACATGAGATACTGACTGACTGACTGATTAACTAACTGATAGTTCGACTGATTAACTGATTTACAGACTGACAAACTGATTTACTGACTGACTAACTAACTGACTGACTGACTGACTGACTGACTACTGACCACAATAACTAACTTCATGCAAGTTTGTTTGGTTTCTCATAAGGTAAAGTCACCTAATGCTGGCGTTGCCTATTGTATAACGTTACACTTAGTATCAATATTCTCCCACTGCAGTATAATAACAGTAATCGTTTATTGCAGGTAATAATACGCCAACAAGTGCCAGTAGAAAGAAGTCGACAATCGAAAGAACAAATATAAAGAATGAAGATAAAGACGTGGCCGCATCCAGTTAAGTACTAACTGGCTGACCAATCAGAGGAAGACAACAGGGTAAGTTGAACCAATCATCATGTATCAATTGCACGTCATAACACGTCATCAAGTACACTGGTAAGGCTCGTGGCCGACACCTCCCTTTATAAGACTAAAGTATAATGGGTATAAAATTAGGCGAGATGGAATGTAAACCAAAAAAATAATTATAATACGACTTTCAATGTAAAATACGAACTAAATACAATTCTACATTAAAGTATATATGCTAAATAATACAATGTTGAATTCGATTACTATATAACAATTTCCAATGATAATCTACTACTTAGAATACTCCAAACAATCCGGATGCAATCAACGATCATGAACAATATAAATTGACTTAATTTGAACTGAAGGACACGACTATAATTCACAGCTCACACTCAAAATACCAATTTCAAACATTAATACGAAAACTCGAACAACTCCATACATAAAATAATAATACATAAACACTAACATTCCGACTGGAATATGAAATGAATAGACGAATTGGTGAATAGATGATAATATTATGTGACGATATGAATAATTTGCAGCCGGTCATCATTTGACAGAACCCGAGCCGAGCCGCAATCCTCCCACGCTAGAAATGCTACTGGTCGCGCATCACAACGTCACTATCGCCTTCGGCAGCTGAAGATACAAATTTATAATCCACAATACTCCATTTATCACTTGCTAATATGTATTTGATTCGAATGAAAAGATCATGACATTTGAAATTTCGGAATAAACGAATACTATTTGCTATCTAACGCTGAAAATGAGTAAATTATGTTATGTAATAATAAAAGTAAATGGCTGACACTAAGTGATAATAATAAAAATCTATGATCTAAAGTAAATGAATGATGAATAGTCTAACTGATGAGTCAATTCTCACTAATAAATTACTGAAAGGGATATCTGTGTTGACTGGACATGGTCCTGTCACACAAATCAACATCGCAAATCACCATTTGAGAAAACGTTTACAACATTGGTTTTGCGGAACACCTATTCAAGTGGTTGCCATGACAACAGGTTGGTATGAGTTATATGGGTTTGTTCACTCAACGCTCGTGTGCAGGAAAAGTTTTATAAACATCCTTTTGCACTTTGCGTGATATTTTATTAAAAATTTTGGCGCGAAAAATATTTATTTGAATTAAATTAAATTAAAATTTACCAAGACTCGATTTTAAAATTATAATTTGTGAACTTCACACGAAACCCAATCATATATAGAGTATAGTTTACCAACCCGAGCCACAATACCAACCCGAGTCGTCAGGCACAATGGAAGCCTTTCCCAGCCGACGCTCGACATCCTTGATCGATCCGTTGCCTACAATTGGTCAACGATTAGACCACCTTGTTTAACCATTCAAATTACATAAATCAACATAATTCCATGTGTCTACAAGATAAAATTCTACACTTTAGTTAATATTCGATACATAACTCTGATAGATTACGAATTTTACTCTTTTTTACAAGGAAACCGAACGGAATTGACTTTCAGACCCGAATTAATCCCTCTAAACTACAGGGATATAATATTTGAAATTTGCTCCATCAATTATAATATTTGCAAACACCAACCGAGCAGAATATCCTCTTCGCTCACTACTTTACTTGTTGATGGTTTACTAGCGGTCGTTGGTTTCAGCGGTGGAGGCAGATTATCCGGTTTAATTGGCGAAATAACGGTTGTCGCAGATTTCGGTGGTGTGGATGCTGCTGATTTCTTTTGTTGCGGGCAATACTGACAATTGTTCGCGTGGCCCCGAATGCCACAGAACCCGCAGTATTGACGACAACTTCGCCGTTTGTGGCCGCTACGTCCACAGCCAAAGCACTGTAGCGTCTTCAGTTTCTGTCGTTTCAGCCGTTCAACCACTTCCTTCTCTTTCGCTTCTTTCTGCTGCTCCGCCATCGACCGATTCTTCGAGTAGTCAGAGAGAAGTTGTATTAACGCCGACTGAGGAATTTCTGTTCACTCTCTTGGCTGTTCGACCTTCTTCGATTCCTTATTTTTCATTGGTTTCTTGGGAATCTTGAACGAGCTGATTGGTCGCACCATGATTTAGTACTGAATGCTGTAATGAGGACAATTCCGTAATCTTTCCTCTTTAACTAGGAAAAAATTAAATAAATGCAAATACAACTTCAGAATAACCATAACTATGAAGAAATCAAATTAACTTCATAAATTCAAAATTCAAATTTCAAAATCAAAAATTCAAATTCGAATATTGGATTCATCAGTAACACAAATCTTACTTATTACCGTAATCCGAAGGACAAATTTCAACAATTTTTCGGGACATTTCATATTACGGTCAGAATTGACAAATAACATTATACACAATTCAATGTACAACATCACTCATAATTGTTTCAACACATAAACAATCAAACAAACATGGACATAATAACATGAAAACATCACACATAAGTGTTTCATCGCATAAACACTCAAACGAACATACACATAATAATCCAATTTTTTTATGTTTTTTATGCAATTTTATGTTTTTTTTGTGTTTTTTGTGTTTTTTTTTCTCACATCCGCTTCCTAGAAACGGTGTTGCAGGTACTGAACCGGTACCCTGCGAACACTGCCATCCTCAAACTGACAATGCGCACCCTTGCGCACCAAATCCAACACGATCGCTTCCTTGACATTCGGCACATCGATTTTTCTGGACCGTTGACCCATGCTCATGGTGTCTTTCACGTATACCAGATCACCCACTTTGAATGACGTTTCACTCACCGTCGGGTGAAATTGCTTGGCATGTTTTGCTTGTGCTCCGATGATCTTCTCTCGTACCGAATCCCAGAAGTCCTTCATGATCGGATGCGTTTCGAATTCTTTCGGAGTCAAACTACATTCAACGCCGAAAATGCACTTGAACGGACTCATATTGATGGTATCATGATGTTGTTTATTGTACATGCTGACTACTTCACGCAGATACACAAACCACTTCTTCAATGGCAGATCCCGCTCCTTCATAAACTTCGCCATACAACCCTGAATCGTCTGCAAAGCTCGTTCGGCCATACTATTGCCCGTTTTCATGTACGGTGTAGTGAAGTGATGGTTTATGCCCAGTAGCTGCATGCTTTCCTGGAACTTTCGGCTCACGAATGCAGGTCCGTTGTCTGTTGTTATCTGTTGTGGCACACCGAACAACATGATAATCTCGTTTACCAACTTTAGTGCCATTTCTGCAGTTTGTTTGTTGGTTGGAATCGCAATCACATAGCGAGAGAATGCATCAATAGCCAGACACATGTGCATGACCTGACTGTCTCGACGCATTTCACAGAAATCCAGATTCCATTTAACACGCGGCTGCTCCGGTGGTTTCTCAGCCATCAGCGGTAGCACCTCGTATCTATTTGATCGCATCTTGCAGACGTTGCATTGATTCACGTACTTCTGACAGTCCTTTCTCAGTTCTGGCCACGCACTCATGTCGTACCAGTATCTCATGATATTGTAGAGTTTGTCAGCGTTTGTGTGAATCTGTTCATTGTGATGTAGTTTCAACAATGCCTGCTGTTCATCTTTGTCTGCCACCGTAATCATACCGATTAGATTCAGATCAGTTGGCTGCTCACCCTCAATCGGTGCACGCGATAGTGCATCCGCCACTGTATTCTCCTCACCGGGTGAGTATTTCATTCGGATATTGTATCCCTGAAGCAACATCGACCAACGCTCCAACTTGGCGCAGGTTTTATTCTTTTTGAACAAACCCAGCAACGGTTTATGATCAGTAACGACCACCACCACTTCGTTGAGAATATAACAATGGAATTTCTCAACTGCGTACAGCACTGCTTTAGCCTCCAAAGTGGTAGCGTCCAGGTTACGCTCCGCCACTGATGTTCTTCTCGATGCGAAAGCAATGGGTCGATACATTTCATCTTGTTTCTGTTCGAGTGTGGCGCCCAATCCAATCGCACAGGCGTCCGTAGTTACTTTATACCCTTTTCCAGGTATCGGGTACACCAACACCGGTGGTGAAGACATCTTCTTCTTGACAGCCTCAAACACGTCATTCAGTGCTGTCGACCATTCAATCTTGGATGTATGTTTCTCCAGTGACGTCAGTAACTCGAATAGTGGAGCCAACATTTGACTCAGTTGTCTGTAGAATCGACGCAGGTATCCAGCGATCCCGAGAAATCGCCACAGTTCGGCTTTAGTCTCCGGACGCGGGAACTTGGTTATGGCTTCTACCTTTTTGGGATCAGCCATTATGCCCTCCGGACTCAGTACATGTCCCAAATACTCGACTTTATTACAAAAGAACACACATTTCTGCGGATTGAGTTTGAATCCAGCTTCCGTCATTGTCTCTAGAACATTACCCAGATCGATCAAATGTTCCTCCTGCGATTTACTGAACACCAATATGTCATCTAGATAGACGACGCAACAACTGTCCAGATACTCAGCCAACACTGTACTCATAGCACGACAAAAAGTCGCAGGTGCTGTGGTTAAACCGAACGGCATCACGTTCCATTCGTAGTGATTGTCCAACGCACTAAAAGCGGTTTTCTTGGCATCTTCCGGGTTCATGCGCACATTATGATATCCCGACTTGATATCCAGGCTTGAACACACTTTCCAACCACCAATACGATCAATGAGGTCATCTATCATCGGAATGGGATAGGAGTCCTGCGTAGTGATATCGTTCAATTTACGATAATCGATGCACATCCTTAACGACCCATCTTTTTTCTTGACAAGCACGATTGCTGATCTCCATTCACTTTCAGACGGTCGAATACAGCCCTGACGAAGCAGATCCTCCAACATTTTCTTCACTTCCGCTCTACAGTTCAGTGGTAGACGTCTCAGCGGCTCCTTGATCGGTGGATGATCACCAGTGTGGATTTTGTGTTCGAAATCGGTACAGCCAATCTCATCCACATTCTGTACTGTACCCACTTTATAACCCGTGGAGAATGCCTGTTTTTTCGTGTAGAGGAAGTCCTTCATCAGTTTGACCTGTTCCTCCGTTGCACTGGAATGTATCCTTATTTTCTCATCGAACTTCTGACGTTCCTCATATTCATCAGTATACACTTCCTGTGTAACTGGTTCCAGAGGCAGTTCATATCGTTCCAGCAAACTCTCACCACACTGTTCATCTTCCATGTCAGGCTCGAATCTGATCTCATTCTCACCGTTTTCAGTGACCAGATTGACTCCATTCTCTTTAGTATCATCCTTCACTTCATCTTCTTTCAGACTTACCGTAACCACCAGACTTTCACTCATAGTTTCCGTTTCTGGTTTAATTACGAAAATCACTTCTTCATCATCATCCTCCAACTCTACTTTCTGTTTCAATAACGCGATGACTGAACCCTTATCTTTTTCAGTGACTTCGGGTGATTTCGCAATTTCTCGCCCATTCGCATCACGTAGAGCAACATCCATTTTGGCCAAATGATGTGAGCCAATCAGCAAATCCAACTTCTGCTGCGATAACGAAGGTGACACGTGAAATTCCACCTCGTATTCCGGTTGGTTCTTGATACACAATCGTAACTTGCAGATGCCTTCACACACG
Source organism: Daptonema setosum (assembly GCA_964036265.1). Classification (NCBI taxonomy): domain Eukaryota; kingdom Metazoa; phylum Nematoda; class Chromadorea; order Monhysterida; family Xyalidae; genus Daptonema; species Daptonema setosum. The sequence continues at coordinate 15,910,728 of OZ038448.1, forward strand.
ATTTTCTGTCCAGTAAACGAAACAAATTTGCACTTGCACTCTGATTTCACGTTCACTGTACCTTTCTTCTGTAGTTCAGACAGAAATCGTGGTGAAATCATGCTGCCAGATGCTCCGGTATCCATCATTACTTCCCTTGATTCAGTCGAGACTCCATTCACCAGAATCACAGACTTTCTGTTCTTTTTGTGCTTCGTTTTATTTTTGACTTTTTTGCCCTTTTTTCCCAGACGCACAGTCAAAATCTGATCAATTTTCTGTTCACATGATGATTCTTCAGTCATCGTCTCTCCTTCCACCTTGCTAAATGCAATCATTCCCATCACATCACCCACCTCATTTTCGTTATCATTTTTCACACGTTTTTGTGTTTCCGTGGATGACTGATTTGCATTATCAACGCTCTCCTGAATCACATTCTGACGACCGTTATTATTCGGACAATCACGTTGATAGTGTCCGATCTGTTGACATCCATGACAACGTACAGAATTGTTGCCAACGTTATTTCTCGACTGTGTGTTATTACCAGCCGGTTTCACCTGAGTTTGACTCTGGTTGCGAAAATTCGGTGAATTTGGGTTCACATTATTCGTATTGTTTCGATAGAACTGTGTCTGACCCGAATTCTGCGAATTTCGCTGCTGTGAACCGTTGTTATAGTTATTATTGTTATTCTGACCTCGACCATAACCATAACCATTTTGTTGTTGTTGTTGTTGGTTCCGTTGGTTCCATCCTAAACCCGAACCTCTCCTACAATCATTCGTAGCGTGTGTGTGATTTTCACAATAACGACACCAGGGACGATCTGAACCTTTAGCTGACGGAAATCGACTGTTAACCCCATAACGTGAACTGTTATGATGTTTATGCTTCTGTTGTTCATGCTGATCGTTCAGTTTCGTACCCGTGTTTATTTGAATACGTTCACAGTTCTCCTCCTCCTCAATCGCATCGATCAGGTCAGCGAGACGCGAACTTCCATTCTTGACTTTCTTCACTAAGGCTTTAGCAGCCATTTTTCGAGACTGTGACTCTCGCAGACCTTGACTCATGCGTGTGATTACGACGGTTTCATAGCCGTCTTTTTCCCTAGTCAGAAAACAACGTGATTCCAGTTCCACGACATACTGACGCACAGTCTGACCAACTGCTTGATTGCATGTGTGGAATGTACTCTCTCGGATAGCATTACACTGCAAATCACCGAATCGATTATCCAGAAATCTCCACGTTTCATACAAACTTTTGCGAACCGAGTCATGAGCCGACTCGTACATGCGTAGGGCATTACCGGAAAGACAGGCCTTAATATGTAGAAGTGCGATCTTCTCATCTGCTTCCAATATTTCTAGTCGCTGTTTAACCGAATCAGCCCATGAACGATACTTCAGACTGTCCATTCCATCCAGTGTGTCGTACTTATTCGATAATAACTGTAGCTGAGCCATTTTCTGTTGTTGATGTCTCTGTTCTAACATCAAATCAACCCCACTGAATGGAATGCCAGCAGACTGATTATTCACGTACGGTATCTGGTTATGATTGACATTCTGTATATTTTCAGGTACTCGATTCGCCGCCGGATTATTGCCATACCCCGACGCGCGAGTATTATTCATCTGGTGCATCGAATTGTGCCCAACGTTGCCAATCGGATGACCAGTGGCGTACACATTGCCGTTTTCCCCACCTACGATCAACAGGTTATCCATCTGACGTTTCATTTCTTCCCAATTTTTGCGTTGTTGTTCCTTATCAACACCATGTGTGGGCGTACTAGTCCGAATGGGATAATCACTATTTTGAACAGAACAGTCATTCTGAGTAGGTGTCGAATAGATAGATGTTAAAGTCCTATTCGGATCGACTACACCCACATCTGGCTGTCTTGTTGTTGTATAATAGTGCATCATAGCTGCATTGCCAGCCTGCATATTCTTCACCCCATTTCCAACCAACGTACCATGACTGAGCACCTGACTACCACGTTGAGTCATGCTGATACCGGGAAAACGATTATCCGCGGTGTTCATCACATACTCCGCCGTCCTAGTCACCTGCTCAAAATCATCGATTACGCGGGCTGTGGATATGGTCTGAGTCGAATCGAGACTTGGATGCACGCTACTGATAGTCGAATTGGCCATATCTGTCAGCGGCCAACGTTGCTGATTTTGTCTGGGCCAGTCTAAACGTTCAACTTCTTCGTAGACTTTGTGCAAAAATTCTTTCATTTTGGCCAGACAGACTTTATCAGAATCGTTTGCGTTCGTTTTTGATTGCCTGATGTGATCTAGACCGGGTGTCAAACGACATTGTTCTCTCAATGACGTGTAAATCACCTTTCTGTCCGTTGAGTTCACGTGTTTCAATAAACGGCATACTTCTGGCAAACTGATTTTTTCATCATTGCCGTAACCCCAATCATTCACTGTGTGCATACTCATTTTCCCGAGAAATTTATGTGCAGTATCAATTGAACTCCAATATTTGTGCTATATCATGCACTAGTCAGAATCTCGTGTCTCAGCCAGTATTTTAGATTTTCCAATGTTTTTTAGTTATTACCAGAGGTGGTAAACGCTGCAAAGTGGTTACGCCCTTTCTGCGGCACGTAAACCGAGCTGGAATAGAAGAGCCAACTCTTTCAATTTCAAATCGAAAAATATGTTTCAAACAGACACGTATTTCAAAACCAATAAAGGAATCAATTGTTCAATAACTGCCACATACAATTTACTCGATGATGCATAACTTTTCTATTCCAAAAAGTTCGGTTCAAATCGATTTCGAAAACAACTTTTCAAACTGCCACGTTCCCGTAATTACTACGCGCACGACTTAATGTTTCACACGCACGGCAGCCATATTGGTTTTAGGCGAACGCATGCAATACCCAACACAGCATAGGATATAGTGCTGGAGCGCCAGTCACCTAATGCTGGCGTTGCCTATTGTATAACGTTACACTTAGTATCAATATTCTCCCACTGCAGTATAATAACAGTAATCGTTTATTGCAGGTAATAATACGCCAACAAGTGCCAGTAGAAAGAAGTCGACAATCGAAAGAACAAATATAAAGAATGAAGATAAAGACGTGGCCGCATCCAGTTAAGTACTAACTGGCTGACCAATCAGAGGAAGACAACAGGGTAAGTTGAACCAATCATCATGTATCAATTGCACGTCATAACACGTCATCAAGTACACTGGTAAGGCTCGTGGCCGACAGTAAGCTTTTAAAAAAATAAATTTTTCAAAGGTAAACTGTTCAAACAATTAATTTTTCAAAGGTAAATTGTTCAAAGGTAAATTGTTCAAAAGGTAAATTGTTCAAGAGGTAAATTGTTCAAAAGGTAAATTGTTCAAAAGGTAAATTGTTCAAAAGGTAAATTGTTCAAGAGGTAAATTGTTCAAAAGGTAAATTGTTCAAAAGGTAAATTGTTCAAAAGGTAAATTGTTCAAAAGGTAAATTGTTCAAAAACTGGTAAATTGTTCAAAAGGTAAATTGTTCAAAAGGTAAATTGTTCAAAAGGTAAATTGTTCAAAAGGTAAATTGTTCAAAAGGTAAATGGTTCAAAAGGTAAATTGTTCAAAAGGTAAATTGTTCAAAAGGTAAATTGTTCAAAAGGTAAATTGTTCAAAATGTAAATTGTTCAAAGGGTAAACTGTTCAGATATTTGAACAATTTACCTTTTGAACAATTTACCCTTTGAACAATTTACCTTTTGAACAAATTACCTTTGAACAATTTACCTTTTGAACAATTTACCTTTTGAACAATTTACCTTTTGAACAATTTACCTTTTGAACAATTTACCTTTTGAACAATTTACCAGTTTTTGAACAATTTACCTTTTGAACAATTTACCTTTTGAACAATTTACCTCTTGAACAATTTACCTTTTGAACAATTTACCTTTGAACAATTTACCATCAACAATTTACCATTTTATACCTGGCCCCTTAATTTCTCTTGAAACCTATTATCGTTTTCTAGAAAAAATAAGGCATCATACCTCCGCTGCGCGGTGCTAACGGTCCAAGGCGGGGGCATAAAACTTAGGTTTCAGTGTAGGCTTAGGCTTAGGCTGTGTATTTGGCACAGGCTTGAGCGCTGCGCGCCCAAGCCCATACCAAACACAAAGCCTAAGCCTAAGCCTAAACTGAAAACTAACTCTTAGCCTCATACTAGGCGGTCTCCTTTCCTAAGGTACAGTCTGTGTTCATGACTAAGCCGAAGCCGTACAAACAATGAAAGGGGTATTTGAATTGAAATGGTGGGCTACCAATAGCAATTTTTGAAAACAAACTTTTCGTATTAACTTTTTATCAGCAATACGACAATTTAAATCGGTGACTTAATCGTGACACTTCTCTTGTAAAACTACTCCATTCGGACAACTGATCAAAACCCCTAAAATAGCGTTTCGGACAAATTCGGACAAACGTCGAGTCGGACAACTGAACGCATCCCTATTTGGCTTATTTTTGACTTTTTTGCCCTTTTTTCCCAGACGCACAGTCAAAATCTGATCAATTTTCTGTTCACATGATGATTCTTCAGTCATCGTCTCTCCTTCCACCTTGCTAAATGCAATCATTCCCATCACATCACCCACCTCATTTTCGTTATCATTTTTCACACGTTTTTGTGTTTCCGTGGATGACTGATTTGCATTATCAACGCTCTCCTGAATCACATTCTGACGACCGTTATTATTCGGACAATCACGTTGATAGTGTCCGATCTGTTGACATCCATGACAACGTACAGAATTGTTGCCAACGTTATTTCTCGACTGTGTGTTATTACCAGCCGGTTTCACCTGAGTTTGACTCTGGTTGCGAAAATTCGGTGAATTTGGGTTCACATTATTCGTATTGTTTCGATAGAACTGTGTCTGACCCGAATTCTGCGAATTTCGCTGCTGTGAACCGTTGTTATAGTTATTATTGTTATTCTGACCTCGACCATAACCATAACCATTTTGTTGTTGTTGTTGTTGGTTCCGTTGGTTCCATCCTAAACCCGAACCTCTCCTACAATCATTCGTAGCGTGTGTGTGATTTTCACAATAACGACACCAGGGACGATCTGAACCTTTAGCTGACGGAAATCGACTGTTAACCCCATAACGTGAACTGTTATGATGTTTATGCTTCTGTTGTTCATGCTGATCGTTCAGTTTCGTACCCGTGTTTATTTGAATACGTTCACAGTTCTCCTCCTCCTCAATCGCATCGATCAGGTCAGCGAGACGCGAACTTCCATTCTTGACTTTCTTCACTAAGGCTTTAGCAGCCATTTTTCGAGACTGTGACTCTCGCAGACCTTGACTCATGCGTGTGATTACGACGGTTTCATAGCCGTCTTTTTCCATAGTCAGAAAACAACGTGATTCCAGTTCCACGACATACTGACGCACAGTCTGACCAACTGCTTGATTGCATGTGTGGAATGTACTCTCTCGGATAGCATTACACTGCAAATCACCGAATCGATTATCCAGAAATCTCCACGTTTCATACAAACTTTTGCGAACCGAGTCATGAGCCGACTCGTACATGCGTAGGGCATTACCGGAAAGACAGGCCTTAATATGTAGAAGTGCGATCTTCTCATCTGCTTCCAATATTTCTAGTCGCTGTTTAACCGAATCAGCCCATGAACGATACTTCAGACTGTCCATTCCATCCAGTGTGTCGTACTTATTCGATAATAACTGTAGCTGAGCCATTTTCTGTTGTTGATGTCTCTGTTCTAACATCAAATCAACCCCACTGAATGGAATGCCAGCAGACTGATTATTCACGTACGGTATCTGGTTATGATTGACATTCTGTATATTTTCAGGTACTCGATTCGCCGCCGGATTATTGCCATACCCCGACGCGCGAGTATTATTCATCTGGTGCATCGAATTGTGCCCAACGTTGCCAATCGGATGACCAGTGGCGTACACATTGCCGTTTTCCCCACCTACGATCAACAGGTTATCCATCTGACGTTTCATTTCTTCCCAATTTTTGCGTTGTTGTTCCTTATCAACACCATGTGTGGGCGTACTAGTCCGAATGGGATAATCACTATTTTGAACAGAACAGTCATTCTGAGTAGGTGTCGAATAGATAGATGTTAAAGTCCTATTCGGATCGACTACACCCACATCTGGCTGTCTTGTTGTTGTATAATAGTGCATCATAGCTGCATTGCCAGCCTGCATATTCTTCACCCCATTTCCAACCAACGTACCATGACTGAGCACCTGACTACCACGTTGAGTCATGCTGATACCGGGAAAACGATTATCCGCGGTGTTCATCACATACTCCGCCGTCCTAGTCACCTGCTCAAAATCATCGATTACGCGGGCTGTGGATATGGTCTGAGTCGAATCGAGACTTGGATGCACGCTACTGATAGTCGAATTGGCCATATCTGTCAGCGGCCAACGTTGCTGATTTTGTCTGGGCCAGTCTAAACGTTCAACTTCTTCGTAGACTTTGTGCAAAAATTCTTTCATTTTGGCCAGACAGACTTTATCAGAATCGTTTGCGTTCGTTTTTGATTGCCTGATGTGATCTAGACCGGGTGTCAAACGACATTGTTCTCTCAATGACGTGTAAATCACCTTTCTGTCCGTTGAGTTCACGTGTTTCAATAAACGGCATACTTCTGGCAAACTGATTTTTTCATCATTGCCGTAACCCCAATCATTCACTGTGTGCATACTCATTTTCCCGAGAAATTTATGTGCAGTATCAATTGAACTCCAATATTTGTGCTATATCATGCACTAGTCAGAATCTCGTGTCTCAGCCAGTATTTTAGATTTTCCAATGTTTTTTAGTTATTACCAGAGGTGGTAAACGCTGCAAAGTGGTTACGCCCTTTCTGCGGCACGTAAACCGAGCTGGAATAGAAGAGCCAACTCTTTCAATTTCAAATCGAAAAATATGTTTCAAACAGACACGTATTTCAAAACCAATAAAGGAATCAATTGTTCAATAACTGCCACATACAATTTACTCGATGATGCATAACTTTTCTATTCCAAAAAGTTCGGTTCAAATCGATTTCGAAAACAACTTTTCAAACTGCCACGTTCCCGTAATTACTACGCGCACGACTTAATGTTTCACACGCACGGCAGCCATATTGGTTTTAGGCGAACGCATGCAATACCCAACACAGCATAGGATATAGTGCTGGAGCGCCAGTCACCTAATGCTGGCGTTGCCTATTGTATAACGTTACACTTAGTATCAATATTCTCCCACTGCAGTATAATAACAGTAATCGTTTATTGCAGGTAATAATACGCCAACAAGTGCCAGTAGAAAGAAGTCGACAATCGAAAGAACAAATATAAAGAATGAAGATAAAGACGTGGCCGCATCCAGTTAAGTACTAACTGGCTGACCAATCAGAGGAAGACAACAGGGTAAGTTGAACCAATCATCATGTATCAATTGCACGTCATAACACGTCATCAAGTACACTGGTAAGGCTCGTGGCCGACAGTAAGCTTTTAAAAAAATAAATTTTTCAAAGGTAAACTGTTCAAACAATTAATTTTTCAAAGGTAAATTGTTCAAAGGTAAATTGTTCAAAAGGTAAATTGTTCAAGAGGTAAATTGTTCAAAAGGTAAATTGTTCAAAAGGTAAATTGTTCAAAAGGTAAATTGTTCAAGAGGTAAATTGTTCAAAAGGTAAATTGTTCAAAAGGTAAATTGTTCAAAAGGTAAATTGTTCAAAAGGTAAATTGTTCAAAAACTGGTAAATTGTTCAAAAGGTAAATTGTTCAAAAGGTAAATTGTTCAAAAGGTAAATTGTTCAAAAGGTAAATTGTTCAAAAGGTAAATGGTTCAAAAGGTAAATTGTTCAAAAGGTAAATTGTTCAAAAGGTAAATTGTTCAAAAGGTAAATTGTTCAAAATGTAAATTGTTCAAAGGGTAAACTGTTCAGATATTTGAACAATTTACCTTTTGAACAATTTACCCTTTGAACAATTTACCTTTTGAACAAATTACCTTTGAACAATTTACCTTTTGAACAATTTACCTTTTGAACAATTTACCTTTTGAACAATTTACCTTTTGAACAATTTACCTTTTGAACAATTTACCAGTTTTTGAACAATTTACCTTTTGAACAATTTACCTTTTGAACAATTTACCTCTTGAACAATTTACCTTTTGAACAATTTACCTTTGAACAATTTACCATCAACAATTTACCATTTTATACCTGGCCCCTTAATTTCTCTTGAAACCTATTATCGTTTTCTAGAAAAAATAAGGCATCATACCTCCGCTGCGCGGTGCTAACGGTCCAAGGCGGGGGCATAAAACTTAGGTTTCAGTGTAGGCTTAGGCTTAGGCTGTGTATTTGGCACAGGCTTGAGCGCTGCGCGCCCAAGCCCATACCAAACACAAAGCCTAAGCCTAAGCCTAAACTGAAAACTAACTCTTAGCCTCATACTAGGCGGTCTCCTTTCCTAAGGTACAGTCTGTGTTCATGACTAAGCCGAAGCCGTACAAACAATGAAAGGGGTATTTGAATTGAAATGGTGGGCTACCAATAGCAATTTTTGAAAACAAACTTTTCGTATTAACTTTTTATCAGCAATACGACAATTTAAATCGGTGACTTAATCGTGACACTTCTCTTGTAAAACTACTCCATTCGGACAACTGATCAAAACCCCTAAAATAGCGTTTCGGACAAATTCGGACAAACGTCGAGTCGGACAACTGAACGCATCCCTATTTCCTCACTAACTCAACTCACCTCACCTCATCTCATCGCTTATTCACTCACACACTCACTAACTCACTCGCTCATTCACATTAACACACTCATTCACTTAATCACTCATTCACTCACTCATTCACTCACGAATTCACTCACTCACCCACTCATTCATTAACTCAGTCACCTCACTCTTTCACTCACTTATTCACTCACTCACTCATTCACTTCGTGGCTCGGCGAGACCTCCATGTGAGAATCGAAGGTTTTTTGGTACTTTATTCACCGTATGCGTGTCAAAAAATAAAATAAATTTTATGTCAACTGACAATTTGACAAAACAGATATAATGACCGTATTAACTTTTCAATTGTGCATCCTAAACGCTGTTGAAACCAAGGATTACGGATAAATAGACACTGAATGTATATGAGTCGTCGATTCATAAATTTTTTTTCACCGCACAGTAAAATGTTAAGGGGGATTTCTACTATCCAACCTAACAAACTTCATTAGCTATTAGTTTCATTCATCCTGTTTCATTGTATAAGTATATGTAGTTACCTTGTTTATAATACTAAAGGGTGGGACAAAAAAAACATACGATTTTGAACGTTAATAACTCGAACTCGAGTTGTTTATAACAACCGATTCAATCGTTCTTGTTCTCATTAGGAGACCTATATTTTAACTTAAATGCCCTCCGATTTTAGTCTTGTTTTAGAGAGCTGCTCTCAAGTTACAAGGGGAAAAGGAGAACAGGAGAAAACCCCAAAAGTCGTGTTTTTTTGGATGAAAAAAAACGGATTTTTTTTGGTTTAACAAAATGGTTTTGTTCGGCAACGAATTTCTAAATTCGAAAAGTTCCATAAGGGAAATAGAGTTAACTGAGCTAAATTCTAACTTGGGACTCTGGAATTCCATATTAAGTGCTTGGAAAAAAATCATGGCAAATGTCATAGCCAAATTTAACCCTGAGCCCGGGCTTTGGTGGTTCAGGAAAATCGAGCGTGCCATTCATTTATCTTTGATCAACAAAGCTTAACTAACTGTTGTTTGATGCATTTCATTTATTAATGAACTCTAATACTCCGTTCACAGTTTTTAAAACACAATAGCCCATGCATTTCGATCACTTTTTCGCTAAAAATACACGATTTTAAAACTTTCTTCTGTAACTTTAGGGCAACTCCATGAAACACGACTAAAAACAGAAGGAATTTAAGTTGAAATATCGGCTTTCAAATGAGAGCAAAAACAATAAAATTGGTTGCTTTATAGATCGAGTTATTAACGTTCAAAATCGTATGGTTTTTTTGGCCCACCCTGTATTTACATTTATTATATATAGTTACATAGTTCCTTTCAGTGAAACTCAAGTGAACCCTAAGTTCTACACTGATGTCGTCTTATCATTAGACACTATAATGTCTCACTGAGACATGAGCTATGAATCATTCAATGTTACGTAAGATCCGTTTCATAACGGTGGATTAGTGAACAGTCAATGTTTCGTTGCTGTATCGGTGCTCAGACCGACTAACGACTGACCCGACTAACGACTAATGCAGTCAGCTGGTGTTCCAGCAATATCTGATTTAGCAGATAACGAATGTGAAACTTTCCACAATTTGCAACGCAACTGACATTAACCAAATGCTAGGGCATTTGGTTCTATAGACAAGTACTCCATGCAGTGGGCGTCTTGTCCCAAGGGAGAATCACTCCCATAACAAAAATAACGGTAAATACGTGTTACACAGAAAAATAAATATTATGGCAGCAGACAACCCGACATAACAGATCTATTGACCGCTGTAACTTTTCAATCGTGCATCATAACCACTGTTGAAATCAAGGAACACGGATAAATAGACCCTTAATGTATGAGAGTCGTCGATTCATCGAACTCTATTCACCACACGCGTGTTACACAGTAAATAAATATTATGGCAGCTGACAAATCGACATAACAGATCCAATGACCGCTGTAACTTTTCAATTGTGCATCTTAACCACTGTTGAAACCAAGGAACACGGATAAATAGACCCTTAATGAATGGGAGTCGTCGATTCATCGAACTTTATTCATCGCACGCGTGTTGCACAGTAAAATTAAAGTTATGGCAGCTGATAACTTGACTTAACAGATCTAATGACTGTTGTAACTTTTCAATTTTGCATCATAATCGCTGTTGAAACCAAGGAAAACGGTTAAATAGACACTTAATGTATGGGAGTCGTCGATTCATCGAACTTTATTCACCGCACGCGTGTCGCACAGTAAAAGAAAGGTTATGGCAGCTGATAAATCGACATAACAGATCTAATGACCGCTGTAACTTTTCAATCGTGCATCATAACCGCTGTTGAAACCAAGGAACACGGATAAATAGACCCTTAATGTATGGGAGTCGTCGATTCACCGAACTTTATTCACCGCACGCCTGTCGCACAATAAAATAAAAGTTATGGCAGCTGACAATTCGACATAACAAATCTAATGACCATTGTAACTTTTCATTCGTGCATCATAACCACTTTTGAAACCAAGAAACATGGATAAATAGATCCTTAATGTATGAGAGTCGTCAATTCACCGAACTTTATTCACCGCACGCGTGTCGGACAGTAAAATAAAAATTATGGCCGCTGAAAAATCGACATGACAGATCTAATGACCACTGTAACTTTTCAATCGTGCATGATAACCGCTGTTGAAACCAAGGAACACGGATAAATAGACCCTTTATGTACAGTATGGGAATCGTTGATTCATCGAACTTTATTCACCGCACGCGTGACGCACAGTAAAAGAAAGGTTATGGCAGCTGACAAATCGACATAACAGATTTAATGACCGCTGTAACTTTTCAATCGTGCATCATAACCGCTGTTGAAACCAAGGAACACGGATAAATAGACCCTTAATGTATAGGAGTCGTCGATTCATCGAACTTTATTCACCGCACGCGTGTCGCACAAAAAATAAGAATTATGGCAGCTGAAAAACCGACATGACACATCTAATGACCGCTGTAACTTTTCAATCGTGCATCGTAACCGCTGTTGAAACCAAGGAACACGGATAAATAGACCCTTAATGTATGGGAGTCGTCGATTCACCGAACTTTATTCACCGCACGCGTGTCGCACAGTAAAACAAAAGGTATGGCAACTGAAAAATTGACATGACAAATCTAATGACCATTGTAACTTTTCATTCGTGCATCATAACCACTTTTGAAACCAAGAAACATGGATAAATAGATCCTTAATGTATGAGAGTCGTCAATTCACCGAACTTTATTCACCGCACGCGTGTCGGACAGTAAAATAAAACTTTTGGCCGCTGAAAAATCGACATGACAGATCTAATGACCACTGTAACTTTTCAATCGTGCAACATAACCGCTGTTGATACCAAGGAACACGGATAAATAGACTCTTTATGTATGGGAGTCGTCGATTCATCGAACTTTATTCGCCGCACGCGTGTCGCACAGTAAAATAAAAGTTATGGCAGCTGAAAAATCGACAAAACAGATCTAATGTCAATTTTAACTTTTCAATCATGCATCATAACCGCTGTTGAAACCAAGGAACACATATAAATAGACAATTGATGTATGGGAGTCGTCGATTCATCGAACTTTATTCACCGCACGCGTGTCGCACAGTAAAATAAAAGTTATGGCAGCTGAAAAATCGACATGACAGATATAATGACCGTTGTAACTTTTCATTTGTGCATCATAACCGCTTTTGAAATCAAGGAACATGAATAAATAGACCATTAATGTATGGGAATTGTCCATTCATCGAACTTTATTCACCGCACGCGTGTTGCACAGTGAATTAAAAGTTATGGCAGCCGATAACTTGACTTAACAGATCTAATGACCGTTGTAACTTTCCCATTGTGCGTCATAACCGCTGTTGAAACCAATGAAAACTGTTAAATAGACACTTAATGTATGGGAGTCGTCGATTCACCGAACTTTATTCACCGCACGCGTGTCGCACAATAAAATAAAGTTATGGCAGCAGAAAAATTTACATGACAGATCTAATGACCGTTGTAACTTTTCATTTGTTCATCATAACCGCTGTTGAAACCAAGGAAAACTGTTAAATAGACACTTAATGTATGGGAGTCGTCGATTCACCGAACTTTATTCACCGCACGCGTGTCGCACAATAAAATAAAGTTATGGCAGCAGAAAAATTTACATGACAGATCTAATGACCATTGTAACTTTTCATTCGTGCATCATAACCACTTTTGAAACCAAGGAACATGGATAAATAGACCTATAATGTATGGGAGTCATCAATTCACCGAACTTTATTCACCGCACGCGTGTCGCACAGTAAAACAAAAATTATGGCCGCTGAAAACTTGACATAACAGATCTAATGACCTTTGTAACTTTTCATTTGTGCATCATAACCGCTTTTGAAATCAAGGAACATGAATAAATGGACCTATAATGTATGGGAGTCATCAATTCACCGAACTTTATTCACCGCACGCGTGTCGCACAGTAAAACAAAAAATATGGCCGCTGACAACTTGACATAACAGATCAAATGACCGTTGTAACTTTTCATTTGTGCATCATAACCGCTTTTGAAAACAAGGAACATGAATAAATAGACCCTTAATGTATGGGAGTCATCGATTCACCGAACTTTATTCACCGCACGCGTGTTGCACAGTAAAATAAAATTTATGGCAGCCGATAGCTTGACTTAACAGATCTAATGACCGTTGTAACTTTTCTATTGTGCATCATAACCGCTGTTGAAACTAAGGAAAACGGTTAAATAGACACTTAATGTATGGGAGTCATCGATTCATCGAACTTTATTCTCCGCACGCGTGTCGCACAGTGAAAAAAAGGTTATGGCAGCTGACTAATCGACATAACAGATCTAATGACCGCTGTAACTTTTCAATCGTGCATCATAACCGCTGTTGAAACCAAGGAACACATAGAAATAGACCCTTTATGTATGGGAATCGTTGATTCATCGAACTTTATTCACCGCACGCGTGACGCACAGTAAAAGAAAGGTTATGGCAGCTGACAAATCGACATAACAGATTTTTCGTGACCGCTGTAACTTTTCAATCGTGCATCATAACCGCTGTTGAAACCAAGGAACAGAGATAAATAGACCCTTAATGTATGGGAGTCGTCGATTCATCGAACTTTATTCACCGCACGCCTGTCGCACAATAAAATAAAAGTTATGGCAGCTGACAATTCGACATAACAAATCTAATGACCATTGAAACTTTTCATTTGTGCATCATAACCACTTTTGAAACCAAGAAACATGGATAAATAGATCCTTAATGTATGAGAGTCGTCAATTCACCGAACTTTATTCACCGCACGCGTGTCGGACAGTAAAATAAAAATTTTGGCCGCTGAAAAATCGACATGACAGATCTAATGACCACTGTAACTTTTCAATCGTGCATCATAACCGCTGTTGATACCAAGGAACACGGATAAATAGACTCTTTATGTATGGGAGTCGTCGATTCATCGAACTTTATTCGCCGCACGCGTGTCGCACAGTAAAATAAAAGTTATGGCAGCTGAAAAATCGACAAAACAGATCTAATGTCAATTTTAACTTTTCAATCATGCATCATAACCGCTGTTGAAACCAAGGAACACATATAAATAGACAATTGATGTATGGGAATCGTTGATTCATCGAACTTTATTCACCGCACGCGTGTCGCACAGTAAAAGAAAGGTTATGGCAGCTGACAAATCGACATAACAGATTTAATGACCGCTGTAACTTTCCAATCGTGCATCATAACCGCTGTTGAAACCAAGGAACACGGATAAATAGACTCTTTATGTATGGGAGTCGTCGATTCATCGAACTTTATTCGCTGCACGCGTGTCGCACAGTAAAATAAAAGTTATGGCAGCTGAAAAATTGACATAACAGATCTAATGTCAATTTTAACTTTTCAATCATGCATCATAACCGCTGTTGAAACCAAGGAACACATATAAATAGACAATTGATGTATGGGAGTCGTCGATTCATCGAACTTTATTCACCGCACGCGTGTCGCACAGTAAAATAAAAGTTATGGCAGCTGAAAAATCGACATGACAGATATAATGACCGTTGTAACTTTTCATTTGTGCATCATAACCGCTTTTGAAATCAAGGAACATAAATAAATAGACCATTAATGTATGGGAATTGTCCATTCATCGAACTTTATTCACCGCACGCGTGTTGCACAGTGAATTAAAAGTTATGGCAGCCGATAACTTGACTTAACAGATCTAATGACCGTTGTAACTTTTCCATTGTGCGTCATAACCGCTGTTGAAACCAAGGAAAACTGTTAAATAGACCCTTAATGTATGGGAGTCGTCGATTCACCGAACTTTATTCACCGCACGCGTGTCGCACAATACAATAAAAGTTATGGCAGCTGACAACTTGACATAACAGATCTAATGACCGTTGTAACTTTTCAGTTGTTCATGATAACCGCTGTTGAAACCAAGGAACACGGATAAATAGACCCTTTATGTATGGGAATCGTCGATTCATCGAACTTTATTCACCGCACGTGTGTCGCACTCTAAAATAAAAGTTATGGCAGCTGAAAAATCTACATAACAGATCTAGTGTCCATTTTAACTTTTCAATCGTGCATCATAACCGCTGTTGAAACCAAGGAACACATATAAATAGACACTTAATGTATGGGAGTCGTCGATTCACCGAACTTTATTCACCGCAGGCGTGTCGCACAATAAAATAAGAGTTATGGCAGCAGAAAAATTTACATGACAGATCTAATGACCATTGTAACTTTTCATTCGTGCATCATAACCACTTTTGAAACCAAGGAACATGGATAAATAGACCCTTAATGTATGGGAGTCGTTAATTCACCGAACTTTATTCACCGCACGCGTGTCGCACAGTAAAATAAAAATTATGGGTGCTAACAACTCGACATAACAGATCTAATGACCGTTGTAACTTTTCATTTGTGCGTCATAATCGTTTTTGAAATCAAGGAACATGAATAAATAGACCCTTAATGTATGGGAGTCGTCGATTCATCGAACTTTATTCACCGCACGCGTGTCGCACTCTAAAATAAAAGTTATGGCGGCTGAAAAATCGACATAACAGATCTAGTGTCCATTTTAACTTTTCAATCGTGCATCATAACCGCTGTTGAAACCAAGGAACACATATAAATAGACACTTAATGTATGGGAGTCGTCGATTCACCGAACTTTATTCACCGCAGGCGTGTCGCACAATAAAATAAGAGTTATGTCAGCAGAAAAGTTTACATGACAGATCTAATGACCATTGTAACTTTTCATTCGTGCATCATAACCACTTTTGAAACCAAGGAACATGGATAAATAGACCCTTAATGTATGGGAGTCATCAATTCACCGAACTTTATTCACCGCACGCATGTCGCACAGTAAAACAAAAATTATGGCCGCTGACAACTTGACATAACAGATCTAATGACCATTGTAACTTTTCAGTTGTTCATCATAACCGCTGTTGAAACCAAGGAACACATGTAAATAGACCCTTAATGTATGGGAGTCGTCGATTCATCGAACTTTATTCACCGCACGCGTGTCGCACAGTAAAATAAAAGTTATGGCAGCTGAAAAATCGACATGACAGATATAATGACCGTTGTAACTTTTCATTTGTGCATCATAACCGCTTTTGAAATCAAGGAACATGAATAAAAAAACCCTTAATGTATGGGAGTCGTCAATTCACCGAACTTTGTTCACCGCACGCGTGTCGCACAATAAAATAAAAGTTATGGCAGCTGACAACTTGACATAACAGATCTAATGACCGTTGTAACTTTTCATTCGTGCATCATAACCACTTTTGAAACCAAGGAACATGGATAAATAGACCCTTATTGTATGGGAGCCATCAATTCACCGAACTTTATTCACCGCACGCGTGTCGCACAGTAAAACAAAAATTATGGCCGCTGACAACTTGACATAACAGATCTAATGACCATTGTAACTTTTCAGTTGTTTATCATAACCGCTGTTGAAACCAAGGAACACATATAAATAGACCCTTAATGTATGGGAGTCTTCGATTCATCTAACTTTATTCACCGCACGCGTGTCGCACAGTAAAATAAATATTATGGCAGCTGAAAACTCGATATGACAGATATAATGACCGTTGTAACTTTTCATTTGTGCATCATAACCGCTTTTGAAATCAAGGAACATGAATAAAAAAACCCTTAATGTATGGGAGTCGTCAATTCACCGAACTTTGTTCACCGCACGCGTGTCGCACAAAAAAATAAAAGTTATGGCAGCTGACAACTTGACATAACAGATCTAATGACCGTTGTAACTTTTCATTCGTGCATCATAACCACTTTTGAAACCAAGGAACATGGATAAATAGACCCTTTATGTATGGGAATCGTCGATTCATCGAACTTTATTCACCGCACGTGTGTCGCACTCTAAAATAAAAGTTATGGCCGCTGACAACTTGACATAACAGATCTAATGACCATTGTAACTTTTCAGTTGTTTATCATAACCGCTGTTGAAACCAAGGAACACATATAAATAGACCCTTAATGTATGGGAGTCTTCGATTCATCGAACTTTATTCACCGCACGCGTGTCGCACAGTAAAATAAATATTATGGCAGCTGAAAACTCGATATGACAGATATAATGACCGTTGTAACTTTTCATTTGTGCATCATAACCACTTTTGAAATCAAGGAACATGAATAAAAAAACCCTTAATGTATGGGAGTCGTCAATTCACCGAACTTTGTTCACCGCACGCGTGTCGCACAAAAAAATAAAAGTTATGGCAGCTGACAACTTGACATAACAGATCTAATGACCGTTGTAACTTTTCATTCGTGCATCATAACCACTTTTGAAACCAAGGAACATGGATAAATAGACCCTTAATGTATGGGAGCCATCAATTCACCGAACTTTATTCACCGCACGCGTGTCGCACAGTAAAACAAAAATTATGGCCGCTGACAACTTGACATAACAGATCTAATGACCATTGTAACTTTTCAGTTGTTTATCATAACCGCTGTTGAAACCAAGGAACACATATAAATAGACCCTTAATGTATGGGAGTCTTCGATTCATCGAACTTTATTCACCGCACGCGTGTCGCACAGTAAAATAAATGTTATGGCAGCTGAAAACTCGATATGACAGATATAATGACCGTTGTAACTTTTCATTTGTGCATCATAACCGCTTTTGAAATCAAGGAACATGAATAAATAGACCCTTAATGTATGGGAGTCGTCAATTCACCGAACTTTATTCACCGCATGCGTGTCGCACAGTAAAATAAATGTTATGGCAGCTGACAACTTGACATAACAGATCTAATGACCGTTGTAACTTTTTATTCGTGCATCATAACCACTTTTGAAACCAAGGAACATGGATAAATAGACCCTTAATGTATGGGAGTCATCAATTCACCGAACTTTATTCACCGCACGCGTGTCGCACAATAAAATAAAAGTTATGGCAGCTGACAACTTGACATAACAGATCTAATGACCTTTGTAACTTTTCATTTGTGCATCATAACCGCTTTTGAAATCAAGGAACATGAATAAATAGACCCTTAATGTATGGGAGTCGTCAATTCACCGAACTTTATTCACTGCACGCGTGTCGCACAATAAAATAAAAGTTATGGCAGCTGACAACTTGACATAACAGATCAAATGACCGTTGTAACTTTTCATTTGTGCATCATAACCGCTTTTGAAAACAAGGAACATGAATAAATAGACCCTTAATGTATGGGAGTCATCGATTCACCGAACTTTATTCACCGCACGCGTGTTGCACAGTAAAATAAAATTTATGGCAGCCGATAGCTTGACTTAACAGATCTAATGACCGTTGTAACTTTTCTATTGTGCATCATAACCGCTGTTGAAACTAAGGAAAACGGTTAAATAGACACTTAATGTATGGGAGTCATCGATTCATCGAACTTTATTCTCCGCACGCGTGTCGCACAGTGAAAAAAAGGTTATGGCAGCTGACAAATCGACATAACAGATCTAATGACCGCTGTAACTTTTCAATCGTGCATCATAACCGCTGTTGAAACCAAGGAACACATAGAAATAGACCCTTTATGTATGGGAATCGTTGATTCATCGAACTTTATTCACCGCACGCGTGACGCACAGTAAAAGAAAGGTTATGGCAGCTGACAAATCGACATAACAGATTTTTCGTGACCGCTGTAACTTTTCAATCGTGCATCATAACCGCTGTTGAAACCAAGGAACAGAGATAAATAGACCCTTAATGTATGGGAGTCGTCGATTCATCGAACTTTATTCACCGCACGCCTGTCGCACAATAAAATAAAAGTTATGGCAGCTGACAATTCGACATAACAAATCTAATGACCATTGTAACTTTTCATTCGTGCATCATAACCACTTTTGAAACCAAGAAACATGGATAAATAGATCCTTAATGTATGAGAGTCGTCAATTCACCGAACTTTATTCACCGCACGCGTGTCGGACAGTAAAATAAAAATTATGGCCGCTGAAAAATCGACATGACAGATCTAATGACCACTGTAACTTTTTAATCGTGCATGATAACCGCTGTTGAAACCAAGGAACACGGATAAATAGACCCTTTATGTATGGGAATCGTTGATTCATCGAACTTTATTCACCGCACGCGTGACGCACAGTAAAAGAAAGGTTATGGCAGCTGACGAATCGACATAACAGATTTAATGACCGCTGTAACTTTCCAATCGTGCATCATAACCGCTGTTGAAAGCAAGGAACACGGATAAATAGACCCTTAATGTATGGGAGTCGTCGATTCATCGAACTTTATTCACCGCAAGCGTGTCGCACAGTAAAATAAAGGGTATGGCAACTGAAAAATTGACATGACAGATCTAATGACCATTGTAACTTTTCATTCGTGCATCATAACCACTTTTGAAACCAAGAAACAAGGATAAATAGATCCTTAATGTATGAGAGTCGTCAATTCACCGAACTTTATTCACCGCACGCGTGTCGGACAGTAAAATAAAAATTAAGGCCGCTGAAAAATCGAAATGACAGATCTAATGACCACTGTAACTTTTCAATCGTGCATGATAACCGCTGTTGAAACCAAGGAACACGGATAAATAGACCCTTTACGTATGGGAATCGTTGATTCATCGAACTTTATTCACCGCACGCGTGACGCACAGTAAAAGAAAGGTTATGGCAGCTGACAAATCGACATAACAGATTTAATGACCGCTGTAACTTTCCAATCGTGCATCATAACCGCTGTTGAAACCAAGGAACACGGATAAATAGACTCTTTATGTATGGGAGTCGTCGATTCATCGAACTTTATTCGCTGCACGCGTGTCGCACAGTAAAATTAAAGTTATGGCAGCTGAAAAATTGACATAACAGATCTAATGTCAATTTTAACTTTTCAATCATGCATCATAACCGCTGTTGAAACCAAGGAACACATATAAATAGACCCTTTACGTATGGGAATCGTTGATTCATCGAACTTTATTCACCGCACGCGTGTCGCACAAAAAAATAAAAGTTATGGCAGCTGACAACTTGACATAACAGATCTAATGACCATTGTAACTTTTCAGTTGTTTATCATAACCGCTGTTGAAACCAAGGAACACATATAAATAGACCCTTAATGTATGGGAGTCTTCGATTCATCGAACTTTATTCACCGCACGCGTGTCGCACAGTAAAATAAATGTTATGGCAGCTGAAAACTCGATATGACAGATATAATGACCGTTGTAACTTTTCATTTGTGCATCATAACCGCTTTTGAAATCAAGGAACATGAATAAAAAAACCCTTAATGTATGGGAGTCGTCAATTCACCGAACTTTGTTCACCGCACGCGTGTCGCACAAAAAAATAAAAGTTATGGCAGCTGACAACTTGACATAACAGATCTAATGACCGTTGTAACTTTTCATTCGTGCATCATAACCACTTTTGAAACCAAGGAACATGGATAAATAGACCCTTTATGTATGGGAATCGTCGATTCATCGAACTTTATTCACCGCACGTGTGTCGCACTCTAAAATAAAAGTTATGGCCGCTGACAACTTGACATAACAGATCTAATGACCATTGTAACTTTTCAGTTGTTTATCATAACCGCTGTTGAAACCAAGGAACACATATAAATAGACCCTTAATGTATGGGAGTCTTCGATTCATCGAACTTTATTCACCGCACGCGTGTCGCACAGTAAAATAAATATTATGGCAGCTGAAAACTCGATATGACAGATATAATGACCGTTGTAACTTTTCATTTGTGCATCATAACCGCTTTTGAAATCAAGGAACATGAATAAAAAAACCCTTAATGTATGGGAGTCGTCAATTCACCGAACTTTGTTCACCGCACGCGTGTCGCACAAAAAAATAAAAGTTATGGCAGCTGACAACTTGACATAACAGATCTAATGACCGTTGTAACTTTTCATTCGTGCATCATAACCACTTTTGAAACCAAGGAACATGGATAAATAGACCCTTAATGTATGGGAGCCATCAATTCACCGAACTTTATTCACCGCACGCGTGTCGCACAGTAAAACAAAAATTATGGCCGCTGACAACTTGACATAACAGATCTAATGACCATTGTAACTTTTCAGTTGTTTATCATAACCGCTGTTGAAACCAAGGAACACATATAAATAGACCCTTAATGTATGGGAGTCTTCGATTCATCGAACTTTATTCACCGCACGCGTGTCGCACAGTAAAATAAATGTTATGGCAGCTGAAAACTCGATATGACAGATATAATGACCGTTGTAACTTTTCATTTGTGCATCATAACCGCTTTTGAAATCAAGGAACATGAATAAATAGACCCTTAATGTATGGGAGTCGTCAATTCACCGAACTTTATTCACCGCATGCGTGTCGCACAGTAAAATAAATGTTATGGCAGCTGACAACTTGACATAACAGATCTAATGACCGTTGTAACTTTTTATTCGTGCATCATAACCACTTTTGAAACCAAGGAACATGGATAAATAGACCCTTAATGTATGGGAGTCATCAATTCACCGAACTTTATTCACCGCACGCGTGTCGCACAATAAAATAAAAGTTATGGCAGCTGACAACTTGACATAACAGATCTAATGACCTTTGTAACTTTTCATTTGTGCATCATAACCGCTTTTGAAATCAAGGAACATGAATAAATAGACCCTTAATGTATGGGAGTCGTCAATTCACCGAACTTTATTCACTGCACGCGTGTCGCACAATAAAATAAAAGTTATGGCAGCTGACAACTTGACATAACAGATCAAATGACCGTTGTAACTTTTCATTTGTGCATCATAACCGCTTTTGAAAACAAGGAACATGAATAAATAGACCCTTAATGTATGGGAGTCATCGATTCACCGAACTTTATTCACCGCACGCGTGTTGCACAGTAAAATAAAATTTATGGCAGCCGATAGCTTGACTTAACAGATCTAATGACCGTTGTAACTTTTCTATTGTGCATCATAACCGCTGTTGAAACTAAGGAAAACGGTTAAATAGACACTTAATGTATGGGAGTCATCGATTCATCGAACTTTATTCTCCGCACGCGTGTCGCACAGTGAAAAAAAGGTTATGGCAGCTGCAAATCGACATAACAGATCTAATGACCGCTGTAACTTTTCAATCGTGCATCATAACCGCTGTTGAAACCAAGGAACACATAGAAATAGACCCTTTATGTATGGGAATCGTTGATTCATCGAACTTTATTCACCGCACGCGTGACGCACAGTAAAAGAAAGGTTATGGCAGCTGACAAATCGACATAACAGATTTTTCGTGACCGCTGTAACTTTTCAATCGTGCATCATAACCGCTGTTGAAACCAAGGAACAGAGATAAATAGACCCTTAATGTATGGGAGTCGTCGATTCATCGAACTTTATTCACCGCACGCCTGTCGCACAATAAAATAAAAGTTATGGCAGCTGACAATTCGACATAACAAATCTAATGACCATTGTAACTTTTCATTCGTGCATCATAACCACTTTTGAAACCAAGAAACATGGATAAATAGATCCTTAATGTATGAGAGTCGTCAATTCACCGAACTTTATTCACCGCACGCGTGTCGGACAGTAAAATAAAAATTATGGCCGCTGAAAAATCGACATGACAGATCTAATGACCACTGTAACTTTTTAATCGTGCATGATAACCGCTGTTGAAACCAAGGAACACGGATAAATAGACCCTTTATGTATGGGAATCGTTGATTCATCGAACTTTATTCACCGCACGCGTGACGCACAGTAAAAGAAAGGTTATGGCAGCTGACGAATCGACATAACAGATTTAATGACCGCTGTAACTTTCCAATCGTGCATCATAACCGCTGTTGAAAGCAAGGAACACGGATAAATAGACCCTTAATGTATGGGAGTCGTCGATTCATCGAACTTTATTCACCGCAAGCGTGTCGCACAGTAAAATAAAGGGTATGGCAACTGAAAAATTGACATGACAGATCTAATGACCATTGTAACTTTTCATTCGTGCATCATAACCACTTTTGAAACCAAGAAACAAGGATAAATAGATCCTTAATGTATGAGAGTCGTCAATTCACCGAACTTTATTCACCGCACGCGTGTCGGACAGTAAAATAAAAATTAAGGCCGCTGAAAAATCGAAATGACAGATCTAATGACCACTGTAACTTTTCAATCGTGCATGATAACCGCTGTTGAAACCAAGGAACACGGATAAATAGACCCTTTACGTATGGGAATCGTTGATTCATCGAACTTTATTCACCGCACGCGTGACGCACAGTAAAAGAAAGGTTATGGCAGCTGACAAATCGACATAACAGATTTAATGACCGCTGTAACTTTCCAATCGTGCATCATAACCGCTGTTGAAACCAAGGAACACGGATAAATAGACTCTTTATGTATGGGAGTCGTCGATTCATCGAACTTTATTCGCTGCACGCGTGTCGCACAGTAAAATTAAAGTTATGGCAGCTGAAAAATTGACATAACAGATCTAATGTCAATTTTAACTTTTCAATCATGCATCATAACCGCTGTTGAAACCAAGGAACACATATAAATAGACAATTGATGTATGGGAGTCGTCAATTCACCGAACTTTGTTCACCGCACGCGTGTCGCACAAAAAAATAAAAGTTATGGCAGCTGACAACTTGACATAACAGATCTAATGACCGTTGTAACTTTTCATTCGTGCATCATAACCACTTTTGAAACCAAGGAACATGGATAAATAGACCCTTTATGTATGGGAATCGTCGATTCATCGAACTTTATTCACCGCACGTGTGTCGCACTCTAAAATAAAAGTTATGGCCGCTGACAACTTGACATAACAGATCTAATGACCATTGTAACTTTTCAGTTGTTTATCATAACCGCTGTTGAAACCAAGGAACACATATAAATAGACCCTTAATGTATGGGAGTCTTCGATTCATCGAACTTTATTCACCGCACGCGTGTCGCACAGTAAAATAAATATTATGGCAGCTGAAAACTCGATATGACAGATATAATGACCGTTGTAACTTTTCATTTGTGCATCATAACCGCTTTTGAAATCAAGGAACATGAATAAAAAAACCCTTAATGTATGGGAGTCGTCAATTCACCGAACTTTGTTCACCGCACGCGTGTCGCACAAAAAAATAAAAGTTATGGCAGCTGACAACTTGACATAACAGATCTAATGACCGTTGTAACTTTTCATTCGTGCATCATAACCACTTTTGAAACCAAGGAACATGGATAAATAGACCCTTAATGTATGGGAGCCATCAATTCACCGAACTTTATTCACCGCACGCGTGTCGCACAGTAAAACAAAAATTATGGCCGCTGACAACTTGACATAACAGATCTAATGACCATTGTAACTTTTCAGTTGTTTATCATAACCGCTGTTGAAACCAAGGAACACATATAAATAGACCCTTAATGTATGGGAGTCTTCGATTCATCGAACTTTATACACCGCACGCGTGTCGCACAGTAAAATAAATGTTATGGCAGCTGAAAACTCGATATGACAGATATAATGACCGTTGTAACTTTTCATTTGTGCATCATAACCGCTTTTGAAATCAAGGAACATGAATAAATAGACCCTTAATGTATGGGAGTCGTCAATTCACCGAACTTTATTCACCGCATGCGTGTCGCACAGTAAAATAAATGTTATGGCAGCTGACAACTTGACATAACAGATCTAATGACCGTTGTAACTTTTTATTCGTGCATCATAACCACTTTTGAAACCAAGGAACATGGATAAATAGACCCTTAATGTATGGGAGTCATCAATTCACCGAACTTTATTCACCGCACGCGTGTCGCACAATAAAATAAAAGTTATGGCAGCTGACAACTTGACATAACAGATCTAATGACCTTTGTAACTTTTCATTTGTGCATCATAACCGCTTTTGAAATCAAGGAACATGAATAAATAGACCCTTAATGTATGGGAGTCGTCAATTCACCGAACTTTATTCACTGCACGCGTGTCGCACAATAAAATAAAAGTTATGGCAGCTGACAACTTGACATAACAGATCAAATGACCGTTGTAACTTTTCATTTGTGCATCATAACCGCTTTTGAAAACAAGGAACATGAATAAATAGACCCTTAATGTATGGGAGTCATCGATTCACCGAACTTTATTCACCGCACGCGTGTTGCACAGTAAAATAAAATTTATGGCAGCCGATAGCTTGACTTAACAGATCTAATGACCGTTGTAACTTTTCTATTGTGCATCATAACCGCTGTTGAAACTAAGGAAAACGGTTAAATAGACACTTAATGTATGGGAGTCATCGATTCATCGAACTTTATTCTCCGCACG
Organism: Daptonema setosum; assembly: GCA_964036265.1. NCBI lineage: Eukaryota > Metazoa > Nematoda > Chromadorea > Monhysterida > Xyalidae > Daptonema > Daptonema setosum. The sequence goes on from OZ038448.1 coordinate 15,936,564, forward strand.
CGTGTCGCACAGTGAAAAAAAGGTTATGGCAGCTGACAAATCGACATAACAGATCTAATGACCGCTGTAACTTTTCAATCGTGCATCATAACCGCTGTTGAAACCAAGGAACACATAGAAATAGACCCTTTATGTATGGGAATCGTTGATTCATCGAACTTTATTCACCGCACGCGTGACGCACAGTAAAAGAAAGGTTATGGCAGCTGACAAATCGACATAACAGATTTTTCGTGACCGCTGTAACTTTTCAATCGTGCATCATAACCGCTGTTGAAACCAAGGAACAGAGATAAATAGACCCTTAATGTATGGGAGTCGTCGATTCATCGAACTTTATTCACCGCACGCCTGTCGCACAATAAAATAAAAGTTATGGCAGCTGACAATTCGACATAACAAATCTAATGACCATTGTAACTTTTCATTCGTGCATCATAACCACTTTTGAAACCAAGAAACATGGATAAATAGATCCTTAATGTATGAGAGTCGTCAATTCACCGAACTTTATTCACCGCACGCGTGTCGGACAGTAAAATAAAAATTATGGCCGCTGAAAAATCGACATGACAGATCTAATGACCACTGTAACTTTTTAATCGTGCATGATAACCGCTGTTGAAACCAAGGAACACGGATAAATAGACCCTTTATGTATGGGAATCGTTGATTCATCGAACTTTATTCACCGCACGCGTGACGCACAGTAAAAGAAAGGTTATGGCAGCTGACGAATCGACATAACAGATTTAATGACCGCTGTAACTTTCCAATCGTGCATCATAACCGCTGTTGAAAGCAAGGAACACGGATAAATAGACCCTTAATGTATGGGAGTCGTCGATTCATCGAACTTTATTCACCGCAAGCGTGTCGCACAGTAAAATAAAGGGTATGGCAACTGAAAAATTGACATGACAGATCTAATGACCATTGTAACTTTTCATTCGTGCATCATAACCACTTTTGAAACCAAGAAACAAGGATAAATAGATCCTTAATGTATGAGAGTCGTCAATTCACCGAACTTTATTCACCGCACGCGTGTCGGACAGTAAAATAAAAATTAAGGCCGCTGAAAAATCGAAATGACAGATCTAATGACCACTGTAACTTTTCAATCGTGCATGATAACCGCTGTTGAAACCAAGGAACACGGATAAATAGACCCTTTACGTATGGGAATCGTTGATTCATCGAACTTTATTCACCGCACGCGTGACGCACAGTAAAAGAAAGGTTATGGCAGCTGACAAATCGACATAACAGATTTAATGACCGCTGTAACTTTCCAATCGTGCATCATAACCGCTGTTGAAACCAAGGAACACGGATAAATAGACTCTTTATGTATGGGAGTCGTCGATTCATCGAACTTTATTCGCTGCACGCGTGTCGCACAGTAAAATTAAAGTTATGGCAGCTGAAAAATTGACATAACAGATCTAATGTCAATTTTAACTTTTCAATCATGCATCATAACCGCTGTTGAAACCAAGGAACACATATAAATAGACAATTGATGTATGGGAGTCGTCGATTCATCGAACTTTATTCACCGCACGCGTGTCGCACAGTAAAATAAAAGTTATGGCAGCTGAAAAATCGACATGACAGATATAATGACCGTTGTAACTTTTCATTTGTGCATCATAACCGCTTTTGAAATCAAGGAACATGAATAAATAGACCATTAATGTATGGGAATTGTCCATTCATCGAACTTTATTCACCGCACGCGTGTTGCACAGTGAATTAAAAGTTATGGCAGCCGATAACTTGACTTAACAGATCTAATGACCGTTGTAACTTTTCCATTGTGCGTCATAACCGCTGTTGAAACCAAGGAAAACTGTTAAATAGACCCTTAATGTATGGGAGTCGTCGATTCACCGAACTTTATTCACCGCACGCGTGTCGCACAATACAATAAAAGCTATGGCAGCTGACAACTTGACATAACAGATCTAATGACCGTTGTAACTTTTCAGTTGTTCATGATAACCGCTGTTGAAACCAAGGAACACGGATAAATAGACCCTTTATGTATGGGAATCGTCGATTCATCGAACTTCATTCACCGCACGTGTGTCGCACTCTAAAATAAAAGTTATGGCAGCTGAAAAATCGACATAACAGATCTAGTGTCCATTTTAACTTTTCAATCGTGCATCATAACCGCTGTTGAAACCAAGGAACACATATAAATAGACACTTAATGTATGGGAGTCGTCGATTCACTGAACTTTATTCACCGCAGGCGTGTCGCACAATAAAATAAGAGTTATGGCAGCAGAAAAAATTACATGACAGATCTAATGACCATTGTAACTTTTCATTCGTGCATCATAACCACTTTTGAAACCAAGGAACATGGATAAATAGACCCTTAATGTATGGGAGTCGTTAATTCACCGAACTTTATTCACCGCACGCGTGTCGCACAGTAAAATAAAAATTATGGGTGCTGACAACTCGACATAACAGATCTAATGACCGTTGTAACTTTTCATTTGCGCGTCATAATCGTTTTTGAAATCAAGGAACATGAATAAATAGACCCTTAATGTATGGGAGTCGTCGATTCATCGAACTTTATTCACCGCACGCGTGTCGCACTCTAAAATAAAAGTTATGGCGGCTGAAAAATCGACATAACAGATCTAGTGTCCATTTTAACTTTTCAATCGTGCATCATAACCGCTGTTGAAACCAAGGAACACATATAAATAGACACTTAATGTATGGGAGTCGTCGATTCACCGAACTTTATTCACCGCAGGCGTGTCGCACAATAAAATAAGAGTTATGTCAGCAGAAAAGTTTACATGACAGATCTAATGACCATTGTAACTTTTCATTCGTGCATCATAACCACTTTTGAAACCAAGGAACATGGATAAATAGACCCTTAATGTATGGGAGTCATCAATTCACCGAACTTTATTCACCGCACGCATGTCGCACAGTAAAACAAAAATTATGGCCGCTGACAACTTGACATAACAGATCTAATGACCATTGTAACTTTTCAGTTGTTCATCATAACCGCTGTTGAAACCAAGGAACACATGTAAATAGACCCTTAATGTATGGGAGTCGTCGATTCATCGAACTTTATTCACCGCACGCGTGTCGCACAGTAAAATAAAAGTTATGGCAGCTGAAAAATCGACATGACAGATATAATGACCGTTGTAACTTTTCATTTGTGCATCATAACCGCTTTTGAAATCAAGGAACATGAATAAAAAAACCCTTAATGTATGGGAGTCGTCAATTCACCGAACTTTGTTCACCGCACGCGTGTCGCACAATAAAATAAAAGTTATGGCAGCTGACAACTTGACATAACAGATCTAATGACCGTTGTAACTTTTCATTCGTGCATCATAACCACTTTTGAAACCAAGGAACATGGATAAATAGACCCTTAATGTATGGGAGCCATCAATTCACCGAACTTTATTCACCGCACGCGTGTCGCACAGTAAACAAAAATTATGGCCGCTGACAACTTGACATAACAGATCTAATGACCATTGTAACTTTTCAGTTGTTTATCATAACCGCTGTTGAAACCAAGGAACACATATAAATAGACCCTTAATGTATGGGAGTCTTCAATTCATCGAACTTTATTCACCGCACGCGTGTCGCACAGTAAAATAATTGTTATGGCAGCTGAAAACTCAATATGACAGATATAATGACCGTTGTAACTTTTCATTTGTGCATCATAACCGCTTTTGAAATCAAGGAACATGAATAAATAGACCCTTAATGTATGGGAGTCGTCAATTCACCGAACTTTATTCACCGCACGCGTGTCGCACAATAAAATAAAAGTTATGGCAGCTGACAACTTGATATAACAGATCTAATGACCGTTGTAACTTTTCATTTGTGCATCATAACCGCTTTTGAAATCAAGGAACATGAATAAATAGACCGTTAATGTATGGGAATTGACGATTCATCGAACTTTATTCACCGCACGTGTGTTGCACAATAAAATAAAAAATATGGCCGCTGAAAAATCGACATGACAGATCTAATGACCGCTGTAACTTTTCAATCGTGCATGATAACCGCTGTTGAAACCAAGGAACACGGATAAATAGACCCTTTATGTATGGGAATCGTCGATTCATCGAACTTTATTCACCGCACGCGTGTCGCACTCTAAAATAAAAGTTATGGCAGCTGAAAAATCGACATAACAGATCTAGTGTCCATTTTAACTTTTCAATCGTGCATCATAACCGCTGTTGAAACCAAGGAACACATATAAATAGACACTTAATGTATGGGAGTCGTCGATTCACCGAACTTTATTCACCGCAGGCGTGTCGCACAATAAAATAAGAGTTATGGCAGCAGAAAAATTTACATGACAGATCTAATGACCATTGTAACTTTTCATTCGTGCATCATAACCACTTTTGAAACCAAGGAACATGGATAAATAGACCCTTAATGTATGGGAGTCGTTAATTCACCGAACTTTATTCACCGCACGCGTGTCGCACAGTAAAATAAAATTTATGGCCGCTGACAACTCGACATAACAGATCTAATGACCGTTGTAACTTTTCATTTGTGCATCATAATCGTTTTTGAAATCAAGGAACATGAATAAATAGACCCTTAATGTATGGGAGTCGTCGATTCATCGAACTTTATTCACCGCACGCGTGTCGCACTCTAAAATAAAAGTTATGGCGGCTGAAAAATCGACATAACAGATCTAGTGTCCATTTTAACTTTTCAATCGTGCATCATAACCGCTGTTGAAACCAAGGAACACATATAAATAGACACTTAATGTATGGGAGTCGTCGATTCACCGAACTTTATTCACCGCAGGCGTGTCGCACAATAAAATAAGAGTTATGGCAGCAGAAAAGTTTACATGACAGATCTAATGACCATTGTAACTTTTCATTCGTGCATCATAACCACTTTTAAAACCAAGGAACATGGATAAATAGACCCTTAATGTATGGGAGTCATCAATTCACCGAACTTTATTCACCGCACGCATGTCGCCCAGTAAAACAAAAATTATGGCCGCTGACAACTTGACATAACAGATCTAATGACCATTGTAACTTTTCAGTTGTTCATCATAACCGCTGTTGAAACCAAGGAACACATATAAATAGTCCCTAAATGTATGGGAGTCGTCGATTCATCGAACTTGATTCACCGCACGCGTGTCGCACAGTAAAATAAAAGTTATGGCAGCTGAAAAATCGACATGACAGATATAATGACCGTTGTAACTTTTCATTTGTGCATCATAACCGCTTTTGAAATCAAGGAACATGAATAAAAAACCCTTAATGTATGGGAGTCGTCAATTCACCGAACTTTGTTCACCGCACGCGTGTCGCACAATAAAATAAAAGTTATGGCAGCTGACAACTTGACATAACAGATCTAATGACCGTTGTAACTTTTCATTCGTGCATCATAACCACTTTTGAAACCAAGGAACATGGATAAATAGACCCTTAATGTATGGGAGCCATCAATTCACCGAACTTTATTCACCGCACGCGTGTCGCACAGTAAAACAAAAATTATGGCCGCTGACAACTTGACATAACAGATCTAATGACCATTGTAACTTTTCAGTTGTTTATCATAACCGCTGTTGAAACCAAGGAACACATATAAATAGACCCTTAATGTATGGGAGTCTTCGATTCATCGAACTTTATTCACCGCACGCGTGTCGCACAGTAAAATAAATGTTATGGCAGCTGAAAACTCGATATGACAGATATAATGACCGTTGTAACTTTTCATTTGTGCATCATAACCGCTTTTGAAATCAAGGAACATGAATAAATAGACCCTTAATGTATGGGAGTCGTCAATTCACCGAACTTTATTCACCGCACGCGTGTCGTACAATAAAATAAAAGTTATGGCAGCTGACAACTTGACATAACAGAATTAATGACCTTTGTAACTTTTCATTTGTGCATCATAACCGCTTTTGAAATCAAGGAACATGAATAAATAGACCCTTAATGTATGGGAGTCGTCAATTCACCGAACTTTATTCACCGCACGCGTGTCGCACAATAAAATAAAAGTTATGGCAGCTGACAACTTGACATATTAGATCTAATGACCGTTGTAACTTTTCATTTGTGCATCATAACCGCTTTTGAAATCAAGGAACATGAATAAATAGACCATTAATGTATGGGAATTGTCGATTCATCGAACTTTATTCACCGCACGTGTGTTGCACAATAAAATAAAAAATATGGCCGCTGAAAAATCGACATGACAGATCTAATGACCGCTGTAACTTTTCAATCGTGCATGATAACCGCTGTTGAAACCAAGGAACACGGATAAATAGACCCTTTATGTATGGGAATCGTCGATTCATCGAACTTTATTCACCGCACGCGTGTCGCACAGTAAAAGAAAGGTTATGGCAGCTGACAAATCGACATGACAGATATAATGACCGTTGTAATTTTTCAATTGTGCATCATAACCGCTTTTGAAATCAAGGAACATGAATAAATAGACCATTAATGTATGTGAATTGTCGATTCATCGAACTTTATTCACCGCACGCGTGTTGCACAGTAAAATAAAAGTTATGGCAGCCGATAACTTGACTTAACAGATCTAATGACCGTTGTAACTTTTCAATTGTGCATCATAACCGCTGTTGAAACCAAGGAAAACTGTTAAATAGACACTTAATGTATGGGAGTCGTCGATTCACCGAACTTTATTCACCGCACGCGTGTCGCACAATAAAATAAAAGTTTTGGCAGCAGAAAAACTTACATGACAGATCTAATGACCATTGTAACTTTTCATTCGTGCATCATAACCACTTTTGAAACCAAGGAACACGGTTAAATAGACCCTTAATGTTTGGGAGTCGTCAATTCACCGAACTTTATCTACCGCACGCGTGTCGCACAGTAAAATAAAAGTTATGGCCGCTGACAACTTGACATAACAGATCTAATGACCGTTGTAACTTTTCAGTTGTTCATCATAACCGCTGTTGAAACCAAGGAACACATATAAATAGACTCTTACTGTATGGGAGTCGTCGATTCATCGAACTTTATTCACCGCACGCGTGTCGCACAGTAAAATAAGAAATATGGCAACTGAAAAATCGACATGACAGATCTAATGACCGTTGTAACTTTTCATTCGTGCATCATAACCGCTTTTGAAACCAAGGAACATGAATAAATAGACCCTTAATGTATGGGAGTCGTCGATTCACCGAACTTTATTCACCGCACGCGTGTCGCACAATAAAATAAAAGTTATGGCAGCAGAAAAACTTACATGACAGATCTAATGACCATTGTAACTTTTCATTCGTGCATCATAACCACTTTTGAAACCAAGGAACACGGATAAATAGACCCTTAATGTTTGGGAGTCGTCAATTCACCGAACTTTATCTACCGCACGCGTGTCGCACAGTAAAATAAAAGTTATGGCCGCTGACAACTTGACATAACAGATCTAATGACCGTTGTAACTTTTCAGTTGTTCATCATAACCGCTGTTGAAACCAAGGAACACATATAAATAGACTCTTACTGTATGGGAGTCGTCGATTCATCGAACTTTATTCACCGCACGCGTGTCGCACAGTAAAATAAGAAATATGGCAACTGAGAAATCGACATGACAGATCTAATGACCGTTGTAACTTTTCATTCGCGCATCATAACCGCTTTTGAAACCAAGGAACATGAATAAATAGACCCTTAATGTATGGGAGTCGTCGATTCACCGAACTTTATTCACCGCACGCGTGTCGCACAATACAATAAAAGTTATGGCAGCTGACAAATCGACATAACAGATCTAATGACCGCTGTAACTTTTCAATCGTGCATGATAACCGCTGTTGAAACCAAGGAACACATATAAATAGACACTTAATGTATGGGAGTCGTCGATTCACCGAACTTTATTCACCGCAGGCGTGTCGCACAATAAAATAAGAGTTATGGCAGCAGAAAAATTTACATGACAGATCTAATGACCATTGTAACTTTTCATTCGTGCATCATAACCACTTTTGAAACCAAGGAACATGGATAAATAGACCCTTAATGTATGGGAGTCGTTAATTCACCGAACTTTATTCACCGCACGCGTGTCGCACAGTAAAATAAAAGTTATGGCCGCTGACAACTCGACATAACAGATCTAATGACCGTTGTAACTTTTCAGTTGTTCATCATAACCGCTGTTGAAACCAAGGAACACATATAAATAGACCCTTAATGTATGGGAGTCGTCGATTCATCGAACTTTATTCACCGCACGCGTGTCGCACAGTGTGTGAGTGAGTGAGTGATAAAGTGAGTGAGTGAATGAGTAAGTGATTGAGTGAGTGAATGAGTGAGTGAGTGAGAGAGTAAGTGAGTGAAATAGTGAATGAGTGAATGAATGATTGAGTAACTGAATGAGTGAGTGAGTGAAAGAGTGAGTGAGTGAGTGAGTGAGTGATTGAGTGAGTGAGTGAGTGAATGATTGAGTGAGTGAGTGAGTGAGTGAGTGAGTGAGTGAGTGAGTGAGTGAATGAGTGAATGAGTGAGTGAGAGAGAGAGTGAGTGAGTGAGTGAGTGAGTGAGTGAGTGAGTGAGTGAGTGAGTGAGTTAGTGAGTGAGTGAGTGAGTGAGTAAGTGAGTGAGTGAGTGAGTGAGTGAGTGAGTGAGTGAGTGAGTGAGTGAGTGAGTGAGTGAGTGAGTGAGTGAGTGAGTGAGTGAGTGAGTGAGTGAGTGAGTGAGTGAGTGAGTGAGTGAGTGAGTGAGTGAGTGAGTGAGTGAGTGAGTGAGTGAGTGAGTGAGTGAGTGAGTGAGTGAGTGAGTGAGTGAGTGAGTGAGTGAGTATTATCTGCACACAAGTACAACAATCAATTTTACAAACCTCAATTCTATCTTCATTCTAACTCACTAAAATTTCCACAGTTACAAAAAATTTTTTGGCAACTTGAAAAAGTCCTACAAATTTTTGAAAAAAAAAAATCAAAAAACATATTCGACAGTTGAAAAATACAGTCGAATTATAGAGAAATGTCGTTGTGTCCCCGTTCCGTAGAAGACGAAGATGCCCTCAACGCGTTGCACGAGTACACCCAATCTTTGCAGCAGTTTGATTTTGAGAATGCGTCGGGCACGCTTGAAGAGTTCTGTCAGAAACACAATCGACCCCAGTTAAATTATCAGGTTCGTTCAGGCTGTTTTTAATTATAATTTGACTTCAACACGGTTGCGCACGTGCAAACACGAACACAAGTTACGAGTTACGGATCGGAATGGCTTAATCCTTGGTATTTTGGAGTTTTGAGTTACAAGTCATTCGTGGTTTTGGCTGGAATGCACTTTTGGGATCCGAACCCTTATTTGACCGACCCCTAATTGATCAACCCCTAACTAGGTCAAATAGGGTTCGGATCCCAAAAGTGCATTCCAGCCATGGTTTTGATATATGTAGGTCAATGTAGTATGCATATGACAAATACTTTATATAGTCATATAGATTCACCTGGTAGAACATCAACGATTGGTTGCTAAACTTAGTCCGTAGTGTACTTCCAAATCGTAATTTTGATTTTTGACAAGTATGGGCTTCTGCGATAACATAATTGCTGCTGGTTAAATTGTTGTCAATTATTACTTAGAGGTCGCGAATGTTGTCTTTATCGGCTCTGATCAAGGTATCTATGTTGTATATTTTAAAGTATCATCTGCTTGAGTGATGTGATAGGAAAGGAAGTTTTGGATGTTGAAAGGAATCGGATGTTTGATTATTAAGAGTTGTTCGTAATTCCAGGATAAGGATAATGAGCAATATAGCTCTGGGCCTGTGCCACTGGCTAGTTTTTTTATGTTGAGTGAAACACAATTCCTCTAGAACCCATCTTTCGTGCGAGCAGGAACCGAAACCTGAGATAAGTGGGAGATGATAATGATGACCGATCATGAATAAGTTAAGTGTGCCTCTTACATGTCTGTTCTAAAGTGAATGAAATACCATTCCTTTGTTAACACCATGTGGAGTTCAGTTAACTAGTAAAGTTCAGATAGCTTCGCACGGAATTTTTTATGTCAGGTTTCACCCAAATACCGTACTAATGAAAATCATAATTTGCCTAATACTAAAACGACTGAAGTTCCAGTCCCTATTTGTTGTTGATGTTGAGCTTGGGATCACCAACTTCGCTTGGAATAATAATTTGCATTTTGCAGGATTTCTACTGGTTGAAACTGATGCAGAGGCTGAGCACGTTCGCACATTGTGAGAAGCACTACATGTCCTTGGCATTCTTTACGCCCAAATCAATCGCCCGGCCGTTTTCTCGTAAGGAGCACGTCATTTCAACGTATAACAGCATTCGGATGGTGCTGCATGACATGGTTGAGACGTTGAAGAACCCTAAGTTGGTACTTTTTGAGTTACCTTTCAAGTTGTGAAGTTTTCCACTAATAACTGGTATTATTTTATTACCTTTTCCTTCTGTGTTGCAAAATGATCGCTAATACGTTCTTAGTTAATATGTTGATTGACTGATGTTCGCCCGTGTCTGAAACTGTGCGCTCTCAAATCAAGCAACATTTATGTAAACCGAACTTTGTTTTGACTCGTACCCTGAAATGAATCTTAATGTTTTTCTATTTGAGCTACCAAAGTGCCATCACCTCATCTTCTACCGAATCGATGCCCGGCGGGTCAACAGGGCGGATCGACCGTATCCGCAAACTCAAGTCACCGCCATCCATTTTGCTGGGTCGATCAGCGAATGCCATAAGCGGTGGTCAACTGCCCATGACGTCGGCCGGAGAGTACGTCCATGAGGAAACCGTCGTCGAACACATCTGCACAAAGTTTTTAGGTTTTTTCGCCATTTGCAAATTATAAATAAATGGTGAACGCAATTATCATCTGTCTCGTTTTCTGCATTGCACTGGACTTACTTCGTCTTTTTCAGTTCAAATAAAGTAACGCAGCCAGTGGTAGGGTCTGGTTTTTGCTCTTTCTGAAATGCAGTTATCGATTTTAACCGTTCATTTATAAAGAAAAAAGTCGCTGTGCTTATTTGTATATGTTTTTGTTGCAGAATACGTTGTGGCTCGTATCGAGCTGATTAACTTCTATGAACGACTGGCGGGTCTGGACGAAACGTCACGTTTTAAAAATGTGCCAAGTTAGAATTGAAGAATTTTATTTGAAGATCACAAAAGAAGCTTGAACATGTTCCGTCTTAGCGCATGAAAAATAGTTCGGGGACTTGCGTTCCTTTTTTTGTTGACTTACCTTTTCGTTTGAAATGTCAAAAAATATCTTTGATTTACTGCTCTGGTTTTCTGAAATGAAAAATGTACGTAGGTAGCTCAGAATGTATGTAGCCCAGATTCAAAAAGAGTTGTTGCGGTTCCAATATTTTTGTCTATTCAGACGCGATAAAAAAGTTGATAGGTTTTGACCCTTGCGGATGAGCTAATTCTCCAAAGGCAGGGCAATATCGTCAAAGAGAGAAAATCGGCAGTTTTCAAACCGTTTTACCTACACCTTATGGAACGAATTCATCTTTTCGAATAAAAAAAAAACGTCTAAAGGGAAAATTCCATTTCTCCCATCCCTTCTCATCAGCTAGTAATCACACTGTTTTTAGTAACGCCACAGCCGTTTTCACTGCGACAAATGCGCGAGAACGTTGAGTTGCTCGAGTCGATGAAGGAAAAACACAAGAACGCTTTCATTCACTGGATAATGACACCGCTGGAGAAGGCATACGATCATGAATTACAGGTTAATAAAAATACAATTTTTATTGAGCTCGTGCATTCAGGTACCCTAGGAATGAAAGAAGAGGTACACTGGTTGGTAACACTAGGAAAGAAGAGAAGAAAATATAGAATTTGCTTCCGTTAAATTATAAGACTGACTCAACATAACTCGTGTTTACATTTCAGAATGGATTTTTGTACGGTGGCTCCACTATATTTCTATCAACCGGCTCATTTCAATATTGAGAGAGAAAAAATAGGATCTATACGAATATAAATAATAGTAATGCAAAAATGTGTTTTTCAGGTAATAACTAACCTGCTGAAAGCGCACATGTGGATCGAAACGCTAGAAATGGTGTGTGCACTGGTGGCCATCAAACAGGCACATGTCAGTCTGCACAGTTGGCTCAAACAGGTCAAGCTCGAGGAACGCTATAAAAAGGCGTCTTCGTGGTTCGGCTTAGGTTGGTTTTAGGGAGAAATATAAAAATCCGCCACCTCTTTTTGTTTCATTGTGTTGTAAGGTTTACACGTGGTTTTTTAAGTTTTTATTGGACTTTATTAACTGAAGTGAAGTGGAGCCATAAAGCACACTAATACCATATTAGAATGGTGTTGTCGTAGTGGCCAGAAAGTTGAATAAACTGACGGGCTATGGCAGAAGCGCCAGAGCAACGCTTCAGTATCTGTGTCTCAAGTCAGGTGTCTTACTTCGGACCGCCGGTTTTCAAGGCTGGCGACCTACGCACTACACTAGACAGGCGACAAGGTAGTGTGTGTTTGTAACAAAATGGTAGAAACCACATGTTTTTGCGTAACCATTCTCCAAGTTAGGATTATGTTCCCAAGTTGTTGTATTAATTGCATTAATCTGAATGTAGGTTCATCGACGTCAACGCACTACTCGCTGGCACTGTGTCTCTGGCTGCGTCAGTACTACAATCTGGCGCTGGCCAAGTTCACGTTCGTGTTCCACGAGTTTTTCGCCAGACAAATGTCGACGGTCGAGGTCCGCAACCAGATGGGCACCATCCCCGCCGAATTGCACTTTGCCACGTTGGTGGTGGTTGTGGTTTCGATTGCAAATTTTATTTTATAACTCTTGTCTATTTAGTAGTGGGTCATCTATTTTTGCAGTCAGGTACCATCCTTAACGGAAACTCCCACCCATGGGTAAGAACTGGGCCCCCGTCCTCGATGGCGCTCTTGGCGCATATAATTTTGCAATTGTGTTCAACTTATTGATCAAATCGAGTTACTTTAGTTGATTCGTCACGTTACACCAAACGTTAGCCTGTTCCTGTTGTATTATTTCAGTCGATGTATCAACTTTGTGAAGCGATATGACGCGGCGTTCGTGTGTTTGCTGGCCGATCTATCAGAGCGCGGACGTCCCTTCCAACTGAATCATGCCATGCAGAGGTTCAAAATTGATGAGAAGGAGGATGAAGGTTGGGAAAAAATATTGTTTGTTTACGCTAAAACTGGAACAACAATGGTGAAAACAGTAATTTGAAACAATTGGGCGATTTTAACTACTATTTTGCTGGTTCATTGACTCCATGTTTAGCCGGTCTTCATTTTCGAGGCCGAGGCGGAAGACTTTTTGTCTTTTGGTCATTTTTTACACAGGATTATTGTATGGGGTTCCTTCAATACATTTGATCGTTCCACAACACATGACAAAATTTTTTAGAATCAAAATGCGTCATGGTTTTGAAGAAGGTAATAGAAAAATTCCTTAACGAAGAGATGATATTTTTCAATAATATTAAAAATTTGGTTTTAAAATATAAACAAATAGCATGATTTTCAGGGCCCCGTGTTGAGATAAACCTCCCTCCATCTCGTGGTTATTCAACTCAAAATTACATATATTACTCTTTATATTATACAACTTTAACCTATTGAATTAACTCCCGAATTTCTGACCTTGATGATTATTCCAAATTATTTTCACTGATTTTTTCATCGTTTCGGTTCCGAAGAATGACCTCAGCTTTTGTAGCATCCTCGTACATGCACTATGCAACCTCTACCTGAGTGTCTTTTAACTACCTACATACATCTGAATTTTAAAAATATGTTGGCTCGGAGCACTAATTCCTCAACATTAACTTTCAAATCACAGCTACAACAATCCAAACATTCGGTGCATGTTTATCTAGGTTCTGTTATTCAAATTTCAGTGGATAATGCTCAATTAACTACCCCAAGATTTTACAATATCTCCCACATGTAAGACGATATCAAAATTGCAGAATTATCACGTACGCCATCGGTGCCGATGTCTGGTCTCGCCTCGTACCACTTTCTATTCCATACAATGAACACATGGAACGAGTTGACTCGACTCGTGACCAAGGCAGAGATGGTCATGCTCTGGCACACCAGACACTCCGGCTTTGATACGGCACCCCAATCTATCGGTTGGTCTTGCTATATTCGTGTATTAATGGCTAGCCTCAGCAGTAATTAGAACCCTTGAGTACTGTTGTCATCGCTGTTATGATCGGTGTTCTGCGACACATGTAGTGTGGTTATACTTGTAGTTAGATTGTACATTACCACTTTGGTAGTCATTTTTATTGGGTCATGTACTTCTAAATAATTTTGATGGTATGGTATCACTCGATTTTTGGGTCTCAAATTTCTTATCTCTTATGTATGTTTTATGCTTTGGGTTGGAGATTCTGGATGGCTCAAGTAATAACTGATGAGTTAATTCATGCCGCGTGTGATTTTAGAAAACTATATCAAATCGAATTCATCGAGTAAATATGCCACAATCGCAAAGTTGGATATCCAATCACTAAAATTGTAAAATCCCGGTTACCTTTCTTATGAACCTGTACATAACATACCATAATAATGACGTGTTCAATTCAGCGTATCGTCACAGCACGTTCGGTGAGCGCAAAGTGCCGTTGTCTGTGTTCTACTGCAACATCGAGTCTGGACTGCCCATGTTGATGTTGACCGCTTTCAATGGCGGTCGACCCGATAAAGTTCGTTGGTGGCAAGGTATTTTTAAACTTTTTGAATAGTTTAATAGAGCGCAATATTACCGAACCGCTCATCATTGAAGTAAAACATCACCAAAGTTTGATATTTATTCAATTAATGTGTTAGGATCCGAACGTTGTGTCGTTCCTATCGGGCATGCAACATGATTTGAAGCTGACGCACACGAGCACGCTGTTGCGCACTGCCATTAAACCAACGACCAAGACCACTACACCAACGTAACGTCATAGTTATAATAACTTATTCTAAACACAATACTTACCGTTTGGAGTTTCTGATTATCATATGTATTTATATATATAACAGGAATGCAGAGAATACCCTTGCAGAATTTATCTAACTATCTGATATGTCAATACCGTTAACATCAGGCACTTGTACATTTGGGATATGCTGATATTCGCACTGTAAATATTAATTCTGGAAGCATGAATTTTCCGTATCTGGGTGTCTTGTTTTCAACTTTGATGTTACACTGATTTGTCTGTATATTCTGTGGTTAACATTTGCTCAACCTGTGATCACTGACCAATCGTCAATGTCAATGAAATTCTATATTCTAGACGTTTGCAATAGATTTTTTTACTGTCAAAGATGAATATGAATGAAAATGAAATTATCGTATCTTGATATGAAGCGAGCGATGTCTTTTGAGATTTACTGTACGGAACATTGGTACTCTTTATGTGGGTCCATATATGATTGTAATACTGGTTATCAATTTAGTCTTTAAAATATCTTTATTTTTATTTCCTCAATGTAATGTCACAAAGATCCTTGTTTTACAGGTCTTTGAATGGCTGCTGCATCTGTTATGGAGGTAAATGATGCGGGCCTCGCAGACAGCGAGACACCACCCGGTCGTGGGGTTGATGTCACTCAATATAAACTACCCGATGTTCGTTTCGCCTTCATTCTTTCAGCAACATGTTATTTTTTTCAGATTAATCGAATAGTGTAGATAATACAAACGAAATGTGGGAGATTGTGATTTTTTGGGCATCGAAACGTTTGGTTTTGTATTTGTTTGATAAGTGTGCGTCCAGAGTACAAATTAAGGTGAAGGTGAAACTTTTGAGCTAAATAATTTTACAGATTTTGCTCTACTTTCTACTTTTGTTGAACTCTGAAAGCTCCTCTAACAGGCGCCATCAACCATCTACTATGTGCCCAACTTCATTGGTGATGCGGAGGAACAGGCTTACCTCGTCGAGCGCATTCAGTCCGCACCCAAGCCAAAGTGGCAGGTAGTATTTTATAAAATAAAAGCCGCTTTTGACAACGATTTATCTCGTTTTCAGTAACAGAACTGCATCGAAAGAATCAAATTTTCATGACGAATGACCCTATTTCACCTACGCTAGCATAATCAGGTACTCGCCCATCGTCGACTCCAGAGCTGGGGCGGTATTGTCGGTAAAAAGGCGCTGCTGCAGTGCAACGATATTCCGCAGGTTAAATGAAACGTTGCGCCGTTTCGTTACACCTTTACTTATAAATTTCAGGGATTTCAATAATGATTTACAACGGAGGTGTGCAGTGTTGTTTTTCCTGCATGCCTTCATTGTTTTTGTCGTTTGATGACTGATTATTACTGTTTTACCTGAGTGATTTCCAATGATAATTACGGTTTTATTCGATCACAGTGGTTGGATTTGGTAATTGACGACGTGTTTGCGGCTGCTGGCAAGCTTTTGGACGAGAAGAGACCCAACCACGTGCTCATTAACGAGTATGAACCCGGTCAAGGCATTATGGTGAGTATGGTATCATTATTCCATCAGTATTATGTCTGTCATACGAACCACTTGAGATTGGGATCAGTAAATGTTCATCAAATTGCAATGCGATGGAATGAGAAACCATCAAATCAAGATCTTACCGTATTACTTCAAATATTAGTATAAGAGAGATACACACTCCTGATTTATCTGGATATATGAATAAAGTTTATAAATAGTCGGGATAATAATATAAATATAATGATAAATAAACCTATTTTTCAGCCGCATACAGATGGTCCAGCGTACCATCCAGTGGTGTGTACCTTATCGGTTGGTTGTCACACTCTGCTCGATCTCTACAACCCGGTCACTACAAACACTGCCAATGGTGATTCCGTATTGACTGATGGTGGACCCAGTTCACCCAAGAAGGCTGGTTGTCGATGTCGTCCAAACAATATTATAATTTCTTTTATTTATATTTTAAAATTGAATTTCGCGAAACTTCTGCTTTTCAGTATGAATATCATGAATTTCGAAATCCTATGGTTTTTTTAGATTTCCTATTCATGTAAGTAACTCTGATTTTTTCATTTTTCTCAACATAATTGTGACGTGTTTAGGTTAAAGCGATTGAATCAATGTCGCTCGAGTCTCGTTACCTCGGTTCATTGCTGCTGGAAGAAGGCAGTCTGGTGGTGATCACCGAAAACGCGTATGATACTCTTTTACATGGTTAAGTGTTCATGTTTTTTACCGTCTATATATTTTTTATTCATGTTGTTGTTGTTTTTTATCAAATATTTTTTTGTTTAACATGCTATTATAGTACTTGTGATATTCAGGCATTGCCGAACGCACGGAAGACACCCTCAACGACCGAGTTATCTTCAACTGGAATGAATGTCATCTGAGTCAGTCGAATCCGCCACCCGAAGAGCTGACCAGATCCACTACAAGGTGTAGTGAAAATAAAATAAGAAATTAGATAAAAACAATCCACTAATGATGCTAATTGCTACCAGTGAGAAAGTGTTTCTGGTCACATTTATATGAAACTCGTGGTAATAGCATCTAGCGTTGCAGTTTCATGGAATGCTAATCATGAGTTTTTATTGATGCCTTTGAAAGATCCGATAAATTGTAACCATATTCAGCCAGTTATTCATTGATTGTTCGATAATGACTTGTGTTATTATCACAAATTTAATTGCAGGTACTCGTTAACTATTCGTCATGTGCCCAAAGTATCCACAGCCGCCACAAATCTGCTGTTCGGTACTAAAAAGTGATTATTCATCCGGTGATTCGTTCATTATTGCTCATTCTGTTGTCTTTTTTATTAATTCGGGTTCATATTGTCATTATGGGAGTTTTTTACAAATGAATCATTCATTTATGATATTGGACGACTTTTGTTTCATTGACCACATGTGTATCCGTTTTGTACGTGCCATCCCGTAACGCGGGTAGCTTATCATCTCAGGATCTTCGAAGAGCTGTTCACAATATAAACCTCAAATTCTATTGATTCGTAGTATATTTAAAGTATATTTAATAAATGAAGCTTAATTTTGAGCAGTTTTGTAGTAAAATTGCTCTAATCAATCATTACGAATGCGTCGTGCATTATCGAATCACCTGCGCGCGCTGTGCAACCCATCCACATCGTTTAGTGGTATTGGCATTGGCACAAGAAATCTTATACCTACCGTCAGAAGATATGCCAAGGGCATTATTAGGGACGATTTGGGGAGTGAGAGTGAAGGTCGGTCTTATATAATATAATTCCATAACTGAATTCGATGTTTTTGATACGTCTAGTGTGCTTGAGTTTGAATCTCTCAAATATGGAACGTTTTTTTAATTTACTCGTATCTATGTTAATCATGATTTTGTATGACTTAATTTATACCAGACGTGGTAATGAAATTAAGCCAGTTTTGAACTTTTCCCGGATCCGGTGGTTTTGTGATAGTAACTGTAACGTGAGAAATTCTTCATTTTATTTAACTACAGACCCGGATGGTTCTCTGGAACGATCGAAGGTGCTAATCCCGGAAGAGGTGATGCGTAAGATGGACAACGATTACGACAGGAACCGGCTCATCGCACTCGCCGATGAAGTACAGGTAGACACTTTATGTGGAATTTTAACAAAAAAAAACAATAAATTGTATTTGTAAATCAAAAATTTTCATGATTTTCCATAAATGTACATTCGAACATATTATGGAAAATCATGAAAATTTCGAAAATAGTTATTTCTGCAAGATTTTCGTTTAAACCAGTCAAAATTTACGAATAATGCGTTACAAATAGTAGGAAAATTGAAAATTTTTGGTGTTTGTCGGTTGGGCTTTGTTTTTGGGTAATATGACGATGAATCTTGTTATTTTTATAGTATTGTGGTAGTAAACAACTATTGGTATTGTTGCAGGCCATGCTGTACGTCTGCCCGTTTGTACCACGAGAGCCACTGACCACCGATCAATGGCTACAGCTATTCGATGAAAAGACACCGCATAAACGCCTGCAGGTTTGTGCCTATTATACAGTACATTTAGAAAAACGTTGGTTATCGTTGTTAACGTTTTGACTTTTGCAGATTATCAGTGAATTTTCACGTTTCTCTTCTGTCTTGACACGAGTAATTAACATTGTCCGCGTTGTATTTTGACTACGACATATACATGCTCTTGTTACAGTGTTGTTGTTTGCTTTAGACATTGAGTTAATTAGTTTTAGATAAGTGTTGTTTCTGTTGTTGTCATACACCAAATATCTATGAAACGTATTTGTTGTTGTTGCAGACAATGAGTTATCTCTACCAACGCGAGCAGATGAAGCTGAAAGAAGTAATAGAAAGACAGGCGAGACGTGAACATGAGCAATCGAAAAAAGTGGATTCCGAAAATTTTGAATACCCGAGCGTATTGTTTCAAAAGATTCATTCCAGCGGTGAGATTATTCTTCTTTTGCTATGTCAAACATGGGAGCTAAGATTTTCGGCGGCTTAGCCGGCTTAGCCGGCTCACCAGTCACATCTTTATTGAGTTCTTGAATTGAAAGCGAAGCAAAATTTTTGGTTTGCGAAAAATTTTCATCTTCTAAATGTTCGATAAATTCGTGCTCTGGAAATAGTTCTAGAAGTTCATGTTTTAAGAATTCATGTTCTAGAAACGTATATTCTAGAAGTAGAAACTCAAAATCGAGAAGCTCGTTCTAGGAATACGTCAAGCTGGCAACGACCGCGTTTGTATGGCTCTGATGTGCCCTGACGACACACCCACTATTGCCTGCGATCTGGAGTGGGTGAGCCGAATGGAGAATCGATACGTTAAACAGCTCTCAAATCAACTACAATTAGTTGGTTATGGTTAATAATGTTGTTGTTGCTGTTGTTGTTGTTGGTCATGAGAAAACATGATTTTTCTCGAATATTTTAACGCGCGCCAAGAGCATGTTTGAATTCAAATTGCGCGCCAAAACGTTGTGAGTAGTCCCAAACCAAGAACCGGCGAATATGCCATATCATGCAGATGTACGCCGAGAATCGAACTCATTTGTCGCCGTGTCGTCTCGAGTTCTTCAACGTGCCCTTCAACATGGCCATAATGCAGCACCTGATTGGTATCAGAGACAACCACAAACCCAATACGGCCAGCAAGCTCGCATTCATGAATCCGTATGATAACGATCCCACTCACATGAACCCCGATTGTTACCAATCTGACTTACTTGAGGTTGGTTTTTGTTGTTGTTGTTGTTGTTGTTGTTGTTGTTGTTGTTGTTGTTGTTGTTGTTGTTGTATATAATGATATAAGCGTTTTTTGTTGGTGTTGTTGTTGTTTTTGGTTGTAATGATGTTGTTGTTGTTGTTGTTGTTGTCGTTGTTGTTGTTGTTGTTGTTGGTGTTTGTTGGTTTGTTTGTTTGTTGTTATCGTTGCTGTTATAATTCTGCAGAAATACGACCGGGAGCAGCTCGTCTACCTGACGCCCGATAGTGCCAACGTTTTACCGGAGGTTTTTCTATTTTTTACATTAGTTTTCTGTTTTAAATTGCAACTTCGAGTATGAAGAATTTTGTCTGAAAACTCATGGTGATCCTTTTGTAATTGCGATTTCATATGATTTTTTTATTAATTAATTGATAATTACCTGTGTATTTTAGCGTCTGGATCCGTCATTGGTGTACGTTCTCGGTGGTATACTCAGCAATCCATCCGGTCCACTCACACTCTCCAAGGCCAAACGACTGGGCATACGACATGCAAAGCTGCCGTTGCAGCGATTTGTGACGTTTGTTGTGTAATCTATGGTACATATAATTTGTATTATGGCAATTTATTTTGAATCTGAACTATAATAAGATTTTTTGCTTCTGAACTTTAATTAGACGTTGTTTATTCAGATTGCAACCGGGGGGTCCGGGCACGCAGATGACACTCAACGGCATACTCAAGCTCCTATTAGACGTCTTCGAGCACCAGGACTGGCGGAGAGCACTCGAGGCAAACATGCCCAAACGAAGGTAGTCCTCCGCATATGTAGGCATCGTAATTGGTAATAAGAAAAAAATTGATTTACGAATAAAACGCGCCGAATAAAACTTTTCCCAAGTAAGTTGGGAATCTGATTTTTACTTATCCAAAACGTGGTCTGTAAATTTCAGAACTTGAGAATTTGATTCTCAACTTCATTGGTTTTCATGCATTTTTTAGTCATTTCTTATAAACAATCACGAGGCCTATAGTTCTTATTCAAAGTGTCATGTTGATGAGTTGTTTCATGTATTTCGTTTACACAGACTCAAATCTTACTGCAAATGTTTCACGTATGTCTACAGGATTGAATCAATCAAGGCGCAGCCGGTGCGAACCGAGAACCGGAAGAGAATGGAGGCTGAGAAACGTCAAGTGATCGAGATGCTGCCCGTGGTGCCCGACCGAAGACACAGGTATGTATGACTCACTGGCGGACGAGAACGGGTGGGAAAAGTGGAATTCCCCCTCTTTGGTGATATCAAAAAGTAGAATTTTATTCCCTGAGGTGTAAGTAAAATGGCGCGAAAACTTCCGATTCCTCACTATTTCACAAAATTCCCCACCCTTTGAAGGCTTGCCAGTGACAGGTATGACTTGTCTGTAGTTTACTTTCTTTTTGCTATTAGGGTGAGGAACCTGAATAAAACGTGGAACTTTTTGTTAGTCCATCTATCAAGTAGTTGATCGGTCAGTCAGCCATTAATAAGTTGTTGGTTGGTTATTGTTGAATCAGTTGTTGATCTGTCTTCTGCCAGTTTTTTTATCAGTTATATATAACTTATTAAGATGCCTTCTAGTGAGTGACCTTGGTCAACCGGCTCGTGAATCAGACGGTCACTAGTTATTGTTCACTGTTCACTCATCATTATCAAGAAAACTACGCAATTAACAATTTCAAGTAAATAATATTAACTCATTGATTTCATTAATTCATCCAGAGTGCCCAAGTACCTGGGACGTGGTCGCCGCCTGCCTGTGACCGACGCTGAAGCCCTTAATGATGATGAGGCCGACAGCCAGGCTACTATTTCGTCGAAGAAGCTGCAATTGCGGCAGATTTAATTGCTCATTTGTGACATATTTTTAGATTTTATTGGTTTTATTTGACAACATTTTTTAATTTTTTGCAAGAAAGAGTCAATGTTTCTGTTCCAAACTGTCCTTCGTCAATGTATTAATGAAACAAATGTAATCAGTTAAGTTGTATTGAAGAAAATTTCTATAGTTTGGATCGAATGGTTTTTTTGTAGCCTGTTACGTTTTTGCTATGACTTCTATTGTTATTCAGTTCGTTGATTTATCGAATAAAGCTGATGAAACATGAAATCGGATTCGCCCGCTATACGTTCAGGTATTCATACATACTCATTCATTAGTTATTCTCCATTCACTCAGTTTTTGTTTGACCCTTAGTTCAGGCAATCACTCATTTCAAATGTCAATTCACAAAGTGGCAACTGTCTTAGATAAACCTGAAATCGCTGTTGAAAACCGAACTGTCAGTTTTTATCTGTCGTTAATCTGAACAGTTTCTAAGTGTTACTGTTGCGATTTTCTGTCCGATCCGATCTAAAGTTACAAAAACGTAGATGCTGATTAATCAAGCAAAAAAGTCGCACCACCGACGACATGAAACTTCTTCGGTCGTACTCGTTTTATCTGATCGTAAGAAATCGTTATCGTACACTTATGATCGAAACCCAGGTATTCGAACCGTTTATGTAAACGTCCTTGTTGTTTTCGATAACTAGACAAAACGACGGCAGTTTATGATAGGGGCGGATCGATGCAAAGTAAATGTAATCAGTCAATCGATCAAATGAAAAACGTTCCCAAACAGGAGGGAATTTTTTCGCCCATATTCACTCAATCGTCAAGAAACAAATTTCACTCATTGGAAACATAAAAAGAAGGACGGCAATTCAACTTTTCAGGTACTGAGTCGTCTTTTCCTAGTCTACTCTCGTATTCGGAAACGGGCTCGTGGAAAGCACATGAATATTGGGCACCCTGTATATACGCACTTTCTGGTTCATTTCTTTAAAAAAATTCTTTAAAATAATTAAGTTCAGACTAGTGTAACTGCTGTATACTCCGTTCAAGCGAATAAAACTCATTTTCTGGAACGTTTTTCCGTCAAACCCTTTCCTCACTCCCAAATAACTATCACTCCCTAATGCATGTTTGTATAAAATAATGGTGCACTTCAATGATCGAAGTACGTAGCCCGTTCGATCATCACGAATCAGAGAGTGTTTAAAATTACGCCATCGATCGAACAGTAGTTAGGAGTTTTACATGAAATGTCCCAGAAGAAATTCTTAATCCGATAAACGCACTATAGGTGAGACCTGCGTTTAGACCAAAGTAACTAGGTAAGACCTGCGTATAGACCAAAGTAACTAGGTGAGATCAACTTTAGACCAATGTACATAACTAGGTGAGACCGGCGTTTTGACCAATGTAACTAGGTGAGATCAACTTTAGAGCAATGTAACTAGGTGAGACCGGCGTTTAGACTACTGTAACTAGGTGAGACCAAGTTTGCAACCATCCGTGATTGTAAATCTAGGGTTAATGAATAAGTAATGTAAGCAAAGAGCTAACGCCCAGGCATGGCATGAGCCCATAAACTTGATCAGCTCCTGGCAATCAGCCTTGAATATTGCTATCTGGTATTCACCATCTCAACAACACATTACCCAACGGCGCAATTAATCGTGTCACACGTTTCTTCTGCTTACCGTAATCGGATGTAGGATACTTACTGTTAGGTGAGCGCTAATCGGTGTACGCAATGTCATTTTCTCATGGCATCAGTTACATAATTTCTGCGAACCAACTGAAAAACAAAAGGGAATAGTCTTTATTACAAAACTCTCGGAACATTTTGGCGGCAGTAGAAACCTTGAATGCACTCCGAAATGACACAGATTTCACATATGAAACATTCTTCCTCAGAATTATATACCTTCACAATTATTCAACTCTACTCGACACCACAAAAATCGTTATTGTCTCGTATTTAATAGCCATGTTAATAAACATAAAGATGGTTATGCATTTTGTAAATGATATTAGTGTAGATTGGTTGCACAATGGTGGTCGTCTTAACAACCAAATACTAAATTTAGCTGATTTTCGTTTTAGTTGGCTGCCCTTACATGATGCATAAAAAATGAACAGCAACAGTCAAAATCACGTCTGATTTCGAGCCCGTGAAAACACCGAAAAAGTTTCATCGTTTGTCGTAGTGCATATAGTTTATCAACGTTTTTGCATCGTTTTGTTCACCAAAATACAGACAGACCGATAGGTAAAAACATTGATTGGTAGTAATTGCAGTTCAACAATACTAGCTTATCTATCGGTGATGATCAGCTAGGTGGTAGCGCTGCTGATTAACGCTGCTGATTCTGGCGTACAGAGTGCACGCTCAATCATATGTATAGGGTGGCTGAGAAAACAACATGTTCGAGCTAAACAGATAAGAATCCAATCAAAAATCCATATTTCCTGGAAGTTATACACAATATGCTACATATTCGGTGGCAATTTTTCGTCTCGACTATGATCTTTGAACGCGTGTAGTTTGCACCCTAAATAATCATAAATAACAGTAAACATTTGCTTGTGAATGAGAAGAAAAGCCGTGTAAATTATTATTTTGAGCACTTGTGTGACGTCTCACTAAAAATGCAAGCAAAGCGAGCCCAACCCCAACCGAAACTGCCCAAACGACTTCACTTGAACTTTTGAAAAACAAAATTTGTTTACTTGAATCGAACCGTGAGTTCATAACGCCGAACAAGCCGTGCTTTGCGATGCTTATCTTCCCTTCCGATCGGGGTGTTTTTGGATACCGATGACGAGAAAACAACAACGATGGTCGATCGAATACCGGTTGAGGGTAGAGCGTCACACAGCCCATTCATAGCAAGCTATAGCTTTACTGCCAGTCGTGCGCTCATATTCACCAATAGGTTCCTGTTGATCAGCACAGTGCATTTGGGTCAAGTTCTCCAGTCAAGTCTCGTATCATCTATGGAGACACGTACAATCAATGAGGTGGCAGTTCAGCTAAACTTTGGTCTGGCAGATAACTTTGCATAATAATGCCAACTAAATGGCAGATGGTGATCATGACACTGCGATAGGAATCTAACCGATCGGAGGCCATAGGAATGTGCTGGTCGGCTATGGTTGTCTAGAGGGCTTGTCATCTTGCCTGTCCGATTGTAATCGATGAGAGCAGCCAGCCCAAACGGGGCGTTGTCTGATCGACGAGTACGATCTGCGACTGTCGTCGTCGTGACGTCGACAGCGATGTGCTACGTCACATACGTCACGTACATCCATTCCACCATATAAATAGGAGTGCACCACCAGTCAGAGTCAGTCATTCCCACAACTACCTTCAACTTGATTTCAAGAACGAACCACACTACACTTCGAGCGACCTACTCATCATGCGCATGTGTTAGTTGTTTAGTACTCGGCTTTGATGTGCTTAGGTGACTGGATACATTTTACATGTAGTAAATAGTAACGATTCATAATCCTTACTATTCAGCCAGAATACAGCCACACCCAGTTCATCACGAAGAGCTGTCGAGATATTTTCCAAATAGATCTATGAAGAACTGACACCGATTGAACTATGCCACTAAAGTTGACTAGTTACGGCTTAAAAAATTATTTATAAACGTAAATTGCAGTAATCCCCCTTTTGGTGCTGGTGGCACTTGTCGGTTATTTGGAGGCATGCGGTTCAATTCACATCAAGGGCAGAGGCAATGGCAAAGGCAAGGGCGGAAAGTCGGGACCTGTATGCCCTGCTGAAGGCGAATGCCGTTAGTCACTTAATTATCTCTCATTTTTGTTGTTATTGATGTTTTTCTTGATCTTTTGATTTTCGTAAAAGTATGTATGTATATACGAGCCATAATTGTAATAATTGCAATTATTTCTACAGCTTGCGACGCTCTGCCGCTGCAGGACGACTTCACCGAGTACATCATCATCGATGGAGAGCCGGCTGGTGAGTCTGACGCGGAAGAAGGCGCAGAGGATGCCGTAGACGAGGAAGCCGCAGACGATGCCGCAGTCACCGAGGAGGCAGCGGACGGAGCCGATGGTTTGTCGACTTTTCGTTTTTTTGTTTCAATCATAGTTGGTTATCATTAATGGTAACCTGTTCTGTTTTCAGTGAATGTGAACGTGGACGTAGATGTTGCCGTTGCCCGCAAGAAGCGCTCCGGAAGCAAGAGCGGCTCCGGAAGCAAGAAAGGCAAAGGAAAGAAGAAGCACAACTGCAAGCACGGAGGCAAGCACGGCTCGTGCGAGGAAACTGAAACTTACGATGTTGGTTATTATGAAAGACGATTAGATATATGTGTAGTGGATAGTTGAAACACTCGTTGAACAAAAAAATTTATGATTGTTATCTCATGACTTGTTTGCAGCACGGTACCGAAGCTGTCATTGATGTTGCCGGTCTGCTCGAATACTACGGCCTGACTGAGGGAGATGTCGTATGCGTCGTTGAAAGTTAGTTTTACATATTGCTATTGTTGTACATGTTGTTGTTGTGGTTGTTGTTGTTGCTGTTGTTGTTGTTGTTGTTGTTGTTGTTGTTGTTGTTGTTGTTGTTGTTGTTGTTGTTGTTGTTGTTGTTGTTGTGGTTGTTGTTGTTTTTTCATTACTGTTTTTCTTCATGGTACTTGTGTATTGCGTTCATGGGTTATCTGAATTACAGCCAGTGAAGGCGACCAGGATTTGGCATTCACCGTCGAATCGCCACCAGAGGTCACCGTTGTCTGTACCGATGGTTGGTGGTTTTTTGATTTTGAACGTATTAGCGTGTTTTATGTGTTTTGGGACAACAGTGTTTCACGCGTTTGCATAACCTTGCAGGGTATTGGGACGGCGCCGTTGAAATCGATGGCGAGACCATTTCTCTGGATGACGTGACCAAGATCGAATGCGGTATCTTGTCGGTTAGTGGTTGAGCATGTGCGTATGTTTGTTGTGTCAATGATGCACACTCAATTACTGCATTAAGTAATCACATGCACTATTGATCGCCTCGTTAATGAAAACTCGATAACTTCAGGAAGAAGAGGAGGGTGCTGGCGAAGAAGAAGAAGAAGAAGCAGCTGGTGAGGAAGAGGAGGAGGAAAGCACTGGTGATGAGGAGGAGGAGGAGTCGGCTGACAGTGAAGAGAGTGAAGAGGGTGACTCTGAAGCCTCTGAAGCCTCTGAAGATGGCGATTCCGAAGCCTCTGAAGACTCTGCCGACTCTGAATCGGATGAGGGCGACTCCGAAGATGACTCTGCATCGGATGAGGGCGACTCCGAAGATGCCGACACTGCAAGTTCGGAAGCCGACGGTGCAGCCGATGTCAACGTTAACGTTGACGTAGACGTTCAAGGTTTGTTTTAGATGTCCTCACATTCAGTTCATTCTTGTTATTTTCATAAGTACAACATAACTTTTTTTCAGTGGCTGCATAAATGACGACTTGTAATGGCACGTTATGGAACATCATCATCTACCGATTATGATATCTTCAATGTAGTTTGCCCTGATCTAAACATGTGATCGCATGTATTATTGCTGCAGTTTTGAAATTATTTAATGCTGGGCATTCTGCGAATCCAATACTTGATATTACGGGACCAACACCCAAATTACAAATTTAGTTAATTTAGACTTGGACACAGATTTATTGAACACCACACAAATTTGTTGAATGTACTACACGAGTAAAAACAAGTTGTTTTTACAGTGCTGTGCTTCACAATCACTCATCATGTACTTGTATATGTAGCGTATAATAGTAGTGTTCTTTTTGTATCTGTACGATTATAGCTTAGACAATGAACCGTTACGCATGGTTATGCATTATCATGTGAACAGTTTGATTCATGTACATGTAGCTTTTGAAAAGCGTTAATAAAAGTTGAAAGATTGACACGTGAAACCGTCTAGGAACGAACATTCAATTGCGAAAAATACATGATTTAATGACTCACATGTTTCAAAACATTAGTGTTTCATTATCATCTTACTAAACAAAACTATTGGCATAAATTAAAAATTGAATGAAATAATCTAAAAATTTGAAATTGCCCAAAAATGCATTTGTTGATAAATGATCCGATATTTTCACTCCAATGAGCCATAGCATGTAAAACATAGTTGAACGTAGCAGACATCACCTTGATTCAGTTCTCATCTGAAATCAACTAACAATTAAAACAAGATACATACAATGGAGTCGAAAGTTTAGGGACACCCTCACTTCGAGTGTTTTTTCTCCATGTATAAAACGGGCTGAAATCTTCATAAGATAAGGAAAACATGAGTCAGAGTCCGTTTAGAGTACATACATAGTTGAGTATTAGCAAAAAGCGATTCGTTTCCAAGAAGTTTATCATCGGACTTTGTATAGCACGCGTTTATACGCGGCTAACACGCGCCTACGGTGTTCGTAGGGCCATTAGCATAGTAAACATAGAGTATTGGATTGTGTTTTAATCAGAAGAAACAATCAACTGGTATTTATAATAACCATTGCTGTCATTTAACAGGAAATAAATCAACTTTAGTTGCCCTGTGGCGCACTATAAAAAGTGAGTCGTTTACTGCAATATTTTTTCATTTGAAGATTAATTTATTGGTTAGCATCAAAGTAATAAACACTGATACCGACGTGTTTGTTGATAACATGCCAGGTATAGAACGTCATGACTAAACGTTCTTTCGACGTTTTTCGAAGTGGCTTTTGGAGGTATTGAAAATAAAAATTATGCATGAAGTGCGGTTAGTACCAACAACACTCTCATCGAGCCACTTTCAGTCTCAATATAAAGCTCATAGTTGTGTAACTGCCTTCAAACCACCGTCAGGGCGTGTAATCCACGAACAACGCCTGCTTTAAGATATCACATTTATACAACCTAAAAAGCGACTCGTATGACTAAAACACAGATGTTCAAGCAAAAAAGGCTCAAACACGTGTTTTTCGTACCCCTGGTCTTTTTTAGTTTTATATAGCCATCCAACTCAGTTTTATAGGGAGAAAACATCCAAATTGAGTGTGTCCCTTAAGTTAAAAGACTGCCACTGTACATGAAGGGGTTCGGGGTATTCAAAAATAGCTTTTCAAAAATTTTAACATCAAACAAATTGCCAAAAATTGTCTAAAAATCAGTGCAAAAATGTTTGAAGTCGTTTATTTCTGTTGGAAATTAAAGCAAATTCTCATGGAAACTTTTAAGTGGGACACCCTGTATGTATATGTAAGTAAAAAGTTGCAACAGTAATCTCAACATTGCCCAATAAAATACCAAGGACTGAATGTGAATTTCCGAGTGGACCATGACCTGACCACAGTAAAGCCAGTATGTTGTTTATGCATGTAAAAGTGTTGCCAAAAGGTCTGAAAATGAAACATCAAACAATCAGTGTTAACACGCACATCAATCATCATCACCCCGTGCTATACTGTGTTAAACTATGGTGTCAACCGAGTTGAGTTGAGACTAGTGATGTTCCATTATTAGACGTTTTTGGCAACATTTTTGCTTGCAGAAACACCATATGGGCTTCATTCATATCGCTCTGGGTTTCTCCTTTTTCTATTGAAAAGTAAATCTGCAGCACGGGAGGAATAACCTGCTTTTGGACATACAGTACATATAGCTTGGTCAGGGTATCTTGTTACTAATTATTTTCCTGAAAACCTTATACTGAACCAGTGATCGAGTTCGAACCGAAATTTTCGAAATTATTCGAACGAACAGCCGTTCGAAAAGAATTTTTTCGTTCGGACTTGAACCGGACGAAAATTCAGATGTTCGTTTCGAACCGATTCGAAACGAAAACTTTTCGAATATTTATTTTTTCGAATGATTTTCGATTTGGATTATACATTCATCATACTCACTCACTCACTACAGCACTCACCGCACGTCACTCACTCACCGCACTCACCGCACTCACTACCGCACTCACCGCACTCGCCGCACTCACCACCGCACTCGCCGCACTCACTACCGCACTCACCGCACTCCCTGCCGCACTTACTCACCGCACTCACCCTACTCACCGCACTCACTACCGCAATCACCGCACTCACCGCACTCACCGCGCTCACCGCACTCACCGCACTCACCGCACTCACCGCACTCACTACCGCACTTACTCACCGCACTCACCCTACTCACTACCGCACTCACCCCACTCACTACCGCACTCACTCACCGCACTCACTCACTCACTCACTAACTCACCGACTTTTGTTTTATATATATACTGGAGTGTGTTTGAAACGTGAGCTATACGTCTCATGTGTCTATGGAGAAATCATTTTCGAAACTGAATCGAAAATAAAAAAAGTTTCGTTCCGGACCGAAACGAAAATTTAAATTTTCGATCGAACGTCAACCGGACGAACATTTGAAAATTTTTGTTCGAAAGATTTTCGGTCCGAGACCAATTTGTCCGTTTCGTTTCGTTCGTTCGAACTCGATCACTGTACTGAACAATTCATAAGTTGGCATGTTTAATGATTTGTTGTACGAATGTAATGCGAACAGCTGAAATTTTTGAATAAATTTGAATGCGCGCCAAAAGGATTACGGTAAAAAATTTCGGAGGAACGAGAAACTGAGACTAAACTTTACATAACGTAGTTGAATACACACGCAATATTTCTTCAATTAGAGTCAATATATTTTGTAAGACAGGGCACAACACGACTTGCTTCTAGTCTGTGCGCAGACATGTATAGCCGAATTTTTTGGTTACGACTTCTTTTGGGATTTTTTTTGTGTGAAACTTTTTCCCCACCCCTAAATTGCTGCTTCCGACCGCCATATGGGTTCTATTAAAAAGGTTGATCGGCACTTTGAAGACATTCGAGGTCAATTCGGACATGCTCTACACGATAGAGTTAAGTTTTCGCCGATCCGAGTTTCCTATCGCGCAGTCGGAAACAGCAATTTGGGGTGAGGGAAAGGTTTTACACAAAAAGTTCCTAAAAAAAGTCGTAACCAAAAAATTCTACTATAATTGCATTACTTCTGATGTTTTTTCACAACGTTAATGACTTTATTGTTGTTGTGTTCAGATGTGAACGATGGTTTGACAACACTCTAGTAGACTGTAGACTTTGCGTTTATTACGTTTGCGATTATTACTTTTCTCCGAGGGATTTTCACTAGCGTTCGATAAACTGTACATATTTTTTATTAACTCGCTGTGAACAAAACCCGTTAACATTGAAGTATCTTATCTTATAAATTAAAAAGTAAATATAAATCAATCAAAAGCATAATGGGTTTCTAATGGGTCTGGTTAATTTGGACCAATGTTCGATTGGACCCATATTTCTGATCAGATTTTGGCAATTTTATTTAAGATTGCTTATGGTTTACTGACATTTTACTTCAAATCACGAATGGTGCTTGCCATAGGCATATCATGGAATCAGATTTCAAGTCACTCCATCGGATGTTCAATGGACACCCTAGAAGAAGTGTAACCATCTGACGAAGGTTCACGGCTCCGCATTTGAGTTGTCCAAAACCAATGGCTTAGGCTTAAATGGTTGAACATTGTTTCTGGAATAGAGGAGACTTTGGCAATTTGTTTGATACTTACCAGACGTTTATTCGACGCCTGTAGCTAACTTCACAAGCCATAAATATGCCAATTTTGGGCAGTATTTTTCATTCTTTATAACTTTTCGAGCAAGCCCCATAACAAAATAGCAACAATCACGAGGCATCGTGAACGGAAAATCATAGGTAACAACCACATAGAAAGAAAAAAAGCAAATAAGCCAACTTTTTAACTAGCATACCATCGATATCTCCGCATCGTCCTCATCGACGAGGCTGCGTGTGTCCGCGGATATGGCACCCATTTTTTCCGTGATAAAGAGACGTGATTGGTCCGAAATCTCGGGACTTCTCGCGTACATGCACTCCTTTGATTCACCCACAAACAGAAGACCATCGGGGCCAAATCTGGTGACCACCCGAGATTGGCTCGACGAGACTTTTCCTGGCTCTTCTTGAGTCAACAGAGGAGAACCACTCAACAGTCTCCTCTATTCCAGAAAAAAACTTCAGCCATCTTGGTTTTGGACAACTTAAATGCGGAGCCGTCAACATCGGGACAAAAGGATGGGACACCCTGTATAATACGGATCGTTCGTTTGCAGGAGTTAAATAGCGGAAGCCTTTTCTCCGGATTTGTTATGTGTGGATTATTTGTTAGCGGAACTGTATGGATCGATTTTTTTTCATCGGAATCGTTATGATTGGAATCATTTAAACGGGACAGAAATGTTGCGAGCGGAAGTTTATTTGCGGATATTTTGTTTCCGGAAGCGTTGTGTGCGGATATGTTTTACCGGAACGTACGGCAGCGGAACCTTTAATTCCGGAATTGTGTATTGCGGAATTCGGTGGCTGAACTCCGGAAGTAGAAATTATTCGGAGTTAACATGGTGTTCGTTCTAAGTGATATGGAGGGTATGAGGCTAAGAGTTGGTTCTCAGTTTAGGCTTATGGTCAGGCAAGGCACCTGAACCCTTATCCAAAAGCTAAGCCTAAGCCTACACTGAAACCAAAGTTTTATAACCCCCCCCCCCCCGCCTTGGACCGTCAGATCGCGAAGCGGAGGTGTTCAGCGTGGTTTTCATGTCACCACCACCGCTTTTATAACAGTTCCGCTTTTGAAGTTTACACTTTTTAAAGTTCCGCTAAAAAAGCCGATTTTTACACTTCTATTTCTACTTCCGATTTTTTACTTTGAAATATCCGGAAATGAAAAAAACCGCTGCGTAAAGTTCCGCTAAAAAACGAACCGGTTTATAAAAAACCGATTTTCACAGATCCGGTTATGACAATTCCGCTGCGTATCGAATCGATTTCCGTCTAAGGATTCCGTTGCGAACAGTTCCACTAATATAGTTCCGCAAATGAACGATGTGCTTTTAAGAGTTCCGCTCCGTAGACGCGATCCTAGAAGATTGTTCTCAATTAGCTGATTTGGAAATATCAACCTCAACTGACCTGATCTCAACTTGAGGTGCGGTAAATATTGTGTTACAGGTGTCAATCTTCCTAATTGGTTCATTTACATCGGGAATCATTACCATATACCACCATGAAAATCATTGCTGAACTGCTGAACGGGATCAAACTTTTCAACTGAAAGTCTTTGTGCAAACTTCAAATCAATTCATTAATATTGGGTCAGATCAATTGATTTGAGCTACTGCTACTCTTCTCTACTGATTAGAGGTCGGGTAATGAGATAAAATATTCTATGGTTATCATCGGGATTATAGTCTATAAACGAAAAGTTGGCGAAAAAGTTTACGAAAAAGTTGCTTACTCCACGGTTGGCTCTGACCTTTTTCCACCGACTTTTATCACTGTAACTTTGTATTTGAACTTTTAAGTTATAGTTTACACTGTAATTAGTTTAAAAAAAACAAATCAAACTATTCAAGCTTATTTTCACTACAGATCATCATGTCAGGTCATGAAATTGAAAATATCTTAGGCGATTCCAACGGGTCGGTTAAAAACGGTGTTACACGAACGAAAAACAAGTGGCAATAAATTTCAAAAATTGCGGGCGGCTCAAAAAATTTCCACGGGGTTTTCTCACTGACATTCTCTAACTTGAACGAATATCAAAACGAAAATTTTAACAGTTGAGTCAGAATTTATTGGATCGGTTTAGTTTAACGTATTTGAACGACGGGTTATGATGTTTATCTCACCCACATATCACAGAAAGTTTTGGCATTAGTTTATATGCCGAAAATAGGTCTTGGCACTTTTTAAACTTCAATTACAAAAGTTAGAAACGTTTTCAGATGCTGTAGCTAACTGAAAAAAAAGTGAAATTACCTTTTCTTTTTGTTGAAAAAAAATCGTGTATAAGGGTTCTTTAAACTGAGGAAACTAGGTAGTAAGCTCTTTCGGCACTGACTTTATGTCGGTGACCCTTTAACTCGATGCCCATCATTCAATATCACTGCCCATTGATGTGCATCTTGATCAAATGAACATTAACGACGTAGAATTGAAACATTAGCTGTAGTACTGTGATGCATAATAAAGTGCATCGGTGTACCCATATCTACGGGACTGTATAATAGGGATCGTTCGTTTGCGGAAGTTTATTAGCGGAAGTCTTTTCTCCGGAACTGTTATGTGCGGATTGTTTGTTAGCGGAACTGTATGGATCGGATTTTTTTTTATCGGAACTATTAAAATCGGATTTATTAAAAGCGGAAGTCTTGTCAGCGGAAGTTTATTTGCGGATATTTTGTTTCCGGAACCGTTCTTTGCGGATGGGTTTTCAGCGGAACTTACGACAGCGGAACCTTAAATTCCGGAAATTGGTTTTGCGGAACTCGGTGAAGTAAATATTTTTTGCTATTAACATTTGGAGGGCCTATTTCATTGTTTATAAGGCTTCGGCTTAGTCATTAGCACAGGCTGTTCGTTCTAAGTGAGATCGCCGAGTATGAGGCTAAGAGTTAGTTTTCAGTTTAGGCTTAGGATTAGGCTTAGGGTTTGGGAAGGGCCCTTCTCCAAAGGCTAAGCCTAAGCCTAAGCCTACACTGAAACCTAAGTTTTATGCCCCCGCCTTGGACCATTAGCACCGCGAAGCGGAGGTGTCCAGCGTGGTTTTCCACTCATGAAGGGCACTTTTATAACAGTTCCGCTTTTGACGGTTACGCTTTTTAAAGTTCCGCTTTTGACGTTTCCGATTTTAACACTTCCGATTTTTATACTTCCGATTTTTTACATTGAAATATCCGGAAATGAAAAAATCCGCTGGGTACAGTTCCGCTAAAAAAACGATCCGGTTTATGAAAATCCGATGTTTACGGATCCGCTTATAACAATTCCGCCGGTTATTGATCCCCACTTAACGGTTCCGATGCGAACAGTTCCGCTAATATAGTTCCGCAAATGAACGGTGCGCTTTTAAGAGTTCCGCTCCGTAGGCGCGATCAGTGCATCAATGGATGTAACAAGGAGAATGACGCTCTCAACTTATGACTTAGCTTGTGACCCGGTTTACTTGAAGCACACTCTTGCATGCTTATCTTCAATAAAATATGTTTTTTATAACGGATCATGAAAAATAATGTGATTGAAGTAATTGAGTGAGCCTATGCTGTTTGGTTCAAACAAAGGCATTGAAAATAATCATAGTGACCACGAGTACAAACATACTTGCAAAAAAAATTCGAGATGCTGTTACGTGCAGATCCGACTTTTTGGATGTTAGCGTGGCATGATGCATATAAAATTCTACGAAACATGAGTGCCTAATGCGTGTAATGTAGGATAAAAAGGTTAGGCTGTTCTGTAGAAAAACTTCCAGCTTAAGAATTGTAGCCAATGTCATTGCACAACTTTTCAAACTAAATACGGTATCTGAAACGTTTCCTATCTTCTGCTTCACGTATTGTAAAAAGGTGCCTGAAACTTATAAATGGATGCCTAAAGGTGTTCCTAAAGTTGGTGCCGAACGTATATTTATCTTAATTTATCGTGAATGCAAAGTTTTATTGTAACTTTTTTTTCATTACATAATTGAAGTTGTTTGTTGCACATCTTTTAAGATTAAAAATAGCAACCGAAATGCTTTCATGCTTTTTATCATTTCTAAGCATGGCTATAAGTTGGTTCGACACCCAATTAGGCATGAAAACTTTCTGTGATATGGGGGTTAGAATACTTAATAGACAGTTGCATAGCTTTGAAAACTTAATAGACAGTTGCGTAGCAACGGGTTTAACCTAGTAAGATTTTTTAAACTTAGTTCCGCGTCCAATAATGTTTGGTCGTCCGTTTCCAGTAGTTCCCAAGTCAACTAACCCATTCAAAAAAATACTGATCATCGTGTAACCTCCGTAATACATTATAACAAATGAATACGATTTTTCCCTGACATGATGTGTACATGCTTGCATGATTACAAACCCACAGATTTTTTGAATTTGGTTGTTCTCGAGCAACATTACTATTCCATTTAAAGTTTTACTGTCTGCGAGCCCCCGATAACCTATCGTAAGCGCGTTAGGCCAGTGGAAATTTCAATATTTCTTTCTAAATGTGTTGTAGCATAGTCACTGTGCTGTAGAAAGCATGCGACCGTAGCGAGCCAGTCATAGTCGGGTACATGCAGATTAGTTGCATCGGCTCAGCAGCACAGCACAAGAGCGCTTGCCTAACATGCGAGTGGGCCGGGTTCGTTTCCCATATTTTTGATAAAAACTGTGAACGTTCGAAAAATCTGTGGATTCGGAAAAACTGCTACATGCTTATGTCACTTCATGCCGGGGGATAGTCTTACGACCGAAAAATTTGTCTCAGAATCGGGACAAAATTTAAATTCAACGTTTTTCGACGTCAACCGTGCTAAATTTATTACAAACTCGTAGTATTATTAAAAAAAATAGAACCTAATTTAATTTCCAGAACCACTAAAATTATGTATTTCAACACAAAAATTTTGGAAAAAATAAAGAAAGTATTAAACAGGCAGGGAATGAAAATAATGAAATTTATGCGTGGTGAAAATCTTATTTACAGGAAATCCGTGGGTAGTAACTCGGATTTCATTCTTATAACCAATTACGAGGCCTATATCTACCACCACAACTGAACACTGCTCACCTCAACTACTCAACTTGACTGTCATTTTCTAGAGGGCTTGTCATCTCGCCCCAATTGTAATAGATTGAAGCAACCAGCCCAAACCGGGCGCAGTGAGAACGATCTGCGACCATCGTCGTCGTGACGTTGACAACGATGCGCTACGTCACATAAGTCACGTACACCCAATCCATCTTTAATGGAACTTGGAATTAATGACCCAACATGTAGAAAGACCGATTGGTAGAAACATCGATTAATTGCAGTTCGATAAAACTAGGTTATCTATTTGTGATGATCAGCTAGGTGGTAACGCTGCAGATTAGCGCTGCTGATTCTGGCGTACACATTCACACAACGCTCAAGCTACACAGATAAGAACCATGCCATTAAGCCCGGTTCAGTCAAAAACCCATAACTCCTGGAAATCACACACGAGTAACCATTTTGAATTCGGTGGCAATTTTTTCTCTCGACCATGATCTTTGAACGTGTGTAATTTGCATGCTCATCAATCATAAACAACAGTAAACAATTGCATGTGAATGAAAAGAAAAGTCATGTAAGTTATCTTTTTAGCACTCATGTGACGTTTCACAAAGAACGCATGCAAAATGAGGTCAACCGAAAATGCTCAAAAGACTCCAATGAAAAGCTCAAAAAAACAAATTTTGTTTCCTTGAATCGGACCGTGAGTTCGAAACTAAACGCCCAACAAGTCGTGCTTCACGATGCTTATCGTCCGATCGGGGTGTTTTAGGATACCATTGACGAGTAAACAACATATGTCACGTACATCCATTTCATCATATAAATAGGAGCGTACTCCCAGTCAG
>OZ038448.1:15979227-16009227 GCA_964036265.1 Daptonema setosum
TACATATGGTTGTTTTTGGTATTTTACTTTTGTTTCAATGCGACAACTGAAACCCGTTCAATTTTCTGATGGAATCATTCATTTACTAAAAAGCGGCAAAACTATTTTCGACGTTTAAATCTGATCAAGCAACGGGTTCCCATTCTAATTTAACGTTCAGTTGCGTAGCAACGGGTTTACAGTAGGTTATCATAAAAAGGTTGCAATCATCAGTACCTTCGAGGGACCGAACTTAAATACCACAAAAGTTTCAAGTAGACTCAGGTAAAATTTTTTTTCAAATCTTCAATTTTGACTAGACGGGTTCAATGAACCGGTGGTAATTTTCAGTATCAGCTATACTTAAATAGAAAAAATATTACAGCAGACTAGACTAAATCGAGCTGGAATTTTAACGGGTTAAACAACCAAATCTCATGAATACTCTAATTCAATTAACTTCATTTGATCTACAAAAACACTTTATAAAGGGGTTAGACTTTCTCTACGACTTTTGTTTTAATCGATGGGGATTGTGAACTTCACAACGAGTTCACCGAATATGTCTTTGAATGTACGTATAGTCCATTTATCAAGTAAAGTTTCATTTAACCTGTCATAGAATTTCCGACACGGAAATTATTTTCAAATTCGCGCGGTATTCCCTGCACAGGGGAGGCAAAAACATCCGGCTCAACACAAAATAAAATATTTATTTGGGTGCGTGTAATATTATCACAAGGTATCCGTGTATAGTTACAAATATTCAGAAATATCAACTGTTTAACTAGTACGACTGTTTTGATAACCAACTTAACTGAAAGCCTGCTTGAATGAAACAATAGTCCCATGTTTTTATTTTTCTATTTAAGTTAGTTTATTTCACGTAACACGGGCTCTCACCATAAAAATTTACACGTTCACAGATTAGTTATCAATTTGTGCTGAGAGGGTTTATCTCGCCTTGATTATGGAGGGAGAGCCCGCTAAGTTGAAAATAATTCCCGTGTCGGAAATTTTCCGACAGGTGCAAATGAAACTTAAC
This sequence comes from Daptonema setosum, assembly GCA_964036265.1. Taxonomy (NCBI): domain Eukaryota; kingdom Metazoa; phylum Nematoda; class Chromadorea; order Monhysterida; family Xyalidae; genus Daptonema; species Daptonema setosum. The sequence goes on from OZ038448.1 coordinate 15,980,252, forward strand.
TCGGGAACTAGATATGCGATGGACTATATATGGGTTATTTTCATAACGTTTTTAATACAGTTATTTATTTTATCGACTGATTCATAAACCAGTGTTTTTATGATAGTTGATTTTTGTAAACATGACAAACAGTTGCGTAGCAATTGGTTTACCCTAGTGGGTATAAATATCAGAAGTGAAACAGTGAAAAACTTTTTTCGTCAATGTCTTCAAAAAAAAACAACGAATTATATCGTCATCTTCTCTCATAAAAGTTGATGAGAGCTGAGCTGGTCATGTGACACATTAGAAGATTGCTCTCAATATGATGATCTGGAAATATCAACCTCAACTGAACTGACCTCAAACGATGCCGTAAATATTGTGCCACTGGTGTCAATCTTTCTAATTTGTTCATCTACATCGGGAATCATTAACATATACCACCATGAAAATTTATGCTGAACTGCCGAACGGGATCAAACTTTTTCAACTGAAAATCTTTGTTCAAACTTCAAATTGATTCATTAAGATTGGATCGGGTAAAATTATTCAAGCGGATGCTTCTCTCTACTACTGATTAGAGGTTGGGTTATGAGATGAAATATGCTATGGTGTTAATTGGGACGGGTGAACCGATTGGTGCTAACAAGCTGTTTACGTCACTGTTGACTCTGACTTTTTCCACGGGTTTTTGTCACTGTAATTTTGTATTTGAACTTATCTTAAAACGAATCAAACTATTCAAGCTTATCTTCACCACAGATCATCATGTCACGTCATGAATTAAAAATAACTTAGCCGTTTCCAACGGGTCGGTTAAAAACTGTAACATAAACGAGAAACAAGTGGTAATTAATTCCAAAATTTACGAGTGGCTTAAAAAACTTCCACGGGTTTTTCACGCTGTTATTCTCTAATTTGAACAAATATCAAAACGATAATTCTGACAGTTAAGTCGGCTGTCATCATCGTGACGTTACAACAATGTGCTACGTCACATCGTGAGGTACATCCATTCCATCATATAAATAGGAGCGCACCACCAGTCAGAGTCAGTCATTCCCAAACTATCTTCAACTTGATTTCAAGAACGAACCGCACTACACTTCGAGCGACCCACTCATCATGCGCATGTGTTAGTTGTTTGTTACTCGGCTTTGATGTGCTTAGGTGACTAAATACGTTTTACATGTTGTAAGTAATGTTGATTCATAATCATTACTATTCAGCCGAAATACAACCCTGCCCAGTTTATCACGAAGAGCTGTCGAGATGTTTGCTTAATAGATCTTTGAAGAACTGACACCGATGGAACTATGCCACTAAAGTAGTAATTTAACGGCTTATAAATTATTTATAAACGTAAATTGCAGTAATCCCCCTGTTGGTGCTGGTGGCACTTGTCGGTTATTTGGAGGCATGCGGTTCAATTCACATCAAGGGCAGGGGCAACGGCAAGGGCAGGGGCAACGGCAAGGGCGGAAAATCGGGACCTGAATGCCCGGCTGAAGGCGAATGCCGTTAGTCACTTCATTATCTTTAATGTTTTTGTTTTTGTTGTTGATGTTTTTGTGGATCTTTTGATTTTCCTTAAAGTATGTATTTATATACGAGCCGTAAATTGTAACAATGCAAATATTTCTACAGCTTGCGACGCTCTGCCGCTGCAGGACGACTTCACCGAGTACATCATCATCGATGGAGAGCCAGCTGGTGATTCTGACGCGGACGAGGGCGCAGACGTTGGAGCAGACGATGGAGCAGACGATGGAGCAGACGATGGAGCAGACGAGGCCGCAGACGGTCAAGCCGATGGTTTGTCAGCTTTTCGTTGGTCCTTCAAATTATAGTTGATTATTATTAATCTAGCATGTTCTGGTTTCAGTGAATGTGAACGTGGACGTAGATGTGGATGTCAATAAGCGCAAGAAGCGCTCCGGAAGCAAGAGCGGCTCCGGAAGCAAGAGCGGCTCCGGAAGCAAGAGCGGCTCCGGTAGCAAGAGCGGCGAGGAATCTGAAACTTACGATGTTGGTTATTGTGAAAGACGATTAGATGGATGTGTAGTGGATCGTTGAAACACTCGTTGAACAAAAACATTTACGATTTTTATTCTATGTCATGATTTGTTTGCAGCATGGCACCGAGGCTGTCATTAATGTTGCCGGTCTGCTCGAATACTACGGCCTGACTGAGGGAGATGTCGTATGCGTCGTTGAAAGTTCGCTTTACATATTGCTATTGTTATGCATGTATGTTGTTGTTGTTGTGTTGTTGTTGTTGTTGTTGTTGTTGTTGTTGTTGTTGTTGTTGTTGTTGTTGTTGTTGTTGTTGTTGTTGTTGTTGTTGTTGTTGTTGTTGTTGTTGTTGTTGTTGTTGTTGTTGTTGTTGTTGTTGTTGTTGTTGTTGCTGTTGCTGTTGCTGTTGCTGTTGTTGTTGTTGTTGTTGTTGTTGTTGTTGTTGTTGTTGTTGTTGTTGTTGTTGTTGTTGTTGTTGTTGTTGTTGTTGTTGGTTGTTGTTTTCTTTTCAATACTATTTTATTTTTCGTCATGGTTTTTGTCTGTTGCGTTCATGGGTTATCTGAATTGCAGCCAGTGAAGGCGACCAGGATTTGGCATTCACCGTCGAATCGCCACCAGAGGTCACGGTTGTTTGTACCGATGGTTGGTTGTTTTTTGTTATTTTGAACGTATTAGCATGTTTTATGGGTTTTGGGCCAACAGTGTTTCACGCTTTTGCATAACATTGTAGGGTACTGGGACGGCGCCGTTGAAATCGATGGCGAGACCATTTCTCTGGATGACGTGACCAAGATCAAATGCGGTATCGTGTCGGTTAGTGGTTGAGCGTGTTCGTATGTTTGTTGTGTCAATGATGCACACTCAATTACCGCAGTAAGTAATCACATGCACAATTGATCGCCTCGTTAACAACAACTGTATATCTTCAGGAAGAAGAGGAAGGGGAGGATGAAAGCACTGGTGATGAGGAGGAGCAGGAGTCGGCTGACAGTGAAGAGAGTGAAGAGGGTGACTCTGAAGCCTCTGAAGCCTCTGAAGATGGCGATTCCGAAGCCTCTGAAGACTCTGCCGACTCTGAATCGGATGAGGGCGACTCCGAAGATGACTCTGCATCGGATGAGGGCGACTCCGAAGATGCCGACACTGCAAGTTCGGAAGCCGACGGTGCAGCCGATGTCAACGTTAACGTTGACGTAGACGTTCAAGGTTTGTTTTAGATGTCCTCACACTCAGTTTATTCTTTTTATTTTCATAAGTACAACATAACTTTTTTTCAGTGGCTGCATAAATGACGACTTGTAATGGCACGTTATGGAACATCATCATCTACCGATTATGCTAACTTCAATGTAGTTTGCCCTGATCTAAACAAATATCATCGCATCTAAATATAGTAATTGCTGCACCGCAATTTTGAAATTTTTTAGAGCTGGGCATTCTGCGAATCCAATACTTGATATTACGGGACCAACACTCAAATTACAAATTTAGTTAATTTAGACTTGGACACAGATTTATTGAACACCACACAAACTTCTTGAATGTACAAAAGTGTAAACAAGTTGTTTTTACAGTGCTGTGCAATCACTCATCATGTACCTGTATATGACGCGTATAATAGTAGTGTTCGTTATATATCTGTATAGCTTAGAAAGTGAACCTTTCCGCATGATTATGCACTATCCTGTTAAAACTTGATTCATGTACAAGTACTGTAGCTTTTGAAAAGCGTTAATAAAAGTTGAAAGAATGACACGTGAAGCCGTCTAGGAACGAACATTCAATTGCGAAAAAATAGCGCCAATTAGATATGCATTTTTCATCAGACATATTCCTGTAAAACCTTACAGAGAATTATCTTGATTACCAGCGGATAATTCTGCCTAAAATTCAGTATTTTGGTTATGCATAATAAAGTTGTACAACGCATGTCCAGGATGCGCAATTGGTCGGTGTTGTTGTTGCAAGAAAGGAAGTCTGACTTGTGGTAGCAAGTGTCACGTTAGGGATAAAAAGGGCGAGAAGCATGTGTCAACAAAACCAAACCAGAAGAGCCAACTGCGAAGAAAAAGATAAAACTTACTGATAATTACGATTAATTACTATAAATTCAATCATAACACACGCACAACAGATAAACAATAAAACGTAATAAAACTGACTCTGTACATGGGTAACCGATTTGCCACGGCAATGTGTGTAACTCGATTGCCGGTGTAACCATATTTCCTACGATATACATACAGGGTGGCTCAATAAAAAGCTTACGTGTATTCGATTCGGCATGTTTTTGTCTACAAATTGATGTAATATAATTAGTTTTAGAAGGTTACAGCAACAGCGGCATATCTTCACTTTAAATGCGCGCCCAACGGATCATGCACACGTGACCAGAGTAAGATCGTGTGTGTGTTCTCTGTATCGCTCACTGCTTGCACTTTTGTCGGTTTTAAAAACTTTATTTAGTTTTTTTGATGAAAAAGAAGCTTTGTTTTTTGTTTAGCAGCTCCGCTTTAAAGTCTCATTTGTAACCGAAAGAACGTTTTAATGAATTTCAGCAACCACGGTTACTTTCTGTGGTCTGTAACTCTGGAATGATCACTTGACAGTTTCGAGCGTTATAAACATTAAATATCACTATGATGTATGATATTGTTTTCTTTCACATATTATTGTGGTCTTTCTGGTTTTATAGGCACTTATTTCCGATATTAACCAATCTTCATTACACATTCGGTGAAAATTTAGCAAAAATTAGAAATTTTCTTAAATTGACTTGTTAAATCAGAAAAACTTTCAATAAAACTTATGTAACACATTATTTTGTAGGCAAAAACATGCTCTTTCCAATACCGCTGTCCCACAGCTCTTCTAGTCCTTTCATAGTAATCCCTCAAACGCGCAAGCTTTTTTGAGCTGTATATGAGCTCCAGTCAGTAAGAATCGACCCAGTAAAAATAAGTTTCTATAGTAAATCGATGTCACTGATCACGATTCACATGGTCCCATGCTTCAAAACTCACTCAAAATAAAGATTATTGCGAATCAATAGCCTAGAGCGCACTCAAATTTTTTCCAAACGCATGCATTCGCTACAAAGGCTTGTGACAAGAAATTCCCCATAGCTCGGTACTCCATATTTCATACAGCTAATTGTTAGAGTCTTACGATACTCGTATGAAATTTTCAAGGAAAATGAACGGACCAAATTTTTTATTTACAGGTTTGACCGTTGCCGATTGAGCACTTTTTTCGCCTCTTTTTCGCGTTTTACACACAGATTTTGTAGAAAAACATTTCGGTTCAGGTTTGAACAAAAATTCAGTGTGAGTTTTATCCGCAAGGTTCGTATGAACAAGTCTATAACAGAACTTGGAGCCCAAACTCTGTTAGAAATATTTTTGAGATCGGTTTCAAACGCGCGCCTGTGCAAATTAACCTGTACATGGCAAGTTGAAGAGGCGGGCTAGTGGCGGGCGAGTGGCGGGCGAGTGGCGGGCGAGAAAATGATACAAACATGGAGAATTTTGACAAAAACATAAAACTTTATAGTGAAAACAAGTATAAAATAGATGAATAAGCATGAAATGAAGAACCGTTTGGTTGTTTTAACTCAGAAAAAGGAGGCGTTCCGCTATTTTATTCCTTTTCAGTCGCTCTAGTAGGATTGGTTGACGGCTCAGAAATTGAAACATTTGGTCTGGCGTATAATCGAATTAGCGGAAGGGAAGAAGTGTGAATGACTGAATATCTCGAACTTTTAGTGTATTCAAGATTCGAAATTATTATCTAGGGCAAAATTGAATGATCTTTTACCGTCATTTCATGTTTTCGTCAAAATTCCCTACGATTTCTCGCCCGCCACTGGCCCGCCTCTTCAACTTGCCATGTACAGGTTAATTTGCACAGGCGCGCGTTTGAAACCGATCTCAAAAATATTTCTAACAGAGTTTGGGCTCCGAGTTCTGTTATAGACTTGTTCATACGAACCTTGCGGATAAAACTCACGCTGAATTTTCGTTCAAACCTGAACCGAAATGTTTTTCTACAAAATCTGTGTGGAAAACGCGAAAAAGAGGCAAAAAAAGTGCTCAATCGGCAACGGTCAAACCTGTAAATAAAAATTTTGGTCCGTTCATTTTCCTTGAAAATTTCATACGAGTATCGTAAGACTCTAACAATTAGCTGTATGAAATATGGAGTACCGAGCTATGAGGAATTTCTTGTCACAAGCCTCTGTAGCGAATGCATGCGTTTGGAAAAAAATTTAGTGCGCTCTAAGCTATTGATTCGCAATAATCTATATTTTGAGTGAGTTTTGAAGCATGGGACCATGTGAATCGTGATCAGTGACATCGATTTACTATAGATACTCATTTTACTGGCATCGGAGGTGGTTTCACGAAAAATTATTTTCTTCCTGGACTTGTCGATTCTTACTGACTGGAGCTCATATGGTGTCCCCCGTAACTTGCAACATTCTCCGAGACCAAATTTTTTTGTGTTGGAGCTATTTCAAAATTTTAATGAACAAAGTTTTGTTTGCCGCCTATCAGAAGATCATTGTACAAACAGTTCTCAAGTCATGGCTACTTTTCCACTTAAGTAGTCCTTTTAAGTTTTTGATCTCTTTTCGGGGGTTCTAAAAATCGTTCTAGAAACATATTTTTACATTACAAAATTATTATAAGTCAGAAAATTAGATTAAGTGATCATAACTAAGAAACGTGTTTTTTTAATCATCAGAGGACATAATTATACGTTGGATGTCGGATCGAAACCACGCAGAGGTCAACAAAAGATTCAAGTCACAAACAAGACCCATTACCGATTTATTCTTGAAAACGTATAATTAAATCAGAAAAATATTCTTTAACATTCAAGTCAACGGGAAATAATCAGCTTTCATAAATAATAATCTTCTCGACAAAATAAAACCATTTAAATAGGTTTCAACCGGTGCTGTTGACGAACTGGACCACTGAGATTCTAGAACTGAAAAGGACTACTTTTGGAGAAACCAAAATTATCTGCGTACTAGCTATGAACTTCTAGTAAGCGGCGAAAAAAACTTTATAAAATGAGCTTTCAGTTGCTTTTTTCATTTTGAAAATAGCTCAACCATAAAAATTTCCGCGGTCTCACAGAATGTTGCAAGTTACGTGGGACATCTTGTACATATGGTTGTTTTTGGTATTTTTCTTTTGTTTCAATGCGACAACTGAAACCCGTTCAATTTTCTGATGAAATCATTCATTTGACTAAAAAGCGGCAAAACTTTTTTCGACGTTTTCGAAAGCGTTGAAATATTCCTTAAAACTGATTAAGCAACGGATTCCCATTATAATTTAACGTTCAGTTGCGTAGCACAGGTTTACCGTTGTCTATGATAAAAAGGTTGCAATAATCAGTACCTTCGAGGGACTGAACTTAACTACCACAAAAGTTTCAAGGAAACTCAGGCAAACTTTTTTTTCAAGTCTGCATTTTTTTAAATATTACAGTAGACTAGCTAAATCAAGCTGGAATTTTCATGAAACCAATTTACTTTAACGGGTTAAACAACCAAATCTCATAAATACTCTGATTCAATTAACTTTATTTGATATTCAAAAACACTTTATAGATGGGTTAGACTTTCCCTACGGCTTTTGTTTTAATCGATGAGGATTGTGAACTTCACAACGAGTTTACCGAATATGTCTTTGAATGTACATATCATACGTACATATGTATATGAGTTATTTCATTATTTTTTGTTAGCGTTATTTATTTTGTCGACTGATTCATAAACCAGTGTTTTTAGGATAGTTGATTTTTGTTAACATGACAAATAGTTGTGTAGCAATAGGTTTACCGTAGTAGGTATAAATATCAGAAGTGAAACGGTGATGACGTCCGTGTCTCCGCGGTGTTTTCGTCAATGTCCTGAAAAGCTACGAATTATATCGTCACCTTCTCTCATAAAAGTTTATGAGAGCTAGTCATGGACACCCTAGAAGATTGTTCTCAATAAGCTGACCTGGAAATATCAACCTCAACTGAACTGACCTCAACTGATGCCGTAAATATTGTGCCACTGGTGTCAATCTTTTTAATTTGTTCATCTACATCGGGAATCCTTAACATATACAACCTTAAAATTTTATGCTGAACTGCCGAACGGGATCAAACTTTTTCAACTGAACATTTTGTTCATATTTCAAATTAATTCATTAAGATTGGGTCGGGTGAGTTTATTCAAGCTACAGCTTCTCTCTACTACTAAATAGAGGTTGGGTTATGAGATAAAAATTTGCTTGGTGTTAATCGGGACGGGTGAACAGATCGGCGCTAACAAGCTGTTTACTTCACTGTTGACTCTGACTTTTTTCCACGGGTTCTTGTCACTGTAATTTTGTATTTGAACTTATCTTAAAACGAATCAAACTATTCAAGCTTATCTTCACCACAGATCATCATGTCATGTCATGAATTAAAATTATCTTAGCCGTTTTCAACGGGTCGGTTAAAAACTGTAACATAAACGAGAAACAAGTGGTAATTAATTCCAAAATTTACGAGTGGCTTAAAAAACTTCCACGGGTTTTTCACACTGTTATTCTTTAATTTGAACAAATATCAAAACGAAAATTTTTACAGTTAAGTCGGCTGTCATCATCGTGACGTCGACAACAAGGTGCTACGTCACATCGTGAGGTACATCCATTCCATCATATAAATAGGAGCGCACCACCAGTCAGAATCAGTCATTTCCACAACTACGTTCGACTTGGTTGCAAAAACAAACGTCACTTCACTCCGAGCGACCTACTCATCATGCGCATGTGTTGGTTGTTTGTTACTTGGCTTTGATGATGTGCTTAGGCGCCTGAATACGTTTTACATGTTGTAAGTAGTAAGTTTGATTTATAATCATTACTATTCAGCCGAAATATGTACAACCTTACCCAGTTTATCACGAAGAGGTGTCGAGATATTTGCTTAATAGATATTTGAAGAACTGACACCGATTGAACTATGCCACTAAAGTAGATTAAATAACGGCTTGTAAATTATTTATAAACGTAATTTGCAGTAATCCCCCTGTTGGTGCTGGTGGCACTTGTCGGTTATTTGGAGGCATGCGGTTCAATTCACATCAAGGGCAGGGGCAACGGCAAGGGCAGGGGCAACGGCAAGGGCGGAAAATCGGGACCTGAATGCCCGGCTGAAGGCGAATGCCGTTAGTCACTTCATTATCTTTCATGTTTTTGTTTTTGTGGATCTTTTGATTATCCTTAAAGTATGTATTTATATACGAGCCGTAAATTGTAACAAATGCAAATATTTCTACAGCTTGCGACGCTCTGCCGCTGCAGGACGACTTCACCGAGTACATCATCATCGATGGAGAGCCAGCTGGTGAGTCTGACGCGGACGAGGGCGCAGACGTTGGAGCAGACGATGGAGCAGGTGATGGAGCAGACGATGGAGCAGACGGGGCCGCAGACGGTCATGCCGATGGTTTGTCAGCTTTTCGTTGGTCCTTCAAATTATAGTTGATTATTATTAATCTAGCATGTTCTGGTTTCAGTGAATGTGAACGTGGACGTAGATGTGGATGTCAATAAGCGCAAGAAGCGCTCCGGAAGCAAGAGCGGCTCCGGAAGCAAGAGCGGCTCCGGAAGCAAGAGCGGCTCCGGTAGCAAGAGCGGCGAGGAATCTGAAACTTACGATGTTGGTTATTGTGAAAGACGATTAGATGGATGTGTAGTGGATCGTTGAAACACTCGTTGAACAAAACAATTAACGATTGTTATTCTATGTCATGATTTGTTTGCAGCACGGCACCGAGGCTGTCATTAATGTTGCCGGTCTGCTCGAATACTACGGCCTGACTGAGGGAGATGTCGTATGCGTCGTTGAAAGTTCGCTTTAAATATTGCTATTGTTATGTATGTATGTTGTTGTTGTTGTTGTTGTTGTTGTTGTTGTTGTTGTTGTTGTTGTTGTTGTTGTTGTTGTTGTTGTTGTTGTTGTTGTTGTTGTTGTTGTTGTTGTTGTTGTTTTTGTTGTTGTTGCTGTTGTTGTTGTTGTTGTTGTTGTTGTTGTTGTTGTTGTTGTTGTTGTTGTTGTTGTTGTTGTTGTTGTTGTTGTTGTTGTTGTTGTTGTTGTTGTTGTTGTTGTTGTTGTTGTTGTTGTTGTTGTTGTTGTTGTTGTTGTTGTTGTTGTTGTTGTTGTTGTTGTTGTTGTTGTTGTTGTTGTTGTTGTTGTTGTTGTTGTTGTTGTTGTTGTTGTTGTTGTTGTTGTTGTTGTTGTTGTTGTTGTTGTTGTTGTTGTTGTTGTTGTTGTTGTTGTTGTTGTTGTTGTTGTTGTTGTTGTTGTTGTTGTTGTTGTTGTTGTTGTTGTTGTTGTTGTTGTTGTTGTTGTTGTTGTTGTTGTTGTTGTTGTTGTTGTTGTTGTTGTTGTTGTTGTTGTTGTTGTTGTTGTTGTTGTTGTTGTTGTCTTTTCAATACTATTTTATTTTTCGTCGTGGTTGTTGTGTGTTGCGTTCATGGGTTATCTGAATTGCAGCCAGTGAAGGCGACCAGGATTTGGCATTCACCGTCGAATCGCCACCAGAGGTCACGGTTGTTTGTACCGATGGTTGGTCGTTTTTTGTTATTTTGAACGTATTAGCATGTTTTATGGGTTTTGGGCCAACAGTGTTTCACGCGTTTGCATAAAATTGTAGGGTACTGGGACGGCGCCGTTGAAATCGATGGCGAGACCATTTCTCTGGATGACGTGACCAAGATCAAATGCGGTATCGTGTCGGTTAGTGGTTGAGCGTGTTCGTATGTTTGTTGTGTCAATGATGCACACTCAATTACCGCTGTAACTAATCCCATGCACAATTGATCGCCTCGTTAACAACAACTACAGGGTGGGCCAAAAAAAACGACTACACTTTGATCTGACCTAGAGGTGGCTGTGTCCAATCTTTTGGCTTGTCGTTTTCTACATATATTAACAACATAATAACTTAGTTTTCCTGAATTTTTCAATATGATATGTTGACTCTAACGAAAGTTGTGCGCGTGCATCCAAAAAAACGTCTCGCATCAAAAACTATCAATACAATCAAATTTAGTGTATGATAGAATTAACCCTATTTCAATTCAGACTAAAAGTTCGAGAACACGCTTAAAACAGGTCATACTCTAATAAACGCCACTTTCTCACTTTTTCACTTGAAATTTTCACAAACGTTTCAAAACTGAAATTTTTTGATGAAACTCATCTGTTTATGCGGGGAAAGGTTAACTGTACTGAAAAATACCCAAAAACCAACAGAAGTCCATGTTTCAATGACAAATCTCATCGTAGGGACAATATATCGTATATGGCTGTGTATGGCTGTTGTAAAAACGAGCGAGCAACTTTTTCAGTCAACAGTGCACATTTCTCTCAAATCCTAACCGATCCTAACGAAATTCTCAATATAACTAAGTTTATATGTTGTTAACATATGGTGATAATGACAATTGTAAAATTTCATCGCAGCCATTTTTATATCAGATCAAAGCTTGGTCGTTTTTTTTGGCCCACCCTGTATATATCTTCAGGAAGAAGAGGAAGGGGAGGATGAAAGCGCTGGTGATGAGGAGGAGGAGGAGTCGGCTGACAGCGAAGAGAGTGAAGAGGGTGACTCTGAAGCCTCTGAAGCCTCTGAAGATGGCGATTCCGAAGCCTCTGAAGACTCTGCCGACTCTGAATCGGATGAGGGCGACTCCGAAGATGACTCTGCATCGGATGAGGGCGACTCCGAAGATGCCGACACTGCAAGTTCGGAAGCCGACGGTGCAGCCGATGTCAACGTTAACGTTGACGTAGACGTTCAAGGTTTGTTTTAGATGTCCTCACATTCAGTTTATTCTTTTTATTTTCATAAGTACAACATAACTTTTTTTCAGTGGCTGCATAAATGACGACTTGTAATGGCACGTTATGGAACATCATCATCTACCGATTATGCTAACTTCAATGTAGTTTGCCCTGATCTAAACAAATATCATCGCATCTGAATATAGTAATTGCTGCACCGCAAATTTGAAATTTTTTAGTGCTGGGCATTCTGCGAATCCAATACTTGATATTACGGGACCAACACTCAAATTACGAATTTAGTTAATTTAGACTTGGACACAGATTTATTGAACACCACACAAACTTCTTGGATGTACAAAAGTGTAAACAAGTTGTTTTTACAGTGCTGTGCTTCACAATCACTCATCATGTACCTGTATACATATGTCGCGTATGTCGCATAGTAGTGTTCTTTATATATATATCTGTATAGCTTAGACAGTGAACCTTTCCGCATGGTCATTCAATATCCTGTGAATACTTGATTCATGAACAAGTAGCTTTTGAAAAGCGTAAATAAAAGTTGAAGAGAAAAAAACGGAGGAAATAACTTGCTTTTTTAACATGATTAGCACATAACATAATTGAATACACACCCAGTTTTTCTTGAATTAGATTCACGTAATACAGGGCACAACATTTTTTAGAGTCTGTCCATACAGTAGTTGCAATACTGCACATTTTGATGGTTTTTTACAAAGTTCACATCTTTATTTTTGTCGAGTTCGAATGTAAACGACGGGTTGAGTTAAGAACGCTGGAGTAGCCTGTAGTCTTACGTGATTATCACTTTTTAACTAGCGTTCGAGAAATTTTACAGAATGTTTTATCTACTCACTCTAAAAAAATTCGTTACACTAAAGTATATAAAATGTAAAACTAAGTTCCACGGGCCAATAAATATGTTTTCACCCACTCGATCTCACGCATTGTGTCACTCGTTTTCAGCAATTCTCAAGTCAGCTAACCCATCTTACTAATCATCGTGTATCCACCACCACAACGGAACACTGCTTAACTCAACTTCTTCAAAACTGTGTTTGTTTTGAAAATTGACAAAATGTGGCCAGGGATGTGGCTTCGGGACAAAGTAGTCAAACCCGACACCGAGGAAAATAAGGTTCAGTTATGTAGAATTGTGTGTTTGTTCTAGACGACTATTGGTCTCCATACCATAGTCGGAGCTGTCTCATACACAATCCAATGTTTCATTCTTATGTAACATTATGTTATGTCTATATTTATCTGCTCTACCGCTACTGCACGTGTGCTAAACATAGTCATGTTGCATTGTAGTCAGGGTGCGTTATTCGGCTAGTGCTGTGACCTAGCTGGTTGTCTGGAAAGTCGTCCACTTTGATCCGCACAAGTGACACATACTTGGGTCAGCTTGTGCACTTATATATTAACTTATATTTACATATTCATTCAGTCTGTCATTTTCTCTCGTGCGGTTGTGTTCTCGTTTGGCCGCTGGCCTTTGGTGTTGACATTACTTTATACTGGAAGTTATAACTATGAAAGTAATTATGACCGAGACTGGTAGTTGGGCTTGATTCGGCTCAATGATATAACGATTGTGTAATCGAGACTCCTTATCTAATACTGTTTATAGTAAGCAAGACAAAGTAGCATTATATAATAGCTATAAAGCAGTAAACGTAAACCCAACTTTCGACTGGCTCTCTCTGGATAACACTGCGCTTTGATCTTATATTTTTAGCGGTCATCAATTTTTAACAGCCGGATTGATACACCGATTGCGTCACAGGAAGCCGAAATGGGAAAGAAGGGCAGTCCGTCGGGCAAGAAGAAAACGCCCGATCGAAATAAGGAGCCGCCGCAGCCGAAGCAAGCAGATACATTGGTGTTGGATGTTGGTGAAATCGATGAGGTGGGTTTTTATAAATTCATTGAAGAATGCCTGAACGATGCTGTTAAAACTCAACGTGCTGTCAGTCGGTGCGTGAGTTAGTGAATATCCATCAGCCTATTCTTCATGTAACTCTGCCTAAGAGAATTGTATCCAACAATAATGCTGATCGGGTTGATTGGTTAATGAGTGCAGCCGAAATCATTTTCGACCAGGTGAATGTCATCCCATGGGCGTTTTCTGTAAAAAATACAGAAAAGGTGGAGGTGAAGCAGCTGAAGGCGCGCCTGGCTCATGCTGTACAACAACAACAACAACAGTTGAGTCATGAGTCACCGGGCGTACAGCAACAACAACAGAAGGTGAGTTTACATCAACAATCTAATGGCCACCTATCCACTGGGGATGAGCGTGCGGGCAAACTACAACAACAATCTAATGGCCACCTATCCACTGGGGATGAGCGTGCGGGCAAATTACATGAACAATCTAATGGCCACCTATCCACTGGGGATGAGCGTGCGGGCAAACTACAACAACAATCTAATGGCCACCTATCCACTGGGGATGAGCGTGCGGGCAAATTACAACAACAATCTAATGGCCACCTATCCACTGGGGATGAGCGTGCGGGCAAACTACAACAACAATCTATTGGCCACCTATCCACTGGGGATGAGCGTGCGGGCAAATTACAACAACAATATAATGGCCACCTATCCACTGGGGATGAGCGTGCGGGCAAATTACAACAACAATCTATGGGCCACCTATCCACCGGGGATGAGCGTGCGGGCCAATTATTACACGCATCACAAGTGAACCGCCTATCACAAAGTGACGACGTCTTCTGGGGTAATGGAACTGTCAACCAGCCATCACAAATGGGTCCCCTATCACAAAGGGACATGGTAGCCAGTGGTGATAAACCTGTCGATCAGCCAGCACAAAAGGGTCGTCTATCACAAAGTGATGACGAGTTCATTTGGGATGAACCCTTTGGACAGCCATCACAAAGGAGGACGGCGTTGATGAGGGAGCGCAACCCCGAAGGTGGACAACAACAACGACAACAACGACAGGTACAGTCATCACAAATGGGAGGCCTATCACAAAGAGCCAACGAAGTCATTTGTGATGACCCGGTCCGTCAGCCATCACAAAGGGGAGGCGTATCACAAAGGGCCAACGAATTCATTGGTGATAACCCGGTCCGTCAGGCATCACAAATGGGAGGCCTATCACAAAGGGCCAACGAATTCATTTGTGATAACCCGGTCAGTCAGCCATCACTAATGGGAGGCCTATCACAAAGGGCCAACGAATTCATTTGTGATAACCCGGTCCGTCAGCCATCACAAATGGGAGGCCTATCACAAAGAGCCAACGAAGTCATTTGTGATAACCCGGTCCGTCAGCCATCACAAATGGGAGGCGTGGCACAAAGTAACAAGTTACTCATGGATGAGAGACCTGTCAAGCAGCGATCACAAATGGGTGTGACATCGAAGTATGATTGGGATACTCACGGGGAACAACAACAACAGATGCATCCATCACAAATGGTACCTCTATCACAAACTGACAACTTCTTTATTTGTGATAGACCAGTTGACGAGACATCACAAACGGTTCATCGATCACAAAAGGACGACTTGTTCATTTGTGATACGCCCGTCAACCAGCCATCACGAATGGATCGCATATCACGAAGCGACAATTTACTCATTTGTGATAGACCTGTCATTCAGCCATCACAAATGAGTCGTGCGTCGATGTGGGAGCAACAGCAGCAGCAGCATGTTGAGCGTGAGGGTCAGCAGAAGTATTACGGACAGCGGGACGAGTGCGTTGAGCCTGAAAACAACAAAGTTAAGAGTAATCATAACGTACAGTGGGCTGAGGAAGTTGCGAATGGTGGAGCTGGAGTACGTGATAGACAGGAGGCTCATAGTGGAATGGCCGTGACTGAAGAGAAAGAGAGCTGGCAGGAAGCTATGAATAAGATGATGTCCATGATGCAGAAGTCCAACGAACAACAAGTGCTGGCAATGAAGAAGCACGACCAGTTTTCGGGAGAAGACAAAGCTGAGTTCAAATACTGGTTTGAGGATCTGCGTGCGAGGCTGGAGGATACTTGTCTCAGTGATGAAGAAAAATTGAGACACCTGATCACATGTCTCAAGGGCAACGCGAAACGTCAGTTCAGGGAAGACAACGACAGGCCGACGTGGTTATCAGCACTGGAGTACTTGTCTGAGAAGTATGGTAGCCGCTACGGACGAGGTAACAAAACGGCAGACCGCTTTCATAGTCGAGTACAAAAGCCGGGTGAGTCGGTGCGGGAGTTCGCATTTGCTCTGAAACGGTTGTGTCCGATCGATGACTACAACCCGTATTTTGAACAATACATGACAGGTCAATTGATTTCTGGATTACAGTCAGCGCGTGACCGAGAGAAAGCTACCTACGAGGCGGAAATTAAACGGACTCCGTTTGAGGCCATCGTTCGAGGCATCGAGGACTACGAGTACTGCCGGGAGAAAGTAGCTAATAGAGGGAGTCAGGCTGTGAAACCGAGTCAGCTAGGAGCTGAAAGAGAGCAGCGGGAACGGGGTCGGGAGCAGACACGTGGAGGAGCGGTCAAGTATGAGCACACACAACAGCAAAGTGCTAATCAACGGCAAACCTATCAGCTGCCTGCAAACAATAACATGAGACATGGGCAATATCAAGTGGATACCCAGCAGCCACCTCCAGGGCACAGTTGGAATCGACAGCAAAACAGTAACCAACAACAGCGGGTCAACCAGGTACAGTGGAGCGGCCTCCGTCAACCGGTCCAAGACTATCAACAGAAACAGCGCTTATCGGGTGGCCGAGAATGTTTCAAATGTGGTGAAGTGGGACACTTGCAAAGCAGTTGCAGTAACGAAGACCAGGGACAGATGGCTGGTGAGCGTCCACCGCAGTCGTTTGGGCATCAAGCAGTCAGAGCAGTGAGTGTTGCAAAACCTGTTGAAGATGTGGAGGCAGTGTCAGCTGAACTGCGTGCTCTGAAAGATGAACTAGCACAACTGGAACACCGCGATGAGTTTAGATATGGTATGTTGAGTGCCAAGGTGCATAAAATGTTGATGAACGATGGCATTGAAAAGAAGAACGAGTCTGAAAAGAAAGAAGCGACGGTGAGAGCCGTGAGCGTTCCGAGTCAATCATTCAACGTTGAGGCTCAGCATAAAGAGGACTATCCGATCAAAGTCAACGGTCAACCGGTTGAACTGAAACATGTGTTGTTTGACACGGGCGCGCAGATGAACTTGATTTCACAGAACTTTGCGGCTCAGCTGGGAGTGAAGATACAGCCATGCAATACACCGTTGGTTGCTGTCAACATGACTACAGTAGTATGCGCTGGTGTATGCACCGTTGAACTGAAAATAGATGAAAAAATGACAGTTATTGAATGTCATGTGGCGACAGAGTCCAATACACCGCTGTTGGTTGGCACTAAAGCAATGCAGGCACAAGGGATACAGCTGTTGTCTGGTACAGGACGTAGTCTGATGGCATCTGTGACACCGGCTGAAGGTGATGTGCTAGAAGTGCGGGTACCATTGGTGGTTGCAGAGAAACCTGAAGATAAGAACGGTGTCATTTCGGTGAGCACAGAACATGATGAAGAGGTCAAGCCAGCAACCGAGAACGTGGTGGAGAGTTCTGAAATGAGTAATGGCGAATTGGCAACGAGTCAGTGCATGAATAAATGGATGCCGGTGCCAAGTGTACACTATGGCCAGCTGAAACTAATGTTGCCCGGCTTATTACAGCTGCGAGTTGGTGAGAGCATTCGTGCGAACGTTAGTGATCCGGTGATTAAGCTGGTGCGCAATCGGATGGAACATGGTCAGATGAAATTGAAGCCCGAGTCTCAACGTGACGTTAAAAGCATCATCGTCAAAATGGGTTACCGTTTGAGTCAGATGCACGGTAGAATGAAAGCGGCCGTGTCCAAAGTGCGTGCTGTGTCGCGAAAACTGGTGCAGAAGCTGTTCTAGTGGTGGAATGCGGTTGCCTTTTCTATATTTACTCACATTTTAGTAAAATGTTTTCTACAGTTGGCTTTGGGATGAGATGCTTTATGCCTATCTGTCAATTGTGTGAGGTACGCTATATCGATACGACTATGTTGACCTTCAACCTAAAAACGGATGGCACTGGCAGTTGTTTTATTTCAGTTTTGATGACGTTTTAACTGTAGTTTTGTCGGTTGGAGCAGATCAGTATCGATTTTAGACTGAGTCTGATGTTTTGAACGATTCGGTGATCCTTTTAGACTGAATCTGTGAATTTTCGAGCAGCTCAGTAAATGTTTTAAGCTGAGTCTGTAAGTTTTCGTACAACCTCAGCAACGTTTTAGGTTGAGGACAATTTTGCGTTATTTTTGCCGGTATCAATGGATTTTTGCTAGCTGAAATTGAACCGGAGAGAATTTTATTATTTCGTCGTCACTTTTTCATCGTGGATTGGAGCGTCATCGTCGTTGTTGCGTTCGCGTATTCGTCATCGTCGTTGTTGCGTTCGCGTATTCGTCATCGTCGTTTTTGCGTTCGCGTTTTTGTGCCGTCGTTGAGGAGGGAGAGGAGTTGAATGCGATTCAACTGGCTGCCGCCGTTCGTTTCAAATCGATATGGTCTTCATTGGTCGTGCCGTTGGCGTTTGCGTTCTCGTATCATGGTCAGGCGTTGGCAGTAATTGGCGTCTTCATCACTGGCAGACTAGTTTATTATCCCAGATAGTGTATCGTAAATCTTAGATAGCTCACTCATAACTTGTTAACTTTCTTTTGCAGCTTTCAGAGTGCTTTATGGATAAAAACAGTGATTGTGATTTTACCTTATTCATGATTTTAACCTATTCATTGCATTGCTTAATTAATTGATATTATCCGTAATAATTTGTTATTTATCTTAGTATTTACTTATTGTCTTTTATCAATTGTTCTTTATTATGTTTTCGGTCGGAGGGAGAAGACGACTATTGGTCTCCATACCATAGTCGGAGCTGTCTCATACACAATCCAATGTTTCATTCTTATGTAACATTATGTTATGTCTATATTTATCTGCTCTACCGCTACTGCACGTGTGCTAAACATAGTCATGTTGCATTGTAGTCAGGGTGCGTTATTCGGCTAGTGCTGTGACCTAGCTGGTTGTCTGGAAAGTCGTCCACTTTGATCCGCACAAGTGACACATACTTGGGTCAGCTTGTGCACTTATATATTAACTTATATTTACATATTCATTCAGTCTGTCATTTTCTCTCGTGCGGTTGTGTTCTCGTTTGGCCGCTGGCCTTTGGTGTTGACATTACTTTATACTGGAAGTTATAACTATGAAAGTAATTATGACCGAGACTGGTAGTTGGGCTTGATTCGGCTCAATGATATAACGATTGTGTAATCGAGACTCCTTATCTAATACTGTTTATAGTAAGCAAGACAAAGTAGCATTATATAATAGCTATAAAGCAGTAAACGTAAACCCAACTTTCGACTCTAGGGTAAACCCGTTGCTACGCAACTGAGTGTTAAGTTTACAAAAAATACTATCGAAGTGAACCCGTCAATATAAAAAATTAGCTTCGACTTATGTACCATGAAATCGTTGCTATGAACTCATAACATCATGGTCCCATAATTTTAATTTGGAACTTCTACTAACATAACTTATAGTAGATCAATTATTAGCCGCCCGTTAAAAACCCGTAGGACATTTCTTACGCATTACCCGACCAGATATATCAGAACGTAAAACTTATCCGACACATTAAGTTCTGAGTTTATAGCCATTGATTGTTTTTAGATTAGTTCCAACTATGGGATCACACAGAAAAGAATCCGTAGAAAAATTCAAATACTTCGCTATTTTCTATCATGCAGAACCATGTTTTACCCATTCCATGGGATCTTCTGATAATTCATAGTGAAGACCAGATGAATTAAATTTACCCGACGTTTTTTTATACAAAACGGTTTTTATTTCTACCATAATATTTAGCAACATTTCAATAAGTTGTTTGAGATTTCGAGTTCGGTAAATAAGAGGGTATCGATGATTGCAAAGCTTGTTAAAAAATTGTTGAGTGAATTAATAAAAGTTCTCATGAAAGGCCATTATTATGACCCCACGCATGTTGAGGTTTCAGGTTCGAAAATCCAACGCCGGTTGAGTTAGAGGTCAGATTTGAAAAACAACTGAAGGGTACGTGATGATTTAATTTGATTCTGACATTGAGTAACAAAAGGTGTTTTGTTGTTCTTTTGCTATATTTATACCAAAGCGTGACCGCATTACCCGACCAGATATATCAGAACGTAAAACTTATCCGACACATTAAGTTCTGAGTTTATAGCCATTGATTGTTTTTAGATTAGTTCCAACTATGGGATCACACAGAAAAGAATCCGTAGAAAAATTCAAATACTTCGCTATTTTCTATCATGCAGAACCATGTTTTACCCATTCCATGGGATCTTCTGATAATTCATAGTGAAGACCAGATGAATTAAATTTACCCGACGTTTTTTTATACAAAACGGTTTTTATTTCTACCATAATATTTAGCAACATTTCAATAAGTTGTTTGAGATTTCGAGTTCGGTAAATAAGAGGGTATCGATGATTGCAAAGCTTATTAAAAAATTGTTGAGTGAATTAATAAAAGTTCTCATGAAAGGCCATTATTATGACCCCACGCATGTTGAGGTTTCAGGTTCGAAAATCAGTCGACCGGGTGTTGATGACTTCGTAATAAGAGTTGAGTAAGCCAACAGGGAGTGTATAAAGAATTTCCAACATGTCAACGCCGGTTGAGTTAGAGGTCAGATTTGAAAAACAACTGAAGGGTACGTGATGATTTAATTTGATTCTGACATTGAGTAACAAAAGGTGTTTTGTTGTTCTTTTGCTATATTTATACCAAAGCGTCAGGTTCGAAAATCCAACGCCGGTTGAGTTAGAGGTCAGATTTGAAAAACAACTGAAGGGTACGTGATGATTTAATTTGATTCTGACATTGAGTAACAAAAGGTGTTTTGTTGTTCTTTTGCTATATTTATACCAAAGCGTGACCGCATTACCCGACCAGATATATCAGAACGTAAAACTTATCCGACACATTAAGTTCTGAGTTTATAGCCATTGATTGTTTTTAGATTAGTTCCAACTATGGGATCACACAGAAAAGAATCCCTAGAAAAATTCAAATACTTCGCTATTTTCTATCATGCAGAACCATGTTTTACCCATTCCATGGGATCTTCTGATAATTCATAGTGAAGACCAGATGAATTAAATTTACCCGACGTTTTTTTATACAAAACGGTTTTTATTTCTACCATAATATTTAGCAACATTTCAATAAGTTGTTTGAGATTTCGAGTTCGGTAAATAAGAGGGTATCGATGATTGCAAAGCTTGTTAAAAAATTGTTGAGTGAATTAATAAAAGTTCTCATGAAAGGCCATTATTATGACCCCACGCATGTTGAGGTTTCAGGTTCGAAAATCAGTCGACCGGGTGTTGATGACTTCGTAATAAGAGTTGAGTAAGCCAACAGGGAGTGTATAAAGAATTTCCAACATGTCAACGCCGGTTGAGTTAGAGGTCAGATTTGAAAAACAACTGAAGGGTACGTGATGATTTAATTTGATTCTGACATTGAGTAACAAAAGGTGTTTTGTTGTTCTTTTGCTATATTTATACCAAAGCGTGACACACACACATACATACATACATCGTCTAATTTATATATAGACTAGGGTAAAACCCGTTGCTACGCAACTGTTTGTTAAGTTTACGAAATTAAACTATCCTAAAAACATTATGTAAACCCGTAGGTTGAATAAATAACTGTAGAAAAGACATAATGGAAGTAACCTATTTACATTCAAAGACATGGAGATTAACCCGTTCATTGAGTTTCTAAATATCGAATAAAGTTATCAGATTCAAAACATTCTTAAGATAAGGTAGTTTTAGCCCGTTGAAATCAAATAGTTTAATAAAAGTTTCAGCTTGATTTAACTGCTCTTTTGGAATAAGTTTTTTATTCTATTCAATCACAACTGATAATGAAAAAAGATACACAGAATAATACTATCCGTCTTGTCCGTCATACCCAACGGTTCATTGAACTTTTCGTATTCAATGTCGCACTTGAAAAAAAGTTTTTCACATGAGCCCATTTGACTGTAATGTCACATTAACTTGTTCAAACTGTTGTCCTAAGATTAGTTCAAGTTACAGTGAGAATACCCGTGGAAAAGAGTTAGAGCCACGCGTGAAATTGAACACTTGTTATTATCGTCTTCGTTCATATATCCGTTCTATAAATTCGTTCAAATATATATATTCTACCCGTCCCGCGGAAAACCAAAAAACCAATTTTTATTTGAACCTAAAAAAACATAAGCACGCGTGGCCACGCGTTGAGATCAATGTTTCCAGTTCAAAATATGGGGAACATATCTGGGTGCTCCCATGTGAGTAGGTGATGATGATACAATTTGTATTTTCTGAATGTGATAAATTATGAGAATGAAACATTTCGATAGAACTCAAATAAACCGATCATAATTGTTCAACTACATTTTAATTATCTTGACCTCATGGATAATTGAGGTACATTAAAGGTGAGTTGAGGAAGCGTCGGTTGAGGTAAGTTTATGTCTGGTTGAAGGGTACGTGATGATTTGTTTTATTCTTGCGATCAAGAGAGTGACGATGAATAAACCAATTGGTTCCGAATGATGAAAGAAGGTTCTGAGCGTTTCGTTGCGATCTTATATAGAGCCTAGCGTGACACACATACAAACAAACAAACAAACATGGATTTTAAATAATAAGATAGATAGATAGATAGGGTAAACCCGTTGCTACGCAACTGTTTCTTATGCTAACAAAAATCAACTATCCTAAACACATTTAGTAAAACCGTCGGTTAATGATAATTAAATAACTGTATGTAATAGAAACATAATGGGAGTAACCTATTTACATTCAAAGACATAGAATTTACCCCAAACCTATCGATTCGTTCATTAGCTTCTCTTTAGCCCAGGAAATCATGAGATGCATGAGGATGCGATAATTTACGTGTACCCGTTTAATTGAATATCTACATAATTTTTGTAGCTAGTGTGATTTACCTGACCCGTTGAAAATAGTTTATTTCATTAACTACTCTAATATACTTTAGGTGAACGTTGTTTAATATCATACACACTTTTCAACAACGCAACCCGTTTTTACATATGTATCTGTCATACATAATATAGAGCATCATTATATCGGTTATTTATAGCTTAACTTAAAACTTCATTACATTTGTTTTAATCGACCCTTTGACTCTAATTTCACACTGACTTGTTCAAACTGCTGATTAGTTCAAGTTACAGTGAGAATACCCGAGGAAAAAGTTAGAGCCCCCCGTGAAGTTACACACTAATTATTAATTAGTCTTCGTTCATATATCCGTTATATAATTTCGTTCAAATATATATATTTTACCCGTCGTGTGGAAAACAAAAAGAATACAATTATTTAAACCTAAAAACATAAGCACCCGTGGCCACAACAGTTAACGGCACAATAAAACTACATTTCCAGTTGATATCAATGATTTTTCCAGTTCAAAATATGGGGAACATATTTGGGTGTTCTTATGTGAGTAGGTGATGATGATAGAATTCGTAGTTTCTGAATGTGATTAATTATGAGAATGAAACATTTCGATAGAATTCGAATCAACCGATCATCTTATATATTAAAACTCCAATGTCCGCGTAGGTTTGTCCGCACGATGATTCGATATAAATATCAAAAGTGAAACGCTGGAAAACTCTTTCATGTAATTTTCATGCAGAATCGAGAAATTAATAATCATCACCACCTTCTCTCATAAAAGTTGAGGAGATATTGTCATCGACACCCTCAAAGATGATTCCCTCTATTCACTGAACTGGAAATAGCAAAGGCCTTAACCAAAATTACCGCTAATTAAGGTCACGGATGCAAATGTTTACATTTTAATGTAAAAAAACTTTGTAATTCTTTTCATCCACAGTCATCAACAGATTCCTTCACGGAAATTTTTTTTTGATCAATGTTAACGGAGATATGTTTGATCAAATAAAAAAACATTACAAGTAGTTTCAGCGATCTTCACTTCATCTGCGCTGTTCTCGGGTCGGGTCAAAAGTTGAAAATACCCTGTAGGTTTCCTACGGGAAGGGTAAAACATTACAATTCCTAAGAGAAAATAATAAAAGAGCTAATCAATCGTTTTTCCACGGGCTCTTTTTAGTGCTACAATTGAAGTAATTTTAGAATATTCATTATTTAGAAAACAATGTGAGAATTTAATCGAACGAGTGAAATTAATGTATTGTTATATCGGGTCGGATACTCATGTATAACACTACCCTACCCTAACATGACCCTATCAACGGGTCGGGTATAATTTATGAAAAACAGTAAGATCAGTTGTAAATTTTACGGGTGATAAACTTTTTCCTCGGGGTTTTCTCACTGTAATTATTTTAATAAAGTATTCTTTGAACAAACTTTTAACAGTCAACGGGTTCGGGTGACTTAAATTGAATTAAATATTTTTATGGTATTACATAAAACATAGAGATCATCGGGTTCGGATATGAAACTTCTGATTTCCTACAAACGGTCATTATTAAACTTGATCCTCCGTTGCCCTGCAACGGGTTTACCCTAGTAAATGTTAAACTACATTTTAATTATCTTGACCTCATGGATAATTGAGGTACATTAAAGGTGAGTTGAGAAAGCGTCGGTTGAGGTAAGTTTTTGTAATGTTGAAGGGTATGTGATGATTTGTTTTAATCTTTCGATCAGGAGGGCGACGATGAATAAACCAATGGGTTCCAAATGATAAAAAGAGGTTCTGAGCGTTTCGTTTCGATCTTATATAGGGCAGAGCGTGACACACACACATACACACAAACGGACATGGATTTTAATTATATAGACTAGGGTAAACCCGTTGCTACGCAACTGAGTGTTAAGTTTACAAAAAATATTATCGAAGTAAACCCGTCAACATACAAAATTAGCTTCGTTATATGTACCACGAACCCGTTGCTATGCAACTCAAGTTATCATTGATTTGTAGTTCAAGTTAAAACTTCTAACAGTATTTCTAGAAAAACTTTATATAGCCTCCCGTTGAAAACTCGCTACCCGAGCCGAGATTTCAATACATTAAACTTACCCGACTCATTAAGTTCGGAGTTTATTGTCCAAATACTTTTTGTTTTGAGATTAATTTAACTCCAGGAACACACTAAAAAGGACCCGTGGAAAAAATCAAATAACCCGCTATTTTCTATAATGAAAGAGCATGTTTTACCCATCCCGTATAAAACAATAAGGATCTTCGGATAATTCGTAATGAAGGAAGACCAGCTGAAATATTTAAACTTTACCCGACCTTTTTTTATTAAAAAGTTTTTTATTTCGAACTACCACAATAATAAAATTGCTCATGAAAGGCCATTTTTATGACCTTCAGGAAGTTGAGATTTCAGTTTTGAAAATCAGTTGAACGGGTGTTGATGACTTCGTAATAAAAGTTGAGTAAACCAATTGAGAGTAATTATGAAAGTCCAACACGTTAAGGCCTGTTGAGTTAGAGGTCAGATTTGAAAAACAACTGAAGGGGACGTGATGATTTATTTTGATTCTGACATCGAGTAAGAAAAGGTGTTTTAATGTTCTTTTCTGGTATTTATACTGAAGCGTGACACACACACACACACACAGACATACATACATTGTGTAATTTATATATAGACTAGGGTAAACCCGTTGCTACGCAACTGTGGATTAATTTAAAAAAACTCAACTACCGTATTTAAACTCAGACAAACATATAGGTTTATTCATCAGCTTCTCTTTAGCCCAGGAAATCATTAGATCCTTGATGGTGCGATAATTTATGTATACCCGTTTATTTGAATATCGACATAACTTTTTTGGTAGTGTAAACCTGACCCGTTGAAATGTGATCCATTTTAGCTGAACGGAACTAAATTTTATACACCCTGTTCAATAAGACAACCCGTTTTTTTAAATTATCTGTCATACATAATGTAGAGCAGAGCATAACATGGGTAATTTTTAACTATTCTGAAAATTCCATTAGATTTATTATTTTTACCCGTCTCGTGGAAAACCAAAAAACAAAATTTTATTTAAACCTAAAAGCATACAGGAAGCACACGTGGCCACAACAGTTAGTGGCACAATTAACTACAACTCCAGTTAAGGTAAATGATGTTTCCACTTCAAAATATGGAAAACATCCTTGGGTGTCGATGACAACTTTTATGTGAGTAGGTGGTGATGATAGAATTCGTAGTTTCTGATTGTGATTAATTATGAGAATGAAACATTTCGATTAAACCGATCATAAATGTTAAACGACATTTTAATTATCTTGACCTCATCGATAATTGAGGTACATACATTGGAGGTGAGTTGAGGCATCATGTTGTGTTTGGTTCTGGAAATCGGTGTCAATTCATTGGGAAGGTGATGATGATTATTCCTCATTGAACTAATCATAGTTCAATTTTTATAAATAAATGATCGAAAGAGTTTTTGAGCGATGCATCGCTGCTATTTAAGCGCTTTGAGTAGACAAACATACATCTTCTACTATTTTATATATATAGATAATCTACCCGTCCCGCAGAAAACCAAAAAACCAATTTTTATTTAACCCTAAAAAACATAAGCACGCGTGGCCACAACAGTTAGCGGCACAATAAAACTACAATTCAAGTTGAGGAATAAACCAATTGGTTCCGAATGATGAAAAGAGGTTCTGAGCGTTTCGTTGCGATCTTATATAGAGCCTAGCGTGACACACATACAAACAAACAAACATGGATTTTAAATATAAGATTAGTAGAGAAACGTGTTATCACAGATTCTACTTTGTTTTACTCATATAACTATCCATTTAGCCTGTTGTGTGGAAAAGTATGAGCCAATTGTTAATTGAAACAAACTATGCTCTCTAATTTCTTAAAATTTTTTATCTAATTCTTGGCTAATGTTTTTTTCCATCCACTCCAAAAACAGTACTTATTCACTCATTTCTTATCGTCCTCTCTCAATTTTTTGTACATTGTTTTGAAGTGAGAATAAATAAAAAAATAAAAAAATAAATGTACATACATACGTACATATGTACCATATGTCATACCCTTATCATTGCGAACGCTATTCTGGATTAACAAGTCATCCTAATATTTTATAGTGCATTTTATTCTGAAGTACATCACTTAAATGAAGGAAGCTTACAAAAATTTTTTTTGTTACAATGACCTAATGTTTCACAGGTTGATGATCAAACAGCGCATGAATCATCGGTCTCGTCATCTTCAAGCGAAGATGAAGCCGTTGAGCCGTCCAGTGCCGAAATGGACGGTTGCTCCGCTTTGAAGACAAGTCCAACCATCCGCAAAGAGAAACCATCCACTTCAAAACACAAATCGCCAGATGAAAAAGAAAACCCCCTCACCGCGAAAGACAAGCCTTCGGCTTCAAAAGATAAATCATCGAAACGCAAACCTAGTTTAAACAATGATTTGACTGCTGAGAAGGAGAAACCATCAAACAATAAATCACCCACCTTTGGAAACAGTCCAAAGCGATCAATCAGGATAAAATCACCACTGACAGAAGAGCAGATTCCTGCTGAAGAAAATGGTAGACGTGAGCTCATGGAAGTAGCTGATAATACAAAAATAACGGGTGGTACGCCAGTGGTCAGACGATCGCAAACTGACAAACACATGACCACAGTCATGAACGTTACATTAATGACTGAGGCATAATTGTTTTTGTCGCATGTTTTCATGAATGAGATGAACTATCGTACATACAGGGTGGGGCAAAAGTAACTATACACTTGTTGACGCAAAATTTCTCCAAAAAATTATATTGCATCAATATGATTAAACAATCCGAACAGATGCTAAAACACCTGAAAATTTTGATTCTGCTAATTATTTTAACTTACAACGATATATTTCATGAGTTATGCGTCTTTTTCGCGAAATTCGCCATATTTTTCGTTGTTTTCAGTGATTTTTGTCAGTTATCTCGCCCTGTCAACAGTTATTTGACGAAAATTGATGTTGGTATATAATATAGAATGTAGAAAAATATTCTTAAACGTTTGACAGGAGAGTTAGTTTTAATTCATGCATAATAAATAGAATAATTGCTACTTTTTCCATGAAAATCACCGATTTTTGTCTGAAAATGGGGAAAATTCAAAATTCTTATTTTTCAGCTTAAAACAACTTAAAACTATATATTTACTGTTTATTGACTTATTTTAGTACCATAGGGTCCATTAAAACATTTAACTGGAACTTTTTAGTCAATAATCCAAAAACCGCGAAAATTGGTTCAGGCATTCTTGAACACGCGCCTTACCATATTATCGAATTGAACCATAGAGATTTTCTGAAGTTAAAATCATTCGATTATCATTCAGATACATCAAGTGAAACGTTTTATACACTTCTTATCCTTTATTGAGGATTTTGATTAAACCATGAGGTCACTTAAAGACGTTAAAAGAGGAAAAACCATGAAAAAACTGAAAATCCTGTTTAAAATTGAAAATAACTCAAGATACGGTCAAATAGACATTAGAATCGATTTTTTCAGGTATAATAACGTATATATTGCTCATAACATTATATACACTCAATATAAATTTTTTTAGAAATCGGCCTCCAACAAGTGTATAGTTACTTTTGCCCCACCCTGTATGTAGTATAAGTTATTCGTAAGTTACTTGTTATATCTGGTTGTAAGTTATTGATTATGTCTGGGAGTAAGTTATTGATTATGTCTGGTAGTAAGTTATTGGTTATGTCTGGTAGTAAGTTATTGATTATGTCTGGTAGTAAGTTATTGGTTATGTCTGACTCATCAGATGATAACAACCGACGACGAACCATCCATTAAAATGCGCCATGGTTTTGCATACTATCGTCTGTATTTGAAAGTCGACAAATCAAAATCGACCAAAACTCCTCTCGGACTAAACGTCCATGATGCAAATGAACGGGTGAGTAAGTGAGTGA
>OZ038448.1:16011793-16048793 GCA_964036265.1 Daptonema setosum
TCATTGTTCTGAATAACAGACTAGTTCAACGATAACATCACATCACACTCACACACAATGACAACATCAGTCCATTACTGACCTCACTCACTGCTTTACTCACTCACTCACTCACTCACTCACTCACTCACTCACTCACTCACTCACTTACTCACTCACTCACTCACTCACTCACTCACTCACTCACTCACTCACTCACTCACTCACTCACTCACTCACTCACTCACTCACTCACTCACTCACTCACTCACTCACTCACGCATGATTACAAACCCCCCAGATTTTTCGAATTTGGTTTTTCTCGAGCAACATTACTATTCCATGTAAAGTTTTACTGTCTGCGAGCCCCCGATAACCTAACGTAAGGCTGGGCGCGATAGGCCCCGCAGGGGAGATTTCAATATTTCCTCCTGCACGTGTTGTAGTGTAGCATAGCCGCGTGCTGTAGAAAGCATACGAGCGTAGCGAGCCAGTTATAGTAGATTATATATGCAGTTTAGTTGCATCGGCTCAGTAGCACAGTGCAAGGGCGCTTGCCTAGCATGCGAGTGGCCCGGGGTTCGTTTCCCAGATTTTTGATAAAAACTGTAAACTTTCGAAAAATCTGTGGGGTCTGGAAAATTGCCTCACTCACTCACTCACTCACTCACTCACTCACTCACTCACTCATTCACTCATTAACTCACTCACTCACTAACCCACTCGCTCACTCTCTCACTCACTTGATGATTCTCTCAAGAATTCGTTTCAACATTGGAAGACAACAAAACGCAAGTATCGCCTACCGGAAGTCCTAAGAGATTGATCAAGGTTGGTTTCTTGTTCAATTCCATTGCTATGGCTATTTTTGTTACTCCGAATTTGCGCGCCCAATTTGAACTCAAATCTGACTTTAACAGGCGTCAATTAAAATAATCAATTTTTCATAAGAAAATCTTGCGCTTAATTCAATGTATTTTGTAAAACATGTATGGAAACGGGTCCATAAAATATTTTTTGAATCCTTAGCAAAAAAATTGACCAAACTATACTAGGGAGCAGATTGAGGTAGCTGAAATGGTTCAGGAAACGGCTGCCGTCACAAAGAAAAAGTCACGCAAAAAAAACAAGAAAACTTTTAGACAAAAGATAATATAAAAAACTTAACCAAATGTTACTATATTTGAGTACTGAATGTACTAGTTAGTACTGGACTAACTAACTCACCTACCCATACTCACTAACCCAAACTAACTAACCCATACTAACTAACCCATACCTAGGTTAATCCTGATTACCCTGGGTTAATCTTTGCGTTCATTTGTTCGAAAGCTCGATGTGTGAAGTTTTCTCTGTAAAAAATTGGCTTAAACTTAATAAAATGTCACGAGTAATCGGTTGGATCATGCTGATCCTTTCATGAGTAATCGTTGGGTCTACATATAAAAAAATTCAAAGTCCTGAAATCAATTTATTCCTGATAAATTTTGAAAATTAAATTTTACACAAATGAACGCCAAGATTAACCTAGGTTAATCTTTTTCGCAGTGTTTTTTGATAGGAATATGTATCCTAGGTTAATCAAGATTAGCCAGGGTTTGAGCGGAGGTTAATCAAGATTAGCCATGGGCATACTTATACACTACGAAAAAAGATTAACCTAGGGTAATCTAGATTAGCCAGGATTTGGACGTGTGAGGCCGTTGACGCCGTTGCCACCACCCAACCCATTGCTCAGCCATAAGGACCTCTAAATTAAAAACTGACCGTTTTCGGACGATTTGAAAAACGATGCCTTTTTTGAAAAATTGGGGAAAAGACGCCATTGCCACCACCCGACGAACGATCAGCCATATCATAGCCGATACTCGAATGGAAATCCATGATTATATAGACCACAGCCTTCATTGAGCTTAGTCCCAGTGGCGTCTTTTCCTCAAATTGTCAAAAAGACGCCATTCAGCATATGGCGTCCAATACAGGAGAAAAGACGCAGTGGCGTACTTAACCCTGTTATTTGACGCAGTGTGGCATACTCGAGTGGCGTCAATTCCCCAAACGAGAAGAAAAGGCGCAGTGGATTTGACGCTATTCATTTCATTACACACACACACGATTAACAATGTAACAGAACTACAGTATACGAAATATTGGAAAATCCGTCGACACTTTCGGCTTCGGGGGAAGAAAATCTTTTATTTAGAATTCAGTTTTCGAATTCTTCTCATTAACCTATTTTACTTTTTTGTCGATTCTTATATGAAACCACTCTTAAGTCAACATATGCTCTTTCGAATGCGTTTTTACCGCAGGGTCATAGCTTTTCTACAAGTTTCACAATATTGATTCAAAAGTGCCAATGTTTTTTATTCACCCTGCATGTCCGCGAGTGAATAGGTATAAATATCAGAAGTGAAACGGTGAAAAACTCTTTTTGTTATTGTCTTCAAAAACTAAAAATTATATCATCACTTTCTCTTCTAAAAGTTGATGAGAGATTGTTCTGGACACCCTAGGAACCTGTTCTCAAAATGCTGGAAATATCAACCTGATCTGGAAATATCAACCTCAACTGAACTGATCTCAACTAAAGGTGCCGTGAATATTGTACCACGAGTGTCAATCTTTTTTAATTGTTTATCTACATCGAAAATCATTACCATATACCAATATGAAAAATTATGCTGAACTGCTGCACGGGATCAAACTTTCTCAACTGAAAATCTTTGTTCTAACTTCAAATCAATCATTAATATTTGGTCGGGTCATACTGCTGCTCTTCATAACTGATTAGATGTCGGATAATAAGATAAAAATAAGTTATGGTTTTAATCGAGACGGGTGAAAAGATTAGAGGCAAGATTGTAGTTTATGGATGTTAATACCACTAATAATAAAATTTCCGCTAATACGTTGTTTACTTCACGGTTGGCTCTGACTTTTTCCACGGGTTTATATCAATGTAATTCTGTATGGGAACGTACGTATCTTAAAACTAATCAAATTATTCGAGCTTATCATGTTCAAAGATCACATGACAGGTTATGAATTCAAAATACCTTTTTGCGTTTCCAATGAGTCGGTTAAAAACCGTATAACACGAGCGAAAAACGAGTGGTGATAAATTCAAAATTTATGAGTGGCTTACAAATTTTCAATGGGTTTGATCGACGAGTACGATGTGGAACTGTAGTCGTCGTGACGCCGACAACGATGTGCTACGTCACATACGTCTCGTATATCCATTCCATCATATAAATAAGAGCGCACCGGCAGTCAGATTCAGTCATTTGCACAACTACCTTCGACTTGATTTCAAAAACGAACGCCACTACGCTTGCGATCGACTCATCATGCGCATGTGTTGGTTGTTTGTTACTCGGCTTCAATGATGATGAATTCATACATTTGACATGTACATGTAGTAAATAGTATTGAGTCATAATCATTACTATTCAGCCAAAATACAGCCTCACCCTGTTTATTACGAAGAACTGTCGAGATATTTGCTTAATAGATCTTTGAAGAACTGACACCGATTGAACTATGCCACTAAAGATTACATATTACGGCTTAGACAATTATTTATAAACTAAATTGCAGTAATCCCCCTTTTGATGCTGGTGGCACTTGTCGGTTATTTGGAGGCGTGCGGTTCAATTAAAATCAAGGGCAAGGGCAACGGCAAGGGCAAGGGCAAGGGCGGAAAATCGGGACCTGAATGCCCAGCTGAAGGCGAATGCCGTAAGTCATTTCATTGTCTTTCATGTTGTCGTTTTCATTGTTGAAGTTTTTTCTTATCTTTTGATTTTCGTATATGTATGTACCAGCCGTAAGTGTAATAACGTAAATTATTTCTACAGCTTGCGACGCTCTGCCGCTGGAGGACGACTTCGTTGAGTTCGTCCTCATTGATGGACAGCCGGCTGGTGAGTCTGAGGCGAGCGAGGGTGCAGACGACGCCGGAGACGAGGAAGCCGCAGAAGATGCCGCAGACACCGAGGAAGCAGCAGACAGTGAAGTCGACAGTTAGTCAGCTTTTCGTTTGTCGTTCAACTCGTAGAATAGTTGGTCATCATTAATGTATTGGTTTCAGTGAATGCCCGCAAGAAGCGCTCCGGAAGCGGAAGCAGCGAGGAATCTGAAACTTATGACGTTAGTTATTGTGAAATACGATTTCAAATGGATGAGATGTTGTCATTGAAACACTCGTTGAACAAAACAATTAAAGATTGTGATTCTATGGTTTGTTTGCAGCACGGCACCGAGGCTGTCATTGATGTTGCCGGTCTGCTCGAATACTACGGCCTGACTGAGGGAGATGTCGTATGCGTCGTTGAAAGTTCGTTTTACATATTGCTATTGTTGTACATGTTGTTGTTTTGCATGTATGTAGTTAATGATGTTGTAGTTAATGATGTTGTTGTTGTTGTTGTTGTTGTTGTTGTTGTTGTTGTTGTTGTTGTTGTTGTTGTTTTTTGTTGTTGTTGTTGTTGTTGTTGTTGTTGTTGTTGTTGTTGTTGCTGTTGTTGTTGTTGTTGTTGTTGTTGTTGTTGTTGTTGTTGTTGTTGTTGTTGTTGTTGTTGTTGTTGTTGTTGTTGTTGTTGTTGTTGTTTTCCAATAGTATTTTTCTTCATGGTTGTTGGTTTTAGCGTTCATGGGTTATCTGAATTACAGCCAGTGAAGGCGACCAGGATTTGGCATTCACCGTCGAATCGCCACCAGAGGTCACCGTTGTCTGTACCGACGGTTGGTGTTTTTTTTAACTTATATGTATGTTTTATGGGTCGAGCGACAACACTGTTTCACGCATTTGCATAACCTTGCAGGGTATTGGGATGGTGCCGTTGAAATTGATGGTGAGACCATTGATCTCGATGACGTGACCAAGATCGAATGCGGTATCTCTTCGGTTAGTGGTGCACCATGTTTGTTTATTCGTTGCGTCAACGATGCACACTCAATTACTGTCTTCATGCACACGCACAATTGATCGCCTTGTTATTAACAACTTGGTAACTTCAGGAAGAAGAGGAGGGTGCTGGCGAAGAAGAAGAAGAAGAAGAAGCAACTGGTGATGAGGAGGAGGAGGAAAGCACTGGTGATGAGGAGGAGGAGGAGTCGGCTGACAGCGAAGAGAGTGAAGAAGGCGATTCTGAAGCTAGCGATGAAGCCGACGACGAAGCCGACGATGAAGCCGCCGATGAAGCCGCCGATGAAGCCGCCGATGAAGCCGCCGAAGCTGCTTGATAATAACATAATGAGATTTTTAGTGTTCCGTTTCTGATATTTATATCGATTCATCGTGTCGACATACATACAAACAAACCGACAAACAAACATGACTCATGTATGCAGTTATAAACTGATTTATAGAAGTAACGTCGTACTATAAGTTTTATGTCTGGTTGAAAGTTATTGGTTATGTCTGATCATCGGATGATAACAACTGACGACGAACCATCCATTAAAATGCTAAATGGTTTCGCATACTATCGTCTGTATTCGAAAGTTGACAAATCAAAATTGAACAACACTCCTCTCGGACTAAACGTTCATGATGCAAATGAACGGGTGAATGAAAGAGTGAGGGGGTGAGCGAGTGTGTGAGTGTGTGAGTCTGTGTGTGAGTGAGTGAGTGAGTGAGTGAGTGAGTGAGTGAGTGAGTGAATGAGTGAGTGAGTGAGTGAGTGAATGAGTGAGGGAGTGAGGATCGAACTATTCCTTTGTAGTCGCACGCTCAATGAGCAGTCGAATTTCACCATTATCTTTGGCATGTTTCTGATAATGAGTGAATTGAAGTTAAAATAGAAAATGAGTTTTAGCCGTAATAAACTAATGACGTAAAAATGGAATAAAATAACAATAATTAAAAAAGAAATATTTAAGTAATGAATTTAACAACAAGTAAAATACTACGTAATAACTACAATATTATTCAAACACAAAAATTACGGTGTTTTTTAGTAAACTATAGACGCACAAACTTCATTTATTTTTATGGAAGAAAAGGTAAAAAAATATAACCATTGGCGTAGCTCGTGGTTTATTTGAAGCTTATTTATTGGTGAAACTTTTGGTTTTCCGAACAGGAGATTGATTATTGGGATCATCTTGTTCGGAATTATAAACAAATATTTTTAAAACGTTTCATTATTGCAAGTATTCAGGGTTTCTTCAACTATTCATTGGGTGTCTTAAAATATTCAATATGAATAAGATAAGACTCATTATCTAATTGCGGGTTACCAGGATTTTCTTCTGAAGTGCATAATCGCATGCTACTTTTAAACTTCCGAAAAACTTGGTTACACTGACTTAATTTTTCACAGGTGATCAAACAGCGCATGAATCATCGGCCTCGTGGTCTTCAAGCGAAGATGAAACCATTGTGCCGTTTTGAAAACAAGTCCAACCACCCGCAAAGACAAAACAATCAATTTCAAAAGACAAGTTGTCAGATCAACAAGAAAAAACCCTCACTGCGAAAGACAAACGTTCGACTTCAAAAGATAAATCATCGGATGAATAACTCAAATCCAGTTTAAACAATGATTTGACTGCTGACAAGGAGAGACCATCAAACAATAAATCATCCACCTCTAGAAACGGTAAATATAAACTAACACAAATAAATTTTCACGACAGTTGAATAACTTCAAGGGTGCCTTTATAGTCTGTCTGCAGAAAAGTTGCAACTTTGTTCGACAACTTTTTTGACGTTCGTTTCGAAATTTTCTTCCCTCTTTGAAGTTCCGAAACATTTCGAAACGTCAAAACATTTGTCGAACAAAGTTGCAACTTTTCTGCAGACAGACTATAAACGCACCCCAAGACTGGAGTTTGACTCATGGTAATTGTGCTAGAACTTTTGCTATAGAAGGTGGCTGTCAAATTGATCTTTCTCGAAACATTATGAACATGAAATATAAAGAGGTTCCGTTTCACACGTTTCTCACAACATAACCTTTTTTATTAACCCCAATCTTGGCATCATGAGTTTATCACTGAACTAATTGAACGGCATTTCTACCTCAACTAATTGACACTGATAAACTTTTCCACATCAACTGTAGAATCACAACAACAGAATCTGAAATAAAAATATTTTTTAAAATCACATCAGTCAATCCATGCATAAAATATTTTTTAAATATCCGAACATGACATCCAGTGACGAGACCCCACCGAATAAAAAGTTTGAAGATGATTCGGTCGGTTCGGACTTAATCTTCAACACTCACTCACTCACTCACTCACTCACTCACTCACTCACTCACTCACTCACTCGCTGATTCTTTAAGGAATTCGTTTCATCATTGGAAGACGACAAAGTATCGCATCCCGGAAGTGCTAAGAGATTGGTTAAGGTTGGTTACTCGGTCAATTCCCTTGCTATGGCCATTCAGAGTTTCATGTTACTCCCAATGTATTTGGCGCGCCCACTTAAATTCAAATCTGATTTTGGCAGGCGTCAAGATTTAGAAAAAAAAACAACTAAACATGAAAATCTTGCGTCTAAATCACTGTATCTTGTAGTACATGATTGGGAACAGGTACATGAAATATTTTAGTAGTAAACAAGTCCGTCACAGAAAATTCTGACCAAGCTATATAAAAAAATACTAGATAACAGGTTCAGGCGGCTGAACTGGTTCAGGAAACGACAGCCGTCCAAAAGAATGAGTCAAGCACGTCAACTAAATCGTCTTCCGCTCGAAAGAAAATGTCGACGGCCAAAACCAAGAAAACTGTTAGACCAAAGATAATATTTTAAAACTTGAGCCAAATGTTACTATATTTAGCTAGTATTGGACTAACTAACCCATACTCACTAACCCATGCTCATCAACCCATTCTCACTAAACCATACTTACTAACATCCTCTTACCCATACTAACCAACTCAAAAATGAACAAGTCACTACTGACCCACTTCCGAGCCTCTGATTTTGTAGAAACTTCCTGATGCATTGATATGTTGTAGAAAGTCGCGGTTGCCATTCCTAAAAAGTCTTCAAGACCGTCACTGCGAGACGCAAAGAAAGTTAAAACGAATCCCGTTCGTCCGTTGACTAATCAATTTAGTTGCTGAGCTGCTTCTGAGGCGAATATCATGTGCTTCTACGATTTCACTAAAAATAACAAAATTTTCCATGAAGGCAATAGTTAAGTATTGGTGAAGTATCGTTGAACTACAGATTCAGTTTTGTTGTTCATTCCAGAAAAGTCAGCAAACACTACCCACATCGACACCACAACTTAAAGTTTGCGTTTGACGCTAATTGTAACCTTTGTTCTGCTGTACGTAAATATTATTCCTCCATTTACTGCTATTACAGGCCACACCTGAAACTATTACACCACAAACTATAACACCACAAACTATAACACCACAAACTATAACACCACAAACTATAACACCACAAACTATTCCACCACAAACTATAACACTACAAACTATTACACCACAAACTATAACGCCACAAACTATA
The DNA here is from genome assembly GCA_964036265.1 of Daptonema setosum. Lineage (NCBI taxonomy): Eukaryota > Metazoa > Nematoda > Chromadorea > Monhysterida > Xyalidae > Daptonema > Daptonema setosum. Next base: position 16,020,267 of record OZ038448.1, read on the forward strand.
ACACCACCACAAACTATTACACCACAAACTATAACACCACCACAAACTATTACACCACAAACTATAACACCACAAACTATAACACCACAAACTATTCCACCACAAACTATAACACTACAAACTATTACACCACAAACTATAACGCCACAAATTATAACACCACCACAAACTATTACACCACAAACTATTACACCACAAACTATAACATCACAAACTATAACACCACAAACTATTCCACCACAAACTATAACACTACAAACTATTACACCACAAACTATAACGCCACAAATTATAACACCACCACAAACTATTACACCACAAACTATTACACCACAACTTATTACACCACAAACTATAACACTACAAACTATAACACCACAAACTATTACCCCACAATCAAACCCATGGCCGGAAAATACACCCGCAGCTGCACCAACCATACCTTTGAAAACGGTTGAATTAGTTGACTGACTGACTAACTGATCGACTGATCACGAATTGATGACCTCTCAAACATAATTCTTCAGACGAAAACTAACGAAGCCGAATTGATTGATTACCATGACGGTTACACTTACTTCAAATTGTGCCTAACCATTGATAGAAGTCAGAAAAATTCACTCGGACTACACGTAATAGAAGCGCTGAACCGGGTACATAGGTTTCCATAAAGGCGTAGTGAGTGAGTGAGTGAGTGAGTGAGTGAGTGAGTGAGTGAGTGAGTGAGTGAGTGTGTGAGTGAGTGAGTGAGTGAGTGAGTGAGTGAGTGCGTCAGACCTTCATTAAATTAACAGGTACTTGTGAATAAAGAGCCTCCACCGGGCAGTTTATTGGATGGAAATCTACAAATCGGAGATCGAGTCCTTCAGGTTATTTAGCAGAATATTTAACTGGCTGATCGAATGAATGACTGACTGGTTGAACGACTACATACTTAACTGAACGACTGACTGACCGACTGATCAACTACGTAGGTGGCCGGTCGCCCTGTATCCAGCCGAACAGTGGCCCGGCAAATGATCGCGGTTTGTGAAAACAATATGCACCAATTATCGTGCATCTTTGTCCCAGAAGCCATATTTTTCAGAAACAAGCCAAAGATACCAGTGAAGTGCAACTTATGATTGAACGACCGGTGGAGAAGGGCACAATAGGCGAAGTGTTCAGGTCACTCACTCACTCACTCACTCACTCACTCACTCACTCACTCACTCACTCACTCACTCACTCACTCACTCACTTACTCACTGTACTCACTCACTCAATCACTCACTCAATCACTCACTCACTCACTCACTCACTCACTCACTCACTCACTCACTCACTCACTCACTCACTCATTACAGTTTTCTGGAAGACTATCAACAACCTATAAGTGGTGATATGCACCAAACAGTGCTACCTCAGGACTTGATAATGGTGGTCATGAACGAAAAACACAAACTCAAAATGCGATCCCGAATTAATCCCGGCCCTGAAATAGATATCGAACCTGTTATCTATGATCCACATAAAGAAGTAGATATTGTTAGTTCTCAATCACTACTCACTCACTCATTCACTCACTCACTCTCTCACTCACTCACTCGCTCATTCACTCTCTCACTCACTCATTATCATTTCAGTTACCCGAAAACGCCTTGATTCAACAAAATCAACAAAATTCTAACCTAACGTAAAGATTATCGACCCACCGACAGAACTAGAAATCTGCAGTGATTTACAGCCGAACAAGCAACTGAGAAAAGTGAGAAAAAGAAGCGAAGAGGACGAGGACAGTGATAAGAGCAATAATAATGAGAACAACAAAGAAAACAATACTGACAACTTTAATAACGTGAATAACGGTAAAAATAGTAACAATAGTATAGACAACGTTGATACCAGCAATAATAATACAAATGTTGATCAGACTGATAACAAAAATAATAATGACACCTGATATTAATAATGCATATAAATTAATAAAGTTTATCGTATTCCAAGGGAAAGTTCGTGCTTTTGAGATTGTCCTCATGAGACTCTTTCACCCAGTTTACAGAAGGTGAAAGCGGCTTTCAAATCGCCAAAGCCACTTTCACGGAAAAAGTTTGCACGTCTAAAACGTAAAAAGTATAGCATCTTAGAAGTTGATTTTGATGTCAAATTATAGATAATCTTTTAGATTAACATAGGAAAATTCTAAATTTTGAATGAAACATTTAAACGTATTTTTAAATTGCAATTGAATGTTTTTTTCCACGCGAAATACGTCTCTCGTTTTGGCACCCAAAGCGGCAGTGACTTTGGAGTTGGCATTGAGAACGGCATTGGCCTTATAAATCGCATAAGAAATCATCTCAGGAACTATTTCTTCGTAAGGAAATACATCAGAACCTCCCGGTCCTTTTGATGTATCAATCAAGTAAAAATACTTCATATAGCTGTTGGACGAGCTCACGAACGAATCGAACCAATGCCGCTTTCGTTGTAGTGAAACATTTGCTTGCGCCACGATTGCAGTCACACGCGTCAACTTTCATTCTGCACGTAACATGAACAGCTGTGTGGGAAGAAGAATGCTTTGTTTCAGCATAGCTATTGCAGCGCAAGAACCTAAACTGAAAAAGTTTGGGGTTTAACAGGAAAAGTACATCGCTCAATATATGTATCATTAATTTTGAAAAAATCACTCTACAAAATGAAATAAAAAACGACGGAATTGAAGAAAATTTCGTTTTTTAGATATTGTTCGTACGATAGAGTGAAAGCCACTTTCATTTCTTCCTTCTGGTTGAGAAAATTTTAACCAAAATAAACAAATATTTGCAACGAGTTAGTACTTTCTAATTGATATGGAACGATAGAGAAAGCTTTCTTTATTCCAATTCCGAAGTTTTCGTGCTGAAATAGTCAGCACATGACATTTTATTGACCCAAAGACGATCCTAATGCCACTTTCCAATCATAATTCCATTAACGATCAATTTTCCTAATTTCCTTGACTTTATACATTATAAGACTAAAAAAATTTAGTAGCAACTGGAAGATTATTCAATTGCTGTGTCACCTAATAAAAAAACTTTTAACTTCGATTCTATTTCAACAATTTATAAGGCCAATGCCGTTCTCAATGCCAACTCCAAAGCCAATGCCGATTTGGGTGCCATAACGAGAGACGTATTTCGCGTGAAAAAAAACATTCAATTGCAATTTAAAAATACGTTTAAACGTTTTATTCAAAATTTAGAATTTTCCTATGTTAATCTAAATGATAATCTATAAGTTGACATCAAAATCAACTTCTAATATGCTATACTTCTTATGTTTTAGACGTGCAAACTTTTCCCGTGAAAGTGGCTTTGGCGATTTGAAAGCCGCTTTCACCTTCTGTAAACTGGGTGTTTGTAACCTCTAAATTTGAATGAATTATAATACTTTTTTTAAAGTGAAGTACGAGCGTAGTCTAACGTTTTTTAAACAACAAGAAACAAATCGAAAACAAATGCAACAAATGTGGATTTGCTGAAAACGTTTCTAAAAGAACCCACCTTTGTGTTTGCCACTCGTAATCGCTACATTTAATGATAAGAAGTATGTTGGTTCAGTCAATGCACTACACCATCACGTCAATGTATAAACAATAGGTTATATCAACATTAGGTTTCCTTAGTTGAATCCTTTTTGGGACATAACATTTTTTTACCAGAACTTTTGTTCATTTCATTGCTTCGAAATATTCCGATGCGCGAATATTCGGCTCCGCTGCTTGAATTTCAGATATCATCATGAAATTGTCATACTTCGTTCTATTAACTTCATCATTATGTGCCGGAATAGCCCGATCAAAAGTGCATAAGATATTTCATGTGACTGATTTTCACTTTGATGCACACTTTGATGCAAAGTACAGTCGAGATGGCGTTGCTAAAGAAATGTGTCATAAGAAGACGAGAAACAGTGGGTTCGTTTTCGACTTCAAACATTGATTGATTGATTGACTGACTGATTGATTGATTGATTGATTGATTGATTGACTGATTGACTGATTGATTGGATGATTGATTGATTGATTGATTGATTAATTAATTGATTGATTGATTGATTGATTGATTGATTGATTGATTGGTTGATTGATTGATTGATTGATTGATTGATTGATTGATTGATTGATTGATTGAGTTTTAGCTGTATTTCTTGGCATATACATACAGGAATTGGCAAATTGATGAAATTGTTCACTGATTAACAGATTTTTTGAAATATTCATGAAGTCAATCCTTCATTGATTGAAAGATTCATTGTTGAGTTGAGTGATTGATTGACTATTGGATAGTAATAGTCTACTGTTGCTTTTATTTTCACCTATTGTATTTCTTGACTAAAAAAGATATTTTTTATAATTAGCGCACAACTCGGTCAATATGGTGACTACCTCTGTGATTCACCCGACAAGCTCGTTGACGCCGCTATCAAAACCATGAAAAAGTTGGAGCCAGATCCAAGCATGATATTCTGGACGGGTGATTCGGTACCGCATGATACAAACGATGAGTATAACACCACCGGTAAGCTAGTCAGCAACTCTTTCAGTCAGTCAGTCAGTCAATCATGCGGTCGATCAGTCAGTCGGTCAGTCAGTCAGTCAGTCAGTCAGTCAGTCAGTCAGTCAGTCAGTCAGTTAGTCAGTCAGTCAGTCAGTCAGTCAGTTAGTCAGTCAGTCAGTCAGTCAGTCAGTCAGTCAGTCAGTCAGTCAGTCAGTCAGTCAGTCAGTCAGTCAGTCAGTCAGTCACTAAACCACTTGAGATGTAATCAATGCGATGGATTTTGTGGCTGACAAGCTGAAGACGTACTTCCCCGATACGACCGTCTACCCAGTCCATGGCAATCACGATTATTGGCCGGCTAATCAACAACCCGATGATAACAATGATGTCTATCAGGCGGCTACGAACAAATGGAAACAGTGGCTGCCTGCTGAGGCTCTGGTTCGGTTGACTGACTGACTGACTGACTGACTGACTGACTGACTGACTGACTGACTGACTGACTGACTGACTGACTGACTGACTGACTGACTGACTGACTGACTGACTGACTGACTGACTGACTGACTGACTGACTGACTGACTGACTGACTGACTGACTGACTGACTGACTGACTGACTGACTGACTGACTGACTGACTGACTGACTGACTGACTGACTGACTGACTGACTGACTGACTGACTGACTGACTGACTGACTGACTGACTGACTGACTGACTGACTGACTGACTGACTGACTGACTTTCTGACTGACTGACTGACTGACTGACTGACTGACATGGTCCCGGAATTACAGATGTCGGATACATATGGTCCGGTCAATCAATTCCAGTGGAGAGAGATTTGGTGGGAAGTCGATATACAATACAACGTTTCACATAATCGCACATGTTCCGCCAGGTGAGACAGACAGACAGACAGACAGAGAGACAACGCACCGAGACATCATCTCATTTAGACCCACCCTATAGTTTTGAATTGTACTTACTTTCACACCAACTCACTCATACATTCAGGATTTACTCCGACATTCATCCCGTTCATTCCCCGAAAAGCCGCAACTCTACTGCACGAATCAAATGAACTCCGGGCCTGCTCATTGAAAGAGAAAAAAGACATGAACTACATACAATTGGTTCATTAATACTACGATACTTTTGTTGTACATACATATTTTTTTCTTTGCTGTTGTGATTTACATATTTACTCACCAGTTGAAAGCTCGTTTTATTGTTTTCTGCACCCGTGGGACAAAGCCTTGGGAGCTACATATTATCATAATGTATTCAAATGCCTCTCAATCAACCGTTTCGTGACTAAATTCTTCAATCTGTTTTAGTTTAGATGACACACGTTTACCGTATTCTGCACCCGTGTGTCTTAGGCCTATTAGATAGTATCATTGTTTTAAAATACATGTCATTCAACCGTTTCGATATCAAAACCTTCAATCTGTTTTTGTTTAGATGACACACGTTTACCGTGTTCTGCACCCGTGTGTCTTAGGCCTATTGGATAGTAACACCAAGTTTTCAAATGCCTGTCATCCAACCATTTCGTTACCAAAATCTTCAATCTGTTTCAGTTTAGATGACACACGTTTACCGTGTTCTGCACCCGTGTGTCTAAGGCCTATTAGATAGTTTCATTATGTTTTCAAATACATTTCATTCAACCGTTTCGTTACCAAAACCTTCAATCTGTTTTAGTTTAGATGACACACGTTTACCGTGTTCTGCACCCGTGTGTCTTAGGCCTATTAGATACATAGTATCATTATGTTTTCAAATGCATGTCATAAAACCGTTTCGTTATCAAAACCTTCAATCTGTTCTAGTTTAGATGACACACGTTTACCGTGTTCTGCACCCGTGTGTCTTAGGCCTATTAGATAGTATCATTATGTTTTCAAATACATGTCATTCAACCGTTTCGTTATCAAAACCTTCAATCTGTTTTAGTTTAGATGACACACGTTTACCGTGTTCTGCACCCGTGTGTCTTAGGCCTATTAGATAATATCATTATGTTTTCAAATACATTTTATTCTACCGTTTCGTTACCAAATTCTTCAATCTGTTTTAGTTTAGATGACACACGTTTACCGTGTTCTGCACCCGTGTGTCTTAGGCCTATTAGATAGTTTCATCATGTTTTCAAATACATTTCATTCAACCGTTTCGTTACCAAAACCTTCAATCTGTTTTAGTTTAGATGACACACGTTTACCGTGTTCTGCACCCGTGTGTCTTAGGCCTATTAGATACATAGTATCATTATGTTTTCAAATGCATGTCATAAAACCGTTTCGTTATCAAAACCTTCAATCTGTTCTAGTTTAGATGACACACGTTTACCGTGTTCTGCACCCGTGTGTCTTAGGCCTATTAGATAGTATCATTATGTTTTCAAATACATTTTATTCTACCGTTTCGTTACCAAATTCTTCAATCTGTTTTAGTTTAGATGACACACGTTTACCGTGTTCTGCACCCGTGTGTCTTAGGCCTATTAGATAGTTTCATTATGTTTTCAAATACATTTTATTCTACCGTTTCGTTACCAAATTCTTCAATCTGTTTTAGTTTAGATGACACACGTTTACCGTGTTCTGCACCCGTGTGTCTTAGGCCTATTAGATATTTTCATTATGTTTTCAAATACATTTTATTCTACCGTTTCGTTACCAAATTCTTCAATCTGTTTTAGTTTAGATGACACACGTTTACCGTGTTTTGCACCCGTGTGTCTTAGGCCTATTAGATAGTTTCATTATGTTTTCAAATACATTTCATTCAACCGTTTCGTTATCAAAACCTTCAATCTGTTTTAGTTTAGATGACACACGTTTACCGTGTTCTGCACCCGTGTGTCTTAGGCCTATTAGATAATATCATTATGTTTTCAAATACATTTTATTCTACCGTTTCGTTACCAAATTCTTCAATCTGTTTTAGTTTAGATGACACACGTTTACCGTGTTCTGCACCCGTGTGTCTTAGGCCTATTAGATAGTTTCATCATGTTTTCAAATACATTTCATTCAACCGTTTCGTTACCAAAACCTTCAATCTGTTTTAGTTTAGATGACACACGTTTACCGTGTTCTGCACCCGTGTGTCCTAGGCCTATTGGATAGTAACACCAAGTTTTCAAATGCCTGTCATCCAACCATTTCGTTACCAAAATCTTCAATCTGTTTCAGTTTAGATGACACACGTTTACCGTGTTCTGCACCCGTGTGTCTTAACTCTTAGGCCTATTAGATACATAGTATCATTATGTTTTCAAATGCATGTCATAAAACCGTTTCGTTATCAAAACCTTCAATCTGTTCTAGTTTAGATGACACACGTTTACCGTGTTCTGCACCCGTGTGTCTTAGGCCTATTAGATAGTATCATTATGTTTTCAAATACATTTTATTCTACCGTTTCGTTACCAAATTCTTCAATCTGTTTTAGTTTAGATGACACACGTTTACCGTGTTCTGCACCCGTGTGTCTTAGGCCTATTAGATAGTTTCATTATGTTTTCAAATACATTTTATTCTACCGTTTCGTTATCAAATTCTTCAATCTGTTTTAGTTTAGATGACACACGTTTACCGTGTTCTGCACCCGTGTGTCTTAGGCCTATTAGATAGTTTCATCATGTTTTCAAATACATTTCATTCAACCGTTTCGTTACCAAAACCTTCAATCTGTTTTAGTTTAGATGACACACGTTTACCGTGTTCTGCACCCGTGTGTCCTAGGCCTATTGGATAGTAACACCAAGTTTTCAAATGCCTGTCATCCAACCATTTCGTTACCAAAATCTTCAATCTGTTTCAGTTTAGATGACACACGTTTACCGTGTTCTGCACCCGTGTGTCTAAGGCCTATTAGATAGTTTCATTATGTTTTCAAATACATTTCATTCAACCGTTTCGTTACCAAAACCTTCAATCTGTTTTAGTTTAGATGACACACGTTTACCGTGTTCTGCACCCGTGTGTCTTAGGCCTATTGGATAGTAACACCAAGTTTTCAAATGCCTGTCATCCAACCATTTCGTTACCAAAATTTTCAATCTGTTTCAGTTTAGATGACACACGTTTACCGTGTTCTGCACCCGTGTGTCTTAGGCCTATTAGATAGTATCATTATGTTTTCAAATACATGTCATTCAACCGTTTCGTTATCAAAACCTTCAATCTGTTTTAGTTTAGATGACACACGTTTACCGTGTTCTGCACCCGTGTGTCTTAGGCCTATTAGATAATATCATTATGTTTTCAAATACATTTTATTCTACCGTTTCGTTACCAAATTCTTCAATTTGTTTTAGTTTAGATGACACACGTTTACCGTGTTCTGCACCCGTGTGTCTTAGGCCTATTAGATAGTTTCATCATGTTTTCAAATACATTTCATTCAACCGTTTCGTTACCAAAACCTTCAATCTGTTTTAGTTTAGATGACACACGTTTACCGTGTTCTGCACCCGTGTGTCCTAGGCCTATTGGATAGTAACACCAAGTTTTCAAATGCCTGTCATCCAACCATTTCGTTACCAAAATCTTCAATCTGTTTCAGTTTAGATGACACACGTTTACCGTGTTCTGCACCCGTGTGTCTTAGGCCTATTAGATACATAGTATCATTATGTTTTCAAATGCATGTCATAAAACCGTTTCGTTATCAAAACCTTCAATCTGTTCTAGTTTAGATGACACACGTTTACCGTGTTCTGCACCCGTGTGTCTTAGGCCTATTAGATAGTATCATTATGTTTTCAAATACATTTTATTCTACCGTTTCGTTACCAAATTCTTCAATCTGTTTTAGTTTAGATGACACACGTTTACCGTGTTCTGCACCCGTGTGTCTTAGGCCTATTAGATAGTTTCATTATGTTTTCAAATACATTTTATTCTACCGTTTCGTTACCAAATTCTTCAATCTGTTTTAGTTTAGATGACACACGTTTACCGTGTTCTGCACCGGTGTGTCTTAGGCCTATTAGATAGTTTCATCATGTTTTCAAATACATTTCATTCAACCGTTTCGTTACCAAAACCTTCAATCTGTTTTAGTTTAGATGACACACGTTTACCGTGTTCTGCACCCGTGTGTCCTAGGCCTATTGGATAGTAACACCAAGTTTTCAAATGCCTGTCATCCAACCATTTCGTTACCAAAATCTTCAATCTGTTTCAGTTTAGATGACACACGTTTACCGTGTTCTGCACCCGTGTGTCTAAGGCCTATTAGATAGTTTCATTATGTTTTCAAATACATTTCATTCAACCGTTTCGTTACCAAAACCTTCAATCTGTTTTAGTTTAGATGACACACGTTTACCGTGTTCTGCACCCGTGTGTCTTAGGCCTATTGGATAGTAACACCAAGTTTTCAAATGCCTGTCATCCAACCATTTCGTTACCAAAATTTTCAATCTGTTTCAGTTTAGATGACACACGTTTACCGTGTTCTGCACCCGTGTGTCTTAGGCCTATTAGATAGTATCATTATGTTTTCAAATACATGTCATTCAACCGTTTCGTTATCAAAACCTTCAATCTGTTTTAGTTTAGATGACACACGTTTACCGTGTTCTGCACCCGTGTGTCTTAGGCCTATTAGATAATATCATTATGTTTTCAAATACATTTTATTCTACCGTTTCGTTACCAAATTCTTCAATCTGTTTTAGTTTAGATGACACACGTTTACCGTGTTCTGCACCCGTGTGTCTTAGGCCTATTAGATAGTTTCATTATGTTTTCAAATACATTTCATTCAACCGTTTCGTTATCAAAACCTTCAATCTGTTTTAGTTTAGATGACACACGTTTACCGTGTTCTGCACCCGTGTGTCTTAGGCCTATTAGATAATATCATTATGTTTTCAAATACATTTTATTCTACCGTTTCGTTACCAAATTCTTCAATCTGTTTTAGTTTAGATGACACACGTTTACCGTGTTCTGCACCCGTGTGTCTTAGGCCTATTAGATAGTTTCATCATGTTTTCAAATACATTTCATTCAACCGTTTCGTTACCAAAACCTTCAATCTGTTTTAGTTTAGATGACACACGTTTACCGTGTTCTGCACCCGTGTGTCCTAGGCCTATTGGATAGTAACACCAAGTTTTCAAATGCCTGTCATCCAACCATTTCGTTACCAAAATCTTCAATCTGTTTCAGTTTAGATGACACACGTTTACCGTGTTCTGCACCCGTGTGTCTTAGGCCTATTAGATACATAGTATCATTATGTTTTCAAATGCATGTCATAAAACCGTTTCGTTATCAAAACCTTCAATCTGTTCTAGTTTAGATGACACACGTTTACCGTGTTCTGCACCCGTGTGTCTTAGGCCTATTAGATAGTATCATTATGTTTTCAAATACATTTTATTCTACCGTTTCGTTACCAAATTCTTCAATCTGTTTTAGTTTAGATGACACACGTTTACCGTGTTCTGCACCCGTGTGTCTTAGGCCTATTAGATAGTTTCATTATGTTTTCAAATACATTTTATTCTACCGTTTCGTTACCAAATTCTTCAATCTGTTTTAGTTTAGATGACACACGTTTACCGTGTTCTGCACCCGTGTGTCTTAGGCCTATTAGATAGTTTCATCATGTTTTCAAATACATTTCATTCAACCGTTTCGTTACCAAAACCTTCAATCTGTTTTAGTTTAGATGACACACGTTTACCGTGTTCTGCACCCGTGTGTCCTAGGCCTATTGGATAGTAACACCAAGTTTTCAAATGCCTGTCATCCAACCATTTCGTTACCAAAATCTTCAATCTGTTTCAGTTTAGATGACACACGTTTACCGTGTTCTGCACCCGTGTGTCTAAGGCCTATTAGATAGTTTCATTATGTTTTCAAATACATTTCATTCAACCGTTTCGTTACCAAAACCTTCAATCTGTTTTAGTTTAGATGACACACGTTTACCGTGTTCTGCACCCGTGTGTCTTAGGCCTATTGGATAGTAACACCAAGTTTTCAAATGCCTGTCATCCAACCATTTCGTTACCAAAATTTTCAATCTGTTTCAGTTTAGATGACACACGTTTACCGTGTTCTGCACCCGTGTGTCTTAGGCCTATTAGATAGTATCATTATGTTTTCAAATACATGTCATTCAACCGTTTCGTTATCAAAACCTTCAATCTGTTTTAGTTTAGATGACACACGTTTACCGTGTTCTGCACCCGTGTGTCTTAGGCCTATTAGATAATATCATTATGTTTTCAAATACATTTTATTCTACCGTTTCGTTACCAAATTCTTCAATCTGTTTTAGTTTAGATGACACACGTTTACCGTGTTCTGCACCCGTGTGTCTTAGGCCTATTAGATAGTTTCATCATGTTTTCAAATACATTTCATTCAACCGTTTCGTTACCAAAACCTTCACACGTTTACCGTGTTCTGATCCCGTGTGTCTTAGGCCTATTAGATAGTAACACCAAGTTTTCAAATGCCTGTCATCCAACCATTTCGTTACCAAAATCTTCAATCTGTTTTAGTTTAGATGACACACGTTTACCGTGTTCTGCACCCGTGTGTCTTCGGCCTATTAGATAGTATCATTATGTTTTCAAATACATTTTATTCTACCGTTTCGTTACCAAATTCTTCAATCTGTTTTAGTTTAGATGACACACGTTTACCGTGTTCTGATCCCGTGTGTCTTAGGCCTATTAGATAGTAACACCAAGTTTTCAAATGCCTGTCATCCAACCATTTCGTTACCAAAATCTTCAATCTGTTTTAGTTTAGATGACACACGTTTACCGTGTTCTGCACCCGTGTGTCTTCGGCCTATTAGATAGTATCATTATATTTTCAAATACATTTTATTCTACCGTTTCGTTACCAAATTCTTCAATCTGTTTTAGTTTATATGACACACGTTTACCGTGTTCTGCACCCGTGTGTCTTAGGCCTATTAGATAGTATCATTATGTTTTCAAATACATTTCATTCAACCGTTTCGTTACCAAAACCTTCCATCTGTTTTAGTTTAGATGACACACGTTTACCGTGTTCTGCACCCGTGTGTCTTAGGCCTATTAGATAGTTTCATTATGTTTTCAAATACATTTCATTCAACCGTTTCGTTACCAAAACCTTCAATTTGTTTTAGTTTAGATGACACACGTTTACCGTGTTCTGCACCCGTGTGTCCTAGGCCTATTGGATAGTAACACCAAGTTTTCAAATGCCTGTCATCCAACCATTTCGTTACCAAAATCTTCAATCTGTTTCAGTTTAGATGACACACGTTTACCGTGTTCTGCACCCGTGTGTCTTAACTCTTAGGCCTATTAGATACATAGTATCATTATGTTTTCAAATGCATGTCATAAAACCGTTTCGTTATCAAAACCTTCAATCTGTTCTAGTTTAGATGACACACGTTTACCGTGTTCTGCACCCGTGTGTCTTAGGCCTATTAGATAGTATCATTATGTTTTCAAATACATTTTATTCTACCGTTTCGTTACCAAATTCTTCAATCTGTTTTAGTTTAGATGACACACGTTTACCGTGTTCTGCACCCGTGTGTCTTAGGCCTATTAGATAGTTTCATTATGTTTTCAAATACATTTTATTCTACCGTTTCGTTATCAAATTCTTCAATCTGTTTTAGTTTAGATGACACACGTTTACCGTGTTCTGCACCCGTGTGTCTTAGGCCTATTAGATAGTTTCATCATGTTTTCAAATACATTTCATTCAACCGTTTCGTTACCAAAACCTTCAATCTGTTTTAGTTTAGATGACACACGTTTACCGTGTTCTGCACCCGTGTGTCCTAGGCCTATTGGATAGTAACACCAAGTTTTCAAATGCCTGTCATCCAACCATTTCGTTACCAAAATCTTCAATCTGTTTCAGTTTAGATGACACACGTTTACCGTGTTCTGCACCCGTGTGTCTAAGGCCTATTAGATAGTTTCATTATGTTTTCAAATACATTTCATTCAACCGTTTCGTTACCAAAACCTTCAATCTGTTTTAGTTTAGATGACACACGTTTACCGTGTTCTGCACCCGTGTGTCTTAGGCCTATTGGATAGTAACACCAAGTTTTCAAATGCCTGTCATCCAACCATTTCGTTACCAAAATTTTCAATCTGTTTCAGTTTAGATGACACACGTTTACCGTGTTCTGCACCCGTGTGTCTTAGGCCTATTAGATAGTATCATTATGTTTTCAAATACATGTCATTCAACCGTTTCGTTATCAAAACCTTCAATCTGTTTTAGTTTAGATGACACACGTTTACCGTGTTCTGCACCCGTGTGTCTTAGGCCTATTAGATAATATCATTATGTTTTCAAATACATTTTATTCTACCGTTTCGTTACCAAATTCTTCAATTTGTTTTAGTTTAGATGACACACGTTTACCGTGTTCTGCACCCGTGTGTCTTAGGCCTATTAGATAGTTTCATCATGTTTTCAAATACATTTCATTCAACCGTTTCGTTACCAAAACCTTCAATCTGTTTTAGTTTAGATGACACACGTTTACCGTGTTCTGCACCCGTGTGTCCTAGGCCTATTGGATAGTAACACCAAGTTTTCAAATGCCTGTCATCCAACCATTTCGTTACCAAAATCTTCAATCTGTTTCAGTTTAGATGACACACGTTTACCGTGTTCTGCACCCGTGTGTCTTAGGCCTATTAGATACATAGTATCATTATGTTTTCAAATGCATGTCATAAAACCGTTTCGTTATCAAAACCTTCAATCTGTTCTAGTTTAGATGACACACGTTTACCGTGTTCTGCACCCGTGTGTCTTAGGCCTATTAGATAGTATCATTATGTTTTCAAATACATTTTATTCTACCGTTTCGTTACCAAATTCTTCAATCTGTTTTAGTTTAGATGACACACGTTTACCGTGTTCTGCACCCGTGTGTCTTAGGCCTATTAGATAGTTTCATTATGTTTTCAAATACATTTTATTCTACCGTTTCGTTACCAAATTCTTCAATCTGTTTTAGTTTAGATGACACACGTTTACCGTGTTCTGCACCCGTGTGTCTTAGGCCTATTAGATAGTTTCATCATGTTTTCAAATACATTTCATTCAACCGTTTCGTTACCAAAACCTTCAATCTGTTTTAGTTTAGATGACACACGTTTACCGTGTTCTGCACCCGTGCGTCCTAGGCCTATTGGATAGTAACACCAAGTTTTCAAATGCCTGTCATCCAACCATTTCGTTACCAAAATTTTCAATCTGTTTCAGTTTAGATGACACACGTTTACCGTGTTCTGCACCCGTGTGTCTTAGGCCTATTAGATAGTTTCATTATGTTTTCAAATACATTTCATTCAACCGTTTCGTTACCAAAATCTTCAATCTGTTTTAGTTTAGATGACACACGTTTACCGTGTTCTGCACCCGTGTGTCTTAGGCCTATTAGATAGTATCATTATGTTTTCAAATACATGTCATTCAACCGTTTCGTTATCAAAACCTTCAATCTGTTTTAGTTTAGATGACACACGTTTACCGTGTTCTGCACCCGTGTGTCTTAGGCCTATTAGATAATATCATTATGTTTTCAAATACATTTTATTCTACCGTTTCGTTACCAAATTCTTCAATCTGTTTTAGTTTAGATGACACACGTTTACCGTGTTCTGCACCCGTGTGTCTTAGGCCTATTAGATAGTTTCATTATGTTTTCAAATACATTTCATTCAACCGTTTCGTTATCAAAACCTTCAATCTGTTTTAGTTTAGATGACACACGTTTACCGTGTTCTGCACCCGTGTGTCTTAGGCCTATTAGATAATATCATTATGTTTTCAAATACATTTTATTCTACCGTTTCGTTACCAAATTCTTCAATCTGTTTTAGTTTAGATGACACACGTTTACCGTGTTCTGCACCCGTGTGTCTTAGGCCTATTAGATAGTTTCATCATGTTTTCAAATACATTTCATTCAACCGTTTCGTTACCAAAACCTTCAATCTGTTTTAGTTTAGATGACACACGTTTACCGTGTTCTGCACCCGTGTGTCCTAGGCCTATTGGATAGTAACACCAAGTTTTCAAATGCCTGTCATCCAACCATTTCGTTACCAAAATCTTCAATCTGTTTCAGTTTAGATGACACACGTTTACCGTGTTCTGCACCCGTGTGTCTTAGGCCTATTAGATACATAGTATCATTATGTTTTCAAATGCATGTCATAAAACCGTTTCGTTATCAAAACCTTCAATCTGTTCTAGTTTAGATGACACACGTTTACCGTGTTCTGCACCCGTGTGTCTTAGGCCTATTAGATAGTATCATTATGTTTTCAAATACATTTTATTCTACCGTTTCGTTACCAAATTCTTCAATCTGTTTTAGTTTAGATGACACACGTTTACCGTGTTCTGCACCCGTGTGTCTTAGGCCTATTAGATAGTTTCATTATGTTTTCAAATACATTTTATTCTACCGTTTCGTTACCAAATTCTTCAATCTGTTTTAGTTTAGATGACACACGTTTACCGTGTTCTGCACCCGTGTGTCTTAGGCCTATTAGATAGTTTCATCATGTTTTCAAATACATTTCATTCAACCGTTTCGTTACCAAAACCTTCAATCTGTTTTAGTTTAGATGACACACGTTTACCGTGTTCTGCACCCGTGTGTCCTAGGCCTATTGGATAGTAACACCAAGTTTTCAAATGCCTGTCATCCAACCATTTCGTTACCAAAATCTTCAATCTGTTTCAGTTTAGATGACACACGTTTACCGTGTTCTGCACCCGTGTGTCTAAGGCCTATTAGATAGTTTCATTATGTTTTCAAATACATTTCATTCAACCGTTTCGTTACCAAAACCTTCAATCTGTTTTAGTTTAGATGACACACGTTTACCGTGTTCTGCACCCGTGTGTCTTAGGCCTATTGGATAGTAACACCAAGTTTTCAAATGCCTGTCATCCAACCATTTCGTTACCAAAATTTTCAATCTGTTTCAGTTTAGATGACACACGTTTACCGTGTTCTGCACCCGTGTGTCTTAGGCCTATTAGATAGTATCATTATGTTTTCAAATACATGTCATTCAACCGTTTCGTTATCAAAACCTTCAATCTGTTTTAGTTTAGATGACACACGTTTACCGTGTTCTGCACCCGTGTGTCTTAGGCCTATTAGATAATATCATTATGTTTTCAAATACATTTTATTCTACCGTTTCGTTACCAAATTCTTCAATCTGTTTTAGTTTAGATGACACACGTTTACCGTGTTCTGCACCCGTGTGTCTTAGGCCTATTAGATAGTTTCATCATGTTTTCAAATACATTTCATTCAACCGTTTCGTTACCAAAACCTTCAATCTGTTTTAGTTTAGATGACACACGTTTACCGTGTTCTGCACCCGTGTGTCCTAGGCCTCTTGGATAGTAACACCAAGTTTTCAAATGCCTGTCATCCAACCATTTCGTTACCAAAATCTTCAATCTGTTTCAGTTTAGATGACACACGTTTACCGTGTTCTGCACCCGTGTGTCTTAGGCCTATTAGATACATAGTATCATTATGTTTTCAAATACATGTCATAAAACCGTTTCGTTATCAAAACCTTCAATCTGTTCTAGTTCAGATGACACACGTTTACCGTGTTCTGCACCCGTGTGTCTTAGGCCTATTAGATAGTATCATTATGTTTTCAAATACATTTTATTCTACCGTTTCGTTACCAAATTCTTCAATCTGTTTTAGTTTAGATGACACACGTTTACCGTGTTCTGCACCCGTGTGTCTTAGGCCTATTAGATAGTTTCATTATGTTTTCAAATACATTTCATTCAACCGTTTCGTTACCAAAACCTTCAATCTGTTTTAGTTTAGATGACACACGTTTACCGTGTTCTGCACCCGTGTGTCTTAGGCCTATTGGATAGTATCATTATGTTTTCAAATACATTTTATTCTATCGTTTCGTTACCAAATTCTTCAATCTGTTTTAGTTTAGATGACACACGTTTACCGTGTTCTGATCCCGTGTGTCTTAGGCCTATTAGATAGTAACACCAAGTTTTCAAATGCCTGTCATCCAACCATTTCGTTACCAAAATCTTCAATCTGTTTTAGTTTAGATGACACACGTTTACCGTGTTCTGCACCCGTGTGTCTTCGGCCTATTAGATAGTATCATTATGTTTTCAAATACATTTTATTCTACCGTTTCGTTACCAAATTCTTCAATCTGTTTTAGTTTAGATGACACACGTTTACCGTGTTCTGATCCCGTGTGTCTTAGGCCTATTAGATAGTAACACCAAGTTTTCAAATGCCTGTCATCCAACCATTTCGTTACCAAAATCTTCAATCTGTTTTAGTTTAGATGACACACGTTTACCGTGTTCTGCACCCGTGTGTCTTCGGCCTATTAGATAGTATCATTATATTTTCAAATACATTTTATTCTACCGTTTCGTTACCAAATTCTTCAATCTGTTTTAGTTTATATGACACACGTTTACCGTGTTCTGCACCCGTGTGTCTTAGGCCTATTAGATAGTATCATTATGTTTTCAAATACATTTCATTCAACCGTTTCGTTACCAAAACCTTCCATCTGTTTTAGTTTAGATGACACACGTTTACCGTGTTCTGCACCCGTGTGTCTTAGGCCTATTAGATAGTTTCATTATGTTTTCAAATACATTTCATTCAACCGTTTCGTTACCAAAACCTTCAATTTGTTTTAGTTTAGATGACACACGTTTACCGTGTTCTGCACCCGTGTGTCTTAGGCCTATTAGATAGTTTCATTATGTTTTCAAATACATTTCATTCAACCGTTTCGTTACCAAATTCTTCAATCTGTTTTAGTTTAGATGACACACGTTTACCGTGTTCTGCACCCGTGTGTCTTCGGCCTATTAGATAGTATCATTATTTTTTCAAATACATTTTATTCTACCGTTTCGTTACCAAATTCTTCAATCTGTTTTAGTTTAGATGACACACGTTTACCGTGTTCTGCACCCGTGTGTCTTAGGCCTATTAGATAGTAACGCCAAGTTTTCAAATGCCTGTCATCCAACCATTTCGTTACCAAAAGCTTCAATCTGTTTTAGTTTAGATGACACACGTTTACCGTGTTCTGCACCCGTGTGTCTTCGGCCTATTAGATAGTATCATTATATTTTCAAATACATTAACCGTTTCGTTACCAAAACCTTCAATCTGTTTTAGTTTAGATGACACACGTTTACCGTGTTCTGCACCCGTGTGTCTTAGGCCTATAAGATAGTAACACCAAGTTTTCAAATGCCTGTCATCCAACCATTTCGTTACCAAAATCTTCAATCTGTTTTAGTTTAGATGACACACGTTTACCGTGTTCTGCACCCGTGTGTCTTCGGCCTATTAGATAGTATCATTATGTTTTCAAATACATTTTATTCTACCGTTTCGTTACCAAATTCTTCACTCTGTTTTAGTTTAGATGACACACGTTTACCGTGTTCTGCACCCGTGTGTCTTAGGCCTATTAGATAGTTTCATTATGTTTTCAAATACATTTCATTCAACCGTTTCGTTACCAAAACCTTCAATCTGTTTTAGTTTAGATGACACACGTTTACCGTGTTCTGCACCCGTGTGTCTTAGGCCTATTGGATAGTAACACCAAGTTTTCAAATGCCTGTCATCCAACCATTTCGTTACCAAAATCTTCAATCTGTTTCAGTTTAGATGACACACGTTTACCGTGTTCTGCACCCGTGTGTCTTAGGCCTATTAGATACATAGTATCATTATGTTTTCAAATACATGTCATTCAACCGTTTCGTTATCAAAACCTTCAATCTGTTCTAGTTTAGATGACACACGTTTACCGTGTTCTGCACCCGTGTGTCCTAGGCCTATTGGATAGTAACACCAAGTTTTCAAATGCCTGTCATCCAACCATTTCGTTACCAAAATCTTCAATCTGTTTCAGTTTAGATGACACACGTTTACCGTGTTCTGCACCCGTGTGTCTTAGGCCTATTAGATAGTTTCATTATGTTTTCAAATACATTTCATTCAACCGTTTCGTTACCAAAACCTTCAATTTGTTTTAGTTTAGATGACACACGTTTACCGTGTTCTGCACCCGTGTGTCTTAGGCCTATTAGATAGTTTCATTATGTTTTCAAATACATTTCATTCAACCGTTTCGTTACCAAAACCTTCAATTTGTTTTAGTTTAGATGACACACGTTTACCGTGTTCTGCACCCGTGTGTCTTAGGCCTATTAGATAGTTTCATTTTGTTTTCAAATACATTTCATTCAACCGTTTCGTTACCAAAACCTTCTATCTGTTTTAGTTTAGATGACACACGTTTACCGTGTTCTGCACCCGTGTGTCTTAGGCCTATTGGATAGTAACACCAAGTTTTCAAATGCCTGTCATCCAACCATTTCGTTACCAAAATCTTCAATCTGTTTCAGTTTAGATGACACACGTTTACCGTGTTCTGCACCCGTGTGTCTTAGGCCTATTAGATAGTATCATTATGTTTTCAAATACATTTCATTCAACCGTTTCGTTACCAAAACCTTCAATCTGTCTTAGTTTAGATGACACACGTTTACCGTGTTCTGCACCCGTGTGTCTTAGGCCTATTAGATAGTATCATTATGTTTTCAAATATATTTTATTCTACCGTTTCGTTACCAAATTCTTCAATCTGTTTTAGTTTAGATGACACACGTTTACCGTGTTCTGCACCCGTGTGTCTTAGGCCTATTAGATAGTATCATTATGTTTTCAAATACATTTCATTCAACCGTTTCGTTACCAAAACCTTCCATCTGTTTTAGTTTAGATGACACACGTTTACCGTGTTCTGCACCCGTGTGTCTTAGGCCTATTAGATAGTTTCATTATGTTTTCAAATACATTTCATTCAACCGTTTCGTTACCAAAACCTTCAATTTGTTTTAGTTTAGATGACACACGTTTACCGTGTTCTGCACCCGTGTGTCTTAGGCCTATTAGATAGTTTCATTATGTTTTCAAATACATTTCATTCAACCGTTTCGTTACCAAAACCTTCAATTTGTTTTAGTTTAGATGACACACGTTTACCGTGTTCTGCACCCGTGTGTCTTAGGCCTATTAGATAGTAACACCAAGTTTTCAAATGCCTGTCATCCAACCATTTCGTTACCAAAATCTTCAATCTGTTTTAGTTTAGATGACACACGTTTACCGTGTTCTGCACCCGTGTGTCTTCGGCCTATTAGATAGTATCATTATTTTTTCAAATACATTTTATTCTACCGTTTCGTTACCAAATTCTTCAATCTGTTTTAGTTTAGATGACACACGTTTACCGTGTTCTGCACCCGTGTGTCTTAGGCCTATTAGATAGTAACGCCAAGTTTTCAAATGCCTGTCATCCAACCATTTCGTTACCAAAAGCTTCAATCTGTTTTAGTTTAGATGACACACGTTTACCGTGTTCTGCACCCGTGTGTCTTCGGCCTATTAGATAGTATCATTATATTTTCAAATACATTAACCGTTTCGTTACCAAAACCTTCAATCTGTTTTAGTTTAGATGACACACGTTTACCGTGTTCTGCACCCGTGTGTCTTAGGCCTATAAGATAGTAACACCAAGTTTTCAAATGCCTGTCATCCAACCATTTCGTTACCAAAATCTTCAATCTGTTTTAGTTTAGATGACACACGTTTACCGTGTTCTGCACCCGTGTGTCTTCGGCCTATTAGATAGTATCATTATGTTTTCAAATACATTTTATTCTACCGTTTCGTTACCAAGTTCTTCAATCTGTTTTAGTTTAGATGACACACGTTTACCGTGTTCTGCACCCGTGTGTCTTAGGCCTATTAGATAGTTTCATTATGTTTTCAAATACATTTCATTCAACCGTTTCGTTACCAAAACCTTCAATCTGTTTTAGTTTAGATGACACACGTTTACCGTGTTCTGCACCCGTGTGACCTAGGCCTATTGGATAGTAACACCAAGTTTTCAAATGCCTGTCATCCAACCATTTCGTTACCAAAATCTTCAATCTGTTTCAGTTTAGATGACACACGTTTACCGTGTTCTGCACCCGTGTGTCTTAGGCCTATTAGATACATAGTATCATTATGTTTTCAAATACATGTCATTCAACCGTTTCGTTATCAAAACCTTCAATCTGTTCTAGTTTAGATGACACACGTTTACCGTGTTCTGCACCCGT
Organism: Daptonema setosum; assembly: GCA_964036265.1. Taxonomy (NCBI): domain Eukaryota; kingdom Metazoa; phylum Nematoda; class Chromadorea; order Monhysterida; family Xyalidae; genus Daptonema; species Daptonema setosum. Next base: position 16,042,064 of record OZ038448.1, read on the forward strand.
GTGTCCTAGGCCTAATGGATAGTAACACCAAGTTTTCAAATGCCTGTCATCCAACCATTTCGTTACCAAAATCTTCAATCTGTTTCAGTTTAGATGACACACGTTTACCGTGTTCTGCACCCGTGTGTCTTAGGCCTATTAGATAGTTTCATTATGTTTTCAAATACATTTCATTCAACCGTTTCGTTACCAAAACCTTCAATTGGTTTTAGTTTAGATGACACACGTTTACCGTGTTCTGCACCCGTGTGTCTTAGGCCTATTAGATAGTTTCATTATGTTTTCAAATACATTTCATTCAACCGTTTCGTTACCAAAACCTTCAATTTGTTTTAGTTTAGATGACACACGTTTACCGTGTTCTGCACCCGTGTGTCTTAGGCCTATTAGATAGTTTCATTTTGTTTTCAAATACATTTCATTCAACCGTTTCGTTACCAAAACCTTCTATCTGTTTTAGTTTAGATGACACACGTTTACCGTGTTCTGCACCCGTGTGTCTTAGGCCTATTGGATAGTAACACCAAGTTTTCAAATGCCTGTCATCCAACCATTTCGTTACCAAAATCTTCAATCTGTTTCAGTTTAGATGACACACGTTTACCGTGTTCTGCACCCGTGTGTCTAGGCCTATTAGATAGTATCATTATGTTTTCAAATACATTTCATTCAACCGTTTCGTTACCAAAACCTTCAATCTGTCTTAGTTTAGATGACACACGTTTACCGTGTTCTGCACCCGTGTGTCTTAGGCCTATTAGATAGTATCATTATGTTTTCAAATATATTTTATTCTACCGTTTCGTTACCAAATTCTTCAATCTGTTTTAGTTTAGATGACACACGTTTACCGTGTTCTGCACCCGTGTGTCTTAGGCCTATTAGATAGTTTCATTATGTTTTCAAATACATTTCATTCAACCGTTTCGTTACCAAAACCTTCAATCTGTTTTAGTTTAGATGACACACGTTTACCGTGTTCTGCACCCGTGTGTCTTAGGCCTATTAGATAGTTTCATTATGTTTTCAAATACATTTCATTCAACCGTTTCGTTACCAAATTCTTCAATCTGTTTTAGTTTAGATGACACACGTTTACCGTGTTCTGCACCCGTGTGTCTTAGGCCTAATGGATAGTAACACCAAGTTTTCAAATGCCTGTCATCCAACCATTTCGTTACCAAAATCTTCAATCTGTTTCAGTTTAGATGACACACGTTTACCGTGTTCTGCACCCGTGTGTCTTAGGCCTATTAGATACATAGTATCATTATGTTTTCAAATACATATCATTCAACCGTTTCGTTATCAAAACCTTCAATCTGTTCTAGTTTAGATGACACACGTTTACCGTGTTCTGCACCCGTGTGTCCTAGGCCTATTGGATAGTAACACCAAGTTTTCAAATGCCTGTCATCCAACCATTTCGTTACCAAAATCTTCAATCTGTTTCAGTTTAGATGACACACGTTTACCGTGTTCTGCACCCGTGTGTCTTAGGCCTATTAGATAGTTTCATTATGTTTTCAAATACATTTCATTCAACCGTTTCGTTACCAAAACCTTCAATTTGTTTTAGTTTAGATGACACACGTTTACCGTGTTCTGCACCCGTGTGTCTTAGGCCTATTAGATAGTTTCATTATGTTTTCAAATACATTTCATTCAACCGTTTCGTTACCAAAACCTTCAATTTGTTTTAGTTTAGATGACACACGTTTACCGTGTTCTGCACCCGTGTGTCTTAGGCCTATTAGATAGTTTCATTTTGTTTTCAAATACATTTCATTCAACCGTTTCGTTACCAAAACCTTCTATCTGTTTTAGTTTAGATGACACACGTTTACCGTGTTCTGCACCCGTGTGTCTTAGGCCTATTGGATAGTAACACCAAGTTTTCAAATGCCTGTCATCCAACCATTTCGTTACCAAAATCTTCAATCTGTTTCAGTTTAGATGACACACGTTTACCGTGTTCTGCACCCGTGTGTCTTAGGCCTATTAGATAGTATCATTATGTTTTCAAATACATGTCATTCAACCGTTTCGTTATCAAAACCTTCAATCTGTTTTAGTTTAGATGACACACGTTTACCGTGTTCTGCACCCGTGTGTCTTAGGCCTATTAGATAGTATCATTATGTTTTCAAATATATTTTATTCTACCGTTTCGTTACCAAATTCTTCAATCTGTTTTAGTTTAGATGACACACGTTTACCGTGTTCTGCACCCGTGTGTCTTAGGCCTATTAGATAGTTTCATTATGTTTTCAAATACATTTCATCCAACCGTTGCGTTACCAAAACCTTCAATCTGTTTTAGTTTAGATGACACACGTTTACCGTGTTCTGCACCCGTGTGTCTTAGGCCTATTAGATAGTTTCATTATGTTTTCAAATACATTTCATTCAACCGTTTCGTTACCAAAATCTTCAATCTGTTTTAGTTTAGATGACACACGTTTACCGTGTTCTGCACCCGTGTGTCTTCGGCCTATTAGATAGTATCATTATGTTTTCAAATACATTTTATTCTACCGTTTCGTTACCAAATTCTTCAATCTGTTTTAGTTTAGATGACACACGTTAACGTGTTCTGCACCCGTGTGTCTTAGGCCTATTAGATAGTTTCATTATGTTTTCAAATACATTTCATTCAACCGTTTCGTTACCAAAACCTTCAATCTGTTTTAGTTTAGATGACACACGTTTACCGTGTTCTGCACCCGTGTGTCTTAGGCCTATTAGATAGTATCATTATGTTTTCAAATACATTTCATTCAACCGTTTCGTTATCAAAACCTTCAATCTGTTTTAGTTTAGATGACACACGTTTACCGTGTTCTGCACCCGTGTGTCTTAGGCCTATTAGATAGTATCATTATGTTTTCAAATACATGTCATTCAACCGTTTCGTTATCAAAACCTTCAATCTGTTTTAGTTTAGATGACACACGTTTACCGTGTTCTGCACCCGTGTGTCTTAGGCCTATTAGATAGTATCATTATGTTTTCAAATATATTTTGTTCTACCGTTTCGTTACCAAATTCTTCAATCTGTTTTAGTTTAGATGACACACGTTTACCGTGTTCTGCACCCGTGTGTCTTAGGCTTATTAGATAGTTTCATTTTGTTTTCAAATACATTTCATTCAACCGTTTCGTTACCAAAACCTTCAATCTGTCTTAGTTTAGATGACACACGTTTACCGTGTTCTGCACCCGTGTGTCTTAGGCCTATTAGATAGTTTCATTATGTTTTCAAATACATTTCATTCAACCGTTTCGTTACCAAAACCTTCAATCTGTTTTAGTTTAGATGACACACGTTTACCGTGTTCTGCACCCGTGTGTCTTAGGCCTAATGGATTGTAACACCAAGTTTTTAAATGCCTGTCATTCAACCATTTCGTTATCAAAACCTTCAATCTGTTTTAGTTTAGATGACACACGTTTACCGTGTTCTGCACCCGTGTGTCTTAGGCCTATTAGATAGTAACACCAAGTTTTCAAATGCCTGTCATCCAACCATTTCGTTACCAAAATCTTCAATCTGTTTTAGTTTAGATGACACACGTTTACCGTGTTCTGCACCCGTGTGTCTTCGGCCTATTAGATAGTATCATTATGTTTTTAAATACATTTTATTCTACCGTTTCGTTACCAAATTCTTCAATCTGTTTTAGTTTAGATGACACACGTTTACCGTGTTCTGCACCCGTGTGTCTTAGGCCTATTAGATAGTAACACCAAGTTTTCAAATGCCTGTCATCCAACCATTTCGTTACCAAAATCTTCAATCTGTTTTAGTTTAGATGACACACGTTTACCGTGTTCTGCACCCGTGTGTCTTCGGCCTATTAGATAGTATCATTATATTTTCAAATACATTTTATTCTACCGTTTCGTTACCAAATTCTTCAATCTGTTTTAGTTTAGATGACACACGTTTACCGTGTTCTGCACCCGTGTGTCTTAGGCCTAATAGATAGTATCATTATGTTTTCGAATACATTTTATTCTACCGTTTCGTTACCAAATTCTTCAATCTGTTTTAGTTTAGATGACACACGTTTACCGTGTTCTGCACCCGTGTGTCTTAGGCCTATTAGATAGTATCATTATGTTTTCAAATACATTTCATTCAACCGTTTCGTTACCAAAACCTTCAATCTGTTTTAGTTTAGATGACACACGTTTACCGTGTTCTGCACCCGTGTGTCTTAGGCATATTAGATAGTAACACCAAGTTTTCAAATGCCTGTCATCCAACCATTTCGTTACCAAAATCTTCAATCTGTTTTAGTTTAGATGACACACGTTTACCGTGTTCTGCACCCGTGTGTCTTCGGCCTATTAGATAGTATCATTATGTTTTCAAATACATTTTATTCTACCGTTTCGTTACCAAATTCTTCAATCTGTTTTAGTTTTGATGACACACGTTTACCGTGTTCTGCAGCCGTGTGTCTTAGGCCTAATAGATAGTATCATTATGTTTTCGAATACATTTTATTCTACCGTTTCGTTACCAAATTCTTCAACCTGTTTTAGTTTAGATGACACACGTTTACCGTGTTCTGCACCCGTGTGTTTTAGGCCTATTGGATAGTATCATTATGTTTTCAAATACATTTTATTCTACCGTTTCGTTACCAAATTCTTCAATCTGTTTTAGTTTAGATGACACACGTTTACCGTGTGCTGCATCCGTGTGTCTTAGGCCTATTAGATAGTATCATTATGTTTTCAAATACATGTCATTCAACCGTTTCGTTATCAAAACCTTCAATCTGTTTTAGTTTAGATGACACACGTTTACCGTGTTCTGCACCCGTGTGTCTTAGGCCTATTAGATAGTATCATTATGTTTTCAAATACATTTTATTCTACCGTTTCGTTACCAAATTCTTCAATCTGTTTTAGTTTAGATGACACACGTTTACCGTGTTCTGCACCCGTGTGTCTTAGGCCTATTAGATAGTTTCATTATGTTTTCAAATACAATTCATTCAACCGTTTCGTTACCAAAACCTTCAATCTGTTTTAGTTTAGATGACACACGTTTACCGTGTTCTGCACCCGTGTGTCTTAGGCCTATTAGATAGTAACACCAAGTTTTCAATCTGTTTTAGTTTAGATGACACACGTTTACCGTGTTCTGCACCCGTGTGTCTTCGGCCTATTAGATAGTATCATTATGTTTTCAAATACATGTCATTCTACCGTTTCGTTATCAAAACCTTCAATCTGTTTTAGTTTAGATGACACACGTTTACCGTGTTCTGCACCCGTGTGTCTTAGGCCTAATAGATAGTATCATTATGTTTTCGAATACATTTTATTCTACCGTTTCGTTACCAAATTCTTCAATCTGTTTTAGTTTAGATGACACACGTTTACCGTGTTCTGCACCCGTGTGTCTTCGGCCTATTAGATAGTATCATTATATTTTCAAATACATTTTATTCTACCGTTTCGTTACCAAAACCTTCAATCTGTTTTAGTTTAGATGACACACATTTACCGTATTCTGCACCCATGTGTTTTAGGCCTATTAGATAGTACCACCAAGTTTTCAAATGCCTGTCATTCAACCGTTTCGTTACCAAAATCTTCAATCTGTTTTAGTTTAGATGACACACGTTTACCGTGTTCTGCACCCGTGTGTCTTACGCTTATTAGATTGTATCACCAAGTTTTTAAATGCCTGTCATCCAACCATTTTTTTTACCAAACTCTAAATTCTGTTTTAGTTTAGATGACACACGTTTACCGTGTTCTGCACCCGTGTGTCTTAGGCTTATTAGATAGTATCACCAAGTTTTCAAATGCCTGTCATCCAGCCGTTTCGTTACAAAAACTTTCAAACTTTTTTGTTATAGATGACACACGTTTACCGTGTTCTGCACCCGTGTGTCTTACGCTTATTAGATTGTATCACCAAGTTTTTAAATGCCTGTCATCCAACCATTTTTTTTACCAAACTCTAAATTCTGTTTTAGTTTAGATGACACACGTTTACCGTGTTCTGCACCCGTGTGTCTTAGGCTTATTAGATAGTATCACCAAGTTTTCAAATGCCTGTCATCCAGCCGTTTCGTTACAAAAACTTTCAAACTTTTTTGTTATAGATGACACACGTTTACCGTGTTCTGCACCCGTGTATCTTAGGCATACGTGTAACTCCCGCCGTCAGCTGGACGCGTTCAGTTCCCAGGGGGGGCGATGAGGACGCGTCCACATCCCTCGACCTGGGAACAGGACGCGTCTTCATCCCTCGACCTGGGAACAGGACGCGTCTTCATCACAAGACCTGGGAACAGGACGCGTCTTCATACTATGACCTGGGAACAGGACGCGTCTTCATATTATTACCTGGGAACAGGACGCGTCTTCATAATTTGACCTGGGAACAGGACGCGTCCAGATAAACTGACCTGGGAACAGGACGCGTCTTTTCTCAATTTGTCAGCTGAGTGTGCATGTTAGAGAGTGCAGAGGAATTTATTATATAGATTTACAGTTATCAGTTTTTCTTTGAAATCATCTTACTATAAAAAGTGGAGCACTTGGAAAAGTTTTAATACTCTTTTTATTATTGCTTATTTCTTTCAAAGCATTTAGTGTAGTCAAATATGATTCCGATTCTGTAGTAAATTCCTCTTCTATGCGCAGCAATTCATCAGTTTTCATTATATCGTAATTTAAATTGCAATTTTTTTGGTTG
>OZ038448.1:16048993-16071493 GCA_964036265.1 Daptonema setosum
AAGCACTCGGTCGACGAGCTAAAATAACCGATGAGAAGTGGACCGTTGTTTTGTTTTCGTCCAATTCTGTGGAATAAGGTCCTTGTGATGTGTGCAAGTTCAAGCCATTAGCCCAGGGCCGAATAGGAAACCGTCATAGCCTTCTGCATCTTGTTGTTGATTTTTTTATTTAAAAAAATGTTTTATTTTTTGCAATAAAAAATCAGGTAATACGAAAACCCCGGGTCCCGGACCCCGGAGGGGTGCTACTAAAACACCCACTGCCCGGGCCGGGAAACAGCATTTCTAAAACACCCGCACAGGCCGGGAAAATTTCTGAAACACCCACATTCCGGGCCGGGAAAATTACTAAAACACCCACAGTCGAACAAAAAGTGTGGGGAAAATTTCTAAAACACCCACTGTTCCTTTAAGATCAGGGTAAAAGTATGACGTCACCCGGGGTTTTCATGACGTCATTACTAAAACACCCACACAGGATAGGCCGGGATTATTATTTTACGTTGCTAGGCCGGGTTTTTCCCGGGCAGGGTTGGAAAAAAAGTGGGGGTTTTTTCTACTAAAGCCCCGGGCCGGGGGCCGGGGTGGGTGTTTTAGTAATGTTGTTTTCGAGTTTTCCCGGCCCGGCCCGGGAAAATTACTAAAACACCCAAATTTGAAATTTTTCAAAAAAAAAAAAAATGTTTCAAAAAAAATTTAATGTTTCAAAACTTTTTGTAATGTTTCAAAAAGACCAACTAACGTGTTTGTATTAACTCGCGGTCGGTAATTTTTTCTTTTTTAAAAATTAAACCAATAATGTTTCATTTTTTGGCTTTTTAACCACATTTGGTTAGAATTAGATGTTTCAATGCAGTTATCAGACATGCAGCAGCGTCTGTAGTGTTCTTGTAAACAAATTTTCTGCATGTTTAATTAAATGGAACCACGAGCGCAACCAATGATGTTTTAAAGTGTATTTTGAGTTTTTCCGTCTTGGCCGGGAAATTTACTAAAACACCCACAGTTGAAATCTTTCGAAACAAGCAGGTGTTTCAAAATGGAAATCTAATGTTTCAAAACTGTTTGTAATGTTTCATAAAGACCACCTAACGTGTTTGTATTAACTCGCGGTCGGTAATTTTTTTCTTTTTCAAAAATTAAGCCATTAATAATTCGCTTTTTGGCTTTATAAACATATTTTGTTAGAATTAGATGTTTCAATGCACTTATCAGACATGCAGAAGCGTCTGCAGTGTTCTTGTACACAAATTTTCAGCATGTTAAATTAAATGGAACCACGAAGGCAATCATGGATGTTTCACGTGTATTTCCAGAACGTAACGTCCCCCCATTACTTCGTATGCTTCTAATGCTATTTTTATCGATTCATATTTATTTTTTGCCGCCAAATGGGGTTGTGTAAAACAGCTTGACGCGGTTTTCATTGTTCCGTGGACTAGCAATAGATTAATGTGGGTAAATAATTTCAAAACATTTCTTAAACATAATGGAAACAAATTATTTGCTGCAAATTTTGTAAAAAATTACGTTAACTTAATTCTTGCTAAAAAAATTTTAATGTTTCTCTTATTTGAAAAGTTAAGTTTAATCGTACATGGTGTGGCACCAAATTGGGCTGTGTAAAACAGTTTGTAGAATCATAAACTGAGTTTCTTCTTGCAATTGTGTTTCACACACTTCTGAAACTAAAGAATGTCGGAATATGCTTGTGTAAAGCAGCCTCATTTTTTCAAGCGAACGAGTGAGTGAGTGAGTGAGTGAGTGAGTGAATGAGTGAGTGAGTGAGTGAATGAGTGAATGAATGAATGTGTGAGTGAGTGAGTGAGTGAGAGAGAGAGAGAGAGTGAGTGAGGTTTCAGTTTCCATCTGCGATCGATCACACTCGGGTCCAGGGGACACTTCACGTCTATAATTGCGCATGGAGAGCAGTGGTGCTGGTACGATGGAATGCGTCTTCATGAACAGCGTTGTTCGAGACGAACACGGTTTGAATGTCTGCTGGACTTCGCCTTGGAACAGAATCCGGGTTACATTGTGAGCAGGGCGATCTATATGCTGAAATGGACTCCTTAGCGTCATTAATTTTTAATGCAATTAACCATTATTACGATACAAACAATTGCTCTTATAGTTTCTTGTTACTTCAATATTTTTTCAATCCTTAATAATTTCGGCGCGCGTTCAAACTTAAGAGAAATTTACAGCAGCACCTTATTTTACAAGGTACAACTACTAATAAACGGGCGTAATTCATTCTTTTTTTGGTAAAAAATTTATTTGAAAAATATTTCGGCAACAAGAAACACTGAAATAGCTATGTCCATTATTTGTACAACCAAATATTCACTCATTGCTTCCAACATAACTACAGTATGGGATTAATTTTTTTAAATTATATTATCACTTGTAAATATTTGTTCAGCAATATATATTATCCATTTGCGTGATAGTAAAAAGCTTCTCGAGATTGAAGTGAACAAATGACACGATAACTTGTCCAACCCGAGAAATACGTTCTGAACATGCAAAAAGAAAAAACGTACTTTCCCATAGAAATACGTACTGAAAAAAGGCGAAACAAATGTTCGACACATGACAAAGTAAATCATAGAAGGAAGGGAAAAAAATGCTAAATGTTTTCGAAATTTACTCGCTCTCTCACTCACTCACTCACTCACTCACTCACTCACTCGCTCACTCACTCACTCACTCACTCACTCAATCACTCGCTCGCTCACTGATTCATTTACTCACTCACTCACTCACTCACTCACTCACTCACTCACTCACTCACTCACTCACTCACTCACTGAGTTAATCACCCACTCTTTCACCAATTCGTCATCTTTATCTTTACTTTGTCTCATGCACTAAAAAATGTTAGCTTCGGGATCATGGGACTTGAATAAATTTGAATGCGTGCCGAAATTCAAATGCGCGCCAAAATGATTACGGTAAAAAATTTGGAGCAACGCGAAACTCAGACTAGACTTTAAGCTGTAACAAATTATGGTGTCAACCGAGTGGAGTTGAGGCTAGCGATGATTCATTATCCGACGTTTTAGGCAATATTTTTGTATGGAAAAAACACTCTGGAACACTCTTATAATAGGATTCAGCAGTTTAAAACACAATTGCAAGAAGAACCGCAGTTTATGCTTCAGCGAACTGTTTTACACAGCCCGATTGGGTGCCAAACTATGTACAATAAACTTAACTGTTACAAATAAAAGAAAAATTAGAAAAACAATTTTAAGCAGAAATGTAGTTTACGTAATAATTTTTCACAAAACTTGGAGCAAATAAAAGTTTTCCCCCACATTAATCTATTGCTAGTCCACGCAACAATAAAAATCGCGTCAAGCTGTTTTACATAACCCCATTTGGCGGCAAAAATAAATATGAATCGATAAAAATAGCATTAGAAGCATACGAAGTATGGGGGGACGTTACGTTCTGAAAATACACGTGAAACATCCATGATTGCGTTCGTGGTTCCACTTAATTTAACATGCTGAAAATTTGTTTACAAGAACACTGCAGACGCTTCTGCATGTCTGATAAGTGCATTGAAACATCTAATTCTAACCAAATGTGGTTAAAAAGCCAAAAAATATAACATTATTGGCTTAATTTTTAAAAAAGAAAAAATTACCGACCGCGAGTTAATACAAACACGTTAGTTGGTCTTTTTGAAACATTACAAAAAGTTTTGAAACATTAGGTTTTTATTTTGAAACATCTTGTTTTTTTTTGAAAAATTTCAAATGTGGGTGTTTCAGTAATTTTCCCGGGCCGGGCCGGGAAAACTCGAAAATAACATTACTAAAACACCCACTCCGGCCCCCGGCCCGGGGCTTTAGTAAAAAAAACCCCCCACTTTTTTTCCAACCCTGCCCGGGAAAAACCCGGCCTAGCAACGTAAAATAATAATCCCGGCCTATCCTGTGTGGGTGTTTTAGTAATGACGTCATGAAAACCCCGGGTGATGTCATATTTTTACCCTGATCTTAAAGGAACAGTGGGTGTTTTAGAAATTTTCCCGGTCCCGGGCCGGTGTTTTAGTAAAAAAAATTTTTTTTGTTGTGCCCGGATGTGGGTGTTTTAGAAATTTTCCCGGCTTGTGTGGGTGTTTTAGAAATGCTGTTTCCCGGCCCGGGCAGTGGGTGTTTTAGTAGCACCCAGAGTGACCTACTGGCTGATGGTCGTTAAATAATATGCCCTGAACATCAGATGGAGTGACTTGGAACTTGTTCCATGATATGCCTTATGGCAAGCACCATTCGTGATTGGGACCCGGCGAAGTCTTAATCCGAGTGAGACAACTCAACAATAAAAAAAAAAAAAAAAAAATGTTTGCGGTTTTATTTTTGCGGCACAAAATAATTATTTTGCGTAGAAAAATGTGTTTATAATCAAATTTTGTTATAATATTTACGGTTTAAATTACTGTATGGTAGGACGAAATAAAAATAAATTCAACTCTGGTAATAAAAAACTTAGACTTGAAAAAAAAATTCGGCTTTTAACTTCGTTGACATCAGTTGTAGGCAATAATGTATTTGAGTTAACAGAGAGAAGCCGTGAGTTATCCACATTTGTTAAATGACATATTCTATTAAATGCAAAGTTTGAAACGACGTACATAAATGAGAAAGGCGGTAGTTTATACGACACAACCTTTCATCAGCAACTTTTGAGAATTTGTAGGTGAGCGGCAACAGGTCATCAGAGCTAAATATGAGCGAGATTCAATGCAGTTTTGTTTTATCGTTGAAGCTCAGATGGAGGACGATGGAAACATTCTACTTGACATTGCAAGATGTATCAACAAATTAAATGAAACTTGTTCTAGTATTATAATAATTTGAATTAAAGTGAAAAAAATGAAAACACAAAGTAATATAAGCAGCAATTAAACGCGGTCAACAAACGTTTCTGTCAAAAAAACACCTACCGTACATCTTTTATACTGTAGAAAAATTTGAAATTATTTTACTAGAAGAGCACGTTTTTTTAAATCAATTTATTAGGCGCTATTCATACTTATTTTGGGAGATTAATCAACTCACTACGCATTATACTAATCATCTAGATGATTAGTATAATTAAAAGAAAAGGTTTACAAAAAAAGACAATTTCAGTAGATGATTAGTATAATCTTGGACTAAATGTTACAAGATTTGAAATTGTCTTTAGATGATTAGTATACAACCATGTTGTCGAAAAGTCATTCGTTCGAATTGAAGTTTGCTCGAAAAGTCATTAGCTCGAATTGAAGGTTAGTTCAGAATTTTAATTCGGGTGAAGTGTCGAATTTAAAATCGAAATGGAGGAAGAACATCAATCGTATTCTATTCAATATATCAATTAGTCACTCAGTCAGACAGTCACTCCGTAAAGAAGTGATTTACTCACTCAGTCAGTCTTCTCGTCAACCAGTCTGTCCATCAATCAGTCTCTCAGTCAGTCACCCATCTGTCAGAGTTATTACATCGATCAATGAACCGAGAAACCAATCAGTAATCTCGTTGGTTATGCACTGAATCGGGCACTCGTTCCATCAATCAGTCACCCATTAAGTCATCCTATTCACTTATCAGTTGGTCAAATGTGCCATCAATCCGTCACTCAATCAATCATCTATTGAATAACTCATTCATTTTTTCATTCACTCACTCTTTCACCCAATCATACATTTATTCACCCACTCACTCATTCATTAACTTACTCACTTTTCACTCCCTCACTAATTAACTCATTCATTCACTCACTGACTCAAACTGACTCAGACCTGACCTGACTCAAACTCAGTCCCTCACTGACTCACTCATTTATTAACTCATTCACGCACCAATTAAATAACACTCAATCACTATCCCACTCACTCTATCAATAAACTACCAATCAGTCCCAATTTAACCAGAAAAAATACCAAACTAAACATATTGTAGTTTATATAGAATTTTATTATTATATTATATTTTTCAATAGACAATAGGAATTACCACATGCGACCACAATTCATAACAAATCAAAATCAACGGTAATCAATAACAAATCACTATATGATCAGAACATTCAGTAGATGCTGTCGGGAAACTCAAACTGCACTTCTTTGCCGGTAAGGCTCTTGTACACGTTTGTGAATGTCTGGGTCTGAAAATAGTTAAAGAAAGTTATAACCAATAATTAACCAAAAAAATGCGAAAATACCGTTGAGTTCAGTGACAAAAATGACGATGCAAGTTGAAAAAAGTGATTCCTAAAAACAAATCAGTACCTTGTGTCCTACAGTGGTTTCCTGGTTTTTATCGAGATGCACTTTCATCAAGCGTTTGCCGTCCAACTTGACGCGGGTGCGCTTACCAACGATTTCGGCTGGGTACACCAGATCGTTCAAGATCTCGTTGTGGACCGAGGTGAGTGTTCGGCTGAAATGAAAACAGTTAGATGATGAAAAAAGAAGAGAAAGTATATTCCAACGAATCGACTGTGTTAAACATTTTTTGAACATAAAAGTACTATCGTCTGTAAACTCACTTTCGTGGGCGTTTCTGCTTGAGCGGTTTGCGATCAACTCCGCGCTTCGGCTTAGAGATGACACGGCGCTGAAAATATATTACAGAGTTTTTTTGTTATTTCAGTTTACACAAACAAATCATTACAAACAAATCCTCACTTTTCACACAGCTTCACATTCACATTAGACATTCACAATCACTAACATTACTCAGTCCTGCCTGACTCTCAGTTACATATGCCCTACTTTTCCGTTTTCCTCAACACCCTGTATGAGTTTCATCAAACAAACCCAGGCTAGGATCATGACGTGACGACCGCTGAACTTCTTTTCGAGCTCCCGCACCAAGCGAGGCTGTATTTTTTGGTATCCCTTGAGCTGTGGCACGGGAACGTAGATGAGCAGGGCCTTTTTACCACCGACCTCAAGCTCCTGCAAGTTGATAAAGATGAAAATCAGGCAGTACAAAAAAATCTTCTGCTTTATTTTTAGCAACACGACAGCATTTCAGAGTGGATTGATACAAAACACATGAAGCAAAACACCATAATGGAATGATAATTTACCTTTTGAAAAAATTAGGACTGACACTCAAACATGCAGATGATCGGAGCTACTATGGCATTGAAGACTGCATATCCTACAATCCGAAATATCGGAGAGGACATCAACATCTATAAATCATATACGTGTTGCGGTAGTTGCCCTCTAGAACGAAGGAAATAACACCACATGATCGTCAGAAGTTTAATGAAATAAACAAACCTTGGCTTTAACGAAGTACAGCTCACGCAGCTGAGCTTTGATGTCGCTACTGTTCTCCAAATCCATAAGAGCCTGTGACACGGTTTTCTCCAGCTCATCAGCCAATTTACCGGCGGGCTTCACGCATTTCGGCGCAGCCACATTCATCACCATTTTGACCGACGATTTGGAAACTTTGACCTAGAATTAATAAGCATTTAAAATAGACTAGATAGCAAAGAAATTTATAAATTGTCACATCGTATTTTAATCAAATTTTATATAATTAATTTATTAATTAAAACTTATTTAATTTTTGTATTGCTCCGAAAATTTTAGTACTATAAAATTAGATTAATCGAAAAACCTTCTACAGTAACTCACTAGTTTTCTACAGTAACCTTTGTGTTTTTATTTTTGTTTTCGTTTGAATCATTGGAAGGTCTATATCAAAGCTCCATCTTTGACAACATCACTGACTAGTTGAGGAAACAGTGATTTTTAGTATAATATTAATAAGGGCAGGAAGGTTGAAATAAACTTAAGTTCAATAAACTAACTGACTTCTCATTTCTTTCATTTTTATGTTACTGTTAATTATTTTGGACTTTTGTTTGCTCAAGTTATTTTTTTACAATTAATCAATTTGCTTTTCGATTGCTTTCCTGTTTGACTAAAAAGTAAGTGCTTTTATAGTTAGTTTCAGATTCATCGCATCGTCGGAGTGAGTTTCAAGTACACTGAAAAATTTCATAAAAGTTTTTCAAAAGTTTCATTGCAAAAACTCATGGAAAGGAAGCTGTACTTTAACGACTTTCATCGTTTAGCATCGCTTGCGTTAACGTATTGACACTGAGCACTTCACACACGTTATCTTTAAGTCAACAGTTAACAATAAAAAAATTGCGATGTTGCAGAACCGCTTACGCTGTTAATTTTCTTCTAAAGTTTTATGTTTGGAAATTTGTTTCTCAATTAAAAATAAAAAAATAAAACGAATACCGGTAATCTAAATAAAATAAACCGACAAATAATTGACACACCTTAACCAATATCGTAAACTGAGCTACGGTAAGCAGTTTATGGATTAATGCGTTATCCACACACCAAAACTGGAAACTAACAACCCTGAACAACTGTGAAAACTCCGAGACTATTTATTTGTAAACCAAAATCTTTTTCGGAACAATTTAATCCGATTGTAGTATCAAAATCGAGACCAGAAACTTTTGGAATAAAAAGCAAGTTAAATCTGGGAAGCTGATTTAGACAGCTGTAATTAAACAAATGTTCACTCGAAAATTCAGATAGTCAGTAATTAGGTCACAGTCAATCAATCAGTCACTCAAAAAATCGGCCAGTCAGTCAGCCAGTTGATCAATCAACCTGTCAATCAATTAGCCAGTAAAGTCCATCGTCGATCAGTCAGTCAACGGCCCCATTCACGTATCTATCTGAGGTCTTTATTCTTAAGCCATGGCTTAAGGTTGATGTAGCGTAAAAGTTTAAGGCCAGTATAAGCTAGCGTCTTCTAATTAAAACCAAGAACTACGTAAATCCGGTAAACGCCAGCTTTATAATTAGAAGCTCCGGCTTCAAAGTTGAGCTGCGGCTTAGCTTCGAAGCTAGAGTTTTATTTGTCGAAATCGTACCAAAGACCCGTTCTCTAATGAAACGTTAGCTTCATTCTGAAGCCGCATCTCAACTTTGAAACCGGCGTTTTTTTACTGGCATTTTATTGAATTTCAGTAATCAAGGGTTTTATTTTAGAGCTCTATTTTTATAGACATCGGCTTAAGCTGGCCCTATTCTTATACACTACATTCAGTTTAAAATATGAAGACCTCGGATACACACGTGAACGGGGACAATATGAGGGTCAACCCATCAATAAGCTAGTCATTCAGACAGTTACTCCGTTAGTCAATCGGTTAATCATTCCGAAGGTAAGTCATTCAGTCATTCAAACATTCAGCTAATCAGTCAGAAGGTCAGTTTTTTACTCCTGAGGTCGGACAGTCAGTCAGTCAACTAAACAGTCATACACTCCAACAATCCGCGTGAGCGTGAGTAGAGGGTAATTCATCAGGAATTCAACCAGCTGTAGCCAAACGGTCACAGGATACCAGTGTACCCTGCGTACCAGTACCGGGTAAAAAGAGCTAGCAGTTGAATAATTTTTTTGGTTGTTAAAGTTCTAGTTAATCTGTTACTGTTAATCAGCAAGAACTCATGAACTGACCAACTTATTGCTAATTTGTCTGTAAACTTTTTCTATGTATGAAATTGCATTTTTAATGATGTTTCGCAGAAGCCGTAGAATTCTTTCCCTGGGCGTAGTGAATGGAGTGGTCACCCTTATTTTGCGATTTTCTGCGATACACGCGCGTGGAGGATCAATCGACACACTACGAAGTGGACTCATCAAATTCATCAACAGTCCACTATTGGAAGAGTTTTACAAACAAAGGACAAAAAAATATATTCATTAGTCCATTCTTGGAAAGGGGTTACATTAATCAGACAAATTCGTTCATTATTAGTTCAATTTAGATTGTCGAAACATTTGCTCGAATTCACGTGGTCAAAACATTTGTTCGAATCAGTTTGATTATTCAGTTTCAGAACTTAAGTTTTGAGGGAAATTTGTTCTTTTACAAACACACATTTCAGTTCAAAGTCAATCCATCAATTAGTAACTCAGTCAGTCAGACAGTCATTCCATCAACCCCATGCCCGTTGATATATGCAACCCGTTCTTGACTAATTAGTCAATAAATCTTTTCAATTTCATCAATCCGTCTTTCCATTCTCAAGTCAGTCACGC
The DNA here is from genome assembly GCA_964036265.1 of Daptonema setosum. Lineage (NCBI taxonomy): Eukaryota > Metazoa > Nematoda > Chromadorea > Monhysterida > Xyalidae > Daptonema > Daptonema setosum. The sequence goes on from OZ038448.1 coordinate 16,059,091, forward strand.
CATCTAGCAGTCACAAATCTGTCAGTGAGTCATTATACAAATCAATGAATCAATCAATCAGTTATCTCATTGGCCACGCGCTCACTATCAATCAGACATTCAGTCAGTCATACCCTCAATCAATGACCCACTCGCTCAGTCGGACGTGCCATCAACCAATCACTCAGTCATCTCATCAACCAGTTTTTTCATAAACCAGTCACTCACCCAGTTATACCGTCCCACATACCATCAGACAGTCAGAAGGTCAGTTATTCACTCCTCAGACAGTCAGTCAGTCAACCAATCCGTCATACACTCCACTCCAGCAATCCGCGTGAGCTGAGTAGAAAGGCAGCCAGAAAGGAATTTAACCAACTATAGCCAAACGGTCACAGAATACGATCCCTTTGTACCAAAATAAGCTGGTATGGCATATCCAGGGTTTCTTGTTAGTCCAAAACTTTTTAGCGCGCAATCTGAATTCAAAACTGATTTTGGCGCGCTTTCAAATTTTCGATAGATGAAATCTTTTTTCACATCACATTTGGACAACGTACGAAAACTGAATTTTTTCATTGCATACATGCGTAATCAACCCACAAATTGGATTTTTTATAACAAGAAACCCTGACCAAGCTATAGTTGCATAAGTTTTTTGGTGGTTATTCTAGTCATAATTTTCTACTGTTTATCAGCAAGAATTTTGTTCAAACTATCCGATTTTTATAATGCTCATTGATCCATCAGATAACCTCGAATAAAATAAATAAATAAAAAATCCCTGGACCGACAAATTTTCTGTTCGTTTGTCTGTAACATTTTTCTATTGATAAAATTGCAATTTTTATGATTTTTTGCAGAATTTGTAGAGTTCTTTCCTTAGGCGTAGTGAGTGGAGTGGTCACCACGCGCGTGAATCGCAGAAAATCGCAAAATAAGTATGAATAGCGCCTTAATTTTATTAAATAACTTTTTGTGTTAAGTTCCGTTATTAGTTGACCATTGAACTCTATAACATTGATATTTGATTGCAGGCAACACTACACCTTAAACTTTTGGAAATGTCGGTCGCCGTAGCGAATGCTGCCGATCCGAATTTGGATGAGGGCAATGAAACGGGTGACAGTGAAGATGAGAGCATGGTTGGCATTTCTTGTTTTACTTATATAATCTTCCGGTAATCGGTAGATAAAACTATCGTAGTCGGCATTTTTAGCAGGATAGTTATCCGCCGGACGCCTTCAGTTCTAAAAAGTTAGTACAACCCGGATTAACATTATATTTATTGCTCGATTGGATGGTTGAGTGGACATAACGAGAAAGCTAAATAAATATGGCGGAATGTAAGTGATGGTTATGGTTGAGTTTAGCAGATGATGTAAACTATTGGCGTAGGTAGTATGCTAAATTCAGATTTTTTTCAGCTAACTGCAAAGGAGAAGGCGGCGATCGAGCGCAAGAAACGTCAGAACAAAAAGAAGAAGGAGTCGAAAAAGGCGGCCAAAAATGCGCAAAAACAGCCGGAAACTGCCAGGATGGAGTCGACAACGTTGGCTGATGAGGGCGTGGAGACTGGAACTGACGATGTGGAAGTCGAGTTAGTAACAGTCCTTAATTATTCAACTATCATTTTTATTTCTTAACGATTTTAACTTACGTATTTTAATTCGGCATCTCAAAATATTACCATGACATGAATATGCCAGAACGTGGGTATAATATGAAATAGCGGTAATCGCGACCCGTCGACCGGTCGACCCGTCGACCGAGATCGGTCGACCGGCCATTTGGAGGTTTTTAGGCTGCCTACATAGCTGGATAGGTTTAGAAGGCTAGGCATGAGCATCAAAATTAGGTTTCTGTGTAGGCGTAGGCTTAAGCTTAGGTTTTTGCGATAGGCTCGAGCGCTACGCGCCCGAGCCCATACAAAAACCTAAGCCTAAGCCTACACAGAAACCTAATTTTGATGCTCACACCTGCCAAACTGTTAGTATAGTGCTCCAGAATAACTTTTGTAAACTTAAGTCGGTGCTAGGAACTAAGCCGAAGCCGTACAAACAATATCAAAATTCTGGGTCGACGGGTCGCGATAGCCGTGAAATAGCAGACGCACGGTAACTAGACTGGAGGTCAAACAATTGGATTTACTGTTATTAGTTGTTCCATAAGGCGTTTACGTGTCAGCTAAGCTTGCTTGCTTTTCTCACGTCAGGGAAGTATAGCATTCTTCAACTTCTGTGTTCTACTCTACTCTACTCATGTTCCACCCTGCTCCACTCCCATAACTAACCTTTTTTATTTATTTATTTTATTCGAGGTTATATGATGGAATGGAGCAATGAATCATTTTAAAAAAACCTCCTTACTCTTAATAACTGAAGTAATAAGTACAGTGAAAGTACCTTGAAGGTCTAATTCAACTGTTTCAGGTACGTGGCACAAAAACCGGAAGAGGCACTCGGTGATCGAGCCGATGATCCCAACTTTGCGTATTTCGCCAAAGTTTTCGAAGCTTTTCAGGTATGGTTCATTGACAGGAGATGTTAGAGTTCAGTGGCAATGATTGATTCAATTCATTAACATTGCCCATTACATTGATTGCTGTCAGTTCTGTGATGCTATATTACTATATTCTTGATTATGTTAAACAGTCAGTGTTGCTTTTTGAATTTTAATAGCACTCTAATGTTGCATATTATTTAGCTCGGTGAAACACCGGATGCCAAGGCGGCCGAAATCACGGGAAAAGCAGCCGAAGAAGCCAAGGAAGAGAAGCAGCGACGCGAACCAGAGGTAGCAACCAAGGTTGGAGTGTAACTGAAAAATCAAGGGACGGCCGTTAGGCAGTACCGCAAACCCCAGACGATTTCCACATGCGTTAAACACCTTTCCTGAAACCCAAATAAAAACGTAAATTCTGTCGACCGGTATTTTCAAAAAATTTTAAGAATGAAATTTAAAAAATAAAATTAAATCGGTTCATAAATTGGGAATAATTTAAAATAAATGTCGACAATAATCCAATGCAATTTATAAAGTGAATAAAATACCAATGTTAATATATTTACGGACTAAGGCGTTGATCACCTGCTTGTTGTGGTTATGCGTGTTCTTCCCGAAAAAGGCGGATATATTAAGTCACGCATCCCACGATCAAGTTGTTTGATTGATGTGCCACGGTCTAGTCAATTAAAACAACAAAGTTGATTCAAGAGCGGAAAACTAAAGTTTAAGGTCAGTTTGAAATGTACTTTTTCCTTCCTTCTCAAGCATCTGATTGACTTTTGTTTTAACGTTTCCGCTTTTTAATTGGGGCCCCGAACGTTCTTCATTGTTTATTATGTTCAGTTTCATTAATAGAATTGAAATTGATTGTTTTGTTTTTAATCCAAACCTAAACTCTCTCCGTCGCCCGTCGAGAAACCGCCGGGTCAGTGTAAAACATGTCGTTGATAAAGCTCCGTAGAAAACCCCCTGACTAAAGTTGCCGTGATTTCAAATCAGAAAATTGACTGAATCAAGGTACTCACTCTTACTCCTAATCGTTTTCAAACTTAAATATGTAGGTTTATGACGATTTTTATGTTTTTTCGGAAAAATCAGCTACAAAAATTTGTTTGTTGCTTTTCCGTCCATGAAGTTATTTCGAACTAACCTTAACCCTTACTTCAAACTGATTTGAACCCTTACTTCAAACTGATTTGATTGCGTCTCTATGTTTTTCTCGGAACAGCTCGAGGTGACAGGGTTTAAATGTTCATGCAAAGCTTTACTGTTCGTTAACCCCCGATAACCTATTGTTAGGCTTCGGCCGTAGGCCGAATTTCCGGGCACCGCGAAGCGGCGGTGTTCAGCGTGGTAAATAATGTCACCACGAGCTGTACCATGAACAACTGAAGAAAAACAGAAAAACACTTGATTGATGATTGAGATTAAGATTGATGAAAAAACTTCGATGAAACTAATAAATTCGAAATTCACTTCAAGTGTTTTTTTACCTGTTTCGATTATTTCGTTATTTTATTTTAGAATTCACGTTTCATTTCACACTGCATTATTTTCGAAAATACCGGTCGACAAAGTTTTCGTCAAGTGTTTTTCCCACTAATTTTGGGTCTCAGGAAAGGTGTTTAACGGAGATGTGGAAATGTGGAAATCGTCTGGGGTTCGGAGGACTGCGGCCGTTAGGCCGTTCCCTTAATATGGTTCGATTAAGATAAGCTTTTTTACGGGTATCTCGATCTAGCCTCATCGTATCGACTTCTAGTCTATTCCATCGGTTTCTTGTGTGATTTTACATATCCCTGGCTATTTTTTTCCTGTTAGGGATGAATTTTCATTTTTCAGGTCCAAAAACGATGAAAATGCGATTTTCCGTTTTTTTTTCCTCCACCCAAAACGGTGTCAGCAAGTTGGGCCTGACGGATAAAGCTGAAAATTGGTACATAGGTTAAAATCACGTCCAGGACACGATTTCCGGAGTGTCCCGCAGATCGGATGAAGCTTTTCACTGTTTTTGAGGGATTTTATAAAAAAAATGTCAAAAATCGCAGGCAAAATGGAGAAAGAATTGTTGTATGAGCGATAGGGTGGTCCGATCAAACTAAAATTTTAACCAAACGTGTATCACACATGTCGCAGTTGGATCCGCTATTCAATTTATCATTCTACTCAAAAACACAAAAAAGCGCGGCGGGTCTATGAGGAAAAAAATTAAAAAAATTTTCACAAATGCTCAATTATTCGTGTTAAAGTAATTGAATCGTTATGAAAAACAGCCTATCATATGCAGAATCGAATTTCAATATGACCTATCTTCAACACATTTTTCGATGAAATCATCGTACTTTGACAAAAACTTGAAGAAACTAATGTAGAAAGTTTTAAAGTTTTTGACAATTTTTGCTCTATTGAAAATCAGATTATCTCAGGATGTAAAGTTTTGAGACTAACTGTACTTATTGAATATCTACAGTGACTGAAGCTGTATCCAATACGAAAAAGATGGTTATCTCCGTATTCTTAAAAAATATTTATGACCCGCCAAAAACCGGTGAAAATGCAAGTTCACTTACTCATGCAGTTTCAGCCAAATTGGATTTCAAAAATTTTATTTATACAGAAACAGGAAAAACTTGATTTTAGCAGGAGGTCTAGAGGGGTTACAGTTCTAATAAAAAATATATTTAAAACCTGATCAGTACCTTTAAATAAATTTTTATGATCCGTCAAAATGTACAGAAATGAAGAAAAACGGGTCGAAATTTTTGAAAATTTCGTCCTTTCTATACATGTACCAATAATGTTGAAACACTTCAAAAACTGTATTATGAATAGTCTGAAAGTAATAAAAAAAATTCAAGTGTCATAATAAACCTGGCGTTAGCTATCACGTGCAGTTCAGCGCTAACATCAAGGGACGGCCACTAGATGTATTGATACATTTATGATTGGAAATTATGTTTGATGATGGAAACCCATTTACATAATATTTTTGGTCAAGGTAGTCAAGTGGATAGTGGGTCTGCATGTTAAACGGGTGGTTCTGAGTTCAAAACCCCTAAAAATCAATTACAACAAAAATGTTAACTTGTTTCATTTTTTATATTATTTACTGCTCTAGAAACTCAACGGTCTATTTTAGATAACGTAAGGCAGCTTTTAGTTCACTGTATTACTAATCCACGGACTTTTATACATAATTCTGTCAATTATGTAATGACTTTTATAAGAAAAAATTTAAAGGGCTCGCGGATGATCCGATCCCTGTCCCTGTTCTCACGATTTTTTCTGTAATTCAATATTTGAAAATCCACGTTTATTGAAGATCTGAGAATTTTTCACATAATCTACAACTACATGTGACTTGTTCACACATAAAAAAGTTAAAGACAAGCAACTAAAATGCCCTGAAGGCATGGTGAGTAACGAATATGGTTCGATCCTGGCAAGTCCAATCGTGAAAAAGTAAGAGACAAGAAAGTTTTATTCTTATATTTTAGATAGTCTGATCGTGAAAAAGCAGGAAACAAGATTTGCGATGAATCACGAAAAAGCTTGTACTTCTTTAAATCAAGAATCAAACCAAATTACACGAAACATATATCTGGGACTTTTCATGAGTGGCGAGGTAATCATTCGAAATACGATTTATTTCTAATGAAAATGCTGGAATTCAGTAAAAACTTATCTTACAAAAAAATTTCATGCTTTTGTATACAAAATTTAAATAAAAAAGGTCGTGGCAGACAGGTCACACAAACAGAAGAAAATATATTTATGCTCGGAACTAGCTAGACGAAATACAGAGGATTTAGTTTTTACCCAAAAGTCCCAGATATATGTTTCGTGTAATTTGGTTTGATTCTTGATTTAAAGAAGTACAAGCTTTTTCGTGATTCATCGCAAATCTTGTTTCCTGCTTTTTCACGATCAGACTATCTAAAATATAAGAATAAAACTTTCTTGTCTCTTACTTTTTCACGATTGGACTTGCCAGGATCGAACCATATTCGTTACTCACCATGCCTTCAGGGCATTTTAGTTGCTTGTACAATTATTGTCCATATAATGCATTTTTGTAGAGGTTTTTCATCCTTTTTGCCCTTTTTGAGTTTTGCATAATGATGATATTAGTTTAGTGTCAAAGCTGTATTTACTGATCAAAGATCGTTATATGTTCCTTCGATATAAACCAAAAATGTTGATCTTGTATATTTTCATTTTTTTGTCTTTCAGGCGGCAATCGTGGAGCGTATTCTACAGCAGGAGCTGGAGGATGCCAAGGAACGTGACTCCAACGATAAGTTGTCGAAGAAAAAGGCACGACTCGCGTTGCAGCCGAGTATTGCCGAGTTGAAAGCGGTTCGTTTTTTGTAACTTAAAAACAATCAGGTTGTTGTCCTGAAAGTGAATTTTGCTCGCGCTGTTGTCATAAATTAATTCAAATATTCAGCGTTTTTAATCTCGAAATAGTTCGACTACGACTACGACTACTTCCGTTTGATAGTACACCTACATACGTCGTCCCTCATAATCACAGTCATACGTTAATTTTTTTTCTTAATCATTGTTATTTTTACATAACATAAGGATGGCCTAGATAATGGCGCCATAATTTTTGATTTTATTGTTATTGTAGTCGTGTTCTCGTCCAGACGTTGTAGAATGGCACGATGTGACTTCGCGCGATCCCAAGCTGTTGGTGCATCTCAAGTCACTGCGTAATACGGTGCCCGTACCACGACATTGGTTCGATTATTCATTGTTTATCATGTTAACCTTTAATTTTTATTAAGCGACTTAGCATTTAGTGTGAATATGTTACTGGTACAAATTCTGTACAAATTGACGTTCAGGTGCTTCAAACGCAAGTACCTGGCCGGCAAACGTGGCTTTGAGCGATCACCATTCCAACTGCCCGACTTTATCAAACGGACGGGTATTGAGGACATGCGGGCGGCCCTGCAGGAAAAGGTTACAGGCACTCACTCAAACTGTAATCAATTGTCCAATTCTCAACCACCCAGTACAAGATGTCATGTTTTAATCTAGTCAAACTTAAAGACTTTAATTGTTATCGCATATGTGAGTGATAAACTGAGTACTGAGAGTTTGAATTTACATTTCATCCAATATCCTAATACAATACTGTATATTTGATGTTTATTATTGATGTTGCAGGAAGATGAGAAATCACTGAAATCGAAAATGCGTGAGCGCGTTCGCCCAAAGATGGGACGAATCGACATTGACTACCAGAAGTTGCACGATGCATTCTTCAGGTGGCAGACCAAACCAAAGATGTCCATTCTGGGAGAAATATATTATGAGGTTGGTAGATGCGTGCAGTTGTGAATGATTTAGAAACAGAGGTTCATGTGTCTTCATTCTGTCGTGGAAACAGTGATAAGTTGATATGTTTCTTCTTTTGAACTTGACATCCTGATGTTGATATTTTTATATCTTGCAACCCGACAGAGAATATCGAATTTCATCTTGATGACGGGAGCAAAATACTAGTATAAATAACCTCTGTTCAATATAGCTTTGTTAATTTTGTCTGTTCCAATTTCAATCCGATCAATTTGTTTTTAGGGCAAGGAGTTCGAGACGATAATGCGTGAGAAGAAGCCGGGTGAGCTGTCGGATGACCTGCGAATCGCGTTGGGAATGCCTATTGGACCTGTTAGTCTACGATTGTCCATGTGTTTGTGTTGGTTGTTGTGAAAATTATTCATAATTTACATTTTTCTTGACCATATTTGATCATTTTGAAAACACCATTTTGGGATGATAGATAATGTTGAAAATTCGAATCTTCTTGCTCTCGGTGAAAGTTGGTGTTTCTGGCGAGAAAATAGGGGGGCTACCTACCACTAAATTCTTTGTTCAGTGAGACGTGAAGTGAGTACCCGATCGATGGTCAACATGATCAGATGAAGATAATGTTCTATATAGTTGTAAGTTGTAGTTCATTTTATAAATTGGAGGTTTACACCATGCCATTACATTACATGGATGATTGTGGTTTGTTTCAGAACGCAGTGCGCTTTCCACCACCATGGTTGATAGCCATGCAACGTTACGGTCCGCCCCCGTCATATCCCGCCATCAAACTGGCCGGTCTCAACGCACCCATCCCTGAAGGTTCCGTACTTTTTTCTTTGAGAATCACTTCATTCAAGTAGGGGTAATGTGAGAAAAGAAAGGGAATCAAATAATAACGATGTTCTTCGGTTTGAATGATTTTAGGGACGTTAATAATTAGTTTAAAAAACGTATTAGCGTGTTACGTAGTTAAAAATAGTTGCAGTGAGATTGTCCGCTTTCGGAGTTACAATACAAATAGCTTATTTGCAGGTTGTACGTTCGGCTATCATGCGGGTGGCTGGGGCAAACCGCCCGTTGATGAGTTCGGCAAGCCGTTGTATGGAGATGTGTTCGGATTGGAGGTTAGGGTTGAGATTGCGTTGTTGTTGGTCTTTGGTTATGTAGCGAAATTTATAATATATGTCGCAATAATATGAAAATGTAATATTGTCGCCTGTGTAGTTTAGTGACAGCCTCGAAAGTTGGTCGTTCTAAGTGAGAAATCCATCTGAGACATGGTCGGTCCTGTCGCGTTTCCCTGGTTTTCTGCTATTGCCTGTCAGTTTATTTAACCTTTCTAGCCACTACGAAAACACTACGGTATTAATGTGCCATGATGATTTCAGTTCAGTAGTTAAAAAATTCCACAACTCGTTATTTTTTCTGCTCTCACTAATTTTCTTGTTTGAGACGCCCGCCCAGCCGCAAGTCAACGACGAGGATGAGATCGAACGTCGACACTGGGGCGAGATGGACTCGGAATCAGAGGGCGAGGTTACCTTTCCTTCAAATTTTTTTTTCAAATTACATTTTGATTATTTTATTGTGGTTTTTATGAAGTATGGATATTATCTTGTTGATTAAAAAGCTGACTAATTTTGTACTTCGCTGATAACGTTTTTTATTCAGGATGAGTCGTCAGACGAAGAAGAGGACGATGCACAGACGGAAGCAGCTGATGAGACGGGCATACAGACACCCGGTGGTGAAGGGTCCGTTTACTTTATCAATTTCTCTCTTCTCAAATAATTATCATGACTTTTCTTTTTTTCCATAATGTAATTTGAAATAATTTTAGTTACTTTATTTTAATTCTGCACATTACGTCACGACTAACTTGTTAGTCATTTTTGTGCCCTCTATATTGCCTTACATGGCAATAAACTTGACTTTCACTTTCAGTTTTCTTATTTTTTTTATTAGCCAACTTATCAAGCTACTGACACAACATGCTGGTTGATAGTCATTGTCATTTTGTTCCGTATGTTGACGAAATTATCAAATAGCGCAGATTAGTGACAGCCATATTCTAATCTGACCGTAAAATAACGAATTTTAATTCATATCAACTGCACTTTTCGTTTATTGGAAGTGTCTTAATTAGAAATAAAGAATAATTGCTAAATCTATTTCACTGCGACAACTTTTGTTCGTAATAGTTAACGTACGGTTGTATTTAGATTCGCAACTCCGTCCGGCATTGGCAGTAGTGTGCCGACGGGCATTGACACCCCGGACACCATCGAGCTCAGGAAGCGCAAACTGGCCGAAGAAGGGTTGGGCGATTGGACTGCATAATGGACTATTATATTATACCAATTTCGATGTTTTTCTTTGCCATAGTCGATTATTTTATTCTTGACTCATTTTATGCCCAGTTTGTCGTCAAGTTTAGTAATAATCCGCAAAGCTTGTTACACGCGATCTATCACTAGTCCTTACGATACGAATATGGAGCGAAACATCTGGTATGAATGTGCTCGATCGACGGCCTTGCACGAAAAAAGTTGAGGACGAAATGGTCGGCCGTCGGCTGCTCGGCTATAATTATTTATAATAACGCAATGTTTCAGCACGGACACTCCGGGTGCTCTGTTCACCGTTCTGCCGGAGAAGAAGGTGGATCGGGTGGCTGGTCAGATGATGGGCAGTACACATGTGTACGATATTGCCGCTGCTCAGGTCAGCAGTCTTCCATTTATCATGATATAGTTATATATGTTAGTATCATTAATATATTACTTTGTTTGAAAGGACTGTTAAGCATGTATGTTGCATTCGTTCAGGCGTATCACAAAACTACTGGGTCTCTGCAACAATCACGCTATTAGGAAATATTATGGCGGAGAAAAAATAATGCACCTTTTTACTAGTCTTCTGATAATATATCGTATACATGCTTGCTTAGTTGTGCTTCGTATTTCTAACTGAATTGCTAATGCATGTACATATGTTTGTTGCAGGCGGGTTCACGCAAGGACAAGGTGGCGGGCGACGCAGCTGCCGGTGTCGATATCGCACTCAATCCCGAAGAGTTGGACTTGTCAACGGCCGACCCCAGTAAACTGGCTGCTAGGTTGGAATAGAGGATTGATTTAATTGGCAAGATCCAGACTCAAATTTCATGCCATTCATTCCATTATCACAGGATATTATGCATATTATGGATACCAAGTCATGAAAATCCGAGTCACTGTTTTACATTTCACGGAATTACAACGCTCCGCAAATTACAATTGAAATTCGCTTTCGAATCTTCGAGGGTGGTAAGCATAAAAAACGACGAAACTTCGATCTGACTTGAAGGTGACTTGCGGTGAAAACGACAATCGTGTTAATATTCTAAACAACTATTTATAAATCAAATCAAAGGGTCCTCGTTGTCACCCTTTACCTCACCCTGGTTACAAACCATAAATGGTTTTGCTTAACAGAGATAGATTTTATGTGTTTATCAGGACATGTTTTACTCAACATTCAGGTATGAGGAAGGACTGCGGAAACAGCGCGGTGAAACAGACGACCAGGATTTCAGTGACATGGTCGCTGAGCACGCTGCTAAGCAAAAGGTACGCTTTTATGGTACTTAAAGCATTTTTGATATTTTTATGTTCATCTAGAACTCACGTTGTTTATCTGACCAAAATTCATGTTTGCTGTACTTCAATTTCTGAATTCACTAATTGCATTGTATTAACACTAATTTCAGCGCAAACGCAAAATGCAAGAAGAGAAAAAGTCGTCCAAGGGCTCCGAGAAGAAGTACAAGGAGTTCAAGTTCTGAATATTACGTAGTACTGCCGAGAACATTGTTTTCTGTTGTGATCATGTGTTATTGTATAATAGAGCATGTGGTCAGGTGTTTGTACGCAATGTTACTACCGATTACCATTATATCTAAGCGGAATGTTGCACTTATTGAATCAGGTTGCCATGCCATCATGGCTATTAAACAAGAAATTATCCCGTGTCATAAAAGCCATTTCAATTTACTAATTATTTGAAGAATTGAGATGATTTATAACACTTAATGGATGCTTTGGTAACCGTACTCAACGCTGTAAAACAGTCTGAATATTTGTGTCGTGCTCTGCTGTTATGAAGATGACTTCTGTTTAAATATGAGCATTATGAAACGATTTATTACCATTATTTAATCTCTTTTGAATTACTCTATTATAATTGCTGAAATAGCTATTTGTCTGTCGAAATGTTTCGGCACGAGTATTCAAAGACGTGATAATTTTTCACCTTCACATGTAGTCCGTGGTGTCCTGTCAATAAACGTGGATTTTATTTTAAATTGAAAGAAACTATATTTTGCAATTTTTTATGATTTAACTTCAAGCAAAGTATTTCAGTTCTAGAATATAAAAATCCCATTGTGATTTTGAAAAAAGCTAACTCGGGATAGCTCGGAACTAAGATATCCGATATGAAGAATGCCTAGCGAATAGATTCTGTAATTTGGTCAGAAATGACCACAAGTAACGAAAAAAGACACCTAAATAAAAACGCATATGCCAAATCCTTTTTCAACGAAAATACA
>OZ038448.1:16078993-16081397 GCA_964036265.1 Daptonema setosum
TAATCAATGGACGTCTTTCACTCTTTAATTGACTAACGACTTAATTCATACTGTGGTGACAGAATCTTATATTAACTTTTGTAATGTTGCTTTTTACCATAGAGCGGGTATACCTATGCGTGGTAACGCCAGTCCACTTATTGCAGATTTAGTTTTTAGTTCACTCGAGCTAAAATACTTCAAGACAAAACCTATTCCTTCATCTACCTTAATTTTCAGATACATAGACGATATTTAGCTGTTAATATTAACATTCAACATCTAATCGACACAGCTTATCCTACTTGTTTGAAGATCACATCTGATAAGGGAACTGCTGATTGTATCAATTACTTAGATTTTAGTATCAATTTTGACCACAATAAAACAACACTTTATAACAAAACCGATGTTTTTCCTTTTAAAGTTATACGTTCTTTTCATGGTCATATGTAGCTGCGTGTCGAGAAATATTATCTTTGGAGTTATTATCGGCAGCTTAGTTCGTTTTACTAAAATTCACGTTAAACTTGAAGACCTATTTCAAGCAACTAATCCTAAATTAGTGTCTCATCAATTAATAATGTTAATAGGGGCCTAAAAAGTTTCTGAATTCCCACTCAAATCTACTCATTAAATTTGGTTTACATACATACGAAAAAATACATTCGTAACCAGTTCACACGCCCTATCAAACGTCAGTTGACTTACCCCAAAAACTGATCAATTGTTGTTTAGGAATTTTCCTATGTACTTATTGCGTGCGTTCCGTTGCTTTTGCTCATTATTGATTGAAACTATGTCACTGAAGTTTGTCTGTTTCACAACGTGTACGTTTATGTTGTTGAATATTTTTCGATGATCCATAATTGCCAGGCTGTTTTATATAAAAAAGTTTTGTCTTAATCTTGTTTCTTTATTATAGTTATTATTACGTTTTAATGGCTTTTTATAAGTTAGATAGCACGGAGCTCATCCCTGATGAGTCCATTGCCAGGCTGCATAGGCTGCATATTTCCAAAACCCAGTAAATTTCCTAGAACTTTTCCATACACGAAATTTTATGAGGTGGGTGACCACTGAAATACCACCGCTGCGCGGGCCTAACGCGCTTGTCCTCGCTCCCCCTCTGACAAGCCAGTCTTACAATAGGTAGTCGGGGGTTAACGGACAGTAAAACTTCTTATGGAATAAATTTTTGGTGAATTTTTGTTTGGCGTTTAACAAAAATTCTAGAAAAATTACTGGGTTTTGTAATTTTGCGTCCAGCGTCCAGGCTCCGTTAGAACAGGCGTCGGATGGTACTGGACGAAACGCCTTAGGAACATTTTTAATTTTTTGGTTTTTGGAAACAATTCTCTTTCTAAGTTAGCAAGATAACAATTACTTATAATTTTACTCTTCTAGAGTGTTGTAAGATATTGATTTGTTAAATTTTATTTTTTGTTACAATTATTTTTATTATGTATATTTTCGATCATTTGATTAATACTCAATTTCTGGGACATTTTTAGTAAAACCTTTCCATCACTCCCGATTCTTAACATGAAATTCCATGATTGGTCCTTATAATTACGCACTTTAAAGACCGAAGAAGCCAGTTCGATCATGCCGGATGAAGTTGGGTTTAAAAAAGGGTAAAATTTAACCTATCGAACGGACAGTCTACATTTAGCATTTAACCTACATGAAATGTCCCAGAAAAGTTTTAACCCAATAAACGCACTGCATGAAACGTCATATAATTAGACCTTTTTTAGTCAATTCCATCAAATAATCATGAACTTACTGATCAATTTTAATATTTTAATCTCACTGTGGATATTTGCACAGGAGAGCCAAGCACTGGTACGTTATTAAGATATGATTCATCAAATTCTATGTATCGTGATCGTGAAACATGATCATAGTAAAAAATGTGTTATGTTATTTATTATGTTTATAACTCTGAAAGCAATTCATATAGCGCTTAATTCAGTTGTCCGGAATATTGTGCACGTTTTGTGAAAAACTTTAAATGGAAAACAGTAAATAGGTTCAAAAACCTTGCAGTATACTATGTATAAGGTAGCAGTTTTCTCGGTGGCAAAGGTTGCTTTAACGGAACCTTTTCTAGGATGACACACAGTGTCTAAACATGCGACCGTGCTGTGAGTATTGGGCGACGATTGATTGCAGGTTAATTATAAAATATATGTCGTTGTTTTAGTTTATTGTCGGGAAATAAGCTTTTTACGGTTGCAAATTTGGAAATTCTTAAAAACAAATATCACACATAACTTTCATTTTCGGTTTTCAGCAGCGAATTCATGCGCCTCACATGCACGGAGGCATGCGGTCAATGCCAACCTCGTAAGATGACCGTACGTTAGTTGATCTTTTGTTGTTGTTGTTTTTGTTGTTGTTGTTTGTTGTTGTTTGTTGT
>OZ038448.1:16081597-16099097 GCA_964036265.1 Daptonema setosum
GAATGAGCCATATAGTCCACGGCTTACACTGATATGTCAACTTCACAACCTACAGGTGCCACCCAACCGACATGGTTGCCGTTTGAAATGAATGTTTCATTTTTGTAAAAAATAATCGGTAATCTTGTTGTGTACCGATGGTAAAATTTTTTTGGTTATTCGTAAATCATGTGATGACTTTGTTCGTGTTTTTAGTTTCAATTTGAGCTGTAACAGTAAATAAATTCAAAAGTTTTCACTCGTGATCCAATCGTTTAAAGGTGATAAAAAGTAGGCAAATTTTTCGCTGATAATTGTTGTTATAGTACAAAAAAGAAATTGTATTGAACGATTTGCGCTAGAATAGAGTTACGAAACTGTTTATTATTGTGGAATATTTCGTTGGCAGCACCATTAGCCTACGGTACAACTGTTAAGACAATGGTTTCCCCAAATAATAGAATTGTCAGACCTGACAACGAGGACATCGTTATCAAAGAAATAGATTATTTCATATTTATGAAATTTCACCGTGACGCTGTAAAATTGTTCATGCCACTGTCAGACACATCCTCAAGCTGAAAATATGCAACTCTAGGGTTCTGCAGCTATATTTGACTCAAATGCTATAAATGTTTTCTATCCTTTACATTTATGTAGTTGAAATCCGGGGTTTCAGGATCGAACATGGCAGGAGGCACAGAAGCAATTTTACAGACCCCACAGATTTTTTGAAAGTTTACAGTTTTTATAAAAAAATCTGGGAAACTAACCCGGGCCACTCGCATTGCTAGGCAAGTGGCACAGAATAAAGAGAGAGTGAACTATGAGATTACAGTCATACCGAGCAAAATTTATAGAATTATTAGTTGGAAGTAACGTGTTTCGGCGGGTTTAAAGAAAATAGACACGTTAGCTTCCGGCAACTCGGCTCCGCCATCGTCAGTAGTCTACCGATGTTGCCATGGAACAATCATGAAGCATGATTACAAACCCCACAGATTTTTCGAATTTGGTTTTTCTCGAGCAACATTACTTTTCCATGTGCAGTTTTACTGTTTGCGCCCCCCCCCCCCCCGATAACCTATCGTAAGACTGGCTTGTCCCAGCGGAGCGAGGACAAGCGCGTTAGGCCCTGCAGGGGAGATTGGAGATTTCAATATTTCTTCCTGCACGTGTTGTAGCATAGGCACTATGCTGTAGAGAGCATGCGAGCGTAGCGAGCCAGTTATAGTCGGGTATATGCAGCTTAGTTGCATTGGCTCAGTAGCACAGCGCAAGAGCGCTTGCCTAACATGCGAGTGGCCCTGGTTCGTATCCCAGATTTTTGATACAAACTGTAAACTTTCAAAAAATCTGTGGGGTCTGTAAAATTGCGGCACAAAACCTGACGTGTTGTTCTGGGATTTATGCCATTGCTCGTATGATCATTATAAACTCTCCGTCCACTACGAACACAAACAATTCTAAATAAGATTCCGATGAAAATCTGAGTCTACACGACCAGGCGACTGAATCAAAAAGAAAAAAATTCCTTGCGATTCTAGTCCGAATATAGCTGCAGAACGTTTGCATTGCATACTTACTGATTGAGGATGGGATGTGTCTGATAGTATCCATGAATGATTTCACAGCATAACGGTGAAATTTCTGCAATATATTTTTTTTTGATAACTATGTTGTCAAATTTATTATTTGTACTTATTTGACAGATGTTACGTGTCTATTATTTGGGGAAACCATTATCTTAACATCTGTTGCATAGGCTAATATTGTTGCAAAAAAATCAAATAACTATAATAAACAGTTTCGTAACTCTATTCTAGCGCAAATCGTTCAATACAAATTCTTTTTTGTACTATAACAATAATTATCAGCGAAAAATTTGCCTACTTTTTATCGCCTTTAAACGAATGGATCACGAGTGAAAACTTTTGAATTTATTTACTGTTACAGCTCAAATTGAAACTAAAAACACGAACAAAGTCATCACATGATTTGCGAATAACCAAAAAAATTTTACCATCGGTACACAACAAGATTACCGATTTTTTTACAATAATGAAATATTCATTTCAAACGGCGACCATGTCGGTTGGGTGGCACCAGTAGGTTGTGAAGTTGACATATTAGTGTAAGCCGTGGACTATATGGCTCATTCCAAAGAACTTGGGATTTTGACGAAAATCTGAGTTTACACGAACGTACTTAATCAAAAGGTAAAAAATGTATCGTTGCGATTCTAGTTCAAATATAGCTGCAGAACGCTTGAATTGCATATTTTCTGCTTGAGGATGTGTCTGACAGTGGCCATGAACGATTTTACAGAGTTACGGTAAAATTTCAGAAATATGAAAAAATCAATTTTTTGACAACGATGTGCTCATTGACGGTGTTACAATTCTATTATTTAAGGAAACCATTATCCTAAGATCTGTTGCATACGCTAATATTGTTGTAAACAAAACATTTAACAATAATAAGCAGTTTCGTGAATCCATTCTAGCGCAAATCTTTTAATACAACATCTTGTTTGTACTATAACCTTAATTATTAGCGAAAAAAAATCCGAAGTTTTATGTCTTTGACCGAATGGATCACTATTGAGAAATTCACTAATTTACTTCTGTTATAGCTCAAAATGAAGCTGAAAACATGCGTAAAATCATGACGTAGGTTAAAAGACTTCTTTAGAAACCAAAAAAATGTTATAACCATCAGCACGAAAAAAAATATACTAATTTTTAAAAAATTTCAAAAAATGACATTTTTCACTGGATACGAAGGCGATGTGGGGGGGTGGCACCTGTAGGTTGTGAAGTCGACCTATTGGGGTAACTCGTGGGCTATATGGTTTATCCGAAATAACTTGGGACTTTAACGAAAATCAGAGGTAAACATTATTACCCAACCGGGCGACCAAATGAGTAAATTCCTATAATTTGTTTGTCGAAAAATCACTTAAATGCCACGTTATACGGCTCAAAATGACCGCAGTAAGATGAAGAATGACCATGTGAAATTTCAGAACAATAGATAAATGCTATCTCTTAATATCGGCGTTTGAATGCAGAAAAATGTTAAAATTTATCAATCTACGAAATTTCGTTTTTCAAATTTCAAAGTGGCCGTTCTCGAGATTGAAACATTTGTGGACCCTAATACTATGGTCGATTACTACCCACCATATAGTGGTTCTAAAACCGCTAACAGCTCAAATTTTTTTTCGTCGACGCCAAACTGTAGGTTTTCTCAGGCAATCCGATTTAAAGGCAACACAAAATGAAGATAGAAATGGAAAAAACATACAATGTCAATCTGGTTATATAACTTACTTGTTTACTCAGATGTTGTATTCATGGTTGCTTATTTTGAACTGGAGTGTCTTCCTTCCTGCAAACTAAACAAACGATGGCCATTCAAAATTACATGACATTTGTTTGTTTATGGGACAGTTGCGAGTTTCATGATTTCACAATACGTTTTATTCAAGCAAGTTTTCCTGTTCAAATGAGATAACACAGCGAGAGGTATCGTGTGTCGTAATATTCACAATAACGTTACGTTCAATGCAATTCCTTCAAGGTTTTACAATATTTTTCACGAAACTATTGGGAATATACTCGAAGATCGCCAAAAGAGGTTCATGTTATTTCTAAGGAGAACTAAATTTGGAATTGCTCAGTTGTGGCGTGGCATGGTAACAATATAACGATTAAACAATTAACCAGGATTTTATATTTAATTTTGGCTTAATGGATTGGATAAAATAACTCACCAAACAATGAATAACAATGGGCACATGTGATGTCACACTAATCGTTGATCGCACACAAACTTATTCTAACCTGCAAGCAGCCTATAAATCTATATATAAATTAGACGATGTATGTATGTCTGTCTGTCACGCTTAGTATAAATATCGTGAAAGAACACTAGAACACATTTTATTTCTTGATGAAGACAATGAAATAAATCATCACCTACTCTTCAACCTGGCCAGAATGCATGTACCTCAACCGAAGGCCATGATAATTCGGTAAGGTCATGATAATTGCAACCAATAATATTTTTTTATTCATTCACTGAAAAAGTTCTTCTTAACAAAGGGTGCAATCATCAGCACCCTCCTCGAATGGCTGAACTCAACGACCACAAAACATTCAAGTAAACTTCATGAAAAACCGTCGGAAAAAAAACTAGCTCTTTGGGTTCGAAGATTCCATTAAACCGGTGATATGTAGCAGCTAAGATATGCCATGTGATAAAGGGTTATTTTAAATCGTTCAGCTGATAACAAAAAAAAGAGTTTAACTCTCAGAATAAATCAGGCCAGACGGTTTGAGTATTGTCTTCTTCACTTGCATTTTTAGTAACTGTTTTAACAATAAAATTGGGCTCCTATTTTTGAGTTTCCAGGTGAGGCTGAAAAATAGCTAATAAATCAAATCACGAAATTTGAGATTTTGACTGAGACCAATTATGTAGGATAGTAGAGCTTTGGAAGAGCTATGCTCAAAATGGTATGCACTTTTTTAAATTGAACAATGGGCAATAAACTCCGAATTTCATGTGTCGGGTAAGTTTAAATTGCTGATATATCTGGTCGGTGGTCGGATAATATTATTTCCACGGGTTCTTCTAAGTGTGGTCCCACAGTTGAACTTATCTTGAAACAATTAATATTCGGATAATAAACTCGGGTAAGTTTGTGTGTCGGTAAGTTTAACGTATTGACATATCGGTTCGGGTAGTGCGTGAGAAAAATCCTACTGGTTGTCAACGAGAGGATAATACTACTAGAAGTTATTTTAGAAGTTCTCTTTCGAATATGGAACAATGATGAATTGTGTTGCATAGCAACGGGTTCATGTTACATATTTCAAAGCTAATTTCATATATTGAGGGGGTTTCTTCGATAGTATTTTTCGTTAATTTAACACACAGTTGCGTAGCAACGGGTTCACCCTAGTTTCTTAAACTTGAGTATGGCTCTTTTATAGGAAACGTGAATGTTAAATGTGTCTTATCTTGTATTGCTGTGTAAATGGTCAAAAAGTGTTACGAAAAAAGTTGCAACTTTGTTGAAATACTGTTGAAACTTTGTTGCCACGGACTATGAAGGCACTCAAAACGCTCCCAATCATGAATTGGAAAACATTTACAAATAAAATTTTTATGTTTGCGGTTTTATTTTTGCGGCACAAAATAATTATTTTGCGTAGAAAAATGTGTTTAGAATCAAATTTTGTTATAATAGTTTACGGTTCAGATTACGGTACGGTAGGACGAAATATAAATAAATTCAACTCTGGTAATAAAAAACTTAGACTTGAAAAAAAATTCGGCTTTTAGCTTCGTTGACATCAGTTGTAGGCAATAATGTATTTGAGTTAATAGAGAGAAGCCGTGAGTTATCCACATTTGTTAAATGACATATTAAATGCAAAGTTGGAAACGACGTACATAAATGAGAAAGGCGGTAGTTTATACGACATAACCTTTCATCAGCAACTTTTGAGAATTTGTAGGTGAGCGGCAACAGGTCATCAGAGCTAAATATGAGCGAGATTCAATGCAGTTTTGTTTTATCGTTGAAGCTCAGATGGAGGACGATGGAAACATTCTACTTGACATTGCAAGATTTATCAACAAATTAAATGAAACTTGTTCTAGTATTATAATAATTTGAATTAAAGTGAAAAAAAATGAAAAACACAAAGTAATATAAGCAGCAACTAAACGCGGTCAACAAACGTTTCTGTCAAAAAAATACCTACCGTACAACTTTAGAACTGTAGAAAAATTTGAAATTATTTTACTAGAAAAGCACGTTTTTTAAATTAATCAATTTAATAATTTTATTAAATAACTTTTTGTGTTAAGTTCCGTTATTGGTGCGCCCGCAACTAGATAATGGTTTGAATTTCTCTTAATTCAAAACTGAGATACCGTAATAAATACCGTAAAATTACTATTTTGAATGTTTTTGTTCATTAATGAAAAGAGAAAGAGTGAGTTAGTGAAGAAGTAAATGAGTGAGTGAGTGGGTGAGAAAATTCGTGAGTGATTGAGTGAGTAGTGGTGAGTGACTGAGTGACTGAGTGAATATGTTAGTGAGTAAGTGAGCAGGTGGATAGGTGAATTAGTTGGTGAGTTAGAGAATAAGTGAATGAGTGAGTGAGTTGGTGAGTTAGAAAACAAGTGAATGACTGAGTGGGCAAGTAAATGAGTGAATAAGTAAATGAGCGCATGACGCAAGTAGTGAGCAAATGACTGAGTATGAGAGAGAGTGACTAAATGGCCAAAAAGTGAGCGAATGACTAAATAAAAAAGTGAGTTATTAAGTAGGCGAGGAGTGAGCGAATGAGTGAGTGAGAGGTGAATGTGTGAGTGAGTGAATGAGTGAGTGAATGTTGAGTGATTTGGTGAGTGAGTGAGTGTAATATTGAGTTTGGTGGTGAGTGAGTTGGTGAGTGAGTGAGTGGGTGAATGAGTGAAAGAGTGAGTGAGTGAGTCAGAGAGAGAAAAAAATTAGTGGGGTGGTTAGGTGAGTGAGTGAAGGAGTAAACGAGATTAGTGAGATAGGAGTGACTGGACGACTGAGTAAGTGAGTGAGTGAATGAGTGAGTGAGTGATTCAGTAGGTGAGGATGGAGCGAACGAGTAAGTAAGTGACTAAGTGAGGCAATTTTCCATGAAATGAACCCGGGCCGCTCACATGATAGGCAAGCACTCTTGCGCTGTGCTACTAAGCCGATGCAACTAAGCTGCATTTAAACGTCTATAACTGGCGCGCTAGGGGCACTTGCTTTCTACAGCACAGTGACTATGCTACAACACGTGCTGGAACAAATGTTGAAATTTCCCCTGCGGGGCCTCACGCGCTTGCCCTCGCTAAGCTCGGACATACCAGCCTTACGATAGGTTATGGGGGCTCGCAGACGCATATTTCCAAAACCCAAAAATTTTCCTAGAATTTTTACCTTATACGAAAAATTATTTGCGCATACTAAGGTGGATAACCACGGAAATCCACCGCTGCGCGGGCCTAACGCCCAGCCCTACGATAGGTAATCGGGGGTTAACGGACAGTAAAACTTCATATGGAAAATAATTTTGGTGACAGAAAATTTTGGTGTTCAGAAAAAAATCTAGGAAAATTTTGGGGTTTTGGAATTTTGCCTCGCAGACAGTGAAACTTTGCATGGAGTAGCTCAAGAAAATCCAAAACAAAAAAAATCTGTAGGGTCTTTAATCATGCTTATTATAATAAGTGAGTGAGTGAGAGAATGAATGAGAGAGTGAGTGAGTTAGAGTTAGTGTAATACTGAGTTGGTGAGGGAGTGAGTTGGTTAGTGACTTATAGAGTGAGTGAGTGAGTGAGTGAGTGCATGTGGACTTTTAAGTAAGTGAGTGAGTGATTAATTATGTAATAAAATCGCGAAAATTACAAAAATTTAAAAAGTTACGGTACTTCTGTATCAGGTAATAACTTGCACGTGTACAATTTTAGACTGAATTTCCATGGTGTAGCTCGTGGTCCTGCGATGATTTTCTATCATAATGACGGTGTGTCTGAGCTTAACAATTTATTTAACAGTAACTTAATTCGATTAAGTTGAGGTCATCATGATCGCGACAGAGTTTTCAGCATTGTGACACACATTTTTTATGTCAAAAAAATTGCGCACTTTTTTGCATGTAAAACTTTATAATTATGCAAGGGAAGAGTCTTACACTGTCCTCAAATATTTGAGGACAGCATTATCTAGTTGCGGGTTACCGCCGTTATTAGTTGACCGTTGAACTCTATAACATTGATATTTGATTGCAGGCAACACTACACCTCAAATTTTTGGAAATGTCGGTCGCCGTAGCGAATGCTGCCGATCCGAATTTGGATGAGGGCAATGAAACGGGTGACAGTGAAGATGAGAGCATGGTTGGCATTTCTTGTTTTACTTATATAATCTTCCGGTAATCGGTAGATAAAACTATCGTAGTCGGCATTTTTAGCGGGATAGTTTTCCGCCGGCCGCCTTTAGTTCTAAAAAGTTAGTACAGCCCGGATTACCATTATATTTATTGCTCGATTGGATGGTTGAGTGGACATAACGAGAAAGCTAAATAAATATGGCGGAATGTAAGTGATGGTTATGGTTGAGTTTAGCAGATGATGTAAACTATTGCCGTAGGTAGTATGCTAAATTCAGATTTTTTTCAGCTAACTGCAAAGGAGAAGGCGGCGATCGAGCGCAAGAAACGTCAGAACAAAAAGAAGAAGGAGTCGAAAAAGGCGGCCAAAAATGCGCAAAAACAGCCGGAAACTGCCAGGATGGAGTCGACAACGTTGGCTGATGAGGGCGTGGAGACTGGAACTGACGATGTGGAAGTCGAGTTAGTAACAGTCCTTAATCATTCAACTATCATTTTTATTTCTTAACGATTTTAACTTACGTATTTTAATTCGGCATCTCAAAATATTACCATGAAATGAATATGCCAGAACGTGGGTATATGAAATAGCAGACGCACGGTAACTAGACTGGAGGTCAAACAATTGGATTTACTGTTATTAGTTGTTCCATAAGGCGTTTACGTGTCAGCTAAGCTTGCTTGCTTTTCTCACGTCAGGGAAGTATAGCATTCTTCAACTTCTGTGTTCTACTCTACTCTACTCATGTTCCACCCTGCTCCACTCCCATAACTAACCTTTTTTATTTATTTATTTTATTCGAGGTTATATGATGGAATGGAGCAATAGCAATGAATCATTTTAAAAAACCTCCTTACTCTTAATAACTGAAATAATAAGTACAGTGAAAGTACCTTGAAGGTCCACTTCAACTGTTTCAGGTACGTGGCACAAAAACCGGAAGAGGCACTCGGTGATCGAGCCGATGATCCCAACTTTGCGTATTTCGCCAAAGTTTTCGAAGCTTTTCAGGTATGGTATGGTTCATTGACATGGAGATGTTAGAGTTCAGTGGCAATGATTGATTCAATTCATTAACATTGCCCATTACATTGATTGCTGTCAGTTCTGTGATGCTATATTACACTATATTCTTGATTATGTTAAACAGTCAGTGTTGCTTTTTGAATTTTAATAGCACTCTAATATTGCATATTATTTAGCTCGGTGAAACACCGGATGCCAAGGCGGCCGAAATCACGGGAAAAGCAGCCGAAGAAGCCAAGGAAGAGAAGCAGCGACGCGAACCAGAGGTAGCAACCAAGGTTGGAGTGTAACTGAAAAATACAATTATTGTCCATATAATGCATTTTTGTAGAGGTTTTTCATCCTTTTTGCCCTTGGTTTGAGTTTTGCACAATGTGGATATTAGTTTAGTGTCAATGCTGTATTTACTGATCAAAGATCGTTATATGTTCATTCGATATAAACCAAAAATGTTGATCTTGTATATTTTCATTTTTCTTGTCTTTCAGGCGGCAATCGTGGAGCGTATTCTACAGCAGGAGCTGGAGGATGCCAAGGAACGTGACTCCAACGATAAGTTGTCGAAGAAAAAGGCACGACTCGCGTTGCAGCCGAGTATTGCCGAGTTGAAAGCGGTTCGTTTTTTGTAACTTAACAACAATCAGGTTGTTGTCCTGAAAGTGAATTTTGCTCGCGCTGTTGTCATTAATTAATTCAAATATTCAGCGTTTTTAATCTCGAAATAGTTCGACTACGACTATTTCCGTTTGATAGTACACCTACATACGTCGTCCCTCATAATCACAGTCATACGTTAAATTTTTTTCTTAATCATTGTTATTTTTACATAACATAAGGATGGCCTAGATAATGGCGCCATAATTTTTGATTTTATTGTTATTGTAGTCGTGTTCTCGTCCAGACGTTGTAGAATGGCACGATGTGACTTCGCGCGAACCCAAGCTGCTGGTGCATCTTAAGTCACTGCGTAATACGGTGCCCGTACCACGACATTGGTTTGATTATTCATTGTTTATCCTGTTAACCTTTAATTTTTATTATTAAATCCTTTTGTATTTAGTGTGATGTTGTTATTGTTACAAATTCTGTTCAAATTGATGTTCAGGTGCTTCAAACGCAAGTACCTGGCCGGCAAACGTGGCTTTGAGCGATCACCATTCCAACTGCCCGACTTTATCAAACGGACGGGTATTGAGGACATGCGGGCGGCACTCCAGGAGAAGGTTACAGGCGCCAACTCAACTATAATCAATTGTCCAATTCAACTTCTCAACCACCCAGTACAAGATGTCATGTTTTAATCTAGTCAAACTTATTGGAACTTAACTTGGAAACATCATTTGTTATCGCATATGTCAGTGATAAACTGAGAGTACTGAGATTTTGAATTTACATTTCATCCAATATCCTAATACTGTATATTTGATGTTTGTTCCTGATGTTGCAGGAAGATGAGAAATCACTGAAATCGAAAATGCGTGAGCGCGTTCGCCCGAAGATGGGACGAATCGACATTGACTACCAGAAGTTGCACGATGCATTCTTCAGGTGGCAGACCAAACCAAAGATGTCCATTCTGGGAGAAATATATTATGAGGTTGGTGGATGCGTGCAGTTGTGAATGATTCAGGTGAGTTTCATGTGTCTTCATTCTGTCGTGGAAACAGTGATGAGTTGATAAGTTTTTTCTTTTGAACTTGTCATCCTGATGGTGATATTTTTATATCTTGCAACCCGACAGAGAATATCGAATTGCATCTTTGTGTGACCGGAGCAAAATATTAGTTAAAATATCGGTTCAATCTTGCTTTGTCTAATTTGTCTGTACACATTTTAATCCGTTCAATTTGTTTTTAGGGCAAAGAGTTCGAGACGATAATGCGTGAGAAGAAGCCGGGTGAGCTGTCGGATGACCTGCGAATCGCGTTGGGAATGCCTATTGGACCTGTTAGTCTACGATTGTCCATGTGTTTGTGTTGGTTGTTGTGAACTTTTTGTGAAAGTTGTCATTATTCTTGATCTTGACCATATTTGAGATTTTCGAAAATACAATCTGTTGAAAATTTAAATCTTCTTGCTCTCGGTGAAAGTTGGTAATTCTGGGGGTTAAAATGGGGTATATACCCCTGAATTCTTCGTTGAGTGAAACGAGTTCTTCTTTGAGTTCTTCAGAGTACCCGATCGATGGTCAACTAGATAAGATAAATTTCTGTACAGTTGCAGCTTGTAGTTGATTAATAAATTGGAGGTTTATATCATGCCATTACATTACATGGATGAATGTGTTTTGTTTCAGAACGCAGTGCGCTTCCCACCACCATGGTTGATAGCCATGCAACGTTACGGTCCGCCCCCATCATATCCCGCCATCAAACTGGCCGGTCTCAACGCACCCATCCCTGAAGGTTTTGGTTTTTGTCTCCCAGAATCGCTTTAATCAAGTAGGGGTAATGTGAGAAAAGAAATGTTCTTTGATTTAAGTGGTTTACGAGTCGTAAATATTCAGTTTGAAAAGTGAGTTTGTACGGTTTCGGATTTACAATACAAATAGCTTATTTGCAGGTTGTACGTTCGGCTATCATGCGGGTGGCTGGGGCAAACCGCCCGTTGATGAGTTCGGCAAGCCGTTGTATGGAGATGTGTTCGGACTGGAGGTTAGGGTTGAGATTGCGTTGTTGTTGGTCTTTGATTAAGTAACGAAATTTGTAATATTTGTCGTAATAATATAATATGTAATATTGTCGTCAGTGTAGTCTAGTGCTTACGGCGACAGCCTCGAAAATTGGTCGTTCTAAGTGAGAAATCCATCTGAGACATGTCGGTCCTGTCGTGTTTCCCTGGATTTCTGCTATTGCCCGTCAGTTTATTTAACCTCTCTGTCCGCTACGAAAACACCGTGCCGTGGTATTAGTGTGCCATGATGATTTCAGTTCAGTAATTAAAAAATTCCACAACTCGTTATTTTTTCTGCTCTCACTAATTTTATTGTTTGAGACGCCCGCCCAGCCGCAGGTCAACGACGAGGATGAGATTGAACGTCGGCACTGGGGCGAGATGGACTCGGAATCAGAGGGCGAGGTTACCTTTTCCTCACATTTTTTTTCAAATTACACTTTGATTATTTATCGTGGTTTTTATGAAGTATGGATATTATCTTGATTAAAATAGCTGACTAATTTTGTACTTCGCCGATAATGTTTTTTATTCAGGACGAGTCGTCAGACGAAGAAGAAGACGATACACAGACGGAAGCAGCTGATGAAACGGGCATACAGACACCCGGTGGTGAAGGGTTCGTTTACTGTTCCTATTTTTTTGATTAGCCAACTGTCAAACTACTGGCACAACTGGCTGGTTGAAAGAAATGTGCGCTGCGGACGTGCGCCGAAATCGGTGCAGAGCACGCGTGCTCCGTGCTCTGAAGTATAACTCCCGCTTTATTCATATTCACTGCACTTTTCGTTTATTGTAAGTGTTTTAATTAGAAATAAAAAAGAATGATTACTAAATCTATTTCACTGCGACAAATTTTGTTCGTAATAGTTGTACGTACGGTTGTATTTAGATTCGCAACTCCGTCCGGCATTGGCAGCAGTGTGCCGACGGGCATTGACACCCCGGACACCATCGAGCTCAGGAAGCGCAAACTGGCTGAAGAAGGGTTGGGTGATTGGACTGCATACTGGACTATTATACAAACTTCAACTTCGATGTTTTTCTTTGTTATAGTCGATTATTTTATTCTTGACTTATTTTGTGCCCAGCTAGTCGGCAAATAGTTTAGCAATAATCCTCAAAGTTGTTACACGCGATTTAGTCACTAATCCTGACGAATATGGAGCGAAACATTGGGTATAAATGTATTCGGCCGACGGCCTTGCACGAAAATAGTCAAGGAAGATGTGGTCGGTTATAATTATCTATAATAACGCCACCAAAAAGTCAGGAAGAAATGGTCGACTACTCTGTTATATAATTACCTATAATAACGCAATGTTTCAGCACGGACACTCCCGGTGCTCTGTTCACCGTTCTGCCCGAGAAGAAGGTGGATCGGGTAGCTGGTCAGATGATGGGCAGTACACATGTGTACGATATTGCCGCTGCGCAGGTCAGCAGTCTCTATTATAATATGTATAAATGTAGTTATATAGGTTATTTTATCATTAATTTGTTACTTTGTTTGAATTCGAATAGGAGGTATGCATGTATGGCTGATAAGCCTGTTACAATTGGCCTGTTACAAAACTATTACAATCGGGTCTCTGCAACAATCACGCTAGTGGGAAATATTATCGCGGAGAAAAAATGATGCGCCTTTTTTCTAGTCTTCTGATAATGTATCGTATACATGCTTGCTAAATGTTATCGAATCTGAAACTGAATTGATAACGCATGTATGTTTGTTGCAGGCTGGTTCACGCAAGGACAAGGTGGCGGGCGACGCAGCTGCCGGTGTCGATATCGCACTCAATCCCGAAGAGTTGGACTTGTCAACGGCCGATCCCAGTAAACTGGCGGCTAGGTTGGAATAGAGGATTGATTTAATTGGCAAGATCCATTCATTCCAATATCACCGGATAATATGTATGGATACCAAGTCATGAAAATCCGAGTCACTGTTTTACATTTCACGGAATTACAACGCTCCGCAAATTACAATTGAAGTTCGCTTTCGAATCTTCGAGGGTGGTAAGCATAAAAAACGACGAAACTTCGATCTGACTTGAAGGTGACTTGCGGTGAAAACGACAATCGTGTTAATATTCTAAACAACTATTTATAAATCAAATCAAAGGGTCCTCGTTCTCACCCTGTAGGTTACAAACCATAAATGGTTTTGCTTAACAGGGAAAAGATTGATTTTATGTGTTTATCAGGACATGTTTTACTCAACATTCAGGTATGAGGAAGGACTGCGGAAACAGCGCGGTGAAACAGACGACCAGGATTTCAGTGACATGGTCGCTGAGCACGCTGCTAAGCAAAAGGTACGCTTTTATGGTACTTAAGCCATTTTGATATTTTTATGTTCATCTAGAACTCACTTTGCTTATCTGACCAAAATTCATGTTTGCTGTACTTGTACTTCAATTTCTGAATTCACTAATTACATTGTATTAACACTAATTTCAGCGCAAACGCAAAATGCAAGAAGAGAAAAAGTCGTCCAAGGGCTCCGAGAAGAAGTACAAGGAGTTCAAGTTCTGAATATTACGTAGTACTGCCGAGAACATTGTTTTCTGTTGTGATCATGTGTTATTGTATGATAAAGCATGTGGTCAGGTTTGTACGCAATGTTACTACCGATTACCATTATATCTAAGCGGAATGTTGCACTTGGCAGTGGTGGGCAGCGGGGGGGGGGGGCGGGGGGGGGGGGGCGCCCCCCCCCCCCAAAAACAGGGCGGGAGGGTGCCCTTGATCGATCGACCGTAAGAGAGATTTTCAGAATTGACCCATTGACCGTAACGGTCAAAATTTGAGAGAATTTACTGTCAAAATGACCTAAAATTACACGAAATCGCCTAAAAACGACCAAAAATTGGTCGAAAACGTTTCAAGTTAAAATTTTTTTTCAAAAATTGGTTGAAAACGTTTTAAATAAAAAAAAAATCGACCAAAAATTGGTCGAAAACGTTTCAAGTTTTAAAATCAGTGTTCGTTGGATCGATTCGATGCACGATACGATGATTGATGTATGGTGCTGGATGATATACTCAGTACTGTATTATCAACCAACAGTGCGCGCCACTAGATACCTTTCTAATACAAATCAGTGGGCTAAATGCAGAGGTTTCGACGCTGTGCACTCAACTTGTCAGTTTTCAGATCTTTCTGATACAAATCTGCGGACTTCAAAATGCAAAAGTTTCGGCGCTGGACGCCACTCAGCCTGTCAATTTTCAGCTATGTTTCCAATACTAATCAACGGGCTTCAGATGCTAAGAATTCGGAGCTGTGCACCACTCAGCCTGCCAGTTTTCAGATATGTTTCTAATACAAATCAGCGCACTTCAAATGTTAAATTTTCGGCGCTGCGCGCCAGTCAGCCTGCCAGTTTTCACATATGTTTCCTATACGAATCAGCGGGCTTCAAAATGCTTGAGTTTCGTCGCTGTGCGCCACTCAGCCTGTCAGTTTTCAGATATGTTTCTAATACAAATCAGCACGCTTCAAATGCCAAAATTTCGACGCTACGCGCCACTCAGTTTGTCAGGTTTCAAATAAGTTTCTAATACAAATCAGCGGGCTTAAAAATGCGAAAATTTCGGCGCTGCGCGCCAGTCAACCTGTCAGTTTCCAGATATGTTTCTAATACAAATCAGCGCGCTTCAAATGCCAAAATTTCGGCGCTGCGCGCCAGTCAGCCTGTCAGTTTTCAGATATGTTTCTTATACAAATCGGCGGGCTTCAAAATGCTTAAGTTTTACTTTTGACGCTTTGCGCCACTCAGCCTGTCAGTTTTCAGATACGTTTCTAACACTAATCAACGGGCTTCAAAATGCAAAAAAAATTCAGCGGTACGCGCCAATCAGCCTGTCAGGTTTCAGATATGTTTCTAATACAAATCAGCGGGCTTCAAAATGCCAAAATTTCGACGCCGCGCGCTTTCAGTCTGTCAATTTTCTGTTATGTTTCTTATACAAATCAGCGGCTTTCAAAATGCCGAAATTTCGGTCATTATTTCAAGCCATTACTGATGTTTTTGAGTTAAAAATTCGACTTCATTTAATGTTGACCGTCATGCCCCCCCCCCCAAAATCGAAACCCGGGAGGGTGCCTGACCGTAAGACCGATTTTTGAAAAAGTGTATGACCGTAACGCCATTTTGGCCAAATTCGCTGCCCACCACTGGCACTTGGTGAATCATGTTGCCATGGATTTTTCCATAGGTGCCATTTCAGTTTACTAAATAGTTGAAGAATTGAGTTGAGATGATTTATAACACTTAAAAATGGATGCTTTGGTAACCGTACTCAACGTTGTAAAACAGTCTGAATATTTGTGTCTTTGTCTGCTACTGCTGTTATAAAGATGATTTCTGTTCAAATATGAGCATTATGAAACGATTATTATTATTTAATATCCTTTGAAGTACTCTATTATAATTGCTGAAATAGCTGTTTGTCTGTCGAAATGTTACAGTTTTGTTTTGGCTCGTGAGTACTCAAAGACGTGATAATTTTTCACCATCACACATGGTCCGTGGTGTCCTGTCAATAAACGTGAATTTTATTTTAGATTGAAAACGATAATTTGCAATTTTTATGATTTTATTTCAAGCAACGTATTTCAGTTCTAGAATATAAAAATTGACAAATTTTCAAATCGGATTAGCCCGGAATTAATATTTCTGATTTGGAAAATGCTTAGCGAATATATTTTGTAATTTGGTCAGAAATAACCACAATTAACGAAAAACGACACCTAAATAAAAAGGCGTATGCCAAATCCTTTTTCAACAAAAAATATATTATTGTAAAGCGTACGTCAAAAAGTAAACAGCCAGATAATAACGGAATTGAAATCCAAACACCACGGCCAAGAGCGGTTGGGAACTTTGTCTAACCCTTGAGTTGTTGATAACAAAGAATAAGAATAGTTCTCGCTTACTGTAAATCTGCGGATAATTTGAAACGTATCAAACAGTTTTTTACTGTAATATCGGTATTAATCCGCTATAAAAAAACAACTTGCACAATCCGGTAATGTTTGTCGTTTAGACGTTTGTGTATTGAAATAGAAATTCACGTCAACCGGTTTTCTAGTACCGTTCTGATAAACCCCATTTTAAATGGTTTATTCAAGTCTGAGTGACGTTTGACTTTTTTAGGAAAAGCTTAATAAAACACGGTCGAAAAAAACAGACAAAATAAAAAGTGTCTGTCGTAAAATTGGTTGTTAAGCAAATTTATTTAAAAGGCAAATGTTTATAGTACGTAAAATTATTATACTTATGAATGTAAGTATAACGGTTCCACGAGTAAATTAACGAAACTAAACTAACTCACATAGAAAAACTTTTGATTGTGTTAACTTTAATAATTTTCAGTGATGAGCGAATGTAACCCACGAGTGTGGTGTGACCAGCCTGACTTCCTCAAACACTCGTCGTTTCGAGTTCTCTCGACCGAAAAGATTTACTCGACGACAGTTTTGACGAAGTCCTAGGAGACGAGACAGAGTCATCCGAACAGAGAAAATAAACCATCAATCAATCTCTTACAACTGATATGATAGCATACATAAACTTGGACTTAACGGTTTAGGTTAAGCATGTTTCAAGATGTCAAACGTATGTATACCTGTTATATTAGAGATAAAATGAACATATACGATCCGCTCGTTAGCCTCAAAGTCACAGTCTAGTAGTCTCTGGGCGCGAAACAAGTGTGTGGGTGAACAAGCAAAAGCAGGTCTAGCACATTCGTTGCCCCCTCGAAAAAACACCAACAATTGAACGGGTACCATAATGACATAAAGTTGTGGAATATTTGCTGAAAAGTAATAATGAAACTGAAATTTTTCATCAGTTCTGTTCGATAATTTCAAA
>OZ038448.1:16104097-16111597 GCA_964036265.1 Daptonema setosum
TCTCCGTAGCTTCGGCAAGTAATGAATCCGATTGTACAGATATTTGCGTGTCTCCTCGAGAAATGCCATGTCTGTGGCGTTGATCACACCGATATCACGGTGGTTGGTGCCCTTTACTCTGCAGTGACGTGAGTGAGTGAGTGAGTGAGTGAGTGAGTGAGTGAGTGAGTGAGTGAGTGAGTGCGTGAGTGAGTGAGTGAGTGAGTGAGTGAGTGAGTGAGTGAGTGAGTGAGTGAGTGAGTGAGTGAGTAAGTGAGTGAGTGAGTGAGTGAGTGAGTGAGTGAGTGAGTGAGTGAGTGAGTGAGTGAGTGAGTGAGTGAGTGAGTGAGTGAGTGAGTGAGTGAGTGAGTGAGTGAGTGAGTGAGTGAGTGAGTGAGTGAGTGAGTGAGTGAGTGAGTGAGTGAGTGAGTGAGTGAGTGAGTGAGTGAGTGAGTGAGTGAGTGAGTGAGTGAGTGAGTGAGTGAGTATGTGAGTGAGTGAGTCAGTTAATTAGTGAGTCAGTGAGTATGATAAGTGAGTCAGTGAGTGAAGGAATGACCGAGTGAATTTCAAGAATCCATGTCATTTCATCGGATGATACTTACGACTCACTGGCAAAGGGATGCCGCCTTCGGTTACGGTATTAAGAGTGGCAAACTTGTCTCATGGAATTAGGTTCGCAGGTGGGACATGTTTGCCACTTTTATTCTGAGACAGGTTGTCCACTCATTTCCAGTAATTTGCCACTCATTTCCAGTAGTTTGTCACTCAAAATATTCCAAAAAAGGGGCAAACATGTCTTGATTTAGAGTGGCAAACTTGTCTCGGTGTTAAAGATAACACACAGTCGTTACATGTCCCATTTAAAACAGAAAGTTCGTAGTTGCTCTAAAAATTGCAATTTTGTTATGAATTTTTTACATTTTTGCCTCAAGCTGTAGAAACTTTTGGACATTTGGTAACACGAATTGGTAGGTTTAATCATTTGGGTTCTATCGAGACAAATAACGTAACTGATTATATCTATTATTATAACTTATGCGGTGTCATTTTTTTATTGCCGGTGTTTTCGCGCTCAGGGAAAACAGCAGCAATGAAAACGCCATAAATAAACAGTGTTTTCAAAAACAAAAACATTTATGAAAAAACACTGGCCTTCTGCGGAGTTTTTCAGCACCACATATGAATCCATGTGTGGTGCTCCATACCCGGTGCTGAGCACTGGTTATGCAGATTCGTACCCATTTGTGTAACCTCCCCCCAATAAATGTGATGCTCAATTAATGACTGCTCCGGGTAAAACAGCGTTCGGCTGCGGACCTTCGAAGTACATAGTTTGAAACCGAAACGCTTACCACTGGCGGTCGAGCCAAACCTCTAAAGGGAGGGGAATTTTATCAAAAAAGGGGGAGTGGGCAGTTATGAATCCCAATCTTATCTACACCGTAAGGAACAAATTCTACCATTTGGAACTGCTAAAGAGAGGGGATTTCCACTTTTTCGTTTTTCCCTCGTCCGCTAGTGAAGAATACAAAAATGTTTGTGATTTTAGTGCTGCCCGTCAAAAGGTACAAGTATTGAAACTGATTATTGATAAAGCAACTACAGAAGTAGGTAAAAACATACATATTAATTCTGTTGTAATTCTGTACTCACACAACTACATACATACTGCTACATCTCATGATTACGGTACTATGATTTTAATACTCTATATACAATGTTGCCTCATGATGTTATTTTACAAGAACTTTCATACATCACTAAATTACTTTTCACACATAGTAAGAAAAAATTTGTTGTCACTAGAACCAAAAAATCTATATACGGAAAATCAGCTTATTATTCAAATATACCAATCAATAATAATCAATGGACGTCTTTCACTCTTGAATTGACTAACGACTTAGTTCATGCTGGGGTGACAGAATATTATATTAATTTTTGTAATGTTGCTTTTTACCAAAGAGCGGGTATACCTATGGGTGGTAACGCCAGTCCACTTATTGCAGATTTAGTTTTGAGTTCACTTGAGCTAAAATACTTTAAGACAAAACCTATTCCTTCATCTGCCTTAATTTTCAGATACATAGACGATATTTTAGCTGTTAATATTAACATTCAACATCTAATCGACACAGCTTATCCTACTTGTTTGAAGATCACATCTGATAAGGGAACTGCTGATTGTATCAATTACTTAGACTTTAGTATCAATTTTGACCACAATAAAACAACACTTTATAACAAAACCGATGTTTTTCCTTTTAAAGTTATACGTTCTTTTCATGGTCATAGCTGCGTGCCGAGAAATATTATCTTTGGAGTTATTATCGGCAGCTTAGTTCGTTTTACTAAAATTCACGTTAAACTTGAAGACCTTATTGACTGTGTAATCACCTATTTCAAGCAACTAATCCTCGTGTCTCATTCAATTGTTAATGTTAATGGGGGCCTAAAAAGTTTCTGAATTCCCACTCAAATTTACTAATTAAATTTGGTTTACATACGAAAAAATACATTCGTAACCAGTTCTCACGCCCTATCAAACGTCAGTTGATTTACCCCAAAAACTGATCAATTGTTGTTTAGGAATCTTCCTATGTACTTATTGCGTGCGTTCCGTTGCTTTTGCTCATTATTGATTGAAACTATGTCACTATAGTTTGTCTGCTTCACAACGTGTATGTTTATGTTGTTGAATATTTTTCGATGATCCATAATTTGCCAAGGCTGTTTTATATAAAAAAAATTCATCTTAATCTTGTTTCTTTATTTTAGTTATTATTACGTTTTGATGGCTTTTTATAAGTTAGATAGCACGGAGCTCATCCCTGATGAGTCCATTGCCAGGCTGCATATTTCCAAAACCCAGTAAATTTCCTAGAACTTTTCCCATACACGAAATTTCATGAGGTGGGTGACCACTGAAATACCACCGCTGCGCGGGCCTAACGCACAAGCCAGTCTTACGATAGGTAGTCGGGGGTTAACGGACAGGACAGTAAAACTTCTTATGGAATATATTTTTGGTGAATTTTTGTTTGGCGTTTAGTAAAAATTCGAGAAAAATTACTGGGTTTTGTAATTTTGCGTCCAGCGTCCAGGCTCCGTTAGAACAGGCGTCGGATGGTACTGGACGAAACGCCTTAGGAATATTTTAATTTTTTGGTTTTTGGAAACAATTCTCTTTTTAAGTTAGCAAGATAACAATTACTTATAATTTTACTCTTCTAGAGTGTTGTAAGATATTGATCTGTTCAATTTTCTTTTTGTTACAATTATTTTTATTATATTCTCGATTATTTGATTAATACTCAATTTCTGGGACATTTTTTGTAAAACCTTTCCATCACTCCCGATTCTTAACATGAAATTCCATGTTTGGTCCTTAAAATTACGCACTTTAAAGACTGAAGAAGCCAGTTCGATCATGCCGGATGAAGTTGGGTTTAAAAAAGGTTAAAATTTAACCCATCGAACGGACAGTCAACCTTTAGCATTTAACCTACATGAAATGTCCCAGAACAAGTTTTAACCCAATAAACGCACTGCATGAAACATCACATAGTTAGACCTTTTTTTAGTCAATTCCATCAAATAATCATGAACTTACTGATCAATTTAAATATTTTAATCTCACTTTGGATATTTGCACAGGAGAGCCAAGCACTGGTACGTTTTTATAAGTCTGAAAGCAATCCATTTAGCGCTTAATTCAGTTGTCCGGAATATTGTGCACGATTTGTGAAAAACTTTGAATGGAAAACAGTAAATAGTTTCAAAAACCTTGCAGTATACTATGTATAAGGTAGCAGTTATCTCGGTGGCAAAGGTTGCTTTAACGGAACTTTTTCTAGGATGACACGCAGTGTTTAAACATGCGACCGTGTTGTGAGTATTGGGCGACGATTGATTGCAGGTTAATTATAAATATATGTCGTTGTTTTAGTTTATTGTCGGGAAATAAGCTTTTTACGGTTGCAAATTTGGAAATTCTTAAAAATAAATATCACACATAATTTTCATTTTCGGTTTTCAGCAGCGAATTCATGCGCCTCACATGCACGGAGGCATGCGGTCAATGCCAACCTCGTAAAATGACCTTACGTTAGTTAATCTTTTGTTGTTGTTGTTTTTGTTGTTGTTGTTGTTGTTTGTAGTTGTTTGTTGTTGTTGTTATTGTTGTTTTGCTGTTGTTGTTGCTGCTGCTGTTGTTGTTGTCGTGTTGTTGTTGTTGTTGTTGTTGTTGTTGTTGTTGTTGTTGTTGTTGTTGTTGTTGTTGTTGTTGTTGTTGTTGTTGTTGTTGTTGTTGTTGTTGTTGTTGTTGTTGTTGTTGTTGTTGTTGTTGTTGTTGTTGTTGTTGTTGTTGTTGTTGTTGTTGTTGTTGTTGTTGTTGTTGTTGTTGTTGTTGTTGTTGTTGTTGTTGTTGTTGTTGTTGTTGTTGTTGTTGTTGTTGTTGTTGTTGTTGTTGTTGTTGTTGTTGTTGTTGTTGTTGTTGTTGTTGTTGTTGTTGTTGTTGTTGTTGTTGTTGTTGTTGTTGTTGTTGTTGTTGTTGTTGTTGTTGTTGTTGTTGTTGTTGTTGTTGTTGTTGTTGTTGTTGTTGTTGTTGTTGTTGTTGTTGTTGTTGTTGTTGTTGTTGTTGTTGTTGTTGTTGTTGTTGTTGTTGTTGTTGTTGTTGTTGTTGTTGTTGTTGTTGTTGTTGTTGTTGTTGTTGTTGTTGTTGTTGTTGTTGTTGTTGTTGTTGTTGTTGTTGTTGTTGTTGTTGTTGTTGTTGTTGTTGTTGTTGTTGTTGTTGTTGTTGTTGTTGTTGTTGTTGTTGTTGTTGTTGTTGTTGTTGTTGTTGTTGTTGTTGTTGTTGTTGTTGTTGTTGTTGTTGTTGTTGTTGTTGTTGTTGTTGTTGTTGTTGTTGTTGTTGTTGTTGTTGTTGTTGTTGTTGTTGTTGTTGTTGTTGTTGTTCTTTTCCTTTTTAATATTATTTAGTAATGCTAGGTTTATATTTGAGCGTGTCACGACTACTTCACCGATTGCCCGTATTGGGCTCGAACTAACCAATGCAATCTTAACTATAACTGGATGACTGAAAACTGCAGGCAGTCTTGTGGACTATGTAGTGCGCCAAGAAGTAGTGGATGCGCACGTTGGTTCACTCACTCACTTACCATCTCACTCACTCACTCACTCACTCACTCACTCACTCACTCACTCACTCACTCACTCACTCACTCACTCACTCACTCACTCACTCACTCACTCACTCACTTCACTCACTCACCCACTCACTCACTCACTCACTCACTCACTCACTCACTCACTCACTCACTCACTCACTCACTCACTCACTCACTCACTCACTCACTCACTCACTCACTCACTCACTCACTCACTCACTCACTCACTCACTCACTCACTCACTCACTCACTCACTCACTCACTCACTCACTCACTCACTCACTCACTCACTCACTCACTCACTCACTCACTCACTCACTCACACTCACTCACACACTCACTCACTCACTCACTCACTCACTCACTCACTCACTCACTCACTCACTTCCTCACTCACTTAGGCCGACCACCAACTACTGGGTGCTACAATGAGCACCCCTGCTGCGATCATTGGGTATCTAGAGGAATCTGTACTCAGCCATTTTTTTCTTCGCAATGTCGGGCTTCGTGTCAGTTGTGCAACATAGAAGAACCGAATGTTAAACGTGAGTGAGTGAGTGAGTGAGTGAGTGAGTGAGTGAGTGAGTGAGTGA
Organism: Daptonema setosum; assembly: GCA_964036265.1. Lineage (NCBI taxonomy): Eukaryota > Metazoa > Nematoda > Chromadorea > Monhysterida > Xyalidae > Daptonema > Daptonema setosum. Next base: position 16,109,842 of record OZ038448.1, read on the forward strand.
GTGAGTGAGTGAGTGAGTGAGTGAGTGAGTGAGTGAGTGAGTGAGTGAGTGAGTGAGTGAGTGAGTGAGTGAGTGAGTGAGTGAGTGAGTGAGTGAGTGAGTGACTGTCTGTCTGTCTGACTGACCAACTGATTACAGATTGTCAAAACGGGTATCCGTTATGCACCAAATGGCAACAAAAAGGTGAATGTACCAGCAATCGTGACTGGATGGCTGAAAACTGTCGAGATGCGTGTGGACTATGTGGTGTACCCAGGTCGCACAACTGCAATTCGCAGCCCTTTGCTACACAACTGCTCTCCCAAACATGCGGTCGACCAACTATCACACCAAATGTACAAATCAGTGCACAATCGTCATCCAGAATCTTTTGTTTGTAATATAACTACATTACATAGTGATTTATTATTATTATCTCAAAGTTTTTAAGGATCAACCTTCCAATTGAATTACTTCATGAAAAAGAGTAATAAAAATTGAAATAGAATGAACTTCAGATGGAACGGCCTCAATGGCAAACAGCTGGCCGTGGCAGGCCGGTATTGGAAATCCGTTCATGAGACCGGTACTGACTGACTAAATGTACTGAATGAGTGATTGGTGCACTGACTAAATGTACTGAATGAGTGATTGGTGCACTGACTAAATGTACTGAATGAGTGATTGGTGCACTGACTAAATGTTCTTAATAAATGATTGGTGCACGGACTAAACGTACTGAATGGATGATTGGTGCACTGACTAGATGTACTAAATGAATGCTTGGTGCTTTGACTAAATGTACTGAATGAATAATTGGTGTACTGACTAAATGAACTGAATGAATGATTGGTGTACTGACAAATATACTGAATGAATGATTGGTGAACTAACTAAATGTACTGAATGAATGATTGGTGCACTGACTAAATGTATTGAATGAATGATTAGTGGACTGACTAAATGTACTGAATTAATGATTGGTGGACTGTCTAAGTTTGCTGAATGACAGATTAGTTGACAGTCGAATTATGATCAATGACAGAATGTTTGACTGACTGACTCTATGAGCTGAATGACTGATTGGCTGACAAAGTGTTCTGAATGATTATCTGCCCAATCAACCATTTTAGTCACGTCGTAACAAGCGTATATCGCAAGGTGGCTGGGCTGGATGCGGCGGTTCCCTGATCAGCAACAACTTTGTTGTAACGGCTGGTCATTGTGTGCGCGATGAAGAGTTGGTTGACATGAAAAGAGCAGACAAGAAATCAGGCAATAATTTCGTTACTCATTGAACTTCCCTGATTTATAGTCTGATTTCCCCGATCAACCATGTTTATTATGTAACCTCTTATAGTCGTCTTAGATAAAAAAAAATTTTGAAAATCGAATCATTGTTGTGTTCAGAAAAAGTACAGAACGAGTAAAATGTTACTTATATTACTAGTTAGTTTTCATTGAAAGAAAACTGCAAGCACAACGTATTTTTGTGTCAGCGGCTTTGATACACCGGCATGGATGATCTGCGTGTATTTGGGCGTACACAACATAAGGCAGGCTGAACGAGATGGTACAACTTGTCACAGGTTAATGACTCACTGACTAACTGATTGACTGACCGATTGACTGACTGACTGACTGACTGACTGACTGACTGACTGACTGACTGACTGACTGACTGACTGACTGACTGACTGACTGACTGACTGACTGACTGACTGACTGACTGACTGACTGACTGACTGACTGACTGACTGACTGACTGACTGACTGA
>OZ038448.1:16116597-16125788 GCA_964036265.1 Daptonema setosum
ACTGTCTATCTGTCTGTCTTTACGTTTTTTCACAAATGTGTTGGTTAGGTATTCGGCAGTTTATGGTTTATTGAGACTTCAGAATTCAGATTGAAGATCGAAGAAAGCAAAATTTTATTAGACAAAGAATATTTGTTAGTAAAGACGGCATCAAGCAAGATGATCATTCATGGTTGGCTATAATGATTGAACGACCACCATTATAGCCCGCCTTAATCATGATTCGAAAAATACATTTATTCTAAACGATAAATAAGACTATTTTAGCCATGTAACCATTGTTTTTTACGGTACTGTACATGAATTCGCTTTCAAATCAGGTGACTTACATTTCTACATAGAATGGAAAATGATTTACCCAATTTAGCAAACTGTATGACAAACGCTATTGCGTGCATGATCTGGCATTATTTGGTGTGTTCCTCAACCTCAATGCTTCTAACTGGGAGGACTCAGTGCCCAACCATTCCATTCAATATTAACTCATTCACAAGTGATTTCCACACTGAATTTCAAGAATTCGCAAAATTTCTTGAAATCAACGAATAATAATCAGATTTCTACAGACGTAGAGTCTTGCAGAAGCAAACGGTGAGTTCTACGACCGGTTTCTAGAAATAAATGTAGAAGAACTTATTCAACTTTTATGAAAAGAAATTCAAGAACTTATACTGTAGGTAAAACGTCGTATTTTATGAGTAAAATAGTGCACTGAATTCGGGTTTGGTTAATCAATTGTGAATAGTCGCAATGCATTTTATTACTTTGTATTATGTTTTAGACATTGATCAATTTGGTTTAGTACGGTTGTCCCAATTATTTTTTTTATTTCTGCCAACGTTGGCCCATACATGATGATGCGTTCTACGTCATACGCATTACATAATGAATTGCGCCGTAGAAAAGCCGTGTGAACCACTGCAAACTTCCTGCGGCAGCCATTAAAAAGGCCGTATAAAATTTTCTAAACAACGAATCTTTCATAACATGACCTAACTTGACTAATGTGTCGTCACCAAGGAATCGTTGGAATAATGCCTCTTGGCTGTGTTATGAGATCCTCCGGGATAACTTTTTTGGCGGTCAAACCTTGGGCCATCATGATTTGCAATCATTTATTTTGTCCAAGTTAGTAACTCAGTAGCAGTTTGCCAACCGCATTTCTCAAGGTAAAAAAGAGCTATTTTCTTATATTTTTAGGAGTTGAAAAAGTAAATTATTGTTTCGTTTGTCAGTCGTTCTCATAAACACTTATAATAAACTACAAATAGACGAGTGAAACTCCATACAACAGTCCCTCTCTAGTATGTACGTCTTCATTCATGTTTCAAACCTTTTATAAATGGCGCTTAATGAGAGAGTTGGGTAAACGATGTCAGTACAGTACATAACTCAGTTAAGGAGCGTCCTTTATGCGGCACAGATTGGATGGTTTTGGGACAAACTCACATTACATCATTATAGACCTCAAAGGACTGTAATCGAATATGAGACAGATAGCAAATACATTTATATGTTACCTTATATGTGAATACATTATATACATATTGGGAACGATGAACTGAGTATCCATTTGAGTCGTTGACTGTCTATTTAAACTTGACGTCCGGGCATCTAGCTAATCCATTACAAATGTCAGTATTTCAAAATAACATCGGCCATGATAGGTTGTCTTAACATGACAACGTCTTTGGTCCAAGTGTATTGCTCCGCTTTCTGTTTCTCGTCAAGTTAATGTAAAAACTTTGAAATGATAAACCAAAATAATGCCATGTCCATTGGTCGATAGTCAAGCTCCATCATTCTCACACGCCTATAAGTTCACTGATAGTTCCACTGAAAAACTGGAACTCCATTTCTTATCTCAGCATCAAAACAATCTAAACGCTCGTTATTGAGTTTTACACATGTACATACTTTATGGATGCAGACGCGAGTTTCTACCGTCTTTAGTATCGTGTTTATGATCTGCCAAAGAGCACAGATTTCATGAATATCGTGTTTCTGTAACCCTACCAACAGAGATGATAACTCCGATTGTTCCTTTAAAATGAATCTCGAACGGCATGTAGGGCAGCAGCCTAAAAACGACGCGCTGCTCCGAAGTTTCTCAGTTTATTCAACCCCTCTGGCCTCTACGATAACACGATTCCGATATGATAGTAGTGTGCCATGTTGGCTTAATAATGAAGAAACCATTCAAGTTTCCAGTTCAAGTTTTCATTGTGTTGTTTCAAGTTTCAAGTCCAGGTTTTCATAGTAAAAAAGTATAAAAGTAAGCGTTTGTAAACAATGATGATTGAGTTGGGTGGCATCGGCACACATACACGAATCGGATGCACTTAATCCCGAATTGGCCAGTCAGAGTTGGGCCCCGTCTGGTCGGGCACAAAGACACAATGCCATTTATGGCCGTGTCGGGTGTCCATTTGATACATTGACATTCAGTACGCCATTCCCGATTTATGTAGAACACGGATTTGGCATTAAATCTGTTGAATAATTCACAATAACTTTGTTGTATAACAACAAATAAAAATATTTTGTACTAACTGAGGTTATACAGTATTTACGGTGTTTCGACAAGATACCTCTTGCATTGGGGTATGTACTTATGTAGAGCACACTCATAAATCAGTTGGATAAACCTGTATTGCGCGGCACAACGTTTGTGTGTTTCTACCGACTTCTGGTTTTCATTAGGTGTCCAGTGTATTTGGTGTATTGACGATGTCATTTCTGTATTTTACATATGACATTTGGCTTGTATGTAAAGAAAGTCATTCTTAAGAGAAACATGAATTAAGTTGAAATTTTTTATCATTTTAGTCGAGCCTTTGGCGAGTTATTTCAATAACGTCAAATAAACGTTTGGTACAGTGGGTCCTTCTGTATCCATGTCTTGTGCGTGTGTCTCTAGAGAAGCTTAGCCAAACGAAATATACCTGAAAATCTGTATGTTTATTATGAAAAAATTATGTTTATTGTTGGTTTTTAAAGACTATACTGAATTATTTTATGATATTTTAGATTTTATGGTTTATATAACCATTCATACTCTATTACTCTATTGTCTGTCATTCTCCACTTCATCATGGATGAAGCTATAGCCCCGCTCTGTTGCCCGAGTAAAACCATCCTTCGAAGATTTTCCTATTCTGATTACTCAGTAACCTTTAGTGAATAGGTAAAAAAATTGTTTTCCTTGATCAAGTAAATTCCGAACGAGTCATGTTCGTTAACTTCAGTGCAGTAAAGAAGGAATAGTCAATAATTTAATCACTCGTAATACAATGAAAAATAATGAACATCATTTGTATCAATTTGTTTTTAGCGTCCGCCACCATTCCGCTGTTTCACCCGTCCACGTTTATCATGGTCCGTCTGGACTTTGATTATGTGCTGCCCTATATTTACATATCGTCCGTGTTCTTCATGTTTATATCGATGGTGCTATGCTCCTATTTCTGCTCGTTCTGCCAGACCTGCTACTGTTGTAGTTGGCCCTGTGACAGAGTGTCACAGTACAAAAAGTTAGTCAGTGAGTGAGTGAGTGAGTGAGTGAGTGAGTGAGTGAGTGAGTGAGTGACTACAAAACTGCAGATCACGGGCACGCCGCAACATATCAGTGTTACCGTCAAAGAGGAAAGATCCAGCGTTTCGTAAACGCGGTGTCTCGTTTGTAAGTCAACCACGTCAACTGACTGCCATCGCTGCATGCTCGTTATTGGTAAGTGAGTGAGTGAGTGAGTGAGTGAGTGAGTGAGTGAGTGAGTGAGTGAGTGAGTGAGTGAGTGAGTGAGTGAGTGAGTTATTAGTGAGTGAGTGAGTGAATGAGTGAGTGAGTGAGTGAGTGAGTGAGTGAGTGAGTGAGTGAGTGAGTGAGTGAGTGAGTGAGTGAGTGAGTGAGTGAGTGAGTGAGTGAGTGAGTGAGTGAGTGAGTGAGTGAGTGAGTGAGTGAGTGAGTGAGTGAGTGAGTGAGTGAGTGAGTGAGTGAGTGAGTGAGTGAGTGAGTGAGTGAGTGAGTGAGTGAGTGAGTGAGTGAGTGAGTGAGTGAGTGAGTGAGTGAGTGAGTGAGTGAGTGAGTGAGTGAGTGAGTGAGTGAGTGAGTGAGTGAGTGAGTGAGTGAGTGAGTGAGTGAGTGAGTGAGTGAGTGAGTGAGTGAGTGAGTGAGTGAGTGAGTGAGTGAGTGAGTGAGTGAGTGAGTGAGTGAGTGAGTGAGTGAGTGAGTGAGTGAGTGAGTGAGTGAGTGAGAGAAAGAGTGAGTGAGGATTGTGATATCGATAGAAAATTATGTTAATGTACCTGCGTATGTGGCCAAAAGTTTATTATTTCAGACGATGGGACCGGAAGATCGGATGCAGTCACTATACGCCCGTCCCATACTCAAGTACAAATCGAACCAAGAGGCAGAAGAGACCAGAAGCAAATGTAAGTCTTCATATCACCAAGTCTCTCAAAAACTTTTTAACAGGCAGCCCGTGCCCGAAATGCCCGAAACGAGTACACACACATAACTGCTCAAATACTTGACACAGTGAGGATTTCACATAACTACATACATAATGCAGCTTCCAAGTTGAGATTCTATACCATGCAATTCAATTTTATCAGTCATGTCGAGATATCTTCATTTTCGAGGTCATGCCATGTAATTTAACCGCGGTCTATAAATTATTGGCGTGCATTCAGATTTCCAACAAAATACAGCGATTCAAGCTTACACTACACGAGTAAAACTTTCATTTCTTCCGTAAATTATTCATGAGGTAAACGGTTTGAAAAACACAATTTGAGCCAGAAAATACTCTGATCAAGTGACATAAACGTATGTTTTGGTGTTGTAGACCACGAGCATTCATCGGTGGCTCGTCCTTCCACTGTCAAGTTCATGCCATCGCCGACTCAGGACACCTTACTGGCACCTGAATCAACGTTCGGTACGGTGGTCAGTTCGGGCAACAATAGACCAGTCGATGTCATAGTGAGCAGTCGAAATAACAGGACCAAGTGTTGGTCAAACAACTGTCTTGTTCAAACTTTCTTATGTTTTTAAAAATATATCTCTCATATTCTTATATTGGATAGATGGAAGAAATTTTAACTAGAATAAACAAAGATAGAACGTACATATGTTTGTACTTATACCGTAATCTTTCAGTATGTCCGATATCTACAGTGGAATCGCCGACATTCAGCGATACATCGACGCAGGCATCCATATTCATGAACTCGACGCCGCTCAACAAGTCTGTATCAGACAACAGTATACACCAATCGAACAATCATGTATGCATTACCGTCGATTAGCTATGTACAGATACTCTGTTTATTAGATTGAAACTAGTTTTCTGGAAATTTTTTTGTAAAAGTTTTCCATCGTTTCCAATTCTATGCCATTAAATGCGTTTTAATGAAAAGATGGTGCACTTCAGTGACTTAGGAGGGAGACTGTTAGATCCAAAAAAATGAAATGGTTTTAATTGAGGTAAATTAATTTACTCCATGTGCACATTATTTATTCTTAGGAAAAGGTTTTAAATGAAATATCCTAGAAAAATACCCAACGATAAACTCACTGTATTTATCATTCATTTTTTCCTATATCCTTTTTATGCAGGTTCTCAATGAGTCAACCTGTCGATTCGTAGTTCTCTGATTTCTACATTGCTGTAGTTTATTAGTTTAAGTAAAAGTTGTTTTTAAATTGTTTCTACACATTCATGTCATGCCAGTGATTTCGGCTTCAACAGATTCATCAAACTGTGATAAACTTTTTCATGACTTTTTTATGTAGAATATTTAGACTTTTGTTTTGGCTATTACTTTCGATGTCTTATAGTTCCGTAGTTTGTTTTCTGAATAAAACAGTAGTGTACAAGTAAAAAGAATAAAATATTATACAAATTGTGCAAGTCAAACCAGTTCAGTAAACCCGGTCCTCGGTTTACGACTGCGCTCAACCGAAACAACAGATATTTAGCCATTGAAAAAGTTTCTTTATCGCAAATAAATACAAACCCAAACCAAACATGCTTAACTTCAGAGATACTTAAAGAGACTTTTTGTAGCATCTGAATAAATAAGGATTCTCAAGCATAGGTTTGACTCGTTGCCAGGTTTTAAATAAACAACATAATTTTTCTACAACGAACTGATTGTTATCCAATTGGTCTTCTTTCAGTGACATGTTGAACATTGTATAACTCAGCGTCAAAAATTTTCTCTCGCAACTTGAAGCAAGCGAGTTGGTGCTTGTAAAAAACACACACTGCAACCATTCTGCAGGGATGCAGCTTGAGTAGTGTTCGAATTTTCTGCCGCTGTTCCTTTGCGATTCTGTTCCGTGACTCCGAAAACAATGAGTTTAGTTAAGCAATTTTAGGCTACTGTACATTGTTTTTTTCTTCGATTTCGCGTATCCGTATAATCGATATCGATCTTTGAAGCCCCCGTAGTCAGTTTTAAAAAATTATAAACTTTTTACGTTAAAATAGACACTTGTTTACTCACGATGATACAAAACAGTTTTCGTGTTCTTCACCGCGTAACTTGTGAGTATTATGGTTTTCATTATTTAAATTGAGACAATTTAGTTGTGAAATAATTCATCGTATTGTGTGTCCATTCACATCCATTCACTAGAAATGGCTTCGATTTCGCGTAGGCGCATGTACACGCATTGGAGAATAATAACCTCAGAACAAAGACGATCCAGAAATTTTGTCGGGATTAACAGACAGAAGAGGAAAAATAGCAATAAAACAGGGTAAGTTGAGTATTATTTAACGCAACGCTGAACATTACGATTGTGTCTTTTCCTCATTGACCAGATGTGAAAAAATAAATTTCTTAGCATGATACTTTATTTTGCTAAACGAAAACTTTTGTCGAAATCAGATTGCTGGTTATGATCCGCATTGTTATGAATCAGTTGAGTCAGCTGTAAATCGATTACGCAATAAATGCCGCCTCGGTCAACCGACTGACGTAAACGAAAGTGAGCTGTTTTACACGGAACCGGGCGCAGTCTATTGTTGCCACTTTTTATTGTCCAAAATAGTATATTTTATGTGAAATGAGGGCGGAGTGCGCATGGAGAAATGCACCGCGATGTAAATATTTGCTTATTTACGTACTTGGGCTGACCTCTTAATTCTCAATTGTGGGGTAATTTCATCAGAACATTGTCTGATCGGCAACTTTTACCTTGCAAATGTAAGCATGACATTCACGGTGATCGTGCGTATTTACTCGAACCCGTAACTTCTATTGTTGCTGCATCTCTTTTTATGGGCTGTGAGGGTGTTTTACGTAAGTTAAAAGTCGAAAATCGTAAACATGCAGATGACGTGTCCGTATTTAGGCGGTAAGTCAACTATGAATAGTTTCCATTGTTGGATTTGCAATAGTTTTCCGGTTAAAACTAGGATAATTCGAGTTTCTATATTGAATATTGGGTTTACATAACGCTGTGATGTTATAATCTAGTAGACTATCTATCGCATGTCATTTATGGCCAGTAGATTTATCGCAGTTACTCTAATCTATGTATCCCAAAGTCAGTGCATAATTAGTTCTGTTATTTTTCGGCATGGTTCATCACGATCACAGAAGCTTTACCAGTTAGTACACGTAATTCAAATGTATAACAGAGAACGTACAGATGAATCTTTATTAACATTTATTTTTTCATTATTCATTGCTATAATGTCACGATGGTTTGTTATGGCACCAGTATTTGAAATCTGAGCTGATTGAGATATAACAGCTGGTTGTCGTTGAACACGGAAATGACGTCACTCTCAGTCGTTAAAACGTGAACGATTTAGTGTCGGACTCTGGAACCACAAATAAAAGTTAAACCACGCTTTTTTATCAAATCGAAAGGCTCTTTGTGCTGAAAATCTGTTTTACATATGTTTGTGAAACAAAAAACAATTTTTTAAAATACAAAGGGCGTACATTGATCAGTACATCTGTTTGTTACGTCCATAGCTTAGTCAAATTACTAATCACTTTGGCTAAAACTTTTATAGTAACCATTCATTTTGAGAGCTCCGGAAGGTCGAAAGGTTTGTCCTATAAAAAATCATAAAACTAGAATACTGACATCTGAGTACTCTAAAAGTACAAGAAACAAGCATAAACAGATTCAGGATAGAACAGCCCAGTTTCCATAATATCGTGCTGTGTGAAAAGTATTTGCAATGACTAAGAAGATGACTATTTCTGAGTGTAATTTATTACTTCGGCATGCCGGACATCAAATACTTTGTTGACTCATTGAAGGTTACATAGTCTGGATGGTATTTGCCGAACATTTGTATATATTGAATTTAGTATCCTTGTTAGGTTCGATGAAATGATGCTCAATATTATGAACGACCAAGGCGCTTTAAAATAACGTCACGACAGTTTCCCAAGTCGGTTTAAGGAATGAGCAACTTCCTACTCCTACTTCCTACACTCCCAAATTAGAGTCATTAACCACACCTACAATTTTATGACCCACCCTCTTTCAACACATTTTTTACATAACTTAAAGTCTTGTCATGACTAACAATAACAGCTGGACTTATTCATGAGTTTATTTTTAAATGAACATTAAATTACTAATTCCTCTCTTTCCACGCGCGTGCTGTAAACTGCACCTACGCGTGCGTGTAATGGCGGATAAATGAGAGTAAAGAACATATAGCTTCATATTTCTTTTTGATTATTCTATTGGTGTTGCATCTCTGAGTTAATGTTACCACGGGTTTTCCCCACTTTTCAAATTGCACCTATTGAATGGCATTTTGTGATCCGCTATCGCAAAGGTGTGTGCGTGTGTGTAATCAAGTGCGTGCATGTGTTCACAAATACAAAATAATAATATAATAGTACATAAATTTGCATGACGTAAAGCATGATAAATATGCGCCCGAGTTGAGTATACAGACTATATTTCGCGGCAGCGCTCAGGAGAAGACAACATTTACACGAGTTATGTTATGATAAGAACTTTTAGATGTCATGTTGTTATAATCTGTTGTGACAGGCTTCGTTACGGTAATTGGGTTTGCCCTGCATTTGTTATTTTTTCCCTAACTTCAGATCGTCTTTACTGAGCTTTATGCTAATATGGTAGTACTGTAGTTTGTACATACTTACGTACGTTTGCATTTCCTTTGTTTACAATGTTTTGA
>OZ038448.1:16125988-16133488 GCA_964036265.1 Daptonema setosum
GAAAATACGAGTATAGTAGTCGAAATCCCACTGGAAATCGTGATCAAAGAGTAGAACACAGTGTCCCAAACGGTTCCAATCGGAGTCGAACCGTGTCCCCCTCGACTGATAGACGACTATTCTCCTCAATCGGCTATCCGGCCGGTCGACCATTGTGTCTGAATCGTTGGTTTTATGGTAGAAATATGCTATAACTGTGTAGATTCAGATTGATTTCGAACCGTTAGTAGTATCAGCACCACCTTAATTTATAATGGATAATTTATTCACTCACTCACTCACTCACTCACTCACTCACTCACTCATTCACTTACTCACTCACTCACTAACTAACTTTCAGCCGAACATGCCATTCGTTTTCACCGACGTAGCAAACGAGGCAAACGAAGTGCCGAAAAGGATGCCAAGAACAAAGACAAAACCGCCAAATCAGATTCCGTAATCAAACCAATTGCTCCTATCGTTGTGGGAAGTGCAAAGAAAGTTGTTGGTTAGTTGTGGAAAAGTTGATTGAACCGATAAATGATTAAATTTTTATAATGCTCATTGTTCCATCAGATAACCTCGAATAAAATTAAATCAAATAAATAAATAAATTGAAAAATAGGACACAAATTCCATGTCTGTCGTTCACTAATAAGATGCAATACCTTTAAATATGTACATTACAGCATAAGGGGTGGATATTGATTTAGTGACAAATTTGCTAAACTAACTAGTTGCTTTCCTTATTTTCAAACCGTTCATACCAATGTTTGTACAACGTCAATATTTAATGGGAAGCTCTGTCCAGTTGATTTTTTTCTCATTTTGATAATCAAAATGGTGTTAGAAAAAATTCGTGAACTAGTGTCTTCTTCAGGTTATGAAAATCAAAACTTTATATGCATCAATTAAACATCATTTTCTTGTTTTATCGCTCACTTGTTACGATTGGTCACTCACTTACTCTTTCACTCACTCACTCACTCACTCACTCACTCACTCACTCACTCTTTCACTCACTCACTCACTCACTCACTCACTCACTCACTCACTCACTCACTCACTCACTCACTCACTCACTCACTCACTCACTCACTCACTCACTCACTCACTCACTCACTCACTCACTCACTCACTCACTCACTCACTCACTCACTCACTCACTCACTCACTCACTCACTCACTCACTCACTCACTCACTCACTCACTCACTCACTCACTCACTCACTCACTCACTCACTCACTCGCTCACTCACTCACAGATCGGCCTGATGGCCCACTTGATCTGAACTGGATCGATCTCAAAGCCAGACAAAATGCTCGCGCCCATCACACCAATGAATTCGAGATGGTTCGAGCCAAAGTCAAACCGGCCCTGGTCGTACGTCGTGGACAGGTCAGTCAGTCAGTCAGTCAGTCAGTCAGTCAGTCAGTCAGTCAGTCAGTCAGTCAGTCAGTCAGTCAGTCAGTCAGTCAGTCAGTAAGTCAGTCATTAAGTTTGACTTTTCAGGCATTTGACATCAGTATGTCCATGTGGCGACCGATCAATACAGAGCACGACATCATCAAATTAGTTGCAGAAACAGGTGATTTACTGATTGACTGACTGACTGACTTAATCACTCACTCACTCACTCCCTGACTGACTGACTGACTGACTGACTGACTGACTGACTGACTGACTGACTGACTGACTGACTGACTGACTGACTGACTGACTGACTGACTGACTGACTGACTGACTGACTGACTGACTGACGGACTGACTGACTGACTGACTGACTGACTGACTGACTGACTGACTGACTGACTGACTGACTGACTGACTGACTGACTGACTGACTGACTGACTGACTGACTGACTGACTGACTGACTGACTGACTGACTGACTGACTGACTGACTGACTGACTGACTGACTGACTGACTGACTGACTGACTGACTGACTGACTGACTGACTGACTGACTGACTGACTGATTGACTTAATGACTGATTGATAAACTGACCGGCAATTAATCTAGATGACACGGTGTACATGCCATCCGAGTCAGACCGTGATGAGTACGTGATGAACGATGTTGGTAAGATATGGAGGGGAACACATAATGCTGAACGACCGACTTATTGGGCGTATGGACAGGTTGACTGACTGACTGACGGACTGACATATTGACTGACTGATTGACTGGTTCATCCTCTAATTTTTTTACCGATTTCAGTTTGACGAGGGTGTACTGGAAGCAAGCATCTACCTGCTGGAAATCTCAAATCTGCGACCTGCCACTCGATGCGACTCAGTGCATGTAGCCAGGACCGTGTCAGAAATGGTGGGTTTGACTGACTGACTAACCTGACTGACTCACTGGCTCCTTGACTAACTAACTTACTGACTGACTGACTGACTGACTGACTGACTGACTGACTGACTGATGACTGACTGACTGACTGACCTGACTGACTGACTGACAGACAGACATACAACTAAATTCAGGTAAATTCGAACGATGACCGGGGGTGATTATGGGCAAATGGGATGGGGAATTACGATATGGGCACCGTGCCAACCGCCTGGACGGGCAGTTCGGCTATTCTACGGTCAGTCATTCAATTTGTCATTCAATCTCTCTTTGAATCTGTCATTCAGTCTGTCATTTAAAAAAAACATCGTCAATTTCTTTAATTTGAACCACTTAATGTTTCACTCAAGATAATGCTTACTTGAAATATTGTTAGTAAGACCTGCCAGTCACATTGGCACTGATTTCAGGCAATATATCCAGAGTAAGCAGAGTGTACAATACGGTCAATGCTGGGTGTTTGCCGGTGTTGCTTGCACGAGTTGGTATACTGGTTTTAATAGTTTTTATTGCCTAATACATAACATTTAATTTAATTTTAATTTCCGCGAAGTACATGATTTTCTGACATTTCACATGGTTGATACTCTGAATGTTTGCAGTATTCCGTGCTCTGGGCATTCCATGTCGTGTCGTAACCAACTACTCATCGGCCCATGATACTGACACCAACTGTACGGTCGACGTCCATCTGAGTGCTGAGACGGGCAAACTCGATGAATCGTTGAACAAGGACAGTGTTTGGTTGGCAAGTACTATGTTTCATAGTTCAGATGTAATTACTATACACACGGTTCCTTAATCAACGTGAAAGTGCAAGGAAATATACGAAAAAAAGACAAAGGCAGCAAGAAAAAATAATGTGACACCATGAATTTTTTCTACTAAATCATCGCGTTTACTGCTTTAATGAAAACTATTCTTGTCACAAAATTTGTTTACTCAATGACTAACTAATCAACTTTTTTGGCAGGAACTTTCATGTCTGGAACGATATCTGGATGACTCGGCCCGATCTGCCAGGTGGTCATGATGGCTGGCAGGCCGTTGATGCCACACCACAGGAAAAGTCCAATGGTGCGTCACTGATTCACTTACTCACTATCACTAACCAAAATCACTCACCACTCACACTCACTCACTCACTCACTCACTCATTCACTCACTCACTCACTCACTCACTCACTCACTCACTCACTCACTCACTCACTCACTCACTCACTCACTCACTCATTCATTCACTCACTCACTCATCCTCACTCACTCACTCACTCACTCACTCACTCACTCACTACACTCACTCACTCACTCACTCACTCACTCACTCACTCACTCACTCACTCACTCACTCACTCACTCACTCACTCACTCACTCACTCACTCACTCACTCACTCACTCACTCACTCACTCACTCACTCACTCACTCACTCACTCACTCACCTCACTCACTCACTCACTCACTCACTCACTCACTCACTCCTCACTCACTCACTCACTCACTCACACTCACTCACTCACTCACTCACTCACCCACTCACATCACTCACTCGCTCACTCACTCACTCACTCACTCACTCACTCACTTCACTCACTCACTCACTCACTCACTCACTCACTCACTCACTCACTCACTCACTCACTCACTCACTCACTCACTCACTCACTCACTCACTCACTCACTCACTCACTCACTCACTCACTCACTCACTCACTCACTCACTCACTCAGTCACTCACTCAGTCACTCACTCACTCCCTCACTCACTCATTCACTCACTCACTCACTCACTCACTCACACAGTGACTCACTCACTCACTCACTCACTCACTCACTCACTCACTCACTCACTCACTCACTCACTCACTCACTCACTCACTCACTCACTCACTCACTCACTCACTCACTCACTCACTCACTCACTCACTCACTCACTCACTCACTCACTCACTCACTCACTCACTCACTCACTCACTCACTCACTCACTCACTCACTCACTCACCTCACTCACTCACTCACTCACTCACTCACTCCTCAATCACTCACTCACTCACTCACTCATTCGCTCATTCACTCACTCATTTACTAACTCACTAACTCACTCACTCACTCACTTCAGCGATGTGCCTGGTGGTGGCATGGCTGTCGCACCTTTTGTCTTCACTCCATGGAAATCAGGAGAACGCCATTTGGTGGCCAGATTTGAATCGGATCAGTTACGAGATGTTGATGGGGAGTTGACCATTAATGTCAAGGGTGTTGATAGTTTATAACAGTGACATGTACCAGTCATCGCATGTGATGGTCAATAATAGCGATTCCGTCAGTCAGTCAGTCAGTCACTCAGTCAGCAGTGTTTTTTTCGCAGCGAAATTCAGTGCCGTTATTGACGATACCTTTAATAATGCTTTATCGACATTTCGTGCTCCTTATTTCTTGTCATGCTTAAATTTAGTGAAACTTTGTTGATTAATTAAATTCATCCAGTTTTCTCACAAAATGTGAGAAATGTTTTAAGCCAGTGGGTCAATGTTCACAGATCCACAACCACGAATTGTGACTTTTAGTTTTATTCATTTAATACTTACGAATTACATTGAAATTGTGAAAATAAAGTGCCTTTTCTACCCTATTTCTGATATATTTTTACTCACTTGTTCATCTTTTGTTTCACCCAATACAAACGGCCAGTGGCTTTATCCCGTTGTCATGAATTCATGTTCCCAAATAATTTTGTTTCAGAATATTTTGTGTGTTTGCTATCTATATGATTATCTGATTCGTATTTTGTCAGCTTAACTTTGTTGAAAAGGAAAAAAAATTCCTTTAATTAGACATTGTTTGTGTTACTTCTTTCTGTACACATGGATCGCCCTGAAACAAATTATAATTCAATTCGATTACATACCGACGTCATTAAAACACGTTTTGTTTCTCTCGAATTTTTGTGAATAGAAGAAGCAAACCAGCTCCAAAGTAACGATAATCAATTAATTACCGCTTTCTCATCTAAAATTGACGGTTGCGAGCTGGATTTGGTCACTTGTTAATTAATAATCAATACGTCATATAAAAAGTAAATGCAATATGAACTATGAAAGCTCTAGCCAAGAGATATCACAGACTAAATAAATGCAAAAAAGCAAAAATAACAAAACCGTTCCAATAAGCCTACACCACACTAGATATTATTGAACTGCATAGTTTCATCCAAACAAGAATAACAATAAAACAATGGAAAACTCTCTGGAGGAAATCCAACTGATAAAAAAACTCCGTTTGATAAATAAGTAATATAAAAAAGCAATAATCCAGATTTTTCGAATTCTGTGGACGTAGAATGAATGGATTGATTGACAATAGTTTGTTGGAATCGACTGCGTATTTCATCTGACTGTACAGCTGTCCCAAATTACATTCAGTGTAGGATTTTTCCGTGACTTCGGTTTTCCATGAATCTTTCCATCCGTCGTCTGTGCAAATAAAGAGTAAATATGGCGCAATCATGAATAATTCAGTTTTCTGAGATAATGATGAAGTCGGTTGGATTTGGATTCGACTGATAAACTCATTTGTTCAAACGATAATTTGGAGGTTGGACCCTTCTTATGTTGAACAAAGATTTTTTTCTCAAAACTTTATTTAAAATGCTATTCATGTAGCAAAAATAAAGATCTGACGATGTTATTGAATAGTTAATTGCACCATGAACAGGTATAAGCGTCCAAAAAACGATGATGCAATGGGTCATGAATTCAGTGCTTTCAACTCGGGAGCAGTGAATCAATATAATATTGACTCAGCTGGTCCAATATATAGAACTTTATCGGTGGATTCAATCGTGGTATCAGGCAACAATTCAGCACAAAAGCACCTCTTCTGATCTAGATATAAGGCATTTAGTAAAATGATGATTATTTTTCATATGAAGCTGATTTACGCTCACAGCTCAACGCTGGCATTCTGCCGTGAAATAATGCTTTTTGCTACGTTTTAATAAAGTTTTATTTTACAGAAACTTTTTATTCAGAGTAAAAATATTTGTGTTTCGATTGCAGAATGTTCAAATCAGCAGCCGTGGTCGTCGCGCTGATGGCGGTCGGTGCCTTGGCACCACCACGTTGGTTTATTTTATTGATTAGATTGTTGATTGAAACGCGAGCTATACGGCTGTGGTTCATCGATCATAGTGTATTACATGAACAAATGTACCTAGTTATTCACATTTCGAGAACCTGTAGTTAAAACATTTAGAAAAATGAAACCAGTTAGCAAATTGCACCGATTGAAAGTTTAATTATCTTTGGGCAGCGTCAGAGGGTGAGCTGATAATAGACGGATATTTGAGCATAACCGGACGTCATCATGCTCGACTCCACATTAAACTTGAGCCCGAATGTTGGTTAAGGTTTACGAAACGAAAAATTAAAAACTACAATCATTTGATCAACCATGTAAACATAAAAATGTGTGTAAAATCCCCCTCCCTGAACTGATATAACTTCAATTTTCACAAGAAAACTAGTAATTTCCTTCTAATTTAAACTTTTTCAGCACCACCATCACCACCGCGTTGGTAAAAATTGATATACAGGGTGGGCCAAAAAAAATGACACGATTTCATCCTGGTATAACTTTTTCTTGAAACAACCGATTTCATCGGGTTGAGCAGCATTTCAATAACAAAATATCAACTTAAATATCCCGAAATTTTTGTCAACCTCACTTGTTCCAAGCTCTCAAAATAAAGAAAAATCTGAAAAAATAATTTTTCAAAATTAACAAAATTTTTATTATGACTATATTATTTATCACCATTTACGTAGATTGCTTGTTACAACCAACTAATTTACCATACTTAACCAAGTATTCACGGCTTTTTAGCTGTTTCAAAGTTGTCTTGTTAAAAATAATAATAATAACTTTCATAGAAATCCAAATTTCTCTTCTGATCTTTTGAGACTCGATTTTCGTACCACAGAGTTAGGAAAGGAATTTCACATTAAAAAAACTTTTTTTCTGAAACAGCCCCGTTAGAAATGATCAACTGGTTTGAAATACTATTTCTATTGTGTAGACCACTAAAAATTAACAAAAATTCGGTTCCGTGAGAATTGTGATACTGAACATAATTTTTTTCAAATTTGAAAACTGATTG
>OZ038448.1:16138488-16159224 GCA_964036265.1 Daptonema setosum
CATATACCTAACGGTTTTTATGTTTTTTTTTTCGTTTCTTATTACAATTATAATTATGTTCAGCCTCATGAAGTTATCAGATAATGTCTTCTGATACGAGCAGACAAATAATAAATCTAAATTCCATAATAGACCATGTTCAGCAGAGACTGACTGAAGAACAACTTTCATACATCGAGCAGGCGGCCGACCATGGTCAGACGAAACAAGCTAATATAAAAGCATTCGACAAGTTAGTGAACAGCTCATATTACTGGAGCTCGAACGCAAGATCAGACCTTCTAGGTTCAGGGTGAACCTTTCCACAATAAAAATACATGTATTCTTTTGTTTTCGTTGCATTCTTCTATGTGAGCCCGCATTTAGGGTTTGGTAAACGTTTCTGCTTCCAGTGCATGCAATATTTCTTAGTTATAGTCGCGATTCACGAACCCACCAACCGGTACACCGCGAAGTAGTACTTATTCTACATTACCTGTGCCATGTTAAGATTGGATATATCCACATTTTCACTTTACACAGCTCAGGTACAAAATTCTGCCTGATTACTTGACACGGCCAGTCGATAAGGTGGACACGACGGTCACTTTGTTGAATGGACGACTATCTCTTCCATCACCTATTTGTGTGGCTCCGTTTGGACTCAGGGAAATGGGACCAGACAAAAATATAACTGCACTGGCTAGAGGTTGTTGTTGTTGTTGTTGTTGTTGTTGTTGTTGTTGTTGTTGTTGTTGTTGTTGTTGTTGTTGTTGTTGTTGTTGTTGTTGTTGTTGTTGTTGTTGTTGTTGTTGTTGTTGTTGTTGTTGTTGTTGTTGTTGTTGTTGTTGTTGTTGTTGTTGTTGTTGTTGTTGTTGTTGTTGTTGTTGTTGTTGTTTTTGTTGTTGTTGTTGTAGCGGTTGTTGTTGTTTGCAGGCTGCGCGAAACACGGCACCACATTGGTTCAGTCGTGGGGTGCCCCTATTTCCGTTGCAGATGTTCGAAAGAGTACTGGAGCCCGCATTTGGTACAATATTAACTTGTGAGTCAGTCAGTCAGTTAGTCAGTCAGCCAGACAGTCCGTCAGAGATTCAGTCAGTCAGTCAAACATTCAGTCAGTCAGTCATTCAGTCAGTCAGTCAACTAGTCATTCATTAAACGAAGCCATCGGGAATTTCCATCAGTTCTGGCATTCTCAACAACAACTTCAGATTCAAAAACCGTACCTTTCTTCTGGACCAAGTTAACTGTGCCGAGGCAGCCGGCGTAGAAGCGATCGTGGTTACTGTAGATGCCGTCAGATACCATCTGGATTTGACGAAACGCAATAATTACTTGAAGTTAGTTGAATGAAATATTATATGAATTGAAAACAAATAGAATTTTATAAAAAAATTATGGATAAACTTTAATGAAATAAATCTATAAGTGTTAATCAACAGAAGACTGCCCCATCTTTCTGGCTACAACCAAGATTCACCGGCTGCTCCTTATGCCAAATGGGAGGACCTGAAATGGCTCAGTGAAAGGACCAAACTGCCCGTGATAGTCAAAGGAGTTCTAACTGGTTGGTGTTGTAATCGTTGCTGTTAAACAATTTACATCGAACCTCGCCACAAGTTTCACATAAAAATGGCAGTTCATAGTTTGTTAACCTGACCGCTTTGGCACCAGTGAAATTACACAGTTAAGTTCGAAAGATTATGTTGCCAATGCACATTCTATTGGATTATTAAAATTATTTTAAGTCTTATACTACATAACTTAGCAGTTGTTTGACATATTTTTATTTGTAATAATTTCTATTTTTATAGCTATAACTATCAAATTACGGTTGTTTCAGCACGCAACGCGCGTCAGGCAGTGCAGTCAGGTGCCTCAGCGATCATCGTTTCCAACCACGGGGGACGACTGCTTGATGGCATGCCTGCTGCAGTTAGTTATGCACAATCTTCTTATACCACAAAATAACGCAAATTTTTCTTTATATCACGTGGTATTTGTACTGATTCAAAAATGAACTTTTTTAAGTTTGCACTCCTTTGCAAGTCAGTCTTTTTTTAGGTAGACTGTTTGCCGGAAGTGGTGGACGCTGTAATGGGACAAGTTGGTTCACTTGTTGCTGTTGTTGTTGTTGTTGTTGTTGTTGTTGTTGTTGTTGTTGTTGTTGTTGTTGTTGTTGTTGTTGTTGTTGTTGTTGTTGTTGTTGTTGTTGTTGTTGTTGTTGTTGTTGTTGTTGTTGTTGTTGTTGTTGTTGTTGTTGTTGTTGTTGTTGTTGTTGTTGTTGTTGTTGTTGTTGTTGTTGTTGTTGTTGTTGTTGTTGCTGTTGTTGTTGTTGTTGTTATTATTATGATTATTGTTGTTGTTGTTGTTGTTGTTGTTGTTGTTGTTGTTGTTGTTGTTGTTGTTGTTGTTGTTGTTGTTGTTGTTGTTGTTGTTGTTGTTGTTGTTGTTGTTGTTGTTGTTGTTGTTGTTGTTGTTGTTGTTGTTGTTGTTGTTGTTGTTGTTGTTGTTGTTGTTGTTGTTGTTGTTGTTGTTGTTGTTGTTGTTGTTGTTGTTGTTGTTGTTGTTGTTGTTGTTGTTGTTGTTGTTGTTGTTGTTGTTGTTGTTGTTGTTGTTGTTGTTGTTGTTGTTGTTGTTGTTGTTGTTGTTGTTGTTGTTGTTGTTGTTGTTGTTGTTGTTGTTGTTGTTGTTGTTGTTGTTGTTGTTGTTGTTGTTGTTGCTGTTGTTGTTGTTGTTGTTATTATTATTATTATTGTTGTTGTTGTTGTTGTTGTTGTTGTTGTTGTTGTTGTTGTTGTTGTTGTTGTTGTTGTTGTTGTTGTTGTTGTTGTTGTTGTTGTTGTTGTTGTTGTTGTTGTTGTTGTTGTTGTTGTTGTTGTTGTTGTTGTTGTTGTTGTTGTTGTTGTTGTTGTTGTTGTTGTTGTTGTTGTTGTTGTTGTTGTTGTTGTTGTTGTTGTTGTTGTTGTTGTTGTTGTTGTTGTTGTTGTTGTTGTTGTTGTTGTTGTTGTTGTTGTTGTTGTTGTTGTTGTTGTTGTTGTTGTTGTTGTTTGCAGGTTGATGTTTACTTTGATAGCGGTATACGCAGTGGCCTGCACGTTTTCAAAGCGTTGGCACTTGGAGCCAAAATGGTATTGATTGGTAGACCAATTATATATGGGCTGGAGTATTCGGTAAATGGCTGACTGACCGACTGAGTGACTGACTGACTGACCGACTGACTGACCGACTGAGTGACAAACTGACTGACCGATTGACTGACGACTGACCGACTGAGTGACTGACTGACTGACCGACTGACTGACCGACTGAGTGACTGACTGACTGACCGACTGACCGACTGAGTGACTGACTGACTGACTGACCGACTGACTGACCGACTGAGTGACTGACTGACTGACCGACTGACTGACCGACTTTCTTACCGACTGACTGACGGGTCAACAAGACATATTTGCAGGGTGAATCAGGAGTGCGAGCTGTACTGAATACTTTCGAATCCGAGCTTAAATCAGCCATGATGATTGCAGGTGAGTCAATCACTACTATCACATTTAACATACGTCAACACATTTAACAAACAAGTTTTGTACATAATGACGTTTAGGTTGCGCTCGAGTGTCGGACATCTGCAGGGACAATGTCAAGGTTTTGGATGCCAAACTGTGATATTCCGTCAATCAAGGTGACTAACAATTATAAAAATTCAAACCAAGCTCACCAATTGCTTATCAGTTTACTACACTTTATGGGCAACTTCTAAAAATGACGATTTCATCCGTTTCTCTACCACCGATGGTCTGTTCTGCTGTCGGATCTAACTGTTTATTATCTGTTTTATATCTGTTTATTATCTGTTTATTATCTGTTTATTATCTGTTTATTATCTGATTTCACTTGTATGTTACCAGTGCTTTTTACACTAATAGTTGTTTCCTGATCTAATTTTAAATCCGTGATACATTATTTCATATATGCGAACGAATTGTGGATTTGATATCATATTATAGATGACTGCCATAATTGAAACCAACTCATTATTTAAAGTAAATTTTTCGATTACAGATATTGTGAAACTGTTTTTATACTCGACTCAACTTAAAATCTCAAATTCAAATGAACGTGTTCAAGGGTCATTGTGGTTTATCACCGTTTTTTGCCTAACCAGATAAACAGCTGACTTTCCGGCAACGTCGTCTGAGACTTTATTCAGTGAACTAGATTTTTATTGTTTGTACTGCAAACTCATCTTTTCATCTGATTATACAACAGTTTGCTTTTCCAACTTTGAAACCGAGTACTGATAACATCTGTTAACGATTAAGCAAACATGACCATATATTTTTTCTGAACGTCTACAAAAGCTTTCAATAGTTTGTAATGAAAGAGTGATAAGTTTTTGCACGAATTGTCTGTCATTTAATGGTAAAACCAACGTTAAATTTAGTAACATTACGCTAGTCTACATAAAGTCCCACATCGAAAGCAATTCTTGCAATGAATAAATGTGAATCAGTCATTTAAACTACAACCTCACTAAAACATTTATTCATTCTGCGTTTTCTTCCATTATATTTCAGTTAATTTGTACCAGCTAAACAACTAACCGAACAATGTCCTCGAAAAACAGCGATCAGATAATAAATTTAAATGAAATAATGGATAACGTTAAACAGAAGCTGACCAAAGAGCAGTTTCGCTATATCGAACCGGATGATGGACAAACCAAGCAGAACAATATACTGGCCTTTGACAAGTTGATGCCAAACTCATTTCGCTCTCTTTTTCGCTTTCAATAGAACACTGAATTAGTAGAAAGTCATTAGAATTTAGAAAGATAGAAGTAAGGTATGTATTATCGTTATCCTAATAGTGATCATCCTAATTTAAGTGGACTTGACACTAACTTGACTTTATGACGTCTTCGATGTGAAAGACTTCCATGGTATGTATTATATGTACGTACGAAGATAAAATCTGCAGGTACAAAATCGTGCCTGACTACCTGAGTCGACCAGTCGATCAATTGGATACGACAGTCACTTTGTTGAATGGCCGACTGACATTACCATCACCGATTTGTGTGGCTCCGTTTGGTCTTAGAGAAAACGGTCCCAGTGTTTTGGAACTGGCCCGAGGTTGTTGTTCTCGAAATTAATGTTTCCTCTTGTTATAGTATTAGTGAACAAATTCTAGTCCTACCAAGAAACTGAAAAATTTCAAGTATCCTGGTAAGATTCGAACCCGCGACCTTCCGTTCAGTACACGGACGTGCTATAGTCGATATTGAATTACTGTTCCAAAAAGGTGGGTGAATTCTCGATAAACATTTTAATGATTCACGATGTCATAATTTTGTCGACGGAGAAATCGTCAGTCGTCGTGATCATCGTCACTCAAAAAGCGAATAGTTTTAAATTTTTTTGGATTTGTCTTTTTTATTTTTTATTTCTGAAGCAATTAAACCAGTTTTTTACCACACTAATTGATTCGTGTTAATTAAAGAATCAATGAGATGAAATAAAGCTACCAAAATAATCCAAAATATTTCGAAAAATAATCGGAACATGGGAATGGGACAAGTGCACTAAAACTTTTCTTCGCATGAATAAAAAAGCCAAATGCACCGATTAGTGCACCGACTGACGATTTATTCATCGACAAGCTAACGCGCGGTAAATCATTAGAATGTTTATCGAAAATTCACGCACATTTTTGGAACAGTAATTCATTATGGACTATAACCGCTACACCACAGGTACTCATGTCTAGCACTTGTTTTCAGGCTGTTTACAACGTGGCACCCCGTACGTCCAGTCTTGGGGTGTGCCTATTTCAGTTTCAGATGTCAGAAAAAACACCGGAGCCCGCATTTGGTATAATGTCAACTTGTGAGTAATTGTATAACCTCACTTACATATAGAACTTTTTATGGCAACTTTACCTTCACTGAAGCCATCAAGGTACACTAAGACCATTCCTGTCAGTTATGTAGTCAATCAATGAAAAAAACAGTTAGCTAGACATGCAATGAGTCAGTGAATCAATCAGTTTGAACACCAATCAATCGGTCGGTCGGTCATTCAACCGGTTGAGAATGATTTTATGGTGTTTAATGATTCATGAAATCTTTCTCAACAACGTTTTCAGATTCAAGGACCGTAACTTCATTTTGGGCCAAATTAAGTTGGCCGAGTCAGCCGGTGTAGAAGCGATCGTGGTTACGGTGGATGCCGCCAAATACAATGTGGATTTAACCAAGCGAAATATTTATTTGAAGTGAGCAGCTTGAAACTTGTTTGAAAATATTAGATTTAACCAATATTTAATTGTTCCAGAAGCCTTCCTCATCTTGCTGGCTACAATCAAGACTCGCCGGCTACTCCTTACGCGACATGGAAGGACTTGAAATGGTTGACTGAAACAACCAAACTTCCCGTGATCGTGAAGGGAGTGCTCACCGGTTGGCTTTGCTCGAAATACGAAACCCAGGAAACTATGTATTGATGAGCGAATTGTTGTTGATGTCAACTATAAAGTTATCAGAATTATGGAGTTAGGTAGTTATAAACATTTTTGGTTGTTTCAGCCCGCAACGCGCGTCAGGCAGTGCAGTCAGGTGCGTCAGCGATCATCGTGTCCAACCACGGGGGACGACTGCTTGATGGCATGCCTGCTGCTGTCAGTTACTTTTAATCTTCTGATATCAGAACATAACGCAATTTAGTCTGTATATCACGTGGTATTTGTACTGATTTAAAAATGAACTTTTTTGGGTTCGTATTCCATTCCATTACATTACAAGTCGTTCTTTTTTAGGTGGACTGTTTGCCGGAAGTGGTCGACGCTGTAATGGGACAAGTTGGTTCACTTGTTGTTGTTGTAGTTGTTGTTGTTGTTGTTGTTGTTGTTGTTGTTGTTGTTGTTGTTGTTGTTGTTGTTGTTTTTGTTGTTGTTGTTGTTGTTGGTAATGCTGTTGTTGTTGTTGTTGTTGTTGTTGTTGTTGTTGTTGTTGTTGTTGTTGTTGTTGTTGTTGTTGTTGTTGTTGTTGTTGTTGTTGTTGTTGTTGTTGTTGTTGTTGTTGTTGTTGTTGTTGTTGTTGTTGTTGTTGTTGTTGTTGTTGTTGTTGTTGTTGTTGTTGTTGTTGTTGTTGTTGTTGTTGTTGTTGTTGTTGTTGTTGTTGTTTTGTTGTTTATGTTGTTGTTGTTGTTGTTGTTGTTGTTGTTGTTGTTGTTGTTGTTGTTGTTGTTGTTGTTGTTGTTGTTGGTAATGCTGTTGTTGTTGTTGTTGTTGTTGTTGTTGTTGTTGTTGTTGTTGTTGTTGTTGTTGTTGTTGTTGTTGTTGTTGTTGTTGTTGTTGTTGTTGTTGTTGTTGTTGTTGTTGTTGTTGTTGTTGTTGTTGTTGTTGTTGTTGTTGTTGTTGTTGTTGTTGTTGTTGTTGTTGTTGTTGTTGTTGTTGTTGTTGTTGTTGTTGTTGTTGTTGTTGTTGTTGTTTTGTTGTTTATGTTGCTGTTGTTGTTGTTGTTGTTGTTGTTGTTGTTGTTGTTGTTGTTGTTGTTGTTGTTGTTGTTGTTGTTGTTGTTGTTGTTGTTGTTGTTGTTGTTGTTGTTGTTGTTGTTGTTGTTGTTGTTGTTGTTGTTGTTGTTGTTGTTGTTGTTGTTGTTGTTGTTGTTGTTGTTGTTTTCAATAGAGTATTGCAGGTCGATGTTTACTTTGATAGCGGTATACGCAGTGGTTTGCATGTTTTCAAAGCATTGGCGCTTGGAGCCAAAATGGTTCTGATTGGAAGACCAATTTTATATGGGCTGGAGTATTCGGTAAATGGCTGGCTGGCTGACTGAATGACTGACGGGAACTGGTTGACTGAGTAACTAACTGTCTAACAGTTTGATTGACTGACTGACCGACTGACTGACTGAGACTGACTAAAGTAACCATGGGTGTTTCAGGGTGAATCAGGAGTGCGAGCTGTATTGAATACATTTGAATCAGAGCTCAAATCAGCCATGATGATTGCAGGTCAGTCATTAACTTCTATGAACGTAGAATACGTCGACGTTGCATTTTTTATTGATTTGTTAGGTTGCCCTCGAGTGTCGGACATCTGCCGAGACAATGTCAAACTTTTCGATGCCAAATTGTGATTTTCCATCAGTTACCCTACCCTGACTTTTTTGTTTACTTTCAATTTACCGTTTGATTCATGTCGTTGAATAATTTGAAGTCTTTAATATTAATGAAGGAATGGATGTTGTGCTTGATATTCAGTCTATGTGATAGGCAAGTACTCAATATAAATTCATTTAGCCGACCGACCATTAATGCATGCATCGGAAATTAACTTCGTTAGTCGAGCTCAATATGATTTGAATTACAAATTATAGTATTTGAAGTAGTATTACATAATACAGTATGCATTCAAGGAGATACGTATGTATACATTCGCTTCGTGATAAAAAGCATCAAACTCTTCAAACTAATAAAACTCTGACTTGGAATATATAATATTATTAAAATTATAACATCAATAACTATAAAAAAATAAACTACGTACGCGTTCATGGAAGGGAAAATTTGTCGTGAATTCGTGGTCTCGGCATCGTATATATTCTTTGTATAATGAATGTCCCAGCTTCCATATAAGAACTCGTGATTGAGTCGAAACCGAATTGTGACCCATGCACCTTTCATGATGTTACGATGTACATTGTGTAAACACGTGGAAACCTTTAAGGAGAGTTGTGTTCTGATGGAAAACAGGTTTTAGGTATAAACGAAAATTTTTTTTACAGATGTTCCACAAATACGTATGACGTTATTAAAATTCAGTAGGACCAGTTTTTGTAGGACTAAACAAAGTAACTAAATTTCTTATCATAAAATCTTTAAGTAAAAAAAACTACTCGTATAATATCATTCATTTCCTGAATAACAATGTTACCTTAAGAACGCACTGTTACCTCAAAACACTTTATCTGGTTTCATTTACAACCCGAAATAGCCCACCCATACTGGTAATTCGAACCTCTGAAAACCATCAACCCGATGGAAAGCGAAACTCAATTTCAGCACTGGTATGTTATGCAGGAGATTCGCGCTATTCAGTCCACTGTTGTTGTTTACGATGAATATTTGTTATTTAATCAGTTTTTTGGATCAGAAGACATGTTTGCATGAATACGTTCTTCTGTTATCTACTTAATTTCCCTAAATCCTACTCACCAATAACATAAATTTTACTCAAGAGTCCACGATATGTAGTATGATATTTTGCCAAATGTGGTCTCGTGGCCACCATACCATGCGATGGTACAAGTGTGCCATTACGTACCATCAAAGCAACATGTATTGTCATCGTATTCGTCTGCTATATATCTAGATTAAATCTCATCAACATTTGATGATAAAAAGTCTATTGAATCCATGGGCTAACTGGGCTACATAACTGTGCAAATGATACTCACCACCAATTTTTTATTCAACATTAGTTTAGTAGCATGATGAAACCAAACTTATCAGGCTGAAATTTCCACAACTTCTCCTTTTTACATAATTAAATGAAAACTTGAAATCTGCTCTGGTATGTGGACTCAGATGAATTGTGAGTTGTGTTTGATTGGTTCTCTACCGTTCTACGCGCACACTCAAAGCACCGGTCTTACCAGCCTTAATGTTCCAAAGGGAGGGGAATTTTTTCAAAAGACTGGCTGAAATTTGGTCATTTTACTTACATCTTAAAGAACAACTTCTACTTTTTGAAAGTGCCAAAGAGGGGGGAATTCCACTTTTCCCACCCTTCTCGTCCGCTAATGCGTATGGTTGTTGTTTTCTGCGTAGAAAATGCAACCGTGTCATTTACATAAATGTATGTACTATGTAGCTGGGTTGCTCCCTTCCATTGATCAATGGCACATTTACGTCCACTCCAAATGCAGCATAGTAAATCAGATAATTTACAATGGTTAATAAACATTTAAGAAATTACTATTAGGTTGACATTAAAGTGTTTAATGTTTATTGTTATGCATCTTTTAATTGCCGGCTAATTACAGAATGTACCCTTTATTTTGATGCATATACGCTAGTAGTAGCAAATTACAAATTCACTTTCAGGACAGTTTCTTTGTTAACTGTTTCAGTATCAGCCAAAATTTCCCCGAATTACGTTTTCGTAAGTGTATATTTGCGATAAGTGAAATTATGCTGACTTGCTTCATTAACCGCGAGAGATTGTTATTTTCACCGTCTGGTTTATATTAGCTGAAGACCATAACGGCTTTGCAAACAATATGGCAGCGGTTGCGTACCAACATAAATTATGTATCTTTTAATGCGATTTCAGTTTAGCAACAACAGCTTCTTGGTTGTGTGTGCGCCTGAGCGCTATTTTAGGAATCACTTACATTTGAGAATACAGATTATTCTGTCCGGTAATTGTGAAACGCTTAAAATCCTGGTTTATACCCGGTGTTATTATGTGTATAATGCCAATGGTGTACCAATTACCGGTTGTTTATGCAACATATATTCCGCCGATTTACTAGACAGCAAAGGATTTCGTGATGTTAATTATTATTTTTCAATCTTGAGATGTATTTTATATTCAAAACCTTTTTTCCACATGCTAATTTTAATCAGCGTATAAGATAAGTATAACAAGAACAATGCGCGCGATTCTTTGAAAGCCAGTGGATGTGTTTATGGAAATACAGTTTTCAAGTGATAAGGTATGTACGCGGACAGAACTACACTGGTGAAAGTTTTTCAAGGATTGACGAAAGCTACATATATATGTAACCGTGTTGGTTGGTTCGGGACTATGTTAATCCATTATTCTACTGTTTATAAATACAGTATGCCTGACATGCCTACAGTACGCCGAGTATCACGGTATTAAATATGTGAACGTGATCCATCTTTGTCAGTGGTGTGACTTGACCTCGGACCAGATCACAGAAATATCATAAAAACACGTGTTTAGTTGGAAGTAGAAGAAAATGGTTTTAAATGAATTGTTGAGCTGCAAATTGTCAATGTTTTATCTGAAAATGTAGAACTACATAGTAGTTAGCTCCGCAATAAGAAAAAAAAGATGAACTTGTGTTCGCGGAAAACTTCTATGTTGACCGTTCTGCTTCGGATTATCTAGGATAATAATCATCATGTTGTTCACGGACTCATGATTTCTGGGTCCAATGGGAAATCTTCAACAGATAGTGTAAATAACAACCACCAGCCCCGAAAATACCACATAACTTGAAGGTGTTAAGTCTGGGATGTACCACATGGTATCATGTTTTGCCAGTATTATTTGTTTCAGAACAGCATAAAACTTACTGAGTCCGTCCAAAATTAAAGCAAAATATTAGATAACCAAACCGATACACTGATTAAAAGCTGTTTGTAACAAATGCTTGTGAAACGGCAGTCATCAGTTCGAATTTTTTTCGATAAGCTGGGCTTCGGCTCAAAACTTCCTATGAATTATTCATGACCCAAAATAAGAGCCAACAAGACACACTTTTAGCTTATAAATAAGTCCTTCTCCTCTCCATTACCAGTATTCGATCACAGTAGTACCGCAAACGATGAAAACACAAAGAATTACTCTCGAAATTGTCAATATATGAATATTTTCTGCATAGTTGGAAAATCTGCAGCAGTGAGTGTCACTGATCTTATTCACATATCGAGACTGACAATAAAGTTTTCCACGAGGAGATTGAGAAGATTGACGCAATAAACCATGTCTTACTAAGTGGGAACAAGTCGATGATGCAAGGACTATTCTGTCCGAATGTGAAGAACAATTCAAATGAATGAAAACCCGAATATTCAAAATATTCTATACATTATGAACTCAGCATACAAACATAAATACTTTCATTTTGTGATCATGTACATACAGTATACTTGTATTTGTATTCTATCAGAGTTATGTACCTGCCATCAGACATCAACAGAATACCAATAACCTGATGTAAGTTGACCCCGGCGTCCTACAGTAATGGCAAATATTCATCTGCTGAATCAATTCATAAAAGTTGATTTAAGGTATGAATTTCCGAGAGGGAATGTCATTGTGTTTCAAATATTCATTTCAGAATCAAGGAAATTCCAGAAAAAATGTCTTCGATCGACGTGATTGTGGGCGATTACATGTTTAGTAACAGTAACTATGACCGATTATCACGATCTTATGACGAGAAACTGTTGTACAGTGAGAGTGAGGAGGAGGGTGAGCAGCTGTTCCAGCAAGAACGACTCAAACACCAACAACAGCAACAACAACAGTTTCATTTGCAACAACAACAACAGCAGTTACAGCAACAACAACTACAATATCAAAAACAGCAGAGAAAACAGCCACAGTCCTATCAACAGAAACAACAACAGGTATATCGGACTAACCGACAACAACAACAACAACAACAACAACAACCAAGAGGGTTACCTCAGTCACGTTCATTTGGCAGCTGTTGCGCACTTCTACAGGGTTGGTCGGATAATAAACCAATAAAAATTATAAATGAGTTCATGGTGTTATTGAAAATATATAAATCAGATTCATGAGTCTGATCTCCAACTTTCAGATTGTGTGTAACAACAAATGTCAGGTTTTCACTCAATTTTTATGTTAAAACATGGATTCAAAATGCGGATACTGGTTTGGTAAAGTTTCAAAGGGATTAAGCAGGCTTTGTGTCGAATGCATGTAAATATGTACATCTGTAAACGTACCTAGAGTATTTTCGTACAGTACGTCTTCTACAATGATGTATGTATGTTAACATACGTACGCGTTATGGATTAAGTTATTAACTTGATTAGTGCGGTTAAGGACGTGGCAGGCTGATCAAACACAAACATGTATGTAATAATCTGCTCACGTTGACTAGATCATTTCCTGTTATTTATCACATAAAATCTGGTACTGACTGCCTAGTCATTGAATGGATTCAATGATAAAGTGCAGTTTTATATCTGGTTATTTCGGTATTCATTATGCTCGTAGATGTTTTGTTACGTTTGGTAACTAGATTAAGGTATTCTTCATTTCTTAGTTCAGCTTTGCTTGTGCACACATCACTGGCGGACGAACCAAACCTCCGAAAAAAAATAATCTTGCCAAAGGAGGGAGATTGTCAGAAAATATGCCGTTTTATCTACAACTTGAGGAACAAACTCTATTTTATTAAATCACCATAGAGAGTGGAATCCCACTTTTCCCTCTCCTTCTCGTCCGCTAGTGGTACAGTATTTACTTGCGAATATTCTGAATCAAAATATTTTTTCCGGCTACGAACGATATAAATCAAGAAAACTAAACCGAGAGCATACGCACTTGGATGAGTGGAACACATAGTGAGTAGAAAATAGACTGCATGAAGCGAGTAAACATGTAAAAATGTGTTTATGTACACATGCACATGTACATAGATGACCCACAACCTTCATTTTCTTGGGCTTATTTCCGCTTATTTTCGTTTCATGTTTCAGAAGTATTTGGTTAGTGAGTGTGTGGTTTATAGTTCAAAATCTGCCATAATGTGTATGTTATGTCTTCACATGGGGTGTTACTTGTATGTATGGATACATCAAGATTTCAGCGTAATCAATGAACATCATCTCGTTCATCCACTAGCAAGAATCATGTGATTTTTTACATCCATATCGTATAATAAACATTATCCTGCATAAACATAAATCTCAAAAAGATACATATTGATGAGATAGAGAGAGTATACTCGAGTGGTGTCTGTACTACTATAGACACTGAAAACACTCGTCTTCTTCACATGGTAATCCAATATCAGCTTAGACCAACGGTTTTTTCGTTATGTTTGTTCAACTATGTATTCCATCTTCAAACTGTCCGTCTTAAATGTGAGGAAAATCGTGTCCTAAAATGTTTGCATTGTTTTCCATACAGTATTATTTTTCCATGAAACTGTTGTAAATTGTTGTATACGTTGTAAGGGTTGCTGATTGGGACGCAAGTTGGTTTGTTTTGTTTAATATCCCAGTAAGTGAATCTATAGCAGCAGATGCATGCGGTTACGAAAATAAAACTGATTTTCTACCAACAGAACAAGCAACTGTATTTGTATAGGTTGCTTACGGTATCACAGAATACTGCTGAAAGCGGTGCAAAGACAAAACAACAAAACAAGTTTTTCACAATAACCCTTCATGGTATTCATGTATGTATATATGATCCGTTTCAATATCAAGCTAAGTTAACCATTTCCTGTGACCCGTCCACATTTTGACGAAACCATCGTTCAGATGAACGCATGTGAAAGTGCATGCATATTATATAACAGAATAAAAAGTATGTAGTCTAGCTTCACGTCAAAATGGACGACCTCCACTGAAATGTGTACACAACCAGTCCTCCTTCTTATTAAAAACAAATATTAAAGTGCCAGGACATCAATTATCCGCACTTTATGGGCCAAGAACATAGTGGTGAAAATTGTGGTGTTGTTATGGGGAAATATGGCTAAAAAATATGGAAGATAATAACAGACGGTTGTGCATATTTTAATTGAAACCGAGTATACAGCCCGTTCAATTATACGGTTATACGGTGGTCCTGGTCAGCTGAATCATTGGCTTGGCGGACGAGCTAAACCTCCAAAGGGAGGTGAATTTTTTCAAAGAGGGGGGAATTCTCTGAAATAGGTCCATTTTACCTACACCAAGGAACACATTATACTCTCTGAAATTGCCAAAGAGGGGGGATTTCCACTTTTCCGTTCTTCCCTCGTCCGCCGATGAGCTGAATCGTGCAGACCGGAAAGCCAGCACCCAGGGCGGTGCTTTCATTTCATGATTACTGGTTTGGTGGCCTGATCAAGGAGAGAATATCGTGCACATGCCATTTTATACCAATTACTACAATCCTTATCCAGCAGATCTGCTGAAAATACGGATAATAATGCCTGTCGGCTCTGAAACATTATGTCTCGCGTGCATTATATTAAGGTCAGCCATTTTTTTAATCGACCGTGAGTCATGACGCGATGTTCCGAGTTGACAAACTTTCTTCTTGTGCCTCAACAGATAAACAATACAGAGTTATTTTTCTAGAAAAATCTGAGAACATGTACGGAATTAGGTTTCTTTTCAAAAAATTTATTCCTCATATTGCTCTGTAATTATTATAAATATAAACCTACTACAGCGGTCTTTAAATAGAACACTGACAAACTTCATCCTAACCGAGTTTATGAGCCTGAGAAACAGAGACCCAAGAGGGAACTGTTTAATTTTTGATTCGTGCTGGTGTAGTCCGTTTGTTCGATAAAACAGTGATTGATATTTAATAAACATCGTTGATTTACAGGAGTGTCCCAGAAACCTAATATGTAGTTTTTGATGGGTATAATGCGTTAACTCATATGCAACTCGTATTCGGTTTGTTGCTGGCGCCTGGCACACATGAATGAGGCCATGCAGTGTTCATCAAAAGGTCATGCAGACAAGCCATTATTATTACATTTTTCGTTGACATTTTATATGAAGTTCGGTCATTATATTTCAATGAATGTTTCATTTCATGCTATGTTTGCAAAAGTGCATATGTCGGTAAACACTTGTGAAAAGCCATCTCATTTGGGTGTCCAAAAAATTTTTCATATGGATGTGTTTTTGTGCAAGAGTTTGCATGTCCATTCGTGTATGTCAACGTGTACATGAATATGGATGGCATATCCATGTACATATGGTAATCAAGTGAGTGAATGTGAAAACTGCAGTGCATGTGCCACTAAATGGCTGCTCCAGCACAGAATGCCAGACTAAAAAGCTGTGGTGCTGGGTTGAGTACAGCCACAGTGTCCGCAATTGTCTGCGCGTTTTGGCCTTGTCAGCCTGAGGCCTTTGTTTTACTTGAACCCTTGTTATCTGTAGACTATGTACTATCTGTTAAGCTTTGGAATTTCTATAACAATTTATGTAACGACTCCGTGATTCATTGTCACAAGTGCATGTTCACTCAATCACTCACTCACTCACTCACTCACTCGCTCACTCACTCACTCACTCACTCACTCACTCACTCACTCACTCACTCACTCACTCACTCACTCACTCACTCACTCACTCACTCACTCACTCACTCACTCACTCACTCACTCACTCACTCACTCACTCACTCACTCACTCACTCACTCACTCACTCACTCACTCACTCACTCACTCACTCACTCACTCACTCACTCACTCACTCACTCACTCACTCACTCACTCACTCACTCACTCACTCACTCACTCACTCACTCACTCACTCACTCACTCACTCACTCACTCACTCACTCACTCACTCACTCACTCACTCACTCACTCACTCACTCACTCACTCACTCACTCACTCACTCACTCACTCACTCACTCACTCGCTCACTCACTCACTTATCACTCCACTCACTCACTCACTCACTCACTCACTCACTCACTCACTCACATTGCAGATGAGCCAGTAGTGCCCGTAGTGTATCGTGCATCCATCTACGCGCATTGCGATCGACTGCGCCCGGAGCACGCGAGCATGGACACTGCGATGAGCGCGGGCAGTCGCTACGTCAAGCGCAATCAGCACAGAGGTAGGCTGTAACACATGTAGAGATTTCCAAATTGAATTAAATACGTACTTTATACTTTTTTCCTGCCCGTGAAACTTCCAATTATAGTGTTTTATGACAGAATGTGATGATTGGCTGAATATCCGAACCCAACTCAACTCCTCAGCTGCGTTCAAATAAACCTGGCATCCTTCTGGCCATCTTCCTTGCGTTCCGGAGCAAATGATGTTCCGCGAACTGGAAGAATTTTTTATTGGCAGATTTTTTTCAACCTTGTTACAATACATTTTTTCCAAAAACACATACTGCCAAAAGAAGCATAACTTTTTGATAAGAAACGAAACTAGAAAAGTCCATGATGTGATGATCCATGTTGTTTCCTCCTTCTGGATATCTTCAGTTGTGATCCCTAACCGATGTTATTTTTAGAAGGTTTCACTCAAAAGCAAGCCGACTCTGCCACCTAAATTAGCCTGATTAGTGACGGATGAGGATATTACATAGATGTGGTGCATGACCAATATGTTACTAACATTGAAAACAATAGCTGTACATACTTGCTAACTACATGTTTCTTTTGGCTGCATATCACACAGTCGCCGTATAAATGGGTTTCTTTAAACCAATTGTAAAATGCCAACCAACTATGTCTGTCGTTAACCCAATTGTACCATGATACAACACCTACAGTACATAGATTGTTTTACGGCAACGGTCTGTGTTTCACACCGTATTATTCTACTATGCCATTAGTTGGTAGACATGGTGTCCGTGCCCCTGATGAAACTCTGCAGGTGACTAATTATTTGTCTACTAACTATTTGTCTAATAACTATTTGTCTACTTTATTCTCCATGGTGGCTGGTTCATCACGTTTTTTTCTGGAAATGTGCATTTAATAACGTATTGTATGGCACCGACAGATTGTGGCGCACTAAACGAATGTATGTATATGCTGTTTTTATGTACTTGTATTGTAATGTATTTAGTTTGTTGTTTACGCCTTCACAGTTGGACGGAACCACTCAATAATAAAATAGTTTATGAATACTAAAATAAATCGTGCAAAGCGTTTTCCACGATTCAGGCTTTCCAAGTGAACATATGGTTTTGATACAGACCGAGTAATAATCTGCAAGTGGAATGTACATTCACATTGAATGAATGGTTGGCATAATCATAGTTGACCCGCTCATTTGCACCCGAACGTTTGTACACCCATAACCAACCACAAGCACCAGACACTATAGCCTACAGGGTTTGTTGTTAATCAAAAAATTCCTGGTGCTTAATTGGATTTCAAATCTGCTTTTGGTGCGGTGCGCGTTCAAATTTATAGACAAAAATCTTTTCCCCACATCACATTTGAATCAGCTATTACCATCACGCTGGATTCATTGTAACCAGCCCATAACTGTTTTGATAACAAGGAACGCAGACCAAGCTATACGGTAGAACGCTTGAATTTGAATTCCCAGTTGGCGGGACACGAAACAGTCGAGCGTTCGTTAAATACATTGCCAAACAGTACCCAATCTTTGTGCCGTACCACTTTTATTGGTGGCACGTATCAGTTGACGTCGGCCAATTTTAGACTTGATTAGCCGGGCTTCACTTTTGCTTCCGAATGGCAGACCTGTTGACTCTATGGTTATTTATGGACTTCGTTAGAACTCGCCAAAATCCACATTTACATAAAAAAAAGTCCCTGTGAGTTTCTCCTGTATCAAAGGACATTGTTCAGAGATTGCGGATTTTATCTCTTCCCAAAACTCGTACCACGCAAGTATTAAACTGGTTAACTTATACACAATCCGTGCTTTACAGCCGTAGTTATAGTTTCTACTCGTAAGATTGTGTGAAAGGTACCTTGTTATGTCTGTCAAATGCAAGTACTGCTGATGCAATAATGCGACACGGTTTCTGTAAACAGACCCCGTTTTTCATGTTTTGAACAGAATACCATGTATATATGTTAGTGAAAAAGGTCCAACCAATGAATTTCCGGTGCATGAAAATAATCCGACCCATCTAAACAGTGCCCGTAAATGAATCGTACTGAAAACGGAAACCGATGTGTGTGTATGTGTGGTCTGCAAGTGGTACTGGAACTTCCTGTTCTCATCTAAATTTAATCAATATCAAAATAACAGACACTGTAATTTGAAAAGAAATGAACTCACAAAAAATCTTACATAAAAAATATTAGTTCTGAATAATGAGAGATTTTTGAATAGGAAACCAAGTAAAAATAATGAACAATCTGTTACCTTATAAAGTCGATAAGTTGTTGCGTTTATTTAGCATTTTTTATTTTCTCAAATATGACTTAAAAATAAGTTAATTTTATTCTAGCCTACGCACCAACGCCCAGTTTTGATGTGCCCTCGTCAGCCAATGAGAACTCGGATTCAAGACGCCGTCGGTATCAGTCGAGTCGGTCGGTGAGTGCGTGCACAACAGCAGGGTACATGGAACACATGACCATTGACGGTTAGACAGTCCAAGTATCTGTTTTAATCAGTCAATCAGTCAATCAATCAGTCGGTCAATTACACTCTGTCATCGAATCGGTCAATCAACTTGTCTCTTTGGATATGTAAATAGCCTTTTCGATTCATGGACGAGTTGTTGCATGACAGCGGGGGTAAAGACAGTCAATCAGTCAACATATCCGTCATTAAGTTCATTAGTCAGTCAGTCAATCAGTCAGTCAATCAATCAATCAGTCAGTCTCTCGGTCAGTCAGCCAGCCAGTCAGTCAGTCAGACAGTCAGTCAGTCAGCAACATGTAATATTCCACTCCCGTCAACAAATACATTGGTCGCTTTTTGCAGACGTGAATGGTATCCGTGGTACAGAGCAAGAGACTGCCAATCGACGTTATTCAGCACAGGTAAATATATGATTGTTTTAATGTTGTTGCTGTTGTTGTTTTTATTGTTGTTGTTATTGTTGTTATTATTGTTGTTGTTGTTGTTGTTGTTGTTGTTGTTGTTGTTGTTGTTGTTGTTGTTGTTGTTGTTGTTGTTGTTGTTGTTGTTGTTGTTGTTGTTGTTGTTGTTGTTGTTGTTGTTGTTGTTGTTGTTGTTGTTGTTGTTGTTGTTGTTGTTGTTGTTGTTGTTGTTGTTGTTGTTGTTGCTGTTGTTGTTGTTGTTGTTGTTGTTGTTGTTGTTGTTGTTTGCAGGTACCGGAAACGTCTGACTTCCGTCACAGGAGTGGTTCATCAGCCGGACATCATCTTGCATTGCCTGACATCCAGTCCAGCAGTGTTACGGGTAGACGACTCAGTTCACCGGGCGATAAACCGCCGACGGGCAATAACGGTGCCAATGCTAAATCACCTATAAAACGGTTAGTTATCTGACTGACTGACTGAGTGATAGACTGTCTGACTGACCGACTGACTTACTGACTGACTGACTGACTGACTGACTGACTGACTGACAAACCGGTTATAGGATATCTAAACCACGGTACAACTTTGTTTCTTGTGCCCGATTGGTTCACTCAGAAGGTGATTCACGTGATCTCAGACGTCAGAAGCCGGTGTCAATGAGCAACGAGTTCTTGGACCCGCAGTCAGTGCGTCAGTTGAGGTTGGTGTTGTTGTTGTTTTTGTTGTTGTTGTCGTTGTTGTTGTTGTTGTTGTTGTTGTTGTTGTTGTTGTTGTTGTTGTTGTTGTTGTTGTTGTTGTTGTTGTTGTTGTTGTTGTTGTTGTTGTTGTTGTTGTTGTTGTTGTTGTTGTTGTTGTCGTCGTTGTTGTTGTTGTTGTTGTTGTTGTTGTTGTTGTTGTTGTTGTTGTTGTTGTTGTTGTTGTTGTTGTTGTTGTTGTTGTTGTTGTTGTTGTTGTTGTTATTGATGTTGTTGTTGTTGTTGTTGTTGTTGTTGTTGTTGTTGTTGTTGTTGTTGTTGTTGTTGTTGTTGTTGTTGTTGTTGTTGTTGTTGTTGTTGTTGTTGTTGTTGTTGTTGTTGTTTGTGATGGTGTTGTTGTTGTTGTTGTTGTTGTTGTTGTTGTTTGTGATGGTGTTGTCGTTATTGTTGTTGTTGTTGTTGTTGTTGTTGTTGTTGTTGTTGTTGTTGTTGTTGTTGTTGTTGTTGTTGTTGTTGTTGTTGTTGTTGTTGTTGTTGTTGTTGTTGTTGATGTTGTTGTTGTTGTTGTTGTTGTT
>OZ038448.1:16159424-16176924 GCA_964036265.1 Daptonema setosum
AACTGTTTACTATCTGATTTCATTTGTATCTGTGTGTTACCAGTGCTTTTTTAAACACTAATCGTAGTTTCCTGATCTAATTTTAAATCCGTGACTAATTTTAAATCCGTGATACATTATTACAAATGCGAACGAATTGTGGATCTGATATCATATTATAGATGACTGTCATAGTGAAGCCAACTCATTATTTACAGTAAATTTATCGATTACTGATGTTGTGAAACTGTTTTAACTAGTTGAATACCCGTCGCCAGCAACGTATGATCGAGTTTTATAGGAACCGAGGCTTCACGGGAAATCATGAGATGCATATACTAAACCCGTTGATTTATTCTTTTTTTTCCTGTTTAGACAAAAATTGCATTCTGTGGCATTTACCCGACATTTAAATTTACCCATTTAAATTTTTTATATCATCCAATAGCGGAAACTACATCAGTTGAAAATTAAGATAGATTCTTCGTACTGTTCAGCAACACAATCCTGTGTTTGAATAGGTACATGACAGTTATGTAATTGAATGGAAGAGGCAAAGGAATTGAATACAGTAGTTTTATTTTTTCTACTCATCCCGTGAAACATCTCATAAAATTGAGATAAATATTCAAACAAAAATCGTGATCAATGACTCAACCATCACGTTCCAATATTGCTCATCCATTCCGAAAAACTCCATTCGTCCCGTTAAAACGTCCGAAGATAATTTTTTACTGTGACCAGATCCGAAGATTAAAAGGGAAGATAAACTGAACTAACACAACCCTATCCAAAGATTAATTGGTTCAAATATGTATTTTTTGCTACCTCAGTATTTTTTGGATTCGTATCGGCGATTAAGCTGAAAATAATGAAAAAAAAACAAATTTTTTAGAGCCCGTTGTACTTGTGGCAAAGGCAAAAATATTTGATCTGTGATGAAATGGCTTGACACGACTTTTGATTGATGTTTTCAGTTAGCAATTATGTAACAGCTCAGACGGTTTATTATGTACGTTCAGCAGTACAGTAGATTTCCTGAAGTAGCACAAAGTACATTCAGTATAATTAATTTATTTGAACACCTTACTAAAAAACCCTAATAAAAATTCAATCATCTCGTTTAATTAACTACCCACCCGACGGATGAGCTAAACCTCCAAAGGTATGGGAATTTTAACAAAGAGGGGGAGTTATAAGTTTTCAGGTCATTTCACCTATACCTTATCAACAGCAGGAACAAATTCTGCTTCTTGAAAACGTCAAAGAGGGGGAATTCCACTTTTTCCACCCCTTCTCGTCCGCTACTGATAAAGATCAATTGAACCAACCCAACGTGATCCAAAGATAATTCTCTCTGATACTGCTACCGAGAAGAATGTCCCTTTATTGCAAAGAAAACAAACGTCATCCATTGAGTTGTTAATTTAATTCATCGAAAATGAAACGTTTTGTATACCCGTTGCCGGCAACTGTGAATCAAGTTCTACAGACAACCATGTACTTCAGTTAAACAGTAAGATAATTTCTCCTTCCATGTACAGCCACACAACCAGTTGTTTGAGTAAATACAGTAGGCAAATATTTGAACCTACTTCATTTGGACAGTGAGGTAGATTATCCTTTTCTATTCAACAGAACCCGTTGTTTGAGTATACAGAGTGGGGCAAAAGTAACTATACACTTGTTGGAGGCCAATTTCTCAAAAAAAAATTATTGAGTGTATATGATGTTATTAGCAATATACACGTTATAATACCTGAAAAACCCGATTCTGATGTCTATTTGACCGTATCTTGAGTTATTTTCAATTTAAAACAGGATTTCAGTCTTTTCATGGTTTTTCCTCTTTTTAACGTCTTCAATTGACCTCATGGTCTAATCAAAATTCTCAATAAAGGATAAGAAGTGTGTAACAATCCATAATCCGATCCGGGTAATGCAGTTCCCGACTCCGCGAATATTTACGGCACCTCAATTTAGTCAGTCAGTCAAACTAAAAAAATATTACGACTGTCTGGCGATTATGTCAAACTATAGCTAAACCTCGTAGTTGGATAGAACATTTTATACAGTATACAGCATTCGCACAACTAAGTTCGCAGATTCACTACCAGTTGGCGTGCGTAAGAACTACACTTATAATGACTTTAGAACATTATGATACGCTACTATGATTGAATAATAATAATTTATGATCAAAAATTACTACAATATAAAACTTTAATGTGCTTGATTCAGTCACTTAAACAATGAAGAATGCTATAATGATGTGCTATACGACTGAGTGATTATGTCAAACTATTATGCGTAGCCGGCCACATCTTTTTGTCCTGTACTGTAATTTAGTCAGTCAGTCAATCTGTCAAATAGTCGGTCAGCCGTTATGCAGAAAATATTAAACGACAACCATCAAAATGAAGAAAATTCTCTCTGATACTGCTACCGAGAAGAATGTCCCTTTATTGCGAAGAAAACAAACGTCATCCATTGGATTGTTAATGTAATTAATCGAACATGAAACGTTCTGTATACCCGTTGCCGGCAACTGTGAAACAAGTTCTACAGAAATCCTCCAGTTAAAGGAAATCAAGGGATAAAAATCTTAAACGTTGGTTATATCTTAGACCGACCCGACCCGTATAATATAAGTTATTTCATCAAATACTTGAAATTACAGTACTTCAGTTGAACAGTAAGGGAATTTTTCCTTCCACGCACAGCCACACAAACGTCTCAATTGAAACAAATGGAAGATAAATATTCGAACAAACATTAGATTGAATGATTCAATCATCAAAAATTATAGCAGCATCGTTATCCATCAAAATGTGTGAAAAAAATATGTAAAATATATCCAAATTTCTCACATAAGAAAACTTTAAACGACAACCATAAAAATGAAGAGAATAAAGAATCGAACTTTTCAACTAACTCGGCGCGTTGAACGACTACGCTACTTAACCGTTGCTAAAAAGAAGATATTCTTACCTTATAAAGCTCATACCGCTGCTGTCAAAATCAGTTCCACAGTTGACAGTAGTGTTAGGGCGCGTTCAGAGCAGTCTTGTGAGTTTCTCAAGAAATTTTTGGTAGCAGATGACCATTGGGAAACTTCCAAAATTAAATTATTCAACCGTTCTAAAAACTTTTTAAAAAATTCAAGGTAAATAATCAAATTTAGGGAACAACTTTCATGCAGGATGGAACTTCAATTATGAGTTTTCCGGTTGATCATCCGCGACTCAAGTTTTACCAAGCATTTTGCCTGTTCATGCAGAACTGAAACCTTTGGACAAGCATACATACATACATACACGACCCAAAAAATTTCGTTGTCAAATTTATATATAGATACTGAGACCAACTTACAACCTCAAATTCAAATGAATGTTTTCAATGTTCATAGTGGTTTATCGCCGTTTTTTTGCCTAACCAGATAAATAACTACGTCGTCTGAGACTTCATTCAGTGAACTAGATTTTCATTGTTTGTATTGCAAACTCACTTCTTTTTACCTGATTATACAACAGTTTGCTTTTCCAACTTTGAAACCGAGTACTGATAACATCTGTTAACGATTAAGCAAACATGACCATATATTTTTTCTGAACGTCTACAAAAGCTTTCAACAGTGTGTAATGAAAGAGTGATAAGTTTTTGCACGAATTGTCTGTCATTTAATGGTAAAACCAACGTTACATTAAGTAACATTACGCTAGTTTACATTAAGTCCCAAATCGAAATCAGTAATTTAAAAAACAACCTCACCAAAACATTTATTCATTCTGCGTTTTCTTCTATTATATTTCAGTTAATTTGTACCAGCTAAACAACTAACCAAACAATGTCCTCGAAAAACAGCGATCAGATAATAAATTTGAAAGAAATAATGGATAACGTTAAACAGAGGCTGACCGAAGAGCAGTTTTGCTATATTGAACCGGATGATGGACAAACTAAGCAGAATAATATACTGGCCTTTGAAAAGTTGATGACAAACTCATTTCGCTCTCTTTTTCGTTTCGTTATAAATAGAACACTGAATTAGTAGAAAGTCATTCGAATTTAGGAAAGATAGAAGTAAGGTATTGTCGTTATCCTAATAAAGATCATCCTAATTTAAGTGGACTTAACACTAACTTGACGTTAAGACGTTATCTTCGATATAAAAGACTTCCATGGTACGAAGATGGGATCTGCAGGTACAAAATCGTGCCTGACTACCTTAGTCGACCAGTCGATCAATTGGATACGACAGTTACCTTGTTGAATGGCCGACTGACATTACCATCACCAATTTGTGTGGCTCCGTTTGGTCTTAGAGAAAACGGTCCCAGCGTTTTGGAATTGGCCCGAGGTTGTTGATTTCGAAACTTATTATTTCTTCTTGTTTTTGTATGTTGGTCTTGTTTTCAGGCTGTTTACAACGTGGCACCCCGTATGTCCAGTCTTGGGGTGTGCCTGTTTCAGTTTCAGATGTCAGAAAACACACCGGAGCCCGCATTTGGTATAATGTCAATTTGTGAGTAATTGTATAACCTCACATATGTAGAATACATATAGAACGTTTTATTGTAACTTTTCCTTCACTGAAGCCATCAAGGTACATTTGAGACCATTTCTGTCAGTTAGTCAATCAATGAAAAAAAACTGTTAGCTAGACATGCAATGAGTCAGTGAATCAATCAGTTTGAACACCAATCAGTCGGTCGGTCGGTCATTCAACCGGTTGAGAATGACTTTATGGTGTTTAATGGTTCATGAAATCTTTCTTAACAACGTTTTCAGATTCAAGGACCGTAACTTCACTTTGGGCCAAATTAAGTTGGCCGAGTCAGCCGGTGTAGAAGCGATCGTGGTTACGGTGGATGCCGCCAAATACAATGTGGATTTAACCAAGCGAAATATTTATTTGAAGTGAGTAGTATGAAACTTGTTTGAAAAAATTAGATTTAACCAATATTTAATTAGATTCCAGAAGTCTTCCTCATCTTGCTGGCTACAATCAAGACTCGCCGGCTACTCCTTATGCCA
Organism: Daptonema setosum; assembly: GCA_964036265.1. Lineage (NCBI taxonomy): Eukaryota > Metazoa > Nematoda > Chromadorea > Monhysterida > Xyalidae > Daptonema > Daptonema setosum. Next base: position 16,164,441 of record OZ038448.1, read on the forward strand.
CATGGAAGGACTTGAAATGGTTGACTGAAACAACCAAACTTCCCGTGATCGTGAAAGGAGTGCTCACCGGTTGGCTTGTGATTGTTTTGTTTTGGCTCGAAATACGAAACCCAGGAAACCATGTATTGATGAGCGAATTGTTGTTGCTGTCAACTATAAAGTTATCAGAATTATGAAGTTAGGTAGTTATAAACATTTTTGGTTTTTTTCAGCCCGCAACGCGCGTCAGGCAGCGCAGTCAGGTGCCTCAGCGATCATCGTGTCCAACCACGGGGGACGACTGCTTGATGGCATGCCTGCTGCAGTCAGTTACTTTCTATCATCTGATACCACAAGATAACGCAAATTAGTCTGTATATCACGTGGTATTTGTACTGATTCAAAAATTAATTTTCTCGAGTTTGCATTCCTTCGCAAGTCAGTCTTTTTTAGGTGGACTGTTTGCCGGAGGTGGTGGACGCTGTAATGGGACAAGTTGGTTCACTTGTTGTTGTTGTTGTTGTTGTTGTTGTTGTTGTTGTTGTTGTTGTTGTTGTTGTTGTTGTTGTTGTTGTTGTTGTTGTTGTTGTTGTTGTTGTTGTTGTTGTTGTTGTTGTTGTTGTTGTTGTTGTTGTTGTTGTTGTTGTTGTTGTTGTTGTTGTTGTTGTTGTTGTTGTTGTTGTTGTTGTTGTTGTTGTTGTTGTTGCTGTTGTTGTTGTTGTTGTTGTTGTTGTAATTGTTGTTGTTGTTGTCGTTGTTGTTGTGTTGTTGTTGTTGTTGTTGTTGTTGTTGTTGTTGTTGTTGTTGTTGTTGTTGTTGTTGTTGTTGTTGTTGTTGTTGTTGTTGTTGTTGTTGTTGTTGTTGTTGTTGTTGTTGTTGTTGTTGTTGTTGTTGTTGTTGTTGTTGTTGTTGTTGTTGTTGTTGTTGTTGTTGTTGTTGTTGTTGTTGTTGTTGTTGTTGTTGTTGTTGTTGTTGTTGTTGTTGTTGTTGTTGTTGTTGTTGTTGTTGTTGTTGTTGTTGTTGTTGTTGTTGTTGTTGTTGTTGTTGTTGTTGTTGTTGTTGTTGTTGTTGTTGTTGTTGTTGTTGTTGTTGTTGTTGTTGTTGTTGTTGTTGTTATTTTTGTTGTTGTTGTTGTTGTTTTTGTTGTTGTTGTTGTTGATGTTGTTGTTGTTGTTGTTGTTGTTGTTGTTGTTGTTGTTGTTGTTGTTGTTGTTGTTGTTGTTGTTGTTGTTGTTGTTGTTGTTGTTGTTGTTGTTGTTGTTGTTGTTGTTGTTGTTGTTGTTGTTGTTGATGTTGTTGTTGTTGTTGTTGTTGTTGTTGTTGTTGTAATTGTTGTTGTTGTTATATTTGTCAATATGGTATTGCAGGTCGATGTTTACTTTGATAGCGGTATACGCAGTGGTTTGCACGTTTTCAAAGCATTGGCGCTTGGAGCCAAAATGGTTCTGATTGGAAGACCAATTTTATATGGGCTGGAGTATTCGGTAAATTGCTGGCTGGCTGACTGAATGACTGACTTACTGACTGACTGACTGAATGAATGACTGACGGACTGACTGACTGTCTGACTGACTAAAGTAACCATAGGTATTAGCTTTCAGGGTGAATCAGGAGTGCGAGCTGTATTGAATACATTTGAATCAGAGCTCAAATCAGCCATGATGATTGCAGGTCAGTCATTAACTTCTATGAACGTAGAATACGTCGTTGCATTTTTTATTGATTTGTTAGGTTGCCCTCGAGTGTCGGACATCTGCCGAGACAATGTCAAAGTTTTCGATGCCAAATTGTGATGTTCCATCAGTTTTATCATCCGACCTTGAACTTTTATTTTGTTTACTTTCAATTTATGTTTTATATTTCTACCGTTTGATTAATGTCGTTGAATAAATTGGAGTTTTTAATATTAATGAAGGAATAGTTGTTGTGCTTGATATTCAGTCTATGTGATAGGCAAGTACACAATATAAATTCATTTAGCCTGTCCGACCATTAATGCAACGGAAATTAACTTCGTTAGTCGAGTTCATTAGTATAGTGATTTGAATTACAAACTGTAGCATTTGAAGTTGTATTACATAATACATTATGCATTCAAGGAGATGCATATACATTCGCTTCGTGGTGCATCAAACTAATGAAATCTTAACCCCTGTTTTGAAATATATAATATTATTAAAATTAAAACATCAATAACTTTAAAAAAGAAACTACTGTATGCACGTGTTCATGGAAGGTAAATTCGTCGTGAATTCGTGGTCTTGGCATCGTATATATTCTTTGTATAATGAATGTCCCAGCTTAAGAACTCGTTGATTGAGTCGAAACCGAATTGTGACCCATGCACCTTTCATGATGTTACGATGTACATATGTATGTAAACACGTGGAAACCTTTAAGGAGAGTTGTGTTCTGATGGAAAATCAGGTTTTTGGTATAAACGAAAACTTGTGTACAGATGTTCCATAATTACTACAATATCAAAAGTCAGTTCTGCGACCAGTTTTCGTTGGACTAAACAAAATAACTCATTTCTTTTCATAAAATCTTAAGATTAAAAACTAAGAAACTCATATAATATCGTTCATTTGCTGAATAACGTTGTTACCTCAAGGAAGCACTGTTACCTAAAACACTTTATCTGGTTTCATTTACAACCCGAAATAGCCCACCCATACTGGTAATTCGAACCTCTGAAAACCATCAACCCGATGGAAAGCGAAACTCAATTTCAGCATTCGTATGTTATGCAGGAGATTCGCGCCATTCAGTCCACTGTTGTTGTTTACGATGAATATTTGGTATTTAATCAGTTTTTAGAATCCGAAGATTTGTTTTTTCCGTTATCTACTTAATTTCCCTAAATCCTACTCACCAAAAGCATAAATTTTACTCAGAGTCCACGATATGTAGTATGATATCTTGCCAAATGTGGTCTCGTGGGCACCATACCATGCGATGGTACAATTGTGCCATTACGTACCATCAAAACAACATGTATTGTCATCGTATTCGTCTGCTACATATCTAGATTAAATCTCATCAAAATTAAATAATATAGTATTGGGCTCATGAATGAATTCAAGGGCTGAACTTGACTAACTGGGGTACATAACTGTGCCAATGATACTCTCCATCAATTTTTTATTCAACATTAGAAGCATGATGAAAGCAAACTTATCAGGTTGAAATTTCCACAACTTCTCTTTTTATATAATTGAATAAAGACTTGAAATCTGCTCTGGTGGATTCATATAAATTGTGAGTTGTGTTTGATTGGTTCTCTACCGTTCTACGCGCACACTCAAAAAGCACCGGTCTTACCAACCTTAATGTTCCAAAGGGAGGGGAATTTTTTCCAAAGACGTGGGAGTTAGCTGAAATTAGGTCATTCTACCTACATCTTAAAGAACAACCTCTACTTTGTGATAGTGCCAAAGAGGGGGGAATTCCACTTTTCCCACCCCTTCTCGCCCGCTAGTGCGTATGGTTGTTGTTTTCCGCGTAGAAAATGCAACCGTGTCATTTATGTAGCTGGGTTGCTCCCTTCCATTGATCAATGGCACATTTACGTCAAAATGCAGCATAGTAAATCAGATAATTTACAATGGTTAATATACATTTAAGAAATGAACTATTAGGCTGACATTAAATTGTTTAATGTTTATTGTTATGGTATGCATCTCTTAATTGCCGACTAATTACAGAATGTACCCCTTTATTTTTATGCATATACGCTAGTAGTAGCAAAATACAGATTCTCTTTCAGGGCATGTTAACTGTTTCAGTAACAGCCAAAATTTCACCAAATTACGTTTACGTAAGTGCATATTTACGATTAGTGAAATTATTCCGACTTGATCATTAACTGCGAGTGTTTATTATTTTTTACCGTCGGGTTTATAAGAGAAGACCATAACGGGTTTGCAAACAATATGGCTGCGGTTGCGTACCAACATAAATTATGTATTCTATCTTTATGCGATTCAGTTTAGCAAAAACAGCTTCTTGTTGGTGTGTGCGCCTGAGCGCTATTTTAGGAATCACTTACATTTGAGAATACGGATTATTCTGTCCGGTAATTGTGAAACGCTTAAAATCCTGGTTTATACCCGGTGTTATTATGTGTAATGCCACTGGTGTACCAATTACCGGTTGTTTATGCAACATATGTATATTTCGCCGATTTACTAGACAGCAAAGGATTTCGTGATGTTAATTATTATTTTTCAATCTTGAGATGTATTTTATATTCAAAATCTTTTTTCCACATGATAATTTTAATCAACGTAACGATTAGAACAATTCTTTGCATTGCGATTCTTTGCAAGCAGGTGGATATGTTTATGGAAATACAGTTTTCAAGTGACAAGATATGTACACTGACGGAAAAACACTGGTGAGAAAATTTCAAGGATTAACGAAGGCTATATTTAATCGTGTTGGTTCCTGACTATGTTAATCCATTATTCTACTGTTTATAAATATGGCTGACATGTCTACAGTATGCCGAGTATCATGGAATTAAATATGTAAACGTGATCCATCATTGTCAGTGGTGTGACTTGACCTCGGACCAGATCACAGCAATATCATAAAAACACGTGTTTAGTTGGAAATCGAAGGAAATGGTTTTTAATGAATTGTTGAGCTGCAAAATGTCAATGTTTTATCTGAAAATGTAGAACTAGAAGTTAGTTATAAGAAAAAAACAAAGATGAACTTGTGTTCGCGGAAAACTTCCATGTTGACCGTTCTGGATTATCTAGGATAATAATCATCACGTTGTTCACGGACTCATGGTTTCTGGGTCCAATGGGAAATCTTCAACAAATAGTGTAAATAACAACCACCAGCCCCGAAAATACCACATAACTTGAAGGTGTTAAGTCTGGGATATACCACATGGTATCATGTTTTGGCAGTATTATTTGTTTCAGAACAGCATAAACTTACTGAGTCCGTCCAAAATTAAATCAAAATTGTAGATAACCAAACCGATACACTGATTAAAAGCTGTTTGTAACAAATGCTTGTGAAACGGCAGTCATCAGTTCGAATTTTTTTCGATAAGCTGGGCTTCGGCTCAAAACTTTCTATGAATTATTCATGACCCAAAATAAGAGCCAACAAGACACACCTTTAGCTTATAAATAAGTCCTTCTCCTCTCCATTACCAGTATTCGATCACAGTAGTACCGTAAACGATGAAAACACAAAGAATTACTCTCGAAATTGTCAATATATGTATGAATATGTTCTGCTTAGTTGGAAAATCTGCAGCACTGAGTGTCACTGATCTTATTCACATATCGAGACTGACAATAAAGTTTTCCACGAGGAGATGATGATGCAAGGACTATTCTGTCCGAATGTGAAGAACAATTCAAATGAATGAAAACTCGAATATTCAAAATATTCTATGCATTATGAACTCAGCATACAAACATAAATACTTTCATTTTGTGTTCATGTACATACAGTATACTTGTATTTGTATTCTATCAGAATTACAGGTCAGCAGACATCAACAGAATACCAATAACCTGATGTAAGTTGACCCCGGCGTCCTACGGTAATGGCGATTACTTATCTGCTGAATCAATTCATAAAAGTTGATTCAAGGTATTTCCGAGAGGGAATGTCATTGTGTTTCAAATATTCATTTCAGAATCAAGGAAATTCCAGAAAAAATGTCTTCGATCGACGTGATTGTGGGCGATTACATGTTTAGTAACAGTAACTATGACCGATTATCACGATCTTATGACGAGAAACTGTTGTACAGTGAGAGTGAGGAGGAGGGTGAGCAGCTGTTCCAGCAAGAACGACTCAAACATCAACAACAGCAACAACAACAGTTTCGTTTGCAACAACAACAACAGCAGTTACAGCAACAACAACTATATCAAAAACAGCCACAGTCCTATCAACAGAAACAACAACAGGTATATCGGACTAACCGACAACAACAACAACAACAACCAAGAGGGTTACCTCAGTCACGTTCATTTGGCAGCTGTTGCGCACTCCTACAGGGTTGGTGTGATAATAAACCGATAAAAAATTATAAATGAGTTCATGCTGTTATCGAAAATATTTATATAAACCAGATTCATGAGTCTGATCTCCAACTTTCAGATTGTGTGTAACAACAATATGTCAGGTTTTCACTCAATTTTCATGTTAAAACATGGATTCAAAATGCGGATACTGGTTTGGTAAAGTTTCGAAGGGATTAAGCAGGCTTTCTGTCGAATGCATGTACACTTACGTACGTCTTCTACAATGCATGTTACCATACGTACGCTTACTGTTATGGATTAAGTTATTAACTTGATTAGTGCGGTTAAGGACGTGGCAGGCTGATCAAACACAAACATGTATGTAATAATCTGCTCACGTTGACTAGATCATTTCCTGTTGTTTATCACATAAAATCTGGTACTGACTGGCTAGTCAATGAATGGATTCAATGACAAAGTGCAGCTCAAATCAGTAAATATTGCCAGCTTTATATCTGGTTATTTCGGTATTCATTATGTTCGTAGATGTTTTGTTACGTTTAATAACTATGTAGATTAAGGTATTCTTCATTTCTTAGTTCAGCTTTACTTGTGCACACATCACTGGCGGACGAACCAAACCTCCGAAGGGAAAATAATCTTGCCAAAGGAGGGGGATCGTCAGAAATTTCGCCATTTTATTTACAACTTGAGAAACAAACTCTATTTTATTAAATCACCATAGAGAGTGGAATCCCACGTTTCCCTCTCCTTCTCGCCCGCTAGTGGTACAGTATTTGCTTGCGAATATTCTGAATCAATATATTTTTTCCGGCAACGAACGATATAAATCAAGAAAACTAAACCGAGAGCATACGCACTTAGATGAGTGGAACACATAGTGAGTAGAAAATAGACTGCATGAAGCAAGTAAACATGTAAAAATGTGTTTATGTACACATGCACATGTACATAGATGACCCACAACCTTCATTTTCTTGGGCTTATTTCCGCTTATTTTCGTTTCATGTTTCAGAAGTATTCTATTTGGTTAGTGAGTGTGTGGTTTATAGTTCAAAATCTGCCGTAATATGTATGTTATGTCTTCACATGGGGTGTTACTTGTATGTATGGATACATCAAGATTTCAGCGTAATCAATGAACATCATCTTGTTCATCCACAAGCAAGAATCATGTGATTTTTTACATCCATATCGTATAATAAACATTATCCTGCATAAACATAAATCTCAAAAAGATACATATTGATGAGATAGAGAGAGTATACTCGAGTGGTGTCTGTACTACTATAGACACTGAAAACACTCGTCTTCTTCACATGGTAATCCAATATCAGCTTAGACCGACGGTTTTTTCGTTATGTTTGTTCAACTATGTATTCCATCTTCAAACTGTCCGTCTTGAATGTGAGGAAAATCGTGTCCTAAAATGTTTGCATGGTTTTCCATACAGTGTATTATTTTTCCATGAAACTGTTTTAAATTGTTTCATACGTTGTGAGGGTTGCTGATTGGGACGCAAGTTGGTTTGTTTTGTTTAATATGAATATCCCAGTAAGTGAGTCTAAAGCAGCAGATGCATGCGGTTACGAAAATAAAACTGATTTTCTACCAACAGAACAAGCAACTGTATTTGTATAGGTTGTTTACGGTATCACAGAATACTGCTGAACGCGGTGCAAAGACAAAACACCAAAACAAGATTCTCACAATGACCCTTCATGGTATTCATGTACATATATACGATCCGTTTCAATATCAAGCTAAGTTAACCATTCCTTGTGACCCGTCCACATTTTGACGAAGCCATCGTTCAGATAAACGCATGTGAAAGTGCATGCATATTATATAACAGAATAAAAAGTATGTAGTCTAGCTTCACGTCAAAATGGACGACCTCCACTGAAATGTGTACACAACCAGTCCTCCTTCTTATTAAACAAATATAAAAGTGCCAGGACATCAATTATCCGTACTTTATGGGCCAAGAACATAGTGGTGAAAATTGTGGTGTTGTTATGGGGAAATATGGCTAAAAAATATGGAAGATAATAACAGATGGTTGTGCATATTTTAATTGAAACCGAGTATACAGGCCGTTCAATTATACGGTTATACGGTGGTCCTGGTCAGCTGAAATGCTGAATCGTGCAGACCGGAAAGCCGGCACCCAGAGCGGTGCTTTCATTTCATGATTACTGGTTTGGTGGCCTGATCAAGGAGAGAATATCGTGCACATGCCATTTTATACCAATTACTACAATCCTTATCCAGCAGATCTGCTAAAAATACGGATAATAATGCCTGTCGGCTCTGAAACATTATGTCTCGCGTGCATTATATTAAGGTCAGCCATTTTTTTAATCGACCGTGAGCCATGAAGCGATGTTCCGAGTTGACAAACTTTCTTCTTGTGCCTCAACAGATAAACAATAAAGAGTTATTTTTCTAGAAAAATCTGAAAACATGTACTGAATTAGGTTTCTTTTCAAAAAATTTATTCCTCATATTGTTCTGTATTTATTAGAAATATAAACCTACTACAGCGGTCTTAAATAGAACACTGACATCCTAACCGAGTTTATGAGCCTGAGAAACGGAGACCCAAGAGGGAACTGTATAATTTTTGATTCATAAATTATAATTGATTTGATGATTTGATTTGAATTCATAAAATATAATGATTCAAATTGCTGGTGTAGTCCGTTAGTTCGATAAAAACAGTGATTGATATTTGATAAACATCGTTGATTTACAGGAGTGTCCCAGAAACCTAATATGTAGTTTTTGATGGGTATAATGCGTTAACTCATATGCAACTCGTATTCGGTTTGTTGCTGGCGCCTGGCACACATGAATGAGGCCATGCAGTGTTCATCAAAAGGTCATGCAGACAAGCCATTATTATTACATTTTTCGTTGACATTTTATATGAACTTCAGTCAGTATATTTCAATGAATGTTTCATTTCATGCTATGTTTGCAAAAGTACATAGCTCGGTAAACACTTGTGAAAAGCCATCTCGTTTGAGTGTCCAAAAATTTTTTCATATGGTTTTGTCCATTGGTGTATGTCAACGTGTACATGAATATGGATGGCATATCCATGTACATATGGTAATCAAGTGAGTGAATGGGAAAACTGCAGTGCATGTGCCACTAAATGGCTGCTCCAGCACAGAATGTCAGACTAAAAAGCTGTGGTGCTGGGTTGGCAGTGTCTGCAATTGTCTGCGCGTTTTGGCCTTGTCAGCCTGAGGCCTTTGTTTAACTTGAACCATTGTTATGTATCTGAAGACTATGTACTATCTGATTATCTGTTATGCTTTGGAATTTCTATAACATCAATTGTTCACTCACTCACTCACTCACTCACTCACTCACTCACTCACTCACTCACTCACTCACTCACTCACTCACTCACTCACTCACTCACTCACTCACTCACTCACTCACTCACTCACTCACTCACTCACTCACTCACTCACTCACTCACTCACTCACTCACTCACTCACTCGCTCACTCACTCACTCACTCACTCATTCGCTCACTCACTCGCTCACTCACTCACTCACTCACTCACTATCTCACTCACTCACATTGCAGATGAGCCAGTAGTGCCCGTAGTGTATCGTGCATCCATCTACGCGCATTGCGATAGACTGCGCCCGGAGCACGCGAGCATGGACACTGCGATGAGCACGGGCAGTCGCTACGTCAAGCGCAATCAGCACAGAGGTAGGATGCTCATGTAGAGATGTCCACATTAAATTCAATACGTACTTTATACTTTTTTACTACCCGTTAAACTTCCCAACATAGTGTTTTATGACAGAATGTGATGATTGGCTGAAACCAACTGAACTCAACTCATAAATTGCGTTCAATAAGACCTGGCATCTTCCTTTGCGTTCCGGAGCAAATGATGTTCCGCGAGCTGGAAAAGTTTTTTATTGGCAGATTTTTTTTCAACCTCGTTGCCACACATTGTTATTTCAAAACACATACTGCCAAAAGAAGTATAACCTTTTAAAAGGAAACGTGACTTGAAAAATCCTTGATGTGATGATCCATGTTCTACCCGGATACATATCTTCAGTTGAGAACCGACGTTATTTTTAGGTTTCATTCAAAAGCAAGCCGACTCTGCCACCTAAATTAGCCTGATTAGTGACGGATGTGGATATTACATACATCGGTGTGGTGCATGACCATTATGTTACTAACATTGAAAACAATAGCTTTACTTGCTAACTACATGTTTCTTTTGGCTGCATCTAACACAGTCGCCGTATAAATGGGTTTCTTTAAACCAATTGTAGAATGCCAACCAACTATTTCTGTCGTTAACCCAATTGTACCGTGATACACTGGCGGACGAGCTGATCCTCCAAAGGGAGAGGGAAATTTCGTCAAATAGGGGGATTGGAAGTTTCCAGGTCATTTTACCTACACCGTAGGGAACAATCTCTACTTTCTGAAACTGCCAAAGTGGGGGGAATTCCACTTTCCCCTCTCCTTCTCGTCCGCTAGTGCCCTGATACAACACCTACAGCACATAGATTGTTTTACGGCAACGGTCAGTGTTTCACACCGTATTATTCTACTATGCCATTAGTAGACATACAAGGTGTACGTGCCCCTAATCAAACTCTGCAGGTGACTAACTATTTGTCTACTTTATTCTCCATGGTGGCTGGTTCATCACGTTTTTTTTCTGGAGATGTGCATTTAATAACGTATTGTATGGCACCGACAGATTGTGGCGCACTAAACGTGTGTATGTATATGCTGTTTTTATGTAGTTGTATTGCAATGTATTTAGTTTGTTGTTTACGCCTTCACAGTTGGACGGCGCCACTCAATAATAAAATAATTTATGAATACTAAAATAAATCGTGCAAAGCGTTTTCCCCGATGCAGGCTTTTCAAGTGAACATATGGTTTTGATACCGAAAGAGTAATAATACTCCAAGTGGAATGTACTTTCACATTGAATGGTTGGCATAACCATAGTTGACCCGCTCATTTCCAGCCGAACGTTTGTACACACATATGTAACGAACCACAAGCACCAAACACTATAGCCTACAGGGTTTGTTGTTAATCAAAAAGCTCCTGGCCCTTAATTGGATTTCAAATCTGCTTTTGGTGCGCGTTCAAATCTTCGAAACAAAAATCTTTCCCCAAATGACATTTGAATAACCTATTTTTTTACCTTCACGCTGGATTCATTGTAACCAGCCCATAACTGTTTTGATAACAAGTAACGCAGACCCAGCTATACGGTAGAACGCTTGAATTTGAATTCCCAGTTGGTGGGACACGATACAGTCGGGCATTCGTTAAACACATTGCCAGACAGTACCCAATCTTTGTGCCATATCACTTTTATTGGTGGCACGTATCAGTTGACGTCAGCCAATTTTAGACTTGATTAGCCGAGCTTCACTTTTGCTTCCGAATGGCAGACCTGTTGACTAAGAGAATATGGTTATTCTTGGACTTAGTGTTAGAACTCGCCAAAATCCACATTTACATTAAAAAAAGTCCCTGTGGGTTATTCCTGTATCAAAGCACATGGTTCAGAGATTGCGGATTTTACCTCTTCCCAAAACTCGTACCACGCAAGTATTAAACTGGTTAACTTATACACAATCCGTGCTTTACAGCCGTAGTTATAGTTTCTACTCGTAAGATTGTGTGAAAGGTACCTTGTTATGTCTGTCAAATGCAAGTACTGCTGATGCAATAATGCGACACGGTTTCTGTAAACAGACCCCGTTTTTCATGTTTTGAACAGAATACCATGTATATATGTTAGTGAAAAAGGTCCAACCAATGAATTTCCGGTGCATGAAAATAATCCGACCCATCTAAACAGTGCCCGCAAACGAATCGTACTGAAAACGGAAACCGATGTGTGTGTATGTGTGGTCTGCAAGTTTCCTGTTCTCATCTAAATTTAATCAATATCAAAATAACAGACACTGTAATTTGAAAAGAAATGAACTCACAAAAAATCTTACATAAAAAATATTAGTTCTGAATAATGAGAGATTTTTGAATAGGAAACCAAGTAAAAATAATGAACAATCTGTTACCTTATAAAGTCGATAAGTTGTTGCGTTTATTTAGCATTTTTTATTTTCTCAAATATGACTTAAAAATAAGTTAATTTTATTCTAGCCTACGCACCAACGCCCAGTTTTGATGTGCCCTCGTCAGCCAATGAGAACTCGGATTCAAGACGCCGTCGGTATCAGTCGAGTCGGTCGGTGAGTGCGTGCACAACAGCAGGGTACATGGAACACATGACCATTGACGGTTAGACAGTCCAAGTATCTGTTTTAATCAGTCAATCAGTCAATCAATCAGTCGGTCAATTACACTCTGTCATCGAATCGGTCAATCAACTTGTCTCTTTGGATATGTAAATAGCCTTTTCGATTCATGGACGAGTTGTTGCATGACAGCG
>OZ038448.1:16181924-16191751 GCA_964036265.1 Daptonema setosum
TGAGTGAGTGAGTGAGTGAGTGAGTGAGTGAGTGAGTGAGTGAGTGATTGAGTGAGTGGGCGAGTGAGTGAGTGAACACGTGAATTCCTTTAACCCAGATATGAACGCAAAATGTTTCGGCATGTCAATACGACGTCCGCAGGAAGAAACTTCGGGAAAACTGTTGCGTATTAAAACCTGCAAACCTTTGGTTCACTTATTCTTTAGTTCAACTAGTGCAACGATGTATGGTTTGATCTTCATTCCCCTACTAACTACTTCATTGATCTAACTCACTAATCCTCACTTACTCACTCACTCACTCACTAACTCACCCACTCACTCACTCACTCACTCACTCACTCACTCACTCACTCACTCACTCACTCATTCACTCACTCACTCACTCACTCACTCACTCACTCACTCACTCACTCACTCACCGTATCGCCCTCTTCCCCGTCAACGCAGTACACAATAATATCAGTTTCGGTAAGCTCCACCCTGACCCTTCGTTTCACTTCTTTCTTTGCCAGCACATCGGCCACTCCGTGTTCGATTTCCCGAACGGTGCCCATCTGAAAAAGTGTGCAATTAAAGCCCGTATGTTGTTTCTGCAAGCAAAAGTTACCAAAAAAATTCTGATAATGAAACATCAGACAATCAGTGTTAAAACGCGCTTCAATCATCATCACCCCATGGCTATAGAGTGTTAAACCTTGTTCAACCGAGTCGAGTTGAGACTACTGATGTTTCATTATCAGAAGTTTTGAGCAATATTTATGCTTGCAGAAACATCATACGGGCTTTACTCATCATAGTCAATCACTGACAGACCTGCTAAAAAATTATGTGGACAGATGATTTTGAACACACCATCATGAAACATTTTTTTAGGAATCGCAAAAAGGTCACTTTTAACTCAACCTTCGTCTGACATAACTTCCCGCAAAACCTTATATCTATTTTCAAACAAAATGTCTGTAGACCAACATTTATATGCGGACAAAATTCTTATCAAGTTTTCACACCCTGACACTCATTTTTTTATAGTACTGGTGAGAAAGTTCAACATTGTTAAACTTCCTGTTTACACTTTTGGCGGTCGTTGATAAAAATCTCATTATCAGGTGACAACGTGACACGGTACCGGAAACTACACATTAAATTCGCACTGTTCGTATGATTCAAAATTTTAGTTTTCAATCGGTAAAATAAATCAAACTACAATGATTTTTACTTTGACGACCACCAAAAGCAAATTTTTTTTGCTGTAGTTATTTTTAGGATCAGTCACGTCTCAGATCTTACTTCAATTAAAATCTGAGTTTCCAGAAAAATCTTATTTTCACATGACGCTCGGAAACACAAAAACCTCAAAATTCTTTGTATAAGTGCGTGAAGGATCAATACAAAATTATTTTCGATAATAAGAAACCCTGAGCGTATTAGCAGAAGCCAATGAATTGTACGTCAGGACAAACACAATTTTCAAATCAAACAATAACAAATCGACGGCTGAGTGGAATCTTTTTCTCGTCAAGAGTGAAATATGCATAATAGTCGAAACGTACATAAAACATAAATAATATTTGTCCGGTAACCGGTTGTTCACTATTCTCGAGAAGAAATCAAAACGCCTACAGCCAGCCAACTGTATTTGTGTAGTTATTCTTAGTTCACATTAGAGAAATATCCTTATGTTAATCTACAGAAATATCCTTATGTTAATCTACAGAAATATCCGTATGTTAATCTACAGAAATATCCGTATGTTAATCTACAGAAATATCCGTATGTTAATCTACAGAAATATCCGTATGTTAATCTACAGAAATATCCGTATGTTAATCTACAGAAATATCCGTATGTTAATCTACAGAAATATCCGTATGTTAATCTACAGAAATATCCGTATGTTAATCTACAGAAATATCCGTATGTTAATCTACAGAAATATCCGTATGTTAATCTACAGAAATATCCGTATGTTAATCTACAGAAATATCCTTATGTTAATCTACAGAAATATCCTTATGTTAATCTACAGAAATATCCTTATGTTAATCTACAGAAATATCCTTATGTTAATCTACAGAAATATCCTTATGTTAATCTACAGAAATATCCTTATGTTAATCTACAGAAATATCCTTATGTTAATCTACAGAAATATCCTTATGTTAATCTACAGAATTATCCTTTTCTTAATCTGCATTATGGTCTATTAACAACCATTTTTCAGATCGTAAACCTAAATTGTATGTTGACCAATTATAATTTTGATTTTTCTCCGTTCGCACTCAACGTTTATCGAAACGTTAAGCGCTAAGAAATTTGCTGATTTCAGGTGTTTTTTACTTTAACGGATAAACATTTCTTCTACACCACAAAAGAGGAGGAAACTGGCGACATCGATAAATCTGACCGGCGATTTTTTGGTTACTGCTACGCTACAGTATGTACCTTTATAAAACTGAATAACGTTCAGATAAAATGGAATACTTGAATTGACGAAATTTACCGAACCAGCCAAGTCATCAACCCATGGCCATAACTTGCCTTCTATTTGTCGTGGCTTTACTTAACTCTATACCATTCAGCTACGGTATTCGGTGCTTCGATTGTGTGGACAAGGTAAGTATACTTACTCGATCATACCTTTTTGGTTCGCTAGACAGAAAACCTGATAATGAGGCAATCATCGATTCAGAAGTGAAACTGAATGTTTCCCATGCTAAAGAGGTTTATTTAATTACATTTATGATGGTGTTTAGAGATTTTATACTCACAGATGAGCTCTCGATTAGCTCATTCCACTTGTACCATTCGCGGCTAATTTCATGTTGTTACCAAGCTCCGCCCTTGTTCATTTTCATGTTCCATTGTGTTTAGTCATAATGTTTCATGGGTGTAACATACCCTACTTTACACAGCAGTCATTTATGATATAAAGATACCACATGATTGATTGTGTTGCACAGGACTGTGAATACCCGCCGTACCCGAGTGTGGAGTGTCCAGCCCCTTGGCCGGACAGTGACCCCTACGCCTTTGCCAAAGCCATCCGCGGGTGTGAATACGGGGTGAGTACAATTTCATTATTATAATTTATTTCAAAAGAAAAGAAAAAATTAATGAAAAAACTGTTTTATTTCCCATGATATTTATAATCGGGGTTAAGTCTGAGACGAAGCGCATTGAAATGCATTGATGGCAGGACTTCTACGGGACTCAATACCGTGGATGTGCCTCAGATGTTTCATTGGACTACACGGCACCCGGGCAGTGCAGACGGGATGCCACGGGACTACATTGCCTGTGTGACGGTTGGCAGATGTATAGAAACTTTAGATTTTATGCTATTTTTAGGGTATTTATGGAAATGAATTAGGTATCTAGTTCGTGATTTTCCAATATCCGAGATACATTTTGTGAAGATCGTTTTTAATAAGGGTTATGGTTGATTTTGATGATACTTTATGTGAACCCTACGGTGACCCAACAAGACTGAAGAATTGCTTTCCATGTTAGCTGAGATGTAATGTCGTAAATATAAATGCAGTATTAAGCGTTTTATAGATGACCACTGCAACGGAATGCCTCGTGACGATCTTAACGCAATCAACACGTGAAACATTAATTGCTACTAATCATATTTATATTTAATAATGAAAAAAATAAGATGAACACTATATTTAAATGTACATGCGGGTGAAATGATAAACTAAAAAACCAATTTTGCGTGAAATTTGCTTGAATTAATAAAATTTTAATAAGTCAACCAAAAAAATACATCGAAACCTAAAACTTTAAAAATATGGAACCAACGGATCCGACAAACGTGCATCCGCAATAGTCGGCGTAGAATCCAGAATCGGTTATATCTGAGCTGTTATATTCGGCCGAATAGTTTTTATTGAGAGCCACGTCTTCAGGGTTTGGTGCACTAGAGAAAGGATCATGACCACCTGAAGTTAAGCACTCATGTCAGTCATCAATGATAGCAGTCAGTAAGTCAGTCAGTCAGTCAGTCAGTCAGTCAGTCAGTCAGTCAGTCAGTCAGTCAGTCAGTCAGTCAGTCAGTCAGTCAGTCAGTCAGTCAGTCAGTCAGTCAGTCAGTCAGTCAGTCAGCCAGTCAGTCAGTCAGTCATTCAGTCAGTCAGTCAGTCAGTCAGTCAGACAGTCAGTCAGTCAGTCAGTCAGTCAGTCAGTCAGTCAGTCAGTCAGTCAGTCAGTCAGTCAGTCAGTCAGTCAGTCAGTCAGTCAGTCATTCAGTCGGTCGGCCAGTCAGTCAGTCAGTCCGTCAGTCAGTCAGTCAGTCAGTCAGTCAGTCAGTCAGTCAGTCAGTCAGTCAGTCAGTCAGTCAGTCAGTCAGTCAGTCAGTCAGTCAGTCATTCAGTCGGTCGGCCAGTCAGTCAGTCAGTCAGTCAGTCAGTCAGTCAGTCAGTCAGTCAGTCAGTCAGTCAGTCAGTCAGTCAGTTAGTCATCCAATAACCTGACTCAACCAGTTCCTCTCTTTTTTGCTTTCTAATAGCCAGAATCAAGTCAAGTTGAACGCCGGCCGCTTTATGATAGTGGCGGAGAGCACCAAAGTACGAATCATCCGGGTATAGCGCCTGAAAACACCATTACATTAACAACAACAACAACAACAACAACAACAACAACAACAACAACAACAACAACAACAACAACAACAACAACAACAACAACAACAACAACAACAACAACAACAACAACAACAACAACAACAACAACAACAACAACAACAACAACAACAACAACAACAACAACAACAACAACAACAACAACAACAACAACAACAACAGCAACAACAACAACAACAACAACAACAACAACAACAACAACAACAACAACAACAACAACAGCAACAACAACAACAACAACAACAACAACAACAACAATAACTACAACAACAACAACAACAACAACAACAACAACAACAACAACAACAACAACAACAACAACAACAACAACAACAACAACAACAACAACAACAACCTTTGTGACGGATATGTAGATTGGACACTGTTTATACTCCATTTGTAAAAGCATTACACGACGTAGTGGCACATCTCGTAGTGCTTCACCCCAAAGCTCATCTAGAACATCACCAGGTTCGATTTTCATCTGAAAATTTAGAAGTGAGTAATTGAGTGAGTGAGTGAGTGAGTGAGTGAGTGAGTGAGTGAGTGAGTGAGTGAGTGAGTGAGTGAGTGAGTGAGTGAGTGAGTGAGTGAGTGAGTGAGTGAGTGAGTGAGTGAGTGAGTGAGTGAGTGAGTGAGTGAGTGAGTGAGTGAGTGAGTGAGTGAGTGAGTGAGTGAGTGAGTGAGTGAGTGAGTGAGTGAGTGAGTGAGTGAGTGAGTGAGTGAGTGAGTGAGTGAGTGAGTGAGTGAGTGAATGAGTGACCTCTTCGTCAGCCAAAGAATCCGGTCTCACATCAGTGACTATCAGTCTACCCTGTACCACTTGTAGTTGGACTCCAATTTTCTCTGATGGCACGAGTTCATAGGATCTGAATTTTGAGTGTCATGAAATAATTACTTGACAACAACAACAACAACAACAACAACAACCGCAACAACAACAACAACAACAACAACAACAACAACAACAACCGCAAAAACAACAACAACAAACCGCAGCCACGGTATCTGCCAGGTGTCATCGAGAAACGAGGCGTTTTGCAATGTTAATGAGAAAGTGACATTGGCTTCAAGAATGGCCAGCAGGGACAGCAACATCTCCGCGAAGATATCATCGGCCAATAGCGAGACGTCGTAGTAATATTCCTGAAATTTTTACCCGAAAAGTATTTATTTTAGATGGCTATACATAATTATTACCTTTTTTATGAAGTATGTATTAAACACAAACTATTAATCTGGAACTACTAATTGCCATTTAGAAAGTTAGAAATTTTGGTCTTAAAGGGTACCGAGCATTTTTTTATTAAAACAGTGTAGTATGAAATGAATTGTAAATCATTAATTAATGTGTTATAAATTATTTTTAAAAATGAAACCAACATGGACCAGGAAGGGATATTTCCGGAGGTTTCTAATGGCGGCACCGAGACATCGTTTGTTGAGTGCCGTGCGGAGGAACAGACGAAACCGACCCAGATCAGTTATGGTCTGCGTAGAGGAAAAGAGTTTTACAAAAACATTTCCGTAAACGTAAAAAATCAATGTAAAAATTGAGAGAAGTCTGAGAGAAAATTGTTAACTTTTTTACAATTATGACAATGCTCAAGGGCCATGTAAAGCGGACCCGATAGTTCAGGAGTTCTCTTAGCCATGAACATGGTGGATAACCAGGTCCAGGGTGTTGCAAGTAGGCCACCATATCGATGAGGTTCGCCACCTGCAACATAAACATCATCATCAACAACAACAACAACAACAACGACAACAACAACAACGACAACAACAACAACAACAACAACAACTAGTAAATAACGCCGACCTTTGAGTTGATTACGGAACACGTCCTCAAGATTGTGACAGAATGACTCCAAAACGCGTTCTGAGTCTTTTATAGGGCGTTTCTGCTCACAGAACTGACGAATGTGAACTGGAAAGTTCAAAAGGTAAAGTATCAATGACAAAAAATAAATTGAAGTAACCTTTGAGTGTCTTCAGGAACGGATGTGTAACCGACATAATTGATGATTATTATTAATTATGATATTATCTATAATTCATTCATTTTTCCTCGTTCACCATTGTTCTGTTTGATAACGTACCATCGGAAGCTGCTGGTCCCGCAAATATGGTCTGCAATGTCTAATTAAAATAAAATGAACACATTCCTTCTCCACTTTTTTGTTAGTCATATAAAAGATGATAAATGAGTAAAATCTTGATTACAATGAACAGATAGCCAGATTGGAAGCATACAGCCTGATGGTCCAGGTACGTATTACATGCACTGACTTGATACTAAACATGATGTATTCCAGTAACCACCACATCACAGACATGCCTGACCAGAGCAGAGCCCATGACCGCTTTGCTCCCATCCTGTGGCACAGAATAAATAAAGGTGCATACATTTGGTATAATAGCAGCCAAACAGCAGCAGCATACATCAATGTATGTACAGTATGTATTCTATGTACGTTTGAATGTGCGTACCACCATCCAGTCGTGTACACGTATGGGCTTTCGAACACCCATATTATTATTTTACCTGGCCTGTATGCGGATTCAAACAGACATAATATTGGATGCGAGTGAGCATGTACATGTGGGTTCAAATGTGGCAATCCGACATATGTACGTAGTGAACGCCAAAAATTGAATTCAGTGAAAAATTGACACAAGCAATGCAATCCAATGGGTGTGGCTGTTGATTAAAAATGCTAACAGTACTGTTCAGTTCAATAGTCGATGGTTCATGCGTTCATAAATACCGTATGGACACATTGAATGGTGTCATTATCAGTGGACGGTATTTTCTTGCCCAGACGTGACCAGATGGTATTATAATTCGGTCGGTGCCTTCAGACGAAATCAATGTGATTCAGTGGGGCGAATGGGTAATGCCTGGTATAGACACAGCTACATACTTGGACCGCTTTGTCGGTAAGACCAATGAATACATTCACCGAATCATGTACATACAGTACTACGTATGAATGCGGGTTTTATTGCACCTAAAAACAGGTGGACGAGAACAACATGCTTTAATGATTTCAGTAATTTTTTCAGTGAAATTTGTTTAGTGGTGAGCCTGAACAATGACGAAGAATGGAAAAATTACCGACTGCCATTCTTTAAAAAAACATGCAGTTCTTTCGAATGATTTGGTGGCCAGCGATTCACCTACCATAATATAAATAATATAAATAATATAAATAATATTCACTGGCGGGTTAACAAATTGGTGGGATTGTACCTATTTACTTTTTTAATACCGAAGAAGTTTTAAATTTTGAGATCCAACTGAAAAGAACTTTCGAAAAAAAGTTTGTTAATTCCTAAATGAGAAGTTGCTGCACGATTCTCTTTTTATAACTTTCAATTCACAGGATATACTGAACCCATTTCAGCTCAATTCAGCTTTCATTACACGAGCGCAACTAAAATGAATCATGAAATTTGTAAAAAAAATCAGCATTTTTGCAACAAAAAAAACGTAGCAGGTGCTTTTATAGAATACATTGAACAAAAAGTCGGCTTTAAAAGGATTCGGATAAAAAAACGTTAAAGTTTTTTATTAGCAGTAAATTTTCGCCAATTTTTTGGTGCCAATAATTTTCTATTTCTGTGCATTCGTAAAAAAATACTGTACAGTTTGTTTTGGATGTGTGTATGTGCATGTTTGTGTATCCACTCGAACATAACTAAGCCAGCGGTAATCCCATTATGGCATTATATAACGCTTCAATCACCATTTCAACATTGTTCACTGTGAAAATCATGTAAACTAACGAAATCGTATTACGATATTTTTTGTATATTATTATTACAAAATACTTTGCCTCAAGCATCATAATACGAGATTTAACATACAGTGATCTGAATCTGAAATGTGTTTAGCATTCAATGACTCGAGTGCCAATGTGGTACGCTAGCAAAGGCACATTGTCATGTCATGTTAATCTTCAGTTGCTACTATAGCTAGTTCTCCATTTAACATTAGTAAACTATCACGTTGATGGAAGAAAAATGTCTGAATGAAGAGAAGTGCAGTAGTAACACAGTCCAGTTCGCTTTAACAGTCTTTCGGTTTACTCAAAATTCAAGTTTTTTTATCACTCAATCTAGTTTATTTGTGCTTTCGCTATGGAACACAGTCAAAGACATTGCAAGTAATCCCTGTATGATGTGACTCGTTGGTGAGAAATGGATGGAGGTTTAATGGGGATACTTTAATGGGGATACCTTAATGGGGATACTTTGGGACCAGTGTTAATTACATACATCGTAATTCAGTAGTTAAGCTACAAAGTCAAGCAAATTAAGTTGTGGCTTGTATGATAATTACTACACGTTTTTCATGTGATTGTTGGTTGGCGCATAATACCCCGTTGATTAGATGACACATTCGTTAGCAAAATTTGTGCTTAACGTTAAATATGGACGCTCTATCCTATTTTGGAATCTAAAATCTGTTGCGCTTTATGAACTTTACGGTAACAGAAATGTATTATCAACAGAAACAGCACTCACTCACTCACTCACTCACTCACTCACTGACTCACTCACTCACTCACTCACTCACTCACTCACTCACTCACTCACTCACTCACTCACTCACTCACTCATTCACTCACTCACTCACTCACTTACTCACTCACCCAATAATTACGTATTGAAATAAAAAAATTACGGTGTACTTAACAACATTGGTCTTACGTAAAAAGTAAAGCTACGGGTTCTTTAACTTCTTGTAACGGATTCTTTAACTTCTGTCCGTATTACCGTTATTAAAATACACATAAGCAAAATAAACAAATTCTGTCTGGATCTTTCTGATGTTTTGTAACCAACAAACAAAGGCATTTATATTGATGTTCATTGATTTCTGAGTTTGATAAAAGTATGTTGAATGTGATTGTGTGATACGGGCCACTGAGCCAGACAGCCCGAATGGCTCCGGAGTTCGGAACCTACGGTGAATTACGATGGTTCAGTGACCAATTCATCATGGTCGGATTTATTCAGTCCACCACTGATTCGTTTGTCTGAAAAGTTTTACGATGTTCAGTCTGCTCATCGTAACCAAAGTCTGGTAAAAAATTGACTTTTTCGCTTCATTTTAATGCTAAATTAAGCCAAACTCTGAGAACCGTAATACTATTTATTATGCTGCTT
>OZ038448.1:16191951-16209451 GCA_964036265.1 Daptonema setosum
GCAGCTGGTAAGAATAAAGAAGTCTTTTTTTCAAACGTAATGACTAACCAATTTTCTTGTGTTACACAAACTGGCATCGTCACAACAACAGGTGAACATGTCGCCTGACTGCTGACACTTGCCAACTTCACATGTTCGTGCGCACTGCGAACGATAGTAGCTCATTTCACCATTGGACATCTGAAACAATCGCTCACCTCGAGGCTCATTCTTTACTCAATCACTCACTCACTCACTCACTCACTCACTCACTCACTCACTCACTCACTCACTCACTCACTCACTCACTCACTCACTCACTCACTCACTCACTCACTCACTCACTCACTCACTCACTCACTCACTCACTCACTCACTCACCCACTCACTCACTCACTCACTCACTCACTCACTCACTCACTCACTCACTCACTCACTCACTCACTCACTCACTCACTCACTCACTCACTCACTCACTCACTCACTCACTCACTCACTCACTCACTCACTCACTCACTCACTCACTCACTCACTCACTCACTCACTCACTCACTCACTCACTCACTCACTCACTCACTCACTCACTCACTCACTCACTCACTCACTCACTCACTCACTCACTCACTCACTCACTCACTCACTCACTCACTCACTCACTCACTCACTCACTCACTCACTCACTCACTCACTCACTCACTCACTCATTCACTCACTCACTCACTCACTCAATCTCAACCTGAATCTGTGTCATGCAAGCCTGTTCGTCCTTTGCACACGTCGTCTGTGTCCCGTCACCCTCACAATTTTCACATTTGAAACATGTCAGCGCTGGTTTTAATATTTGCTCTGTAGTTTGGTTATTGCAGTTGTCCTGGAAGCTTTGAATGAGTGAGTGAGTGAGTGAGTGAGTGAGTGAGTGAGTGAGTGAGTGAGTGAGTGAGTGAGTGAGTGAGTGAGTTAGCAACTAGCAAATGATACCTTATTGCAGCACTCACTACGTCCGGTAGCATCTGAATGTCCGCACGTTTCAACATTGTTATGACACTTTTTCATTACACCACCAGTCGCAGATACAAGCTGAAATCATTTTTATTAATGTTTTTATTATTTATTATTATTCAATATTACTGTTATTTAAATTTTGTACTATTATCAACATTATGAATAGTGGAAGAGTCATTCACTACCAAGCTTGGACCTTATCACAGGAGATCTTGAAATTGTGGCGTTAGTCTAGCAAATTTTTTAAACGTGGTAATTATTAGTTTCGTATCAAACTGACCGTCATACAGCTATTGGAGGTATCATCTTGACATGTGGTAATGGTGCCCTGATCCAGACATTCATCGCAGGTGTAACAGGACATGACAGTCCATACACCCGGCAACCACAACAACGTGTACAAAGCTGTTGTCATTGATATCGTTATCATGATCACGATTTAGCTCTTTTGATAAGAAGATAAATTTATAAATAGGAAATACAAACAACGTAAAACAGTTATTGAAGTATGTTGAATTTAGTGTAGGTTTCAATGGAGTTTGATACATTTATGCCGTGTTTCGCAGCATGAAAGTAGGGTGAATAGGATGAGCATAATATAAGTACTCGGTTAGCTTTGCAGTTCCAGAACCCATAACCATGTAAGCTCTTTGAGGTTTAATTAAATACAGCATACAGTTTAATGGGCTATGTAAATATGTTAAATTGCTCTCATGTTATGCTATCTAGTTTGCTGAAGCCGCGCTAGTATCAAACTGGTTGGGGACAATACAAGTACGATGCCCTGTAAATGCAAGCTCAACTTGATGTAAGTTACAGTATTACACTGCTATACGATCCATTCAAATACAGTAACCCAGGTATCTGGAACACATGAGCGTCTATCCGTATCTATGTATGTATGTATAACGCATAATGGAATCCTGTATCTTACCTTGCTTCTCTAAGGGCGCGTTCCGAGTCGTCTCAAGAGTTTTATTTGTAACACTTTCGGAACTCATAAAAGCAAGTTTTGATCCAACCAAATGTTTCGAACATTTTTATCGGGAACACAATTTTTTAGGTATACCGAAAGGTTCACAAATAAAATTCTTGAGAGTTTCTCACGACAACTCTGAACGCACCTTTACATGAACACTGCCGGTGTTAAACAGATGACGGTTATTTTCGTGGCATTTCCATGGTTACGTAATGCGTTGGGGCTCTTGTTATTGCTTCGTATATAGCCGTTAGTTAACGACTACAAGATAATCTTGTTTATGACGATTCAAAGAAAGACTTTTGACTGTGTTGTGTAGAAAGGTACCTAATTATTTACTTAGCTAATTTGAATACGCTAAGTACATATGTACTTACTTGTTACTTTTAATGCAGTAAAGTTCCTGCAAAGTATAATGCAATGCTTAACGCTTCTGCAATATAAAAATAAGTTAGCAAAACAAATGCAGCACAAAAATATTTGTGTAGGAATTTCGCTCTGCAGAAGTACCGACTTCATGAAGCTATACCTCACCGTCTTTATTTGATTCATTTCTCAAGCTGTAGCTATGTACAAGCCGGCTAACTTGACTTATAAATGCATTTAAAGCGTTAAATGGATGATCATTACTTTGTTGTTTCTCCAGTCTTCGAAGTTGGTGCTGTAGATAAATTCAATAACACAACCACAGGATATTACAATAAGTAATTAGATTCGACTGGTTCCATTTTTGTGATTACATATGAACCTCAAGGTTTCAGTTGTGTACTGTATAAAACGGTGAGTAATTGTCTTGTTCATGGCACAAAACCACAGTGTTCATCGGGAAACAAACATAGATTAATAAACTGCAAAGGTAACAAAATGTGAGCAAGATAACATATGTACATAAAATACATTGAATGTCAATCGCATCTTCAGATGTTTTATTTTGAAGAAACTTATATTTAACTGACGTTTTGACAACTTTTATCAAAAAAATTTAGAAGGTACGCATTTCCACAAACAAGTCGGATAACAAGGATATCGACATTCAACTATTGGGTAAATTTCGGGTGGCTGGTTTCACGGTTGTTTTCCAAATTTTTTGAGGTCGAAAAACGCTCGAAATTTCTTGACGGACTGCTGACGAGAAAGCGGTCATCACAAATGGTCCCTAGAAGGAATTTACTCAATAACTGACTGACTGACTGACTGACTGACTGACTGACTGACTGACTGACTGACTGACTGACTGACTGACTGACTGACTGACTGACTGACTGACTGACTGACTGACTGACTGACTGACTGACTGACTGACTGACTGACTGACTGACTGACTGACTGACTGACTGACTGACTGACTGACTGACTGACTGACTGACTGACTGACTGACTGACTGACTGACTGAATGACTGACTGACTGACTGAATGACTGACTGACTGACTGACTGAATGACTGACTGACTGAATGACTGACTGAATGACTGACTGACTGACTGACTGACTGACTGACTGAATGACCTGACAGGTGAATACAGTTAACAAGAATAAGTACAGTAGCTGCACTCGAGCAACTGTTGTTTGAGCTGCCCCAGACCAGAGAAGAATAAATCAACGAGAATGACATATCCGCAGATGTCGATGATCATCAGAAGCATGGGAATCACCAGCAGAATACCTGGTTATAATTAAGTTCATCAGAGTGAACGTTAATAAAAATAACACAATACGTAACAAAGAACATACATATGTCGCGAAACAATCTCAGTTTTTTCACGTCAAAATCATAACTACGGCCACCGATGAGTAAGACTATTATTGGAAAGGAATTCTTGAAACGAGTGATACAGTAAGACAAGGCAAATTATGCGAGCTGTACTTGAAAACTGTAACAGTTCTTATTAAGTAAACAAATCGGTTTATAAATTTGTGAGGATGAAAGTGATTACAATGACTGACCGATCAGTGTCAAACGTCGTGTAGACCGGTACTGTGCGTTTGCGGCAGCAGCTGTTCGCGAGTTGAGCTCCTATAAATAGTCATAACAACAACAACAACAACAACAACAACAACAACAACAACAACAACAACAACAACAACAACAACAACAACAACAACAACAACAACACTAACAACAACAACAACAACAACAACAACAACAACAACAACAACAACAACAACAACAACAACAACAACAACAACAACAACAACAACAACAACAACAACAACAACAACAACAACAACAACAACAACAACAACAACAACAACAACAACAACAACAACAACAACAACAACTACCTTTTGACTGGCCCCAATGTACAACTTATGAACGGTGACGGCATACAAGCAAACGGTTATGATGGCACAGAACAACATATTCAGGCCAACTGCGGCAGCTCCAGCGATATAGGCTTTACGTTCGATTTGTTGACTAAATTATAATCTAATGTTCAAAATAGCTCATTAACGGACATACCGACTAAATTAGTAAACGAATTAGTAAACGAATTAAATAACTGACTGACTAATCCGCTGGCTGATAGACTCAATCACCTCTGAAGGTCCAATTTAGAAAAAGTAAACGGTAGCCAAACGATCATCGGCATCCAACTGAACAGATACGCCTTCCAGAGGTGGTTTTGCCAGAACTGAAATGCATACAGAATTACATACAAAACTTGTCAACCCAGCATAAAACATTATGAGAAAGCCAAATAATGTAATTAAAGTTTTCCGAATGGATTAACAACTAGCCGGACTGAAAGTTAGCAATCGGCACGGTACCATAATACAGTATGAGTTAAAAAGTCATGTATTGCGCGTTGATTGATGTTTCGCAGTTATTTTTGTTTCACGGTACAAAATATTTTGTAAAAAAAAGGTTTTCATTGAATTAATTGATGGTTTTATTTCAAACCTGATTGTGTTTGACGGGCCTGGCAACAGCAGTGTATCGGTTGAGTGCGATCATACACTGGCTGTTGAAGACTACGGTATTGAGTGCGTAAGTCACGTAGTTGAGCAACAACACGAATATAGACTGCGACCACTTGGCATCAAGTGCTCGAATCCAGATCACCCGATTGTTGTGCAGGATCAGCAGTGAGGTGGTTACGATGCACAGCATATTACCCAGCTTAATATTCGCTATAGTCCATTTACTAGTTCTTGATCCAATATTGAAAGTTTTGGACTGTCAACCACATTTACAGGTTTGTGAAATAATTTTTTATGAAACGACAAGCAAAACAGTATATCTAAGTTTAACAACTTACAAGTTGAGA
The DNA here is from genome assembly GCA_964036265.1 of Daptonema setosum. NCBI lineage: Eukaryota > Metazoa > Nematoda > Chromadorea > Monhysterida > Xyalidae > Daptonema > Daptonema setosum. Next base: position 16,197,182 of record OZ038448.1, read on the forward strand.
AAAGCTGACAATACCTGAATATTAATAGTTGTATAGTTCCTCTCCTAAAATGATTAGTGTTCAAGCCAGTTTATATACCTGATTGGATTGCATCAACGATACGAATACCGGGTCCATGATTTTCTTCCGGAACATCATGGCATAGAAGGCAATGCAGAAGGGAAGGCATGCCAGCATCGATACCGTGATGGTTGTCAGTATATTCGTCACCATTACCGAACCATGCTGGTTTTCACTGATGGTGTTGTTCGCAATCAATGATTCATTCATCTTGGAAGATTACAAAGATAAAACAATTTATCTTTGTTTTCATGTATGTTTTCGGGAACGCTTTTTAAGAAATTTTTTTCAGCTTTATAGATGAACAAGCCTTTAGTGCAACTTGAGGTTGAATGTAATCTCACAGTTTTGCGTACTGAACCGATGTTTTTTCTGACTAATCCTACCTGTATTGTACGTGCATGGTGGCTGTCCAATTAGTCTTACTATAGATAAATCTCGTTAACTTTGCGCTTTTAGAGTTGAAGTCAGTCACCTATTGTTCCCGCTAATTAGTTTCTTCCTTCCTTCGTTAATCACGTGTGTGATGGTTGATATCAGATTAAAAGGATTTTTCAACTGGGTTGTGTGTCTGTATTTTTTTAATAACTGATGGTTAAGTTCCCGATGGACTTACTGTGTTGCAGACTCTGCTTATAAAAGATTACAAAAATCTTCAACAAGACTGAAATTGAATGCTGACATATTGAAGTTCCCATGTTTGCCTTGAAAATCAACTTAATTTGCAAAGTATACAAAATGGAAAAACGGTCAATTGTGAAATATGTACTGGTATTAAAAAACTCTGATTTCCGGCGTACTCGTGAACTGAATCTTATTTTAAGCCTTACATGACAGCTCACAATTCATAGACAACTGCGCCAGTGGGAAGTGATTGAAAGATAACGTTTGCAGCTCAATACCAGTCTTGGGTTATATTTCAGTAGATAAAAGAACGTTTACTCTTTTTTGTTTCCAAACACTAAATGATTTAATCATATTGCCGGGTGTGTTTTACCATCCTGTGATTAGCCTTGGATATTGGGGCGGAAACTATGTAATTCATATCAACATGTTTAACGTCAGTGCAAATCAACTCTCGAAAAAGTGAAATCACCGTGATGAAACAGGTTTTAACGCATCAAACACGTGGTATGTGAAAGCGTCTCCGACAATTAATACTTCGGTTGCAGTTAGGCACACCTGAACGCATCTGTCTCACACGTCACTTCGCGTACACAACAACTTCAACACTAATCGCCGATAATCCCATTCACAGTGTGCTGGCCAGAAGGAATCATTATTATGTTGTCAAAACTTTTGCTGGATGTAGTGTATTAAACGGGTACGATGCAAGTATCAGTATCATGCAACGTAACTGTAAAAACAGACATTTATAACTGAAACACGTCAAATTCCATTTTTGAATTCGGCAACAAACAGTCGCATTGTGAACGTACTTGGTTGCTCCGGTGATCACCCATCAGCTTGTCAGGTTCAACAGACTCGAACTAACGTGCCATTATGCTAATATCGGCTTCCGTCGGCTGTATTGCTGACAGACAAAGCTTTTTTGCTAGATCGATCGTCGCAACACTGTCACAATGGAATCAATTTGTTATAAAAGTGGTGATCAATGAAGTTGTTCATCAGTTCAGTGCATCATCGTTCACTCGACATCAACGCTTCAACATGGGCCGCAGCATGATCCAGATACTGTCGCTTGGTGCAGGTTCGCAATGGCTAATTTTGACCAAAATCTTACGAAAGACTTGAGGCAAATACTATGAGAACTAATTGTTTTTCTTACGTTTCTTGATTTTTATCTATCATGTAAGTCTACAATTCAGTCAATCTCGATCACTCATTCATTCACTCTTTCACTCACTCAATCACTCACTCTCTTACTCACTTAGGCGTGGTGAGCACCCTGAGTTTGGCAGCTATGCTCATCGTTGTCCCAATGATCATCAACGAGATCAACTCGATCCACTACGATCTTGCCACCGAGATCGAACAGTTTGATGTTGGTTTCAGTTTAATCTTGAGGACTTTTAAAACAGTTAATAAACATCTTTTGTTCTACACATACTGTTCATCTGGTAATGCTTGCAATATTTATATTCCACGGTCATGAGAGAATTTTTGTAACGTAACCCTTGAAAAGCAAGCCAAAATTGCTTTAAAATTACTTGCTGCAGGAGATTGCCGACGCTTCATGGTCTGGCATGCGCTCTTTCGCTCACAAGAACCCGATTAAGAACAAACGTCAGGCTTACGGTCAGCCCCAACCGGCTTACGGCGGCCAAGTTCCCTCAGGTCCAGCAGGGCAACCCAATCGTTATTACTTTTTTACAAAATCTAAGACAAATTCAGTTTCGAAACGTATGTATACATGATTTCCCTATAAACGTACATAATCCAAATGGTATAAACTTGTGGTTTCAGTGCCCATCAACCAAAACTTCCCCGGTCAGCAGCCATCACGCCCCCCACCACCACAGCCACAAAATGTTCCCGGCCAACAGCCTCCGACGTTCCCCACGGGCACACAGGCACCCTTTGTACCACAACCTGGATCATCCGCTCAATGCCGTTAGTCATGAGTCATGATCAGTCTGAAGATTGATAGACTATGATAAACATAATTTGAATAATCAGTAATGTTAATGTTGTTCATTTTAGAATGCAGCCGTGGTCCGAACACATGCCCACCGGGTCCCAAGGGTGCCAAGGGACCCAAAGGCGAGAAGGGTCCATCTGGTGAAGCCGGTCTGCCTGGCAAGCCTGGCGAGGATGCCAAGGATATGGTTTGTCTAATTTACCATGGTTGTCAAAATGAAAAGCTATCAGCCTCAGATAGTACTTTCAAACATACTATATATTCAGGTTCCCGACACCCGGAAACAAGGATGCTTCATGTGCCCCGCTGGTCCCGTCGGTCTTCCCGGAATCAAGGGACGTTCTGGACCTCGTGGTATGGTTGGAACCCGTGGCTACCCTGGTATGCCAGGTCGTGATGGCAATCCTGGCCGTCCCGGCGAGGTTTGTTGGCAGTTGTTGTTGTTGTTGTTGTTGTTGTTGTTGTTGTTGTTGTTGTTGTTGTTGTTGCTGTTGTTGTTGCTGTTGTTGTTGTTGTTGTTGTTGTTGCTGTTGTTGTTGTTGTTGTTGTTGTTGTTGTTGTTGTTGTTGTTGTTGTTGTTGTTGTTGTTAAATATGATAGTGATTCGCAGATGGGATCGGTCGGTGCTGAAGGAGACGGTGGTGCCAAGGGCGCTACCGGAGAACCCGGTCTTGACGGTCGCAAAGTCATTGACATTCCCGGCCCCAAGGGAGAACAAGGACCGGAAGGTTGATATTTAAGAAAGCATTTCAGTTTTAATAAAGAAATTGTTTGCCACATTGCCAACTGTTTTACATAATTTCATAATAACTTCTTTCCAGGACCTGAAGGTGATGCCGGACGTGATGGCAAATCACCGGAACGCGGCGTCGAAGGCATTCGTGGCCCACAGGGACCTCCCGGTTTCCAGGGACCCGTCGGTATTGCCGGTTAGTAGTAGCAAAGTTGTTTCTAGAATTGTGAACTATTAACCCTAATATTAATAGAACTTAAATTTAAGGTCTGCCCGGTGACAATGGAGACGTTGGTGCACCTGGAGACGATGCCAAATACTGTGCCTGCCCACCGAGGTCTGGCTAAATGTCAAAGAGTTAACGTTCAGACGTTTGTTTCTGCTGATGCATTGATCACAATTTATTATGTTGTGATGATGTAATAACCAACTCAGTTTCAATAATCAGTTAACTATGGTTGCGACTTCACACCAACCATGTCCTCTTATATTATTTTTTGTAATTACCAATGTTTCTTTTAATGAGATATGTTCATTATTCATTACACATAATCGATTAATGAAATGGTTAATACACAAATACATTGAATGAGTATTGGAATGACTGGAGCATGCCGTAATGAGCCGCAAGGCACAGTATGAGATATAAATACAAACACACGTAAAAAATTTACAATGAATTGAAAATATTGTTCAAATGAACAAAACAACCCTGCTTGTGTACGTATCCAGAATAATATGCAGCGCGTACACCGAATATGGCACAACAATTTCTATTCAAATAAACTGTTTGTCTGTCAAATATCTAGTAGTTAAAGTTGTCAAATCAGCAAATTTTTCCGCAACTTACACGGTGGTGTTATCATCACAAATATTCATCATTTTCACTGGTCTCACTAGCACGTCTAACTGATGCCGCCAACTGATCCGACTTAAGTGCGGTGTTCGAGTACGGCTCCGACTTTGGCGTAGTGTTTGAATACTGCTCCGACTTTGGCGTAGTGTTCGAATACTGCGTCGACTTTGGCGTGGTATTCGAATCAAGTACAGTTGCGGCTTTGGTAGCTGGGTCCATCAGATCCACGGTCGAGTAATATCGGTCTTTACACGTTGCTGTACTTGCCAAAACCGGCAAATGACTATTGGCCGTGACCGTGGGAAGTTTGGGTGACAGGCTGTCAGATACTTCTAGTTGTAACGGGGATTTGGATTTGACGAGAACGTGTTTGTCGTCGTGGGAGTATTGACCGGGCACATGGACATGACGGTACGTGTAGGCCAGAATCAGGGCGAACACACAGCACGTGCCCGCCAGTGTGAAAGTGCCGATACCCAGTGCACACCAGTTGTGGCACTTCATGTCGTCCGAGTCTGAAACGGAGAATTATAATAAAAATCATAAACTTATTTCTGGTTAAATAAAGAATTCATTCATATAAAAATTCCAAAAATGTGAGCATATAGTTATCTCTCAAGCACAAAAAACTCTTCTATGAAGAATTCTTCTGAATGAATTCATCTGAAACTCTATAATGCAAAAAAGGATTTTTTTTGTTTTAATTGGAGATCATGAAGCAGACTGTGAGCGACTGACCTCTGGAATACTGGGTGATCAGAAGTACGAGCGTAAGTGTGACAGTCACCACGGCTACTATTGAGGCTGAGTACCGGAATTTATCGTGTTGCACGATGGTTCGAAGTTTGGCTTGGCACTTTGCCAGTTTGGTTAGCGGCATGGTACTATTGTCCGTCGTCACTGAGCTCATCATCATCAGAGTGTTCAAGAATAACGAAGTCAACAATATTCACCGTTTCTGACCAGAAACTCATGAATTGTTGCAGATTCGGCAAACTGAAAGATGTGCGTATGTTAGAATATTCAACCAATAACCAAGGAAAGTAATCTACAGTTGAAATTTGTATTTGGGTTTATAATTTGTAAAACAGTTTATATTGAACACTAAAACTAAATGCAATGAAAAATTCAGTGCCGGCGTTTGAACTCCCACTGTTTAGGTAACTTTCTACATTTTCGGGTTGTTAACGGAAACCTTCATTGAACAGAAAAGCTATTTACTTTTGGCCATCAAGTCGTGTTTACTCGAACACACACGGAAGTACTCGGCCTCCAACCCTCGATACGAGAACTCCTTTAATCGGTGACAATGATGTTTTATAAACTTTGGATAGTGTTTTGCCACAAATTGTTCGTTGAATTCAAAAAATCTTAGTTCAATAGTTTTCAGCAGTTTATTCACTTTCATGATGTTGAACGTTATCAGGGAGTCTGAAAGTTTCATGGATGGAATGTTAGAAGAATAAAACAATAGTGAACAAGCAACTTCAGTTTTTGTTTTGAAACTGAAATCTACATTTCCACCACCAAATATGTAACATTACCTGGCAACATATCCTAGATGTTTCCTATATGTAGAGCCACTTGTCAAATGGACATGTTGGTTTGCTTCGGATAGAAAAACTCGGTTACATATGTTCATGCGCATACTGTATGTGAAAAATGAATATAGAAGAGTCTGTCTGTACACCCGAAAATATTGGCATCTTCCGTTGAACAGTATCCACTGTCATGTAATAATCCAAATTTGAGAGCTACACAATCTACATACAATCAGTCGTTTGAAAAAAGATATGAACAAAAAAACATCACGGAAAACAAGGGGTCTTGGGCGCTAAAAATGCAACAAGATCGGTGTACATTCTGAGTCCGGATTATGTACGTTAGTGTTTGAAAATTCAGTATTTTAGTAGGTTAAAATCATGTTTCAATGCAGAACTACAGAACTACATGTGTAAAACATTTTATATGTGAAATGCAGCGACATGGAACCACGGAACGTTACACGAAACTACAGCTAACATGTATGACTGATATGATGACTAAACCGTGCCCAAATGGCAAAGACAAAACAATCTAATATGACTAAATACCATTAGTGTGGCCGAAAACGAACCGAGTGAACACACGAGACAGCATTTCACTAATGTTATGGTTATTATAAAAGAGTGGAAGACATTCAAAACATGTAAATGGTGCAATATGCTGTCGAGTTGATTTATTAAACTGAAGTTTTCTGCCTCCCCTGCCGCCAATCAGAATATAATGGATTAAGTTCACAGTGAGCTGCACCAGTAACAGTGAGCTAACAGTTACATATATAGGAAACCCAGTAAAAACGACTCGATTATAGTAGATGATAGATTTGAGCGACCAGTTGTTGTATCTTGACCACATACCTTGTTCATCTTGTAAAGATTGTCTTTTATTTATCGTCCCTAAGCGAAAGCATACACAATTTCAAATAAGATTTTTTAAATCCTGTTCTCTAGGGAGGCCACACACAAGCGACTCAGAAGATGGATTATAACTATGAAAACAGCCGTTCTGACTTAATTGAACCGTTGACGTTGATTGAGCGGTTACGGGGATGTTTGATGTTGAAAATGGAACGATCGAGTCTATCTATCATCAACGCCAGTAATAAAGTCATTTCAGTCGAAAACTTTCATTTAACACGTGATTTACTTTGTTGTTTGAGTTGCTAATATTTAACAAAAAATGCATAAAAACTGAATAAGTGTTGAGGTATAAATAAGTTACGAAACAAAAAATAAGCCGTAAATCTTGTTCAGTTACGTCAACAGTGTGTGTATATAGCCATGTTTCTGCACCAGATGTGGTTAACTTACATATGTACGCTGACGATCGGTTGGGTAACTTGGAAATGTTGGTGATTGAAGTGATCTACTTCTTAACGTAGTGAGAATTTAATTTATGGTTGGAATTATCGTTCGAACCGTACAGATTCAACTTGAAAAAGTTGTTGTACCTCAAATATGTAAAGGTTCGTTACATACTCTGATTGGGCTGAGAAAGACAGACAACATCAGACAGAGCTGTGTAACATCGGTCAATTATTGTTTTCTACTGATATACAGGGTGGGGCAAAAGTAACTATACACTTGTTGGAGGCCAATTTCTCAAAAAAATTATATTGAGTGTATATGATGTTATGAGCAATATATACGTTATTATACCTGAAAAAACCGATTCTGATGTCTATTTGACCGTTTATTGAGTTATTTTCAATTTAAAACAGGATTTTCAGTAATTTCATGGTTTTTCCTCTTTTTAACGTCTTTGAGTAACCTCATGGTCTAATCAAAACCCTCAATAATGGATAAAAAGTGTATAACACGTTTCACTTGATGTATCTGAATGAGAATCGAATGATTTCAACTTCAGAATATCTCTATGATACGGATAATATGGTAAGGTCCGTGTTCAAGATGCCTGAACCAATTTTCGCGATTTTTGGATTATTGACAAAACAGTTCAAGCTAAATGTTTTAATGGACCCTATGGTACTAAAATAAGTCAATAAACATGAAATATATTGTTTTTGATCGTTTTAAGCTGAAAAATAAGAATTTTGAATTTTCCCATTTTCAGACTAAAATCGGTGATTTTCGTGGAAAAAGAAGCAATTATTATATTTATTGTGCATGAATGTAAACTTACTCTCCTGTTACACGTTTAAGATTATTTTTATACATTCTATATAACATACCAACATCAATTTTCGTCAAATAACAGTTGATATGGCGAGATAACTGACAAAAATCACTGAAAACAACCGAAAATACGGTGAATTTCGAGAAAAAGACGCATAACTCATGAAATAAATTGTTGTAAGTTAAAATAAATAGCAGAATCAAAATTTTCAGGTGTTTTAGCATCTGTTTGAATCGTTTAATCATACTGATGCAATATAATTTTTTGGAGAAATTTTGCGTCAACAAGTGTATAGTTACTTTTGCCCCACCCTGTATAATGGAAGCTAATAATGGTAAATAATAAATAATAGATGTGCGCCAGAATATGAAAATTTTATTCCAGTAACTTTCTTTCAAACATCGATGAAGCCATTACAGTGAGTCGAACATTCAGTATTATACGCCGTTATGGTTGGCTGCCAACAACTTACTCGTCAGAACCGTAATTGAATGGCTCTTCATTACACAACGTAACTGAGTTTCGGTACTCCGCCACCGGTAACTACTTTTTGTGTCAAGATTTAGTGGTTAAAATGAAAAATGTTGTTTCTGAGTAAGACAAACAGCTGAAATGAATTGCAAGATGGAGACTCTTCAGTTGGAAATAGAACACGTTGATTTCGGATTGGATTGGAGAGAATCCCGGATTGCATTGTCGGAGACCCTAGATCGAAAATATCCTGGACAAACGTCAGAAAGACCAACCAAAGTTTGCTTTGATGATCGCGACAGATTAACACTTTTGACTTCGTCAACCGCCAATTTGTACGTAAACACAATCTGGCATAAACACTTGGCACTCCCAAATCGACAAATGACGGATGACTGCAAACAACAAAACAGATGCACTGCTTTACGGTCTTCCACTTTTGACGTGAAACTAAAATAAAAAAATTACAAGAAGACAAAAATGCATATCTAGGCATAATTCTGATCACTTGGATTCCGATCAATTTTAAAATAAAAAAGTTCAGAAACTAAGTTTGTCAGTTATGTTTTTTAAACGTATGGCCTCCGCAAAACGTGGATTATTTCTGTGGAATGTTTGCGTGTTATGTCTTAATCAATCTGATTAAAAGTGAGATAGTGCCACACAAATCTTCACGTAGATATTACATTTATTACTTTTTCTACATACGTTAATAGATTACGTATGTGTAAAAAAAGTGTCGAAGTCCAAGGTATATTTCCTTGAACCAACAGTTATTCAAATTCTTGACATTATGTTTTTCCCGGTAATTTTGCTCCGGTGGATGTTATATGTATCCGAGTGCATGCAAGTTGGGCATGAAAGTATAGGTATGAGAGAGATGAAAAATTGATATTAAGAGTGTATATCGACTCAATTCTTGAGAAAAAACGCTAACCCTATATTGTCTGCACTATACTAAGTCTCTTTTACGTAAAAACTAATGAGTGATACCACTCTTTACAAAAAAATTCCGTTTCAGGGTATAAAAGATTCGGCGACACCGAATTACTCCGTGAAAGTTGCGTTTTCAGACTCTACATGCTTCATAATTACACCCACCAGAACATACTGTAATACTGTATGTAATTTTCCCAACCCGCATTACCTGAGTTCCACAGATGCAGTCATCCTCCATTGCTTTACCCTTCTTTACATGGCATAAACACCTATAGATTAATATAACGATGTTCAAAAGTAGTATAATGATCACAACTCTGATTTAAAATGACAATCAATCAGTGTACAGTATAGCAAGTCATGTGCATGGAACTATGAGGAAAAAGGAAGGTTCCATACTTGGCCACCTCAGAAAGCGCACAAACAAGTTCAGTTTTACGAACGATCTAGACCTGCTGTTCGTGCAAAGGACGACAAAATTAGTTTGCAACAGGCTGGTGTGTTTGACAGAACAAATATACAGTTATGTGACAATACTAAAGTTCGTTCATTTTTGTTTAAAACCTGAGGCTGACCAATGCGTCTATTAGACTAGGTGATCATGACGACACGGTGATTTTTGTTCCATGGATTAAATGACATTACTGGTAGTTGTACAGTGATACTGGTACTTGTACAGAAAAACTGGTAGTTGTAAAGTAATACTGGTAGTTGTACAGTAATACTGGTATGTAGTTGTACAGTAAGAACGTGGTAGCAACCGAGTAAATTTCAGTCAACACACCTCATAATTGAATTTGACATCTGTAGTCACCAAGCTTTGGGTACCCCTTCATCACATGGCATGGCATAAAAACTCGAAGATCAATCTAAAGATGTTCAAAAGTAGTAGAACAGTTACACCTCTGATCGAAAATGACAGTCAATCAGTGCAGCTGCAGAGTATAGCAAGTCATGTGCACGGAACTCTGACGAAAAAATAAAGTTCCATACTGGACCGCCCCAGAGAGCGCACAAGCAACACTTTTTACGATGATCTAGACCTGCTGTTTGCACAAAAGAAAACATAACGAGATTGAAACGAGATTGAAACGAGATTGGTGCGTGTAAAGGACCAATTTACAGACATATGATAATACTAAAACGGGTATATTTTTGTTTTTAACCTCAGGCTGACAAATGCGCTTATAAGGCAGGGCAATCATGACGACACGGTAGTCACAAATTTGTTCGATGGAGAGTTAAGTGAAGTTAAGTTACTTGCAGTTGTACAAGTACCTGGTAACAACCGGAAACAGTTCATTTACAAAATTGATTCACTAATGATAAAAACTTTTTGAAGTATCCTTTTCTGTAGCTGATTATGTATACCCTTTCTTAATGAATTTGTTTTAAAAGACTTTCCTTTCGTAGATGGCATTGATTGTTCCTTATGTTTCAGGGAGAAGTTATATGTGGGTGCTCAAGTGAACCTAAGGGTCAGCTATGCAATCTTTCCTCGTCGTAGCACTAATGGTTTGTGGAAAAGTAGATGCGTAAATCAGGAGTGAGTGAGTGAGTGAGTGAGTGAGTGAGTGAGTGAGTGAGTGAGTGAGTGAGTGAGTGAGTGAGTGAGTGAGTGAGTGAGTGAGTGAGTGAGTGAGTGATAAGAATGAAATACTCTAGAAATTTAGTAAAATGAGTGACAAAAAGTGAAAGGCTGTATTGAACCTACTGAAAGCGTTTCAGTGAGAGAGAAATTGAATGAGTGATCAACTTATTTGCAGTGTACATGTTCATGGTATATGAGCGATGCGTCCAGCTGTCCGATATATTCCAGTTCTCAGATCGATGCAGAATTCGATAAAATCAGTGAATCAGCGGAAGGGAAACAACTCATCTCACAAACGGGGTCTAAATGTTCAAAAGGTGTGCTTGTTGTTGTTGTTGTTGTTGTTGTTGTTGTTGTTGTTGTTGTTGTTGTTGTTGTTGTTGTTGTTGTTGTTGTTGTTGTTGTTGTTGTTGTTGTTGTTGTTGTTGTTGTTGTTGTTGTTGTTGTTGTTGTTGTTGTTGTTGTTGTTGTTGTTGTTGTTGTTGTTGTTGTTGTTGTTGTTGTTGTTGTTGTTGTTGTTGTTGTTGTTGTTGTTGTTGTTGTTGTTTTTGTTGTGTTGTTATTGTTGCTGTTTTGTTGCTGCTGTTGTTGTTGTTGTTGTTGTTGTTGTTGTTGTTGTTGTTGTTGTTGTTGTTGTTGTTGTTGTTGTTGTTGTTGTTGTTGTTGTTGTTGTTGTTGTTGTTGTTGTTGTTGTTGTTGTTGTTGTTGTTGTTGTTGTTGTTGTTGTTGTTGTTGTTGTTGTTGTTGTTGTTGTTGTTGTTGTTGTTGTTGTTGTTGTTGTTGTTGTTGTTGTTGTTGTTGTTGTTGTTGTTGTTGTTGTTGTTTTTTGTTCTGTTGTTGATAAATTTTTGTTGCTAAAAAATCCGTTGAAACAGATTGTGAAGATCGAGTACCAGCTGTGGTCTGTGAGAAGGATAGAAAGTCATTGGGCTGTGCCCGTCGATCGATGCGAAATCAATGCCCGGAGTCGTTAGTTTCGATCTGTTAACATGCTGTTGTTGTTGTTGTTGTTGTTGTTGTTGTTGTCATGGGTGGGGGGAGGGGTGACTGTGAACGTACACCGACTGAGCCGGGGAGGTTGGCGAAAGTTTCTATACGTCACCCGACTGTGCCGGGGAGATTGGAGAAAGTGTACATGTACTTCACCCGACTGTGCCGTGGAAGTCAGGGAAAGTTTCTATATGTTACCCGACTGTGCCAGGGATATTGAGGAAAGTCAATATACATACTTCATCCGATTGTGCCGGGGAGGTTGGGGAAAGTACGTCGACTGACCGATTCATGCATCAGCGCAAAAAATTTCATGCGTATGGTGACATCGATTCCTGATTTTACAGACG
>OZ038448.1:16214451-16217514 GCA_964036265.1 Daptonema setosum
AAGTCGAGCATGATTGTGTTCCGGTGTGTATGTCAATAAATAATCATACTCTTATGTTAACTCTTTTCCGTTCAGATTATTTGTATATCACTATTACCATAAAATTTCATTGGTCAAGAAACATTTGAATTTTGACGGTTTATTGTATCAGTTCATGATTGTATTTTTTCTTCCATGACAATAACCTATTAGTGTGTTTTAGTCCGACGTAGATTATGAAGGTCCGCTGTCAACGGGCTTCAAATCATACATTACAGGTATGTATAATAACTAATCATTGCACAACGTTCATCACTTTACTTTATTTAGTTCATTCATATTCATCCTTGTACCCAGGTTTTGTTTCATCTGCCCACCCACACATTGTTATCTGATACGACAATAAATTCATCGGGGTAACATGTTCGATTATGCATTCAATAACTACGTTATTATACAACATCAATCAAACTGCATACATGTTCTTCATATATTGTACAACATCTAAACTACATACAGTATGTTGTACAGCATGTGAACTATAATTGTTGTACAACATCTAAACTACCACTACCACGTTTCTACGCCGATGCAGCACAACTCAGCGCTATGAAAAAAGTCTAGGCGGCACGCGATAATGATCATGAGTTGGTTAATAACTAAACATGCGTAGTAGTTGCATGATCATGACCGAAATACTGACTTGTCAATGAGTTTATTATTGATTTGCATAGTTATTTATTTGAACGGAATTGACTGACAACTGTCAATATCAGTAGATGTAAACACATTTTAATGTGCTACAGTCCCGGCAATACAAGAAATTTACTGATACAATCAGTATGAATCAAAGTCGCCCAGTCGGAAATGACAATTGCATCCCAATTTTACCATGGTTTGCATGTATTGGCGAATATATTTGCATGAATGAACTCGAGATATCTGCCTAGGAGTTTATTATAGGTTTGCATACTTATTTGAATCGAGTTAATAACGGACATTTACTATTGCCCAGGAAATACAAGCAATTTTCTGTTATAATCAAATAATTTCAATTATAAATTACAACTGCATCGCAGGATTAACATGGACCACTGTGCGTGTGCCGCCCCATTCATCACGTTGATACATCGATCCCAAATAGTGAAGCAATCAAACAATGAAGTCAGATGGTCAAACATTTACATATGACGAGTAGTGCAATGTTGCGTTGGTGTTGCACCGATTTTTACAAGTTATGAAGTCAGGTTACCCAGACAAACCAAGTAACTTGAGAACGCAGTTACGCCTTTTACGGATCAGTTAAAATCACGTTTACCGGAAATTGTTCGTATGACTACAAAAAAACGCATTACACACATGCAAATAATGGTGAAGAAAAAGATTTTTCCATAAAGAAACATGTGAGGCATTTATCTAAGCATGTTCCACTTGAAACATTATCCATAAAAACTACATTTTGAATGGAGTTTGAATCAACTAAAACTTACAACAGATCAATACATTTCACCAGATGGCATCGATGTATTCGGATACGCACTACTCCATTACACTAGCGAACGAGAAGAGGAGAGAAAAGTGGAATTCCCCCCTCTTGGACGAGTTCGAGAAGTGCAGTTTGTTCTCTCAGGTATAGGTAAAATGGCATAAAAACTGCCAAATCTTTGACGAAATTCCCCTCCGTTTGAAGGATTGGTTGGTCCGCCCGTGCTGCATCACCACAACACTTGAATACATCGGGCTCATCAATCAATCAAACGATCGCTCTCACAACACTTAATCAATCTACCGACGAGCAATTAATTTAAACATCCTAGAACAGTCCACGGATTAGACTGAGCGGCGGTCTGATCGCGTCAAAAGTCGTATTTACGGGCTGGCCTCGTGTTTATGGTTTAGGTAATACACTCGTTTAGACCAACGTTGATTTGTACCGTTCACAGAATTCTGGGGAAAAAAACAAATGACGCAGTGAATAGAAATTTTACGTAAAATTAAACTGTAAATTGGCAACGCGCTCCCGCATAACACGTGTTATTCCGTATGAAACATTATGCTGAACACGGCACTCTTGAACGACAGCTCATATTGTGAATGATATGTTAAAGCGGCCATGAAACATCGGGTTATCCGAATCGACATGTTCGTTTCACGGTGAATGCGACCACTAAAGCGTGCACCGATCGTCGCAAGTTCATCAGCCTCGCTTGTCCGCGCTCTCAACGCCGATAAAAATATAAACTGTCTCATAAATTTGGCGTTTTTCACATACCAAACGGAAGCGTCCGCGTGTCTGTCATCCACCAAAACAAGTCATCTAATAGGATCGACCAGATGATGATTGACTGACGGTCTGACCCAATTGGATCGCGTTATGGACACAGGGCGGCTGATATAAAAGAGCCAGTGCATTGTGAAACTGGATTACATGTTATAGATTGTTGCCATTGCCGATGTGCGCGATTATTTCTATAATCTTGTTCTTATCGTCACTGTGGTGGTCTGCGAGATTAGACGCATTGATGTTGGATTCCAATGATTATGCAAGTTTGTCTTCTGCCTACATAGTCTAGTGCGTAGGGCGTCAGCCTCGAAAACTGGTGGTCATAGGTTCAAACCCTGTCTTGAGACACAGAACCTGATGCTTCCTCTGGGTTTTCTGCCATTGCCTGCCAGTTTATTCCACCTCTCTATGGTCACTATGGAAACACAATACTGATATGGTATCGATCTGTGCCTTGACGGCCTCAGTAAATCAAGAAGTCTTAGTGAAACGAATTTTATGAAGTATGAATGAAAGAGACGGAACTCAGTGCTTGGAAAATTTCTTAGCTTTATAGCATCTCCTGGTTCATTGTCATAATTCAATTTGAAGTATGACCATGTTGCAGTGAGAATCAGTGCCATCGTCAACCACATACAAGTTACCGTAACCATGGTCAGTTATTTCAATGCGGCGACACTGGCCAGTTCGCTATCGTCAGTGTCCATTGCCATGTGTCTGGTGTTTGGTCCGATGAACTACATGGAGGTGAACGACATCTGGATGCAGCTCGATAGTGGCATGAATGATTTTAAGGTGCG
>OZ038448.1:16230214-16256366 GCA_964036265.1 Daptonema setosum
GATTGAGTAAGTGAGCGAGTGAATGTTACCGACACATATGCCGATGTACATACCTTTGTGGCCAGATGATTGATGATCTGATACTGGGGTACGTACTCGGCACGACAGGTTCGTTTGGTGCGGCAAGGGCACTCGTGTGCCATGTCCGTGTGCAGTTGGGCATTGCTGATCATGTGTCAACGTCAAACTCATCATGATCGAAATTGTAAATCCATATACATTGAAAAAATTTCAATTCCTCTTTCAAACGTTCCAATAGGTTTTTGACGTTTATACTGTGGAATGTGAACTCTTAACTCAGATTTATGCTATCGTGGATGTATAAATGACATACTCTACTCACTGACACTCACCGACGAACTTGGAATACCAACCATTCTGTAATTTCGTCAGCATACAAGGCGTACCGTTCACTGCTCTCACTGGGCACTGGTGGTTTCTGTACGGTAGGCATAATCAGATGAGGTGATGATGATTATACAAAGTCAAAGCGAGTCAGTTCAGTTGAGTTGAGCCGTCGAGTGTTTATCAGTGCAGTCTCTCGGACTTTCGAATGGGTGATGATGATTTGATTAGTGAGGTCACGAAATGTAGAAATAAAAATATGATTAAGTGTGTAGGCTGCCAATTGTTCTCGACCCAGTGAATGTGAGCTCAAGTAACTTTCGAAAGTTCAGTAAGCAACCTTCACAATTTCACCTCCCATTTTTACGCATGTACAGGGTGGCCCATATAAAAGATTCGAGCTTTTTGTGATCACTCTCTATTTTGGTAAACTTTTTTGGGATTCATTGCAAATCTTGTTTTCTGCTTTTTCACGATCAGACAATTTAGGATATGAGGTTATAACTTTCTTGTCTCATACTTTTTCATGATTGGACTTGCCAGGATCGAACCATATTCGTTACTCTCCATGCCTCTGGTCCTTTTTAGTTGTTTGTACTATTTATGTATGGAAATAGGATAATTCGCATTCATTATATCACAGTAACTGGGATTCTGGTATTCGTGGTAAATACTAAAAGTCAACTAAATATCACAAGAAATGTACATATAACTGAGGCTCGAATATTTCGCGACAGTTTTCCGGGACAGTTTTTTTGGAAAAAAATTTCAAGCACACTATTTTTTGCTTGTTTTTTGCAACAATTTTGACAGGCACATTAAATTCGAATTTTTAATTTAAGGTGTGTGGCAAAAGCCTTATAGAAAAAATCCGTGAATTTGTCGCCTTTGTCGCGAAATATTCGAACCTCAGTTATACAATAAGTGAACGGCGTACATGTTAGTTCAAATGATCACAGTAAAACGATAAATATTATGGCCTGGACACTGACGTCGGTTGGCATCATCGTATTCGGGCTCAGTTCTTCCAACGAACGTTCTGCAGAAAGAAAACAATTGTTACAATGAATCGAATACGGAATCCTAAGTCAGTTACTTTTTACATTCAACTTTTGAACTACATGAAAATACAGACCAAAGAGCAGCAAGTTTAACTAAGTTGTAGACACACAACGCGAATAACGAACTGCAGTTTTCAGCATATTATCGGCATAGGCGTATCCATCGGAATCGCGGAGTTTGACCTGCGACGCGTACTTAATGAGACCGAGACGATCCTTGCGTGCCACAAACACCTGCAACAACCAACCAAATGACGGGCAACTCAGCTAATGAACAGTTTTCCATTAACATAAGGGTTGGGTTGACAGATTGACTAGTCGGGAATGAACTAAATGACTGACTGGTTAGGCAATTGCTGACTGACTGAGTAGGTGGGCGTTGACTGACTGACTGATTGACAGACAGACTAACATCAACGGCTTCGCGTTCGCAACCGACTTTGACAGCCAAATCTAGTCGGGTATCCAGGTCCGTGACGTCCGTTATGTACTTACCGAGCACCTGAAACGTGAATGAATGTGTGAAGTTTAACAAGTTATATCAGAATTTCATGTAAATGACTGAATCGGCAAATATCTCTGAACGATTTCCTGCCGGCCACAAAATAACTTGGTTTATACTGATATGATAGCAATAGTAAATAAACTATAAAAACGCAAACCTCAGTGGGAGCAGCATATCTGTGCAGGGCATCGACCAGCAGCTCTGCATCCACGGGCAATTGACGGGATCTAGCCAGCTGCTGGATGATGTTGCGACGTTGGTTGTTGAGAAGCACGCTGAAACACACAAATAGTCATTCAAGGTCTGGTAACAAATACTAGTAACAAAAATAACGATCAACAGTTCTTTCATGAACAGAAGCATACCCCATCAATCACAGTAACAGTCGATCAAGCCGATGTAGAACCAGTCAATCAAAAATTACGGGATATACCAGTAAAAAAATTCATAGTTTTTCATTCATCGATACGAAAAAAGAACATTTAAATGAGCAAATAAACTGACGTGTTCATCTCATTCCATCGTTTCTGTCTGGCCAGCGCCTTGACCACCGGCCAGCAGAACTGGGACTCGGTGAGACCGTGTTGGACGCGCAGTGACTGCGGCGAACAAAAGTTGTCCTGTACACAAATAATCAATCATAACCAATCAAGAACTTTTCAATCAATCAACCATTAGATAATCAATCAACAAGTAGCTAAACAATTAAACATCAACTGATCAATCAACAATCAGCCAATCAATTAACAATCAACTATTCAATCAACAATAAGCTAATCGATTAACTGCAAACGAACCTCCGAAGCGTCAAAGTGATAAAGGGCCGTGTAGTATAAAGTGGTGAGCAGTGACTGGTTGACGAGTGGAATAGACTTGGGAAAGGTCTTGAACTTGATGTGACCCTGCGACTGTGCCGCATCATCGTTGTGCTGCAAACAAATGTGTAATTAGCAATCGATTATAGCCAACCAATTAAGACTAATGACTCAACTCCTCACTCACTCACTAATGATCACGTTATAGTCGAAAATTCTGTAAGTCGACTCGCTGGTCAAGTGGTTAAGGTGCTAGACTCTGCACCTACCTGGTCGACCGCACACGGGTTTGAATCCCAGGGCCGTCACCAAAAGCCTAATGGCAGTCAAAAAGTTGTGACCTACTGACTGATGGTCGTTAAAGAATATGCCTTGAATATTCGATGGAGTGACTTGGAATCTGATTCCATGTTATGCATATAGCAAGCACCATTCGTGATTAAAAAAGTTCTTCAATCAATGATTCGGTGAACAGGTCAAATTTCCTCGTTCTCTGATATGTTTTCAGACTAAGGGTCAAATCTAAAAATGCAAGTTCAAACACAAAACTGAGTTTCGAACAACAAATCGGTAACCTCAATTGGTTGTTGTCTATCGAGGAGCAGTACGTATTCAGTACAAAGCTGGGCTTCGCTGCCCAGGGTAGGGTCACTGAAGCCTGAAACAATGACAACAATCATACAATAACATAATGTGAATAAGATTCTGTGTCAGACCACCCCTTATTGTGTTAAATTCAGTATCAAATAGTACATTCAGATAGTCAACCGTTCGGTTTTCCATAAGTTGATGAACGTATCAACTAAGTAGTATGAACGATCGTCGTAGTAGTCTTTCAACCAATCAGTCACTGACAAAGTCAAAGTATTTGATTGATTGATTGTTTGATTGATTGATTGACAGTATCTAACAGACTTATTGATAGTAATGACAGTAAATGAATGAATCAGTCGACCCAACCCGACTGTATACACTTCTTCAACGCCTGTACTTTCGTATTAATCGACTGTTTCCTGCAGGCCAGCTGGAATTCCGCCATCGCCGCGTCCGCGTTTCGACCGAGTGAACTGAAAATTCGTGATGTTCGATAAAGTCGAGTAATCATTATTCAAACCTAATTATTACTCTAATTTCATTCAAATTGCTCGGTTTCTCTCCCGCTTTAATCCGCTTACACTGATTAGCACTTTTATCGGCTTATCTATACACGTTTTGACACTATATATAGAGACGCT
This sequence comes from Daptonema setosum, assembly GCA_964036265.1. NCBI lineage: Eukaryota > Metazoa > Nematoda > Chromadorea > Monhysterida > Xyalidae > Daptonema > Daptonema setosum. Next base: position 16,234,176 of record OZ038448.1, read on the forward strand.
GTCTCACTTCCATTTCATTCTATCTGAACTCGACACTCTACTACAACATTATGCATTGCGACTATGAATAAACCTTATGACCAAGTGATATAAGCCTTGGGTTCATTTGGTCATTCATGTAATAATAATAATACGGAAATAATGCAACAGAACCAATAACTCGTAATAACTCCAATTACAACGTTATCAAACTCCGACCTTTCGACTATAAAAAAAGTTTTGATCAAAAAATATTTATGCATCTGTCAAGTCCATTTTTTTTTAGTTTTGTTAGTAAGTAGACAGACAATGCAACTAACAAGTAGAGCAGTGCCAATTCATCGTATTTATTAGATGCTCGTAAATACGCAATGTAGTTATCGGCGGCGACCGGATTGGTGAGCAGCACTTCACGGAACAGACGTTCGTTCACAGTGTTCTTCAGAAAAATCAATATCTGAAAGAAAACTCTTACCATATCTGAAAAAAACTCTAAGTTCTTCGTGTCTCAACAATTAGGAACACCAAAAATCGTCACACATAATGTTGGAAGCTTGTTTAAGGGGGAATGAACGGACCGATAACGATTCAGTCACCGATTCAATAGATGTACAGAAGCGTTAATCAACTGTTAATCAGTGAGTAAGACGAGATTCAAGAACATATATAAATACCAACCCGCATTATGATGTCCCCGTCACCACATTTTATAGCTGCATTCAACAGTGCCAGCTTGTCTGAATGTTTCCTGCAAATGTTTCCAGCATTTAAAGTAGCAAAGAAACGAAACCTGGCGTTTTTTTTATAAGAACTTGCATAATAAGCTAACGACCTGAGGCTGAGACTATGTTTTAATATCGTGATATCAGCTTTTTTCACGATAGTCATACTAACCCCTAAGTCGAACCAAACAGTCACGCACGCACTCACTCACTCACTCACTCACTCTGACGGCAGCACGCAATCCCCCAACCTGTACCACTCCAGCACCACATCTTCGGAACGCATCAGTCGTCGAATCGTCTCGTTGACCGACGCAGCTTTGAACCGATTGATGTGCAATTTCTAAAAAAAATATAATAATATGAAATGGCACAGCACAGCTTAGAAAAGCAGAATAATCAACTCATGGAAAATAACCATACAAATGTATTTGTCTTCTTAGCTGATGTTGCGTAGCTTGATAAATTCGAATCAACTAATGATTTGATTTCAATAACTGAAAAAACATTCGCGAGCAGCACCTCAAATTCGCGTTTCAGCTTTTGATGTTCGGACTTGAGTCGACCGTGATCCAATGACTCGGATGCATTACCACCGATGCTGCCCGTCACCGAACTGGCCGGACTGTGATGCACCGGCATCCGTGGTCGCAGTTGGGCAAGATCAGCCGATGTGATTGTCACCGACGATTTGGAGGTGTCGGTGAACTGTATGAACATGTTACATGGATATTAGTCAAATTAAAAGACTGTTCATATAATGTATTCAATGATTTAGTGAGTGAATTGCGTGATTGAACCAAGTGTGTGACTTAGTAATACGCTGCTGTTGATTGACGAGCAAAACTCGCAGACTGAGCCACGAAATTGATGATTTAGAATCTGGGTCCTTCGTTAGAATAATGAAACAAACAAAACGTACATTCTGTCTGAGAATAAGTAACAACATAAAAAATTAAGCCGATTATTAAGCCAACCTCAGCACCAAACGAGTCCAATGATCGCATACCACCGGCACTTGCAGTCGCGATCAGGGCGGACGCACTCAGACCCGAGGATCGCTTGCTGCCATCAACCAGTCTCAAACAAATTACAAGCATTATTGTTTTATTAAATTATTAGTTAATATTTTTAATAAAAAAAAGAACGAAAATTCATGTTAATAAACCTGGCGGCAGACTGTTTCTCGGCGGTTGTCACTCGATCACCGGCCCAGTCAACCACTTCGGGCTCGGTTGGTTGATCGCCTATAATGGATCACTTAATTGTCGATGATCAAACTAAAATCAAAACCAGCTTCCCACAATAATATTATAAGAAGCAGTCAAAGTAGAAACGAATGGACAAAACACCGGGTTCTATTATTGACATAATAGAGAAACCATGTCAAACCTTGATTGGAGAACTGCAGCTGCCGCCGTACACTCGCCAGATCCGCACGCGCCTGAAAATGCAAGGTTTTTGTAGCTCGAATATTTCAGTGTAACCTTTCACAATTGTAGTAACTATTTGGAGTAGCGAGAAACTATGCTCCAGCTATATTCTATTAGTATAGGTTTACTTGCTTCTTTTTATGTCATTTCATTATCAGGTTGTTGGGACACAAGCTAAGCCAAAAAAATTATTGTTTTTCTCGTAAAAATGGATAACCGAAGAACAATTTCATGCATATGCACAAGTTTGACTTAATTCCACATATGTATTTGCACTGAATCACATAGACCATAGTTAATCCAAATTTCATGTTTGCACTGATTCAAATATCCAGCCTAATTGACTTGATTTCACATATTTGACCTAATTTCACATATCTAAATCACAAATTACACCTACTTTCAGGCAATGTGAAACCAGCAAAACTGATTGGAAACCTGTGTGGCCTGTTCAGTGCTTCCGCCACCACCGAAATCAAAGTCAATATTGGCACCACCCGCATTCTGGTTCCACTCTTCGTCAGCCGGGTCATCAAACATAAACTTCTTCATTGCTCAACCTGAAACTGACTAATAGATAAAGATAAAAAAATCTTAAAGTTTCTCGTGAGTTGCGATATTCTAATATAACGAAAACATAAAAATTCGCTCATAATAAACCATGAAAGTAATATCAAGCCAAGTATTCAATGGCGCCTGACAGTTACCATTTCATCTTCAACACGCCAATTCGATATTCGATACATACATACATCTTGTCCCTCATGTTCATTTTATTGGTCATACCAGATTTTTACAAAAACTACAAATAAACATTATAAATAATCAATAGACATTCATTTCACTTGAGCAAATGCTTCTTCAAGGCTATGATATAAAGGTATTGTCTTCTTTTTTGCCGCCGTCCTCGTTGACTTCACTAAAACGCGTGGTTGTTGTTGATGTTGTTGTTGTTGTATGCGTTGTTCTATGCATTGTTGTTGTTGTTGTACGCGTTGTTGTTGTTCGCGTTGTTGCTGTTGTTGTAGGCGGATGTGCGTCTCCCCGATTCGTTTCGTCACCAAAACGCGTGGTGGTGACAACACTTCATTTGTCATTGACACTGTTTCCGTAGACTCCAACGAACCACGTGAAGCCAACAACTCAATGTGATTTCGCACCTGAAATCTAACCATATGACATAACTGGTATCAGAAAAATATTCTAAATACTATAATTACAGTAGTCTGAAAAACTCATCATATTTCACGTTCTTCCATTTCTTTTATATACGGAACGAGCAAAACCATGATTTTGAGTAAACCGACTCTAAATTATAATGTTCAAATTAGTAAACTGGGTTGTAATCATAAAAACTGCAACCTGATTCCAATCGTCGATCAGCCAGTTTTCAAATGATGCCGAGTTGACATAAAAATCGGGGTAGTGCATCTCGAGCAGATCAACGACCTGGGTGATTGATTGGTTATAGGGCAGACACAGTCGGTGCATACGATGAAGGACGTCCCAGAATGAAGTAGCCTTAAATAAAACAACAGTTCATTCAAATAGTAACACAACAAAAAACATCCAGTAATCAGTATCAGGAACCTATTTAAGTTATAAGTGAATATATCTGGATCCATTATTAAAAGTACCTGTTGTATGGTTGTTTTGGGTACTCCACCTACACTGAGCATGTGTTGTACCAACTTCATCCAACTGCGATCCTTGATGTCCATTACACTGTCAGGCAGCCAAGTTCCCGATTTCAACTGAAATATTTACTGTTTTTTTTCAGAACTCGGAATGAATGATAAATTTTAGCCGAATATTTCAAATCAAACCGAAGTGAACAGCAAAATATTTCTAAAAATAGTGACAAAAGCCATGAGGAGAGGGAAAAAATTGGGTTATCAGAAATGAGAGTTAGCGGATCAAAAATTAGATGTAACTGGGTAAGCATAAATCAGTGAGTATTTCACCAGCCATTTGTTGTTCGGCCCAGTCGAGAGTGAGTCTCTCCTCAGTACTTAACGGATGGACTCGGGATGTACAAGCAGCCAACTGATGAGCATCAGGTGTTGTGGTTACAGTTTCAACTATTACAACTTTGTTGGGTGATGATGACAAATGCGGTTGCCGCCGTTCAGACACCAGATTCACCGACGGATGCTTCATCGACCGCACTGCATTCTCTGCCGACTGTTGTTGTTGCAGTTGTTGTTGTTGTTGTTGTTGTTGTTGAACAGGAGTGTGCAGTTGAACGGGTGGTCTACTAAAATCACGAACATTTGAACGCTAGCGAAAGTGCTGTTTTAATGACAATGGAAGGTAAACACACTGATTTCTATCCGTGTAATTTCGGTCGAGCAACACATCGGTAATTTTCACTGTTCACCACAAAAGAACTAATTGAACAATGAAAACAGTACATACAGTTAATTTGCGTGGTGTTTTGGTCCTTCTTTCTTGTTGCAGTTGTTAATCAAGCCCGGCACCGATTCTCATTCAATTAATACGATACTTCATATAATATATTAATATAACACCCGGACACCAGTATAATTAATATCTGTTCAATTATTAGCGGAATATAAAACACAACTTGCGCTCTCACTTCATAAAATTTCCTACAGCGCAACACACGAAACACGCAGCCACTCTTTAGGGCCCAAAGCGCAACACTGAACTGCCTGTTATTTTCGATACATAAAATATGCGCGTCTAAAAATACAAGTACTAATCCCTAGCACAATGACGTAACAATAATATTGACTGGTTGTCACCATAGAAACATACATTCAAATATTTAAAAGTAATACAGGGTTTCCTAAAATACAAGATGATTTAGGCACAATCATCTTACTCCTCCTCTTGCCACCAGAATAGACGTAGAAATTAGCAATAAGCATGATACAGCTATCCTAACCAAAACATAATTTTTAATAAATCGACTTTAAAGCAGGCTGAATAGACTATAAATTTTCCAATGTTTTACTGAAAACTGAAAACGTTCATCAATCATCAAGTATCATAGGCCTAGGGTCAATAAGTCGGCCAAGTCCATCTCAATCGTGACTCCTTTGCGCTTGTCACTGCTGGTCTTCTTTGATTCGCCACGCCCATTGCACGCTCGCTCGCCCTTGACCTGCCCGTTGACCCCGCTGCGACCAGGCTTCTTTAAAACTTATCTCCTGACTCTCGCGGTCACAGCTCGTACCCTGTCGCTGCTCGCATTTTTCCTGCTCGTTGACCAAACTGTGACCAGTCTTCTTTTTAACTAGTGTTGCCTCATTCTCGCGGTCACAGTTCGTACGCTCGCACTTATCCTTCACCAGCTTGTTGACCCCAATGTGACCAGGCTTCTTCATAACTTGTGTCTCTTCACTCTCGCGGTCACATTTGGTACCCTGCTGCCTTCGCTGGTCCCTCCAGTTCATGTCCACATCGGATCGCCCCAACTCATTGTCACCCCCATCAGAACACCCATCGTACATGTGTCTCCTCGGCTTGTAGTTTTTCTGCTGGAACTGCTGCTGCACGCGCACACTCTGTCTGTCGATCTTATACCCCTCTCTATACCCCGACGGCCCATGATCTCTTGCCTTGTGTCCCACACCTGAACATGTATAACACCTCACATTCCACCCGTACCCCCACTTCGCTTCATGATCCGCTGCACGCTCCTGTCTGGCACACTGCTGATTGCATCCGAGCTTTGCTCGCTCCCTCCCCTTGTGCACGAATTCAGTCTGCGGTTGACTCGTTTCTTGGCCTTTCTCCGTCTCTCTTCCACCTCCTCCTGGTTTGCCAACTCCTCAACTATTTTTCCAAACGACTGCCCCTTGTCTGCTGATACCCCAGCCTGCACCGTAAAATCCTCTCGTAATAATCCCGCAGCTAGTCGCTCCTTCAATGCTGATTCCCGTTCTGCCTCATCATCAAACGGACACAGCTGCCTCAGAACCCCCGCGTAGTCCAGCACACACTCATCCCCCTGCTGTTCCCTGCTCACAAACATGAGCATCTTCTCTGTTATCGTCCGATGCATGCGGTAGTTGCGCTCTAAATGATCCAATGCCTCCTTCCATGTAGGGTTGAACAGCTGTTTGTTGAACCGTACCAAAGCTTTTCCCCCAAGTCGCTTCTTCAAATGCCGTAGCTTCAATTCATCCGAGACCCAGTCATCCTCCACATTGAACTTCACATCATCAATCCAATCCGGATACTTCTCCTTCTCTGATCCGTCGAAGATTTCGAAAGCCCCAGTCGTCAAACGAATTCTTTCTTCTCGGGTCCTGTTTATTCGTAACTCGGCTGCCAATGCATTTATAGCCGTAGTTAACCCATCATGAGGGTTATCCCGAACATCACTGGTGTTGGCTGTCGCTGTAGCTGTCACTGGCTGTCGCTCGCACACTGACTCACTCCCTGACATCTGATTGCTCGCCAATAACATTCTACCCAACTCATGATACTCTTTCATGCCCCCATCATCATTGGTTGTGGTTGGTGCGCACACTGGTTGTCGTTTTGTCCGCCGAAATTCTTCTCCGGAGACTTCCAAACTATCAGCATTCGAAGATGTGTCAGACTCAGAGTCACCGAAACCTGAATCACCGCTGTTCATCGTATCCCTGGCATCAACCGATCCCTTCATCCCACATAATCTGGTCTTCATGACTTCCTGCATTTCAGTTAGTGTCCGCATTTCTTCATCTATTATCGACATGTAGTCATGTAACATCTTCTGCGTGTTTACATAGATTCCGCTCCGTTGTCTGTCGTTCGGCATCACGTCCTCCCTCGTATCGCAAATGTCCCAGACGTCACTCATATTTTTGTCCGAATACCAAAGTTTTGTAAAGCGTACGCAAAAATGTAACAGTTATAAAGCACACCCAACAGCACCGCACGATTGTAGACGCTCAAAAATTCACTCACTCTATTGATTTTTCTTCAAAATAAAATCAAATGTCTTCTTCTCATCCGCCGAAATGTTGATCCGCTACTCTTCGGTGTAATTTCCCAGGCCCTGCACTTCCCCCACAGTTACAATCCCAAACAGCAATAAATGACACCTTGATTTATCCGCCACCGAAAATTGATCCGCTACTCAAAATGTGGAAACTCCCCCAGACACCTGTACTTTCCCCCAATGCTTAAATCCCAGACAGCAGTAAATAACACCTTGAATTATTTGCCACCGAAAAAATTGATCCGCCACCGAAGATTTATACGCTACTATAATGTGGAAATTCCTCCCGGACACCCAAAACACACCTCAATATACCCCAAGCGTCCGATCCGTGTTTCCTCAAAACAGCTTCTGCTCCTGCTTCTGTAGACGCACTGTTGCGCAATCCGATAGCTGTTGTCCGGTAGTTGGTGATTTGTCGCGGCAGGTCGGCCAGTTATTTTATATAAGTTGTTGTGCCAGTTAGTTTGCGGGTGTTTTCGGTCCTCTTTCTTCTGTTGCTGTTATGATCATCAAGCCCGGCACCGATTCTCATTCAATTAATACGATACTTCATATAATATATTAATATAACACCCGGACACCAGTATAATTAATATCTGTTCAATTATTAGCGGAATATAAAACACAACTTGCGCTCTCACTTCATAAAATTTCCTACAGCGCAACACACGAAACACGCAGCCACTCTTTAGGGCCCAAAGCGCAACACTGAACTGCCTGTTATTTTCGATACATAAAATATGCGCGTCTAAAAATACAAGTACTAATCCCTAGCACAATGACGTAACAATAATATTGACTGGTTGTCACCATAGAAACATACATTCAAATATTTAAAAGTAATACAGGGTTTCCTAAAATACAAGATGATTTAGGCACAATCATCTTACTATACTAAATGAGAGTTAACTTAGAACTAATCATTCATCAACATCACTTCTAGTGCGTTTCGCAACACTTTATCATCACGTGACCTCAAAACCAGAATTTCAGTCTATGACGAATGACCGTTATTACCCGATTTAATGAAATACTAACAGTTTTCGTTTCAGTGCACTTCCGAGAGGTTTTCGGGCAGCAAGTAGTTGCACCGCATCATCCACGTCCACAACCACGATGTCTTCACATTGATCGTCCGTCACATTTACGATCGGTGACGGACTGCGTTGGGCCAGACCTAAAAACTATGAGTTATTATACCCATTGATTGATTTCAACATTGATTTCGGTTATTATGATGACTGATAATGAGGAGCAGTTAAAATAAAACAAAACGGTCGATTGATAGATCTGAAAAAAAAACGAATATGAAAAGTGATGAAACGGATGTGAACCTTTCTTATCATTACTGGTGGTGGCACGGTCATGACAGTTTTCCGCGATTCGAGTGAGCTTTCTTCGATAAGGCGCCATGTCTATGTTGTACCACTCGGCAAGGTACTCGCGCCAATCAGTTGGGATGCGGGCACGTTTGGCCAGATGAATCGGGTTGAGCAGCACACGACGACATCTTCAAGTATGATTGATTGATAAAAATAAGGTATCGATTGATGGACCAAAGATAATCGATTGACAGATGGAACTTGATTGATTATAGTTGATTGGTTGGTCGAAAACTGATGATGAATGAACACATGGCTATAGATTAAATGAGATATAAAAAAATGTATGTATCGTTAAACCAGCCATCAATCATGTTCAATGAATTGATTGAACTCTGATTTATCGAGTATGATATGAACGATCCATTTGTTGAAAACCGGCAACTTATGATTTATTAAACAATAATTAAATATGGATAACATAATTTAACTTGCCGATATTGAATACTAGTCACATTCACATACGATTAATTATGGCAGTAATAAGCCAACGCCAACTAGTTTGACTGTTTACATTACAATAATGGATGATTGAACAGTGTGATCAACTAGAATTGTTTTCTTGATTAAAAAAGGTGATTATTGAATTCGGCCAACCTTTCCTTCATCGACTGAGCGGAATGACCGGTAATCCTGTTATTCTCCGCCAATCGCCATAGTGTCGTTCCACCCGGTTTCTCAGCGCTTTTATTGCCGCTTCGCAGTTGTTCGACCAGAAAGGCGTAAAGTTTGCAATCCTGAATTGGTGCAGAAAATGGGTGAAACAAATTGCAAGTGTCAAAAAACGGCTTGCGCTCAGATAAGAAAACTGAGCTGACCTCCTCCAATGTGTAACTTTTCGGTGCTTTCCCTGGCTTTTTCGTCGACGACATCACGGAAACGACGCCGAAATCGATTGTCTGAATATAACTGATTATATTTTTGTTCAACGGTCACTCATTTTTTTTATCGCGATGCCCGAGATATTCTACGGCTTGTATAATATGGAATTAGCGGTCCAAATATTACAAGCTCCCGGCTCCCAGTCCGACTCGGATAAAAAAATTGATCTGGGTTCAAATTTGACATAAAATATTATAATTTTTTTACCGGGAATTCTTTTTTCATTAAATTTATCTTGCTTTTCTGATTGTTTTCATATATTTTTCATTAAATTTGTTGATTATTGCGGTAATCGCGACCCGTCGACCGGTCGACCCGTCGACCGAGATCGGTCGACCGGCCATTTGGAGGTTTTTAGGCTGCCTACATAGCTGGATAGGTTTAGAAGGCTAGGCATGAGCATCAAAATTAGGTTTCTGTGTAGGCTTAGGCTTAAGCTTAAATTTTTGCGATAGGCTCGAGCGCTACGCGCCCGAGCCCATACAAAAAGGTACTGTCCTTGGACCTATTCTATTTGTAATCTTCACCTTTGATTTAATTAACATTATTAAATGTCCATTTTTTTATGCTGATGATTCTAAAATCTTACAACCTGTTCATTCTGTCACTAATTGCTTGGAACTCCAAAGTGATGTCAATAACATAATCTTATGGTGCAAAAACAATGGCATGTCCCTCAACAATAGTAAATCGCTAACAATTCATTTCGGAGCCAACAATCCTGAATATATTTATCATGCTGATGGAATTCCTATTACTGCTGTTGATCAGGTTAGGGATCTTGGTGTTATTATTGACTCTAAACTCTCGTTTAATCAACATATCTCTAACATAACACACAAAGCTAATCAAAAGGTAGCTATTCTTCGTAATACATTTTATGCCAAGGATCCCTTATTTCATATACAACTATTTAAAACATTTATATTACCTATAATTGATTATTGTTCTCCTGCCATAATATATAGTACTAAAAAACAACTTAAAGATCTTGAGTCAATACAAAAAAAGTTTACTTTGTATACTTTAAATCTTTTCGATATACCATACATAGATAGACTTAATTCTATTGGCTTACCTACCATTGAAAATAGATTATTGACCAATGATCTTGTTGCCGTTCGTGATTATTTTGCAAATTCTTTATATCTAAATTTTAATCCTTTTCAATTATCAACCAGTAATACCCGTAATGCTCTTTTTAAAACCCGCTTTTTGACTTCCATCTACGCTAATTTCTGGTCCAAAAGAGTCCTTAACACTTATGAAAAAATACCCAAAGGTGATCTTAACAATCGCAAATTAATCAGTAAATTTATTGAACAGCGGGATATCAATATGCTTTAATTTATTAATTCTTTATGTGAATAATATTTGTAATTATTTGTAATTATTTGCTTTCCGATCAACCTATTACTTTTACCGTTTACTCTCCTTGTATGTTTTCCTGACCCAATGATCGAGACAATAAATAAATAAATAAAAAAAAACCTAAGCCTAAGCCTAAGCCTACACAGAAACCTAATTTTGATGCTCACACCTGCCAAACTGTTAGTATAGTGCTCCAGAATAACTTTTGTAAACTTAAGTCGGTGCTAGGAACTAAGCCGAAGCCGTACAAACAATATCAAAATTCTGGGTCGACGGGTCGACGGGTCGACGGGTCGCGATAGCCGGATTATTGAATAAAATGAATTTCAAAGTTTGATTAAATATTTTTTTACCTTTCAAGGTTTCAACAATCAACAAATTTTGATGAAAAATACATGAAAATTATGCGAAAAGCAAGATGAATTTAATTAAATGAAAAATTATCGGTAAAAAAAAATTTCTACAAACCCAGATTATTTTTTGAACCCAGATCAATTTTTTGATCCGAGTCGGATCTAAAAACAATCTTCAGGATTTTTATTGAGCCGGGTCAGTGTTAAAAAATAGACCCGGCTCAATGAAAATTTCCCGAGAATTATTTTTAGATCCGAGTCGGATCTGAAAAGTAATCCAAGATTTCAACGTGCACTATGTATCGATCTGCTGAAGTACCGTTGAACAGAAATAACTCTAGATTATATTCAGATAATCGACTTCGTATCTCGGCCCAACAGGATGGGCATCTCAAACTTGCTCAATTTCGTGAAAAATGCCAGCCGACCGGTTAGTAAATCATGGAAACTTGATACCATAAATAGCAGTATAGTTTACTAGAAGCTAGATTAAACTACTGCTTCTGCGGCTCTCATTGAGAGCTCTCGGGTCTATCCTCGAAAGCCTAGCTAATGTAAAAGTATAGGCAATTCAAGGCTCCCCTCGAGACTGCACTCTTCAGTTATTCATGTTTCCGCTTAGCTGAGACTATTCTCTCGGCCCTTTAGTTATTCATGTTACCAGTTCTCATGAAATTATAGGCGTCAATACGAGAGTTCAGCGGGTCGACGGTGGCGGTTGACGTCAGCTGTTGGTTGCATCGTGGCGTGTTCGGTTGTGTGCTCGAGTTGGCTCTTAACAAACCTACCGACTTGTTCGTTTTGTTTGCACCATGTAATAAAATTTATCGAGAAATGTTATTGGGTTATTTTCAATATTAGTATGTCATTCTTCGAGAATTTGAATTTGATCGTATATGTGTAATGTAGTAGTTGGTAATAACTTTATTACGTAAGTTGAACGAAATGAATAGGGCACATTAATTACTAACAACTTAGCCGTGACGTAGTATGCAGAATAAATTATGTTTTACGAGTGTAGAAGAATTTTGTTAACTTCTAGTTCTATTAATTTACAGCTACATCCAATACTGCATGAAGTACATCAACATGTTGCTAGATCACCGATGTCGAGTGCTGCTCGTGTTTGATGGAGCCAGTTTGCCGTCTAAAAAAGTATGGTTTACTCACCCTTTGTTTTGTTTCCCAGTTTAATCTGGATTTTCACTAACCCACTAGACTCTCAAAAGTTAACTAAGAAGTCAATCATTCTAAACATCAATCAGTTGAAACTATACATGTGAATAATTCAATCAACTCATGTAAACTAATCAAATCAACGAATCAATCAAACGATCCGAGCCAACCTTTATTTTATTTTAAAAAATCTGTCAATTAACAATCAAGTATATCATATATTCATTCAATCAGAACGTAGTAAATCAATGAAACATCTGTCAATAAACCAATCACCATCACCAATTCAATCAGTCACAGTTTAGATAAACGACAACGACCAGTAAAAAAAGTCAGTCAGATACCCAGTCAATTAATGAAATACCCCTTTAGTTAAACAGTCATTCAATCTATTCAAAACCAATTCCATCCTTCAATTAGAGAACCAATCAAACACTCGGTCAATCAATCAAAACCTATTCGATGATACTCGAACAGTCATGCAAACAATCAAACATTCTTTTTCTTTCAATCACTTTTGATTGAGAAGTTGAGTGCTCAATGAATTATGCATATAACCCCCAACCCCCGCCTGATCTTTTCAAACAGTTCATACATCTATTCAATCATTCGAACGCCAAATTAATCAATAAACCATCAAACATAGATAATCGATCGATGAACTTACCGATTTCAGTGCACAAATGAGACTCGACGCGACCGCCGTGAGTCAGCCAAGCAGAAGGCCATGTCGTTGCTGGATGTTGGCAAGACCACCGAGGCTGTTCAGGTGCTGCAGACGGCCACTGAGATCACGCATGACATTGTGCTCAGTGTTATCAAGGTTTGTGGTTGTCCAGTTGGCAGCACCAGCTTTCAAAAACAAATCCAGTTTATTCAGTTATTATGCCACTATAGCCAAGTTGGATAACAAATCAGAAATATAGGTAAATAAAGGTCATCATATTTCTGTCCAAGTGTAAGGTTAATCAATGATCACAGGAATGGTGCATCTACATGCAGCTATTTTACCTTTCAATGACGTTGAGAAGTGTTTTTCTTCATTTCATTGGTGGTGTCAACTGTTCAAAAGTATTATTTTATCTCAGTACTGTCGTCTTCTACCCAACGTTGATTGTTTGGTGGCGCCGTACGAGTCAGATGCCCAGTTGGCCTTCCTTCTACAATCGAACATGGTACAGCTCGTGGTGACAGAGGACTCGGATCTCATTGTGTTCGGTGCCGAACGAATAATGTACAAATTGGACGTGTCTGGTGGGTTAATCATTCTACTCGCTAATTCTAAATCCCATGGATTTTCAGTACTGAAAAATATACTGTTTTACAGTTTTTTACTCAAAAAACTATTTTATTAGGTAATGGTATTCTGTACGAACGTGCGCAGTTGCCGACTTGTCTGCCGCATGGATCCAAGTCGTACAGTTTCGAACGATTCCGTCGTATCTGCATTCTCTCTGGATGTGATTATCTGCCTGAAGGTCTGCCAGGCGTTGGGTTATCCAAGGCGTCAAAGTTCATTGCCAAGACCACCGAGACCGATTTGAATAAAGTTAGACGTTTTTTTGGTTTGACTTATTTATTAGGTTTTTTTTATCAATAATTAAAAAATTAAAAGATGATTGCAAAATCATGATTAAAAGATTATGGCAACGTGTAATTATGTTTTTTGTGTTGAAATGCATTGTCATTAGATCATGCACCAGTTTCATAATTTTTTTCATGATTGCGCGTGAATAACTTTTTTTCAATTTACAGTTGCTGCCACGCGCGCCCCGATATCTGAAAATGCCTTCGCTCAAGGTTGACTAGATAGCCAGTTACTGTCTATGTTATCAACTGCTCATTACTCAACTACTCAGCTTACTCGACTCTCTCACGAACTCACTCAACATGTGACAGCTCAACCTAGTGACTTTTAACTCATTCTTACTCACCATCACCAGTAACTCATTCTTTTCGTTAGTTACCAAGTTACAGCCACTTGCTTACCCGTTCAGTCACTTTCATTCAAAGTCATTCAAACACATTATGCTATTAAAAAAATTATGCTATTGTTTTTGCATTAAGATCACAAATGACTTTATCGAATCGGTCATCCGTGCCGAGCACACCTTTCTCTACCAAGTCGTGTTTGATCCAACAACCCGACGTCGTCGCCATCTCAATCCACTACCCGAAAACATTCAGGTTCGACCGACGGGTTGCTGATAACGTTATGTAATGAAACTGCCGTTCTTATATATTTCAATATATATTTATTTCATAGACTTCATTATATATAATTACTTGCTATTACTTAATTGCAGTCAGTCGACATCGAGTATGCAGGTGTGCTATCGCCGGTGGCTGAGTCGCAGTGTCTGCAACTGGCTATGGGACTGCGGCATCCCAATTCATTCAAGATCGTCGACACACTCGATGGCATCAAGGTTATGCGAATTTCGGTGTTTTTGGGCCGAGTGGCTCAGAATTCGTTTCTTCAACAATGCTGGATTTTTTGTGTGTTATTGCACACACATGACAATGTGATGCAAAATCATGATGATAAAAGACATCCTACGGCTATGTAATGTTAAATTGATACTTTGTGTTCTGTAACATTTCAATCACTGCCAGACGAGCCGATCCTCCAAAGGGAGGGTGAATTATTCAAACATGGGGAAGCAGCAGTTTTGAGTTCATTTTATCTACACCTTTCAGAACAAATTCTACTTTTTCGAATTGGTTCCTGTTCCTCTCTCTTCCCCTTAGTTAATCCGACTGACTGTTCAAATAATTATCAGGCGGCTCCACCTGGCAGCATCTGGCACGATGGCTACGAACCGGGCACAACCGCTTTATCCAGTCATCACACGCCCATATCCACCTCCAAGTCCGTGTCCGCTTTTCAAGTCACCCGACACACTCGATCACCAGCCGATCTCAAGTCAGAACTCAACAGAGCGAAAGCTAAATGTTGGTTTTTATTACCGTAAAAATTGTGTATTCGAATGAAACTTAACTACAATGGTTAGGTGGTTACGTGCCCGGGATGACGTTGATTAACTGAAACTTTAACATTTGGCACTTGCGTGGTAGATTAGAAACTCCGAATGTTGGATGTTTATATCTCTGAACGTCACTGGAACAATGAACTTGAAGATACAATGACGTAAATGGCAATTTTTTATTTATTATTCATTCAAACCGACTTTTATATTAGTGAGCAAACCGAGCCAGTCGACATCGAGTCCGAGTTCAACGTGGATGGACGTGGATATTGCACGCATTTATGGTATCAACGCCAATGACGTCAAACCCAACGACGACGAAAACGACAACGATTCATCGTCTGAAAACCAGTCAACACCAACAGTGACTGCCGCCAAAGCGTCCAGCAGCAGCAGTCCATACTTTCGATCCAGTTAGTTGTTACAATTTTTATTATCGGGTTTTCGCTGTTTCTATTGTTGTTGTATTGTATTGTTATTGATGATGTGATGATGGTGTTGTTGTTAGGCCTCTATTTGCTCAATCGCTATGGTGATTGATCATAGTTTCGAATTCGATAATGCAGTCGAGTTTAAACCCGTTCAATCCGTTGCAGCGGCTATCAGCTCAACTGCGTGTCGCAATCCGTTTCGTGTGCCGAGACGCTCAGATGAAACGGTGTCCGGTACAATTGATACGACTACACCCAAGTCTGTGCTCACTGTCGATGACACGTCCGTCAAGTTTATCGGATCTAGTTCCTCACCGTCGACCTCATCATCGTCATCTTCAGCCAGTGGTTAACTTTTTGTTTTTTATTATTCTGTAATGTTGTGATCCGGTGACTTGACTATTTATTTACAAGGAGAAGTTGGTTCACTTCAGTTGAGTAATTTTCGGTTGAGTGGATCATTCACCAACCAAACTCACCGATTACTGGAAGTTCTCATATCTGGCATACCAGCGCTTCAGATCGTGTTCATTTCTCATTTCGTGCAATCGTCTTAGCGCGATTCACGGTGAATTCAAACAGTTCGATTAATTAAACTTTTTCCAGACGCACCATCATCACAAGACGACATCATAGAAGGAACCGTAGCCTCACCGTCTCCACCTGCGACCGAAATTGTGAAACCTGACGTAATTCAAATCGACGATATTGTTCCAAATACTACGAATTCGCATCCACCCCGTCGTCGTATACCGGGCATGTTTCGTCATCCATCATCATCCGGTGCCGTGGCTTCGGCAACACCATCCAATGCCATGTCGGTAGCCGTTTCGTCAGAGAATGTAAAACGACAACCACCCGTTGATGCACAACGACAACCAATGATTACTGGATCCAAGCCATCGGGACTGACGAGGAAGCGACCACGTATGTCTGTAGACGGAACCACGCCTAACAAGGGCAGATTGACTACGGGTAAGTATAAATGTCCGTTGGTAACGACGGGTAACAACAACAACAACGAGGAGACTCAACCAAAGTTGAATGTAAAAACCTTAAGTGCGCTCGACAAGTTTGCGTATCAACCAGCCAAACGTGTGTGATAAAATGAAAAAATTGTGTGCCTGTCTTCCTGTTTTTCCTGCTTCCTGTTTCATATTTTCACTATTACACTTAACGTTAATTTTTCTTTATTCATTGTTATCCACGCTCCGCTCCAATAATTCATCTAAACGGGTTCCTTACCGGGTTTGCATTGAAAGTTGATGTTATATTCTGTTACACTGGAATTTTGTTATAAGAACTGCCATTTTAAAAGAACTGTCACACAGGTTTATGTTCTTTCTACATTGTTTAATTGAACTTGCGATTCTGATAAACTCTACTGTGAAACTTGTGATTGCTCATTTTTATAATTGAAATTTGTAATATCCATTGTGTTGTATTCCTTTATATGTTATTCATTCAGTAACAGTGATCAATAACCAGTGACAACGAACTAAAGTCAAATACAATTTTGAATATATGCGTTGGAATAGTTGCATATAAGTCACATATTTTAAACTTTGAACAGTATTTGAGAGAAATTTTGAAACTCAAACCAAATCATGGCTCATTTCTGGACTAACTAAGATTATCTACTACTTGCGGAAAAAAAGAAATGAATCTCAAGGTTCATAGCCAACCTAAGAACAACAGCATTCACATGAAGTACACAACAAAATGAAGTGACATTAATACTTTATCAACGTGACATCTTAAAATAATGCTCACGCATAATTGTGTACCTTTCCAGACCAATATGTCAATTATATCAGGCAAAGTAAGAGATCAGGTGCTAATACATTTACTCAAACAGTCGTGGTTTGTGTTGTTTATAGGAGAACGCTGGTTGTCCGAGTGTGTCGCCTTCACTCGATCCCCCATCCTCATACTCGTAATCATCTTCGAATGGATTCGTTGTCTTTGGTCTCAAGTCAAAATTAGATCTTCAGCTTTTCATAGGGAAATGAGATACATAAATTTAAACTTGCATGATTCATAACAAAATCATAACTTTGCAGAAACCTGTGGAAATGCTTCGGTTTGGTGTACTTGGACATCGGACTAAATGTTGCATCTTCCGCTTGACATGATAAGAGTTGAGGTCGTTCGTAGATCATTGGGAACGGATTTGGGTTCATCACGCTGCGGGGTCTGCATATATCACAAATTGTCTATATGTAATCCCCAAAATTTGGCTTGCAGTTTCTACCGAGTATTTTGAAACTCCACATTAGTTTATGCCCGAAAAACGCTAGCTAACGAAAAAATATACATACTCTTCGCACAGCGGTAAAATCACTAATCACTTTCTTCTGCTCTGACTGTACTGTGTACTGCTGCTTCTGTACTGTATACATGCATAACCTTCCAAGCTTTCAATGGAACCAACCCCTGGCTGCTTTTACTTTTCTGACTTTCTGAGTCATTCATATTCATTGGACGTGGGCCTGATTATAAAAGAAAAACTTTTTCCGCCTATTTTCATTATTTCATGTTACTCGAGTCTAACTTCATAACAACTCATTAACCTATAAATCATGGATTTCAAACTTGAAATTGTTAACCTATTCCCTTTCCAATGTTTTGCATGTCCGAGATGTGTTCTTCAGGGTGCTTATTCTTCTTGCTTTCGCCCGTCTTTTTCGGTTTCGGTTTGATCATTTTGGCGTAGACTTTTTTGACTCTGCAATTATAATCGGTTTGGTTAATGATTGCTAAATACATACGTTGTAAAATGACTTTATGTTGACGATTTATGGTTGGACACAGAATCTAGAAACGAAAGTTTGATATGCATTCATTGGATGTGCAAAATACAGTAGCTTATGTACCTTTTATGTGCCTGACCCACCTGTGTAACCATTTAACACATTTACTCACTAAAAAAAGATCTATGTACATTTCTAATTGACTGTCTAATAGGTTCTTACTTCCGTGTAGCCACGACGGTGCCCATAATCGTGCCCGCCACCACCACAAACCCTACGATCGATACAACAGCCACAAAAGCCAAACCGCCTGAAGTGAAGTATACATAATCCACAATCATAAAATGCCATATAATTGATCTTCAGTCATCCTGATGCTGGTTTCGTATGAAGAATCGTGCATCTCAGTTAGAAAAGTTCTAAATTAGCAGATCGATGTTGCGTCTACATACATGTACAGTATGTACATATATTGTACGGTACATACGGTAACGGTACTCACCTGCAGAGTCAGCGGGCACACCGATAGTACGTTCGAAACGGCTAGCTGGAACGGCTGCTAGAATGTACAAAAAAATTAATAACAACTTTGAGAAAATATTAAACAACAGAAATTGCAATAACAACAGCATCAAAAGTTTACACCAACCATTCTGAGACATGGATTTTCTGAATAACAGAACCAGAACCACCATCAGAAGTGGTCTGTTGAGTTGCGTCATTTCTCCCCACATTGTTTCAATGCCGAATATCCATTTACGTGAGGTGATGATGAAAGATTAATGTTTGAATGTGTGAGTTAAGTTGAGGTTAATGAGTAAACCACAATCACACCTGTGCCAGCTGTGCGTGAACAGGGGGGGTAGATTGTGCGCAAACGAGCTCAAATCGGACTCTCCGCAGACGAAGACCGGACTGTCCGTAAACGGACTCTCCGTAAACGGACTCTCCGCAGACGAAGACCGGACTGTCCGTAAACGGACTCTCCGTAAACGGACTGTCCGTAAACGGACTGTCCGCGTACGAAGGTATAATTTTACACATAAGAGACTCTTTGTAAACGGACTGTGCGTAAACGGACTGTGCGTAAACGGACTGTGCGTAAACGGACTGTGCGTAAACGGATTGTCCGTAAACGGACTTTGCGTAAACGGACTGTGCGTAAACGGACTGTGCGTAAACGGACTGTGCGTAAACGGACTGTGCGTAAACGGACTGTGCGTAAACGGACTGTGCGTAAACGGACTGTGCGTAAACGGACTGTGCGTAAACGGACTGTGCGTAAACGGACTGTGCGTAAACGGACTGTGCGTAAAGGGACTGTCCGTAAACGGACTGTCCGTAAACGGACTGTCCGTAAACGGACTGTCCGTAAATGGATTGTCCGTAAACGGACTGTGCGTAAACGGACTGTGCGTAAAGGGACTGTCCGTAAACGGACTGTGCGCAAACGGACTGTGCGTAAACGGACTGTCCGTAAACGGACTGTGCGTAAACGGACTGTGCGTAAACGGACTGTGCGTAAACGGACTGTGCGTAAACGGACTGTGCGTAAACGGATTGTCCGTAAACGGACTGTGCGTAAACGGACTGTCCGTAAACGGACTGTGCGTAAACGGACTGTGCGTAAACGGACTGTGCGTAAACGGACTGTCCGTAAACGGACTGTGCGTAAATGGACTGTGCGTAAAGGGACTGTCCGTAAACGGACTGTGCGCAAACGGACTGTGCGTAAACGGACTGTGCGTAAACGGACTGTCCGTAAACGGACTGTGCGTAAATGGACTGTGCGTAAAGGGACTGTCCGTAAACGGACTGTGCGCAAACGGACTGTGCGTAAACGGACTGTGCGTAAACGGACTGTCCGTAAACGGACTGTGCGTAAACGGACTGTGCGTAAACGGACTGTGCGTAAACGGACTGTGCGTAAACGGACTGTGCGTAAACGGACTGTGCGTAAACGGACTGTGCGTAAACGGACTGTGCGTAAACGGACTGTGCGTAAAGGGACTGTCCGTAAACGGACTGTCCGTAAACGGACTGTCCGTAAACGGACTGTCCGTAAATGGATTGTCCGTAAACGGACTGTGCGTAAACGGACTGTGCGTAAAGGGACTGTCCGTAAACGGACTGTGCGTAAACGGACTGTGCGTAAAGGGACTGTCCGTAAACGGACTGTGCGTAAACGGACTGTGCGTAAACGGACTGTGCGTAAACGGACTGTGCGTAAACGGACTGTGCGTAAACGGATTGTCCGTAAACGGACTGTGCGTAAACGGACTGTCCGTAAACGGACTGTGCGTAAACGGACTGTGCGTAAACGGACTGTGCGTAAACGGACTGTCCGTAAACGGACTGTGCGTAAATGGACTGTGCGTAAAGGGACTGTCCGTAAACGGACTGTGCGCAAACGGACTGTGCGCAAACGGACTGTGCGTAAACGGACTGTGCGTAAACGGACTGTCCGTAAACGGACTGTGCGTAAATGGACTGTGCGTAAAGGGACTGTCCGTAAACGGACTGTGCGCAAACGGACTGTGCGTAAACGGACTGTGCGTAAACGGACTGTCCGTAAACGGACTGTGCGTAAACGGACTGTGCGTAAACGGACTGTGCGTAAACGGACTGTGCGTAAACGGACTGTCCGTAAACGGACTGTGCTTAAACGGACTGTGCGTAAACGGACTGTGCGTAAACGGACTGTGCGTAAACGGATTGTCCGTAAACGGACTGTGCGTAAACGGACTGTGCGTAAACGGACTGTCCGTAAACGTACTGTGCGTAAACGGACTGTGCGTAAACGGACTGTGCGTAAACGGACTGTGCGTAAACGGACTGTGCGTAAACGGACTGTGCGTAAACGGACTGTGCGTAAACGGACTGTGCGTAAACGGACTGTGCGTAAAGGGACTGTCCGTAAACGGACTGTCCGTAAACGGACTGTCCGTAAACGGACTGTCCGTAAATGGATTGTCCGTAAACGGACTGTGCGTAAACGGACTGTGCGTAAAGGGACTGTCCGTAAACGGACTGTGCGTAAACGGACTGTGCGTAAAGGGACTGTCCGTAAACGGACTGTGCGTAAACGGACTGTGCGTAAACGGACTGTGCGTAAACGGACTGTGCGTAAACGGACTGTGCGTAAACGGATTGTCCGTAAACGGACTGTGCGTAAACGGACTGTCCGTAAACGGACTGTGCGTAAACGGACTGTGCGTAAACGGACTGTGCGTAAACGGACTGTCCGTAAACGGACTGTGCGTAAATGGACTGTGCGTAAAGGGACTGTCCGTAAACGGACTGTGCGCAAACGGACTGTGCGTAAACGGACTGTGCGTAAACGGACTGTCCGTAAACGGACTGTGCGTAAATGGACTGTGCGTAAAGGGACTGTCCGTAAACGGACTGTGCGCAAACGGACTGTGCGTAAACGGACTGTGCGTAAACGGACTGTCCGTAAACGGACTGTGCGTAAACGGACTGTGCGTAAACGGACTGTGCGTAAACGGACTGTGCGTAAACGGACTGTCCGTAAACGGACTGTGCTTAAACGGACTGTGCGTAAACGGACTGTGCGTAAACGGACTGTGCGTAAACGGATTGTCCGTAAACGGACTGTGCGTAAACGGACTGTCCGTAAACGGACTGTCCGTAAACGGACTGTGCGTAAACGGACTGTGCGTAAACGGACTGTGCGTAAACGGACTGTGCGTAAACGGACTGTGCGTAAACGGACTGTGCGTAAACGGACTGTGC
>OZ038448.1:16256566-16289066 GCA_964036265.1 Daptonema setosum
AGAACCTCTCGCATGCGAGGTCAAAACCCCCACGCTAACCACCAGGCCATGCTGGCTTTGGTTTATGTGATAAACGCTGGTGTCAACATATGACGGTAGAAGCACGCGTTGGTTGCATTCACTGCACGTGTTGAATTTTGGATTCACAGAATAGTTCAGTTAGAAATCTTGCGGACCCCGGGTTCGTTTCCCAGATTTTTGATAAAACTTTTTTCACTAGTATCCTTTTCATACGCATGTGACAGTTTATATTTTTTTATCAAAAATGAGTTGACATGCCAGTTTTTTGGTTCCTAAATAGATAATTGAAACAGGGGCATTGAGTTGAATTGAAGCCTGATATCAACAATGTCTGAGGCATGGACCCCTATTTGACCGACCCTACTTGACCGACCATATTTGACGAGACCCCTATTTGACCAGACCAGTCAAACAGGGGTCCGGACCCTTATTTGACCATGGTCAAATAGGGGTCTATTGTCCTCTTGGACCCTTATTTGACCGACCCCTATTTGACCGACCCTTATTTGACCATGGTCAAATAGGGGTCTATGGAGGCTGGACCCTTAATTGACCGACCCCTATTTGACCGACCCCTATTTGACCAGACCCCTATTTGACCAGTCAAATAGGGGTCCGGACCCTTATTTGACCATGGTCAAATAGGGGTCTATTGTTCTCTTGGACCCTTATTTGACTAGTCAAATAGGGGTCTGGTCAAATAGGGGTCGGTCAAATAGGGGTCGGTCAAATAGGGGTTCGGATCCCAAAAATGCAATCCAGCCCAAACCCCACCCACCCCCACCCCCACCCCACCCAAAGTCAAACCCAACCCCACCCCACCCCCACCCCACCCCACCCTAAGTCAAACCCCACCCCACCCTAAGTCAAACCCAACCCCACCCCCGCCCCCACCCCAACCCCACCCCACCCCACCCCCACCCCACCCTAAGTCAAACCCAAACCCACCCCACCCCAACCCACCCCCACCCCACCCTAAGTCAAACCCCACCCCCACCCCCACTGTCAAACCCTATCTGAGGTTTGTATGGGGGGAGTTGCCCAAATAAAAAAATCTAGATTATGGGTGTTTCGGAAGGTATATAGGTAGGGTAATTACTACCTATATACCTTCCGAAACACCCATAATCTAGATTTTTTTATTTGGGCAACTCCCCCCATACAAACCTCAGATAGGGTTTGACAGTGGGGGTGGGGGTGGGGTTTGACTTAGGGTGGGGTGGGGGTGGGTTGGGGTGGGGTGGGGGTGGGGTGGGGTTGGGGTGGGTGGGGGCGGGGTGGGGTGGGGTGGGGTTGGGTTTGACTTAGGGTAGGGTGGGGTTTGACTTAGGGTGGGGTGGGGTGGGGTTGGGTTTGACTTTGGGTGGGGTGGGGGTGGGATGGGGTTTGACTTAGGGTGGGGTGGGGGTGGGGTGGGGTGGGGTTTGACTTAGGGTGGGGTGGGGGTGGGGTGGGGTTTGACTTAGGGTGGGGCGGGGGGGTGGGGTGGGGGTGGGGGTGGGGTGGGGTGGGGTGGGGTGGGTCAGGTGCTTTAGAAGTTGAAAATGGTGTATGTTGGGGTTTTTAGTGAAAATTTTGGTGTTGTCGATTTTGGTGTTGTCGACAATTTTGGTGTTGCAGAACAGGTTCACCGAAAACCGGATTCGGATTAATTAATAAAAGAAAACCGGATTCGTTGATTAATAATTGTTGTTTTCCTTGTTTAATTTTTAAATTCGAATGTGAATAACCACGAGAACTGCTACGGGAGACGCTGCATCACTATGCGCCCTGCTCGGCATAGTTGAAAAAAAATATAAAAACGGTTCATTCATGATTTTACAGAAAGTTGTGTAATTCATCGCCAAACGAACGCAACAGCTCAATTGATTAGCAACGAAAAAAATAAGCTTCGGAATGTCTCGAGATCGAGATCGAAGTGGATACATCTCGTTGAATGTGCATGATGATGAGCGCACTACTTTGGCGGCAGGACTGGACAATCCCACCTACAGGTTAATTAAGAAGACTTGAGCCTGTTATGATGCTGTGGTGTGGTGGTGCCGATTGATTGTAATGATTGTCTAGTACCAGAAAGGTATTTGTTTATTTTAATGACAACCAACCGGTAACATGTTGAAAAACATTCATCCATTCCAAATGGTGTGACCGTGTATCCGTGACGGCATACTGAAATTTAAATACCCGTGACGGCTGGCTGGTTGAAAAATCTTCGAAGCCTTGCCCCCGCTCAATCCCTGAATCAAATAACTTATTCTCATTCACTTCATTACTGAGTCAAACTCATTGTAACGTAAACTGAACATGAACTCATAACCTTACCCCAAACGGTTTTGGCCAAACCCACTGCACTCCATTCTACTCAACTTCCCTTCCACGTTTATTTAAAAAACTCACATTGTGTTGTTTTCAGTGGAGATAACCACCGACCGATGGATGTGGGTTTCTCTGGCCCACCAATGAACCACAGTATCCATGAATCGCCTAATACTCCGACGGTCCCAGGTCTCTCTGACAGTGGCGCTGGCAACCAAAATAACAGGTTCTTGTGTGTTAACGGAGTATCGTTGTTTCCATGTGTTTCTTTTTATTAATTCAAATCTCTGAAACGGCAATTAACTGGGTTATTATTTCATTATTTGAATTCACTATGAATGAGTTTCAGACTGAACAACAACCCGATGCAGGGGAGCCGGCAGTTTACGGTGGAAGGTGGATCGTCTACCAAACGCTGGGATCACATCAAAGACCTGGATGTTTTCTTCAGTCGCATATACGAGTTCTACATTCGCGGTGGCTTTCGGGCCATGGCCTTGGAGGTTGATCACTATGCCAAACACTTACAAGTCTGACGTTAAGCTGTACATGTATATCAGTATATCTCTGATAATTCTCGGCGCAAACTGCTTAACATCAGAGATCTGGAAATAAAAAATATATCTGACGATATGTTCGCTTGTAGTTTTCATTTTGCTTTTTGAACTATACTATAAAATTTTTCTGTTGACTTATATAATCTCATATAAACCTTAAATTTTCAGGAAATCCTGAATCTCATCCAGATCGTGTTCATCATCTTCATCTCGACCTTCTTCCTGCAATGTATCGACTATCAGCTCATGTTTCGTCAGAAGTTGCCACCGCCGCCGCTCAATGCCACCAGCAAATTGTCATTCAAAGTAGGATTTTTTTGAAATTCTGATGAACAATTGAGAATGTCATTCAGAATAAAGCGCTTTTGATACTCAATGATTTTTTTTCAACCTGTGCTGTTCGGCTAAGTAGAACAGCCGGCTATCGAGCGTGCTTCTTATGTATTTAATGTGGCTGATGTAACACAGAGTTCCAACTCTAACTTTCTCTTACATCCCACTTCGCTCGGTTAGCTTTAATTCAATCAATCACAAAACCAAAGTATTCAGCATCACTCAATTCACTGGCAGACGAGCCAATCCTCTAAAGGTATATAGGAGAATTTCTTCTGAGGAGAGAAATGGCGGTTTCCAGGCTTGTTTGAATGAATACCTACACTTTAAGCAATTCTAGCTTCTGGAATTGTCAAAAAGGGGAGCAATCCACTTTTCCGTTGTTCCCTCATCCGCTAGTGACTTATTTCACTTCCATTGCAGGACGTGATCGTGCCCAACTGTGCGGCACATCTCAACTTCTTCATCGTCATCATACTGCTGGTGGCTTCGGGTTTCATCCTGATCAAGTGTGTACGGACGACCTATCATCTCATACACTTTTGGGAGATTGGACTGTTCTACGAGAATGCCATGAAAGTCGATGCCAATCGTATGGCCAACATGACCTGGGCCGAAGTACTCCAATGTCTGATTCAGGTGGGCACGATTGGAATTTTCATTATTTAGTAACTGGCATTCATTCACAAGTGTTTAGCGATGTTTAAAAGAGTTCACTCAGTAACAGTCGGGTTGTTTTTAACTATCCTTATATGATGATTGACTTGAGCTGCTGGTTGACAGTCAACAAATCTAAGTTATTCACTATTTAGAAACCGCAAGCTTTCTGAATCAACGTTTGTCGCCGGTCTAGTCTAGTGTGTATGGCGCCAGCCTTGGGAATTGATGGTTCTAGGCTCGAAATCTGACTTGAGATATATGTAGATACTGACGCGTTGCTCTCGGGTTTCTGTTATTGCCCGTCAGTTTATTCAACCTCTATGGCCACTACGGAAACAGCATTCTGAATGGTATGAATTGACTCTGTTTGATTTCAGTAATGGAAAAGTCCCAGTGAAAATCTCTCTACAATTCCATCAATTTATCAGGCCCAACGCGAACTGCACCTGTGCATCCAGAAGCGTGACCTGACCGAGCTGGACATTTATCAGCGCATTCTGCGCCACAAGAACTACACGGTGGCGCTGGTCAACAAGCAGCTGTTGCCACCACGATTTCATGTGCCGTTGATTGGCGATGTGTGCTACATGAGTCATGGATTGAAGATGAACATTGAGTGGTTGGTTACTGTCTTTACATAAAGACACGAGTGGGGTGGATAGGAGGGAAACCACCTGGATTTTTTTTCTTGTATGGTCTAGTGCGTAGGGCGCCAGTCCCGAAAAACTGGCGAACTTAGTTCGAAACCTGACTTGAGATGCAGATCCTGACTCTTTGTACTGGGGCTTCGGCCATTGCCCGTCATTTTGTATGGCTCCAGTAATTAAGAGGTCCCAGTAATAAAATTCGGTTTTTTCACGAGATGCAGGAATGCTGTGCTGAAGTCCCTTATGATAAATAACCGAAACCTACAGATATGATTTCAGTCGCTCAAAGGTCGTAATCAAGTCTATCGTAACATACGATGTC
Source organism: Daptonema setosum (assembly GCA_964036265.1). Lineage (NCBI taxonomy): Eukaryota > Metazoa > Nematoda > Chromadorea > Monhysterida > Xyalidae > Daptonema > Daptonema setosum. Next base: position 16,261,423 of record OZ038448.1, read on the forward strand.
AAAATAAAGTTGAGCCTTAATGTCAATGTTTTTGTTGTTGTAGGTTATTATACACGGGCTCGCACTCACCCTGGCAGGACTACTTCACACTGCGACCCGAGTACAAACAACGGGAGAACCTGACCCAACTGGGCAAACAGATGAACCAGACGATTCTGTACGTGGCCATCGTCAACCTTGTGCTCTCACCGTTCGTATTCCTGTGGACGGTGCTGTATATATTCTTCAGGTTATCATCTTGGCAAGGAATCACCCTCCATTTTGTATTCGGTCATTTCAACCAAACTGTTACTTGTTACTTCTTGCGTAAATGAACGTCAAACTGGCTTTCTTTTGTTTGATTTAAATCAACAAATGGCAAAAGTTCTCGATACGACGAACCGTAACAGTTAATTTTTTCTAGTTATGACTGCCATGTTTGAATAACGCCATTGTTTTTTGTTTAGTACCGCTGAACTGATCAAACGCCAGCCGGGTGCGTTGGGCATGCGAACCTGGTCGTTGACGGCTCGGTGAGTGAATAATTAATTATTCAAGTATTAATATTAAATATGATCTATTGTTGTATGCTGTTTTGTTCAATCCGATAATCCCTGTAAAAATCTCATCAACAATTATTTGGCGTCGTTTTTTTACGATTCTTTCTCAAAGCAGTCAATTAGTGTAATGGAAAGTTGTTGAATGAAGATCAACATCATTTATTGTTTGTAATAATCTCTGTGGTAGTCTAATGAAACAATTATTTGGGGTAGTTTTTCAACGATTCTCTCTGAAACCAGTCAAATTATGGAATGCTAAACTAGTATATTTGCAGCTACTTCATCCGCCACTTCAACGAGCTTGACCACGAGCTGCAGGCCCGACTCAACCGCGGTCATCGACCCGCCACTCAGTACATGGAACAGTTTGCCAGCAATCGACTCATCGAGATCGGCGCACAGCACGTCGCCTTTTATGCCGGTTACTTCTATTATTTTATTCTTTGGTCTGTCATTTTTTTGTTTTTACATCTATGTATATGACATTTAATTGTGTTATAATAATAACAATGTTTGTTATTGATTGCAATGTTTCAGGTTCGGTGTTGGCCGTGCTGGTTGTGCTATCCGTTTGGGACGAGGACGTCCTGCAGGCTGGTGTTCTACTTTTATTATCATATTTTCAGACTCTTATATTTATTACATATATTGTTATTATATAGTTATAATATTCTTATTGTTTATGTTATTTCGTGTGATTTTCGCTGCAGACATCAAACTAGAACAGAATCGCTGAGCTGAGTTATCGTACCAACAGTCCAACTAATCTAAAATAAAAGGAATCTTGTTTGTCACCGGATGACATGATGTTTCAGCTGGAGCACATGCTGACCGTGATGACGATGTGTGGTCTGGTTGTGTATGGCTGTGCGGCGTTCATTGCCGATGAGAACCTGGTGTGGTGTCCCGAGTGGCTGATGGATGTGGTCACGGCCCAGATACACTATGTGCCCGATTCGTGGAAAGGTGAGTCAGTCATCAAGTCAATCATTCTCTCGGGTTTCTGAATTATTCACTCAATACACATTTCTCAATTGATTCGTTCTTCATATAATAACCTTGAATTTCGCTCGAATCCACTTATTGAAACATTCAATGTTCTTTCCACTTATTTATGTAATCACTTGTTCAATAACCCGCATTCTATTTTAATCATTTATGTGATCACTCAATGAATCAATCACTGACTCACTCAATCAATACCCTAATCAATCAATCAAATAATCACTCACTGACTCAATCAATCAATCACCTAATCAATCAATCACTGACTCAATCAATCAATCACCTAATCAATCAATCAATCACCTAATCAATCAATCAAATAATCACTGACTGACTCAATCAATCAATCACCGGGTCACAGTCACGTCACCTAACCATCATGCACACCATCACTTAATGCCAGGTCACACGCACACGGAGCGTGTTCGCGCCGAGTTTGGTCAGTTGTTCCAGTACAAGGCGTACTACTACTTCGAGGAGCTCGTTTCTCCGTTCGTCACGCCTTTCGTCCTCCTTTACTGCTTGCGACCGTGTTCCTACGATATTATTGACTTTTTCCACAAATTCACGGTTAGTCTGCCAATCAGAAGGATTTTGAACTATTGATTGATAGACTGATTGACAGACTGCTGTGTGACTGCTAACTGACGGACGACTGATCGACTGACCATCTTAAACTGTTTTGTTAACGAGGTGACTGTTGGACTGGACTGGTCACTGACGGACCAACCCGTTGCTCATTTAACCATGCTGTTTTTAGTACAATCATCATTTCTACCAATATTTTGCGTGTTTTCCAGATCGATGTGCCCGGTCTGGGTGATGTGTGTTCGTTTGCCCAAATGGACGTACAAAAGCATGGTGATCCACGATGGAATGGTAACTGGCATCAGAGCCCGGGTGGTGCCGATGCTGGTGGTCGTGAGGACAAACCAGCACCCAGTGACCCGGTGATTGAGCCGGCTCAGTTACAGGCTCGTACTTGTTACCTGTTTCACTTATGGATTAGTTTTTCGTTGATTTTGTTTGATTCGTCGTGTGGTTGAAACAGGTTTTGGTGGTTGATCAATTAAAAAAATTGATTTGTTTTTACGTCCAAGTTGATTGACGAATATAAAGTTTAACATTTTCTCCTTAAACCGATGAAAATCATAGCCTATATTGTGTTCTAAAAAACTCTAAAACCGTGACTTAACAAATACTCGGATATTCGATCAATCGACCACTGTTTCACGTTCCAGGTTTACGTTCATTTACTCAATGTTGTTCATTTCAGGCACTGCACGGTAAGACGGAAATGTCGTTGATGCACTTCACGATTCGCAACCCGATGTGGCAGCCACCGGCCACTGCCGATCGATTCCTGCACGCATTCAAACAGCAGGTCAATGACGACGTTAATATGATCAAGTTGGTTTGGTGACGTTGATTGGGGTGGTTTGATGGGTCAGTATGTTCCTGTAGGGAGTACCTTTGTTGATAAAAGTTGATATTATTGGTAATTACTGCAACAGTTTTTGCAGGGGATTTGCTTTTTTATAAGTCTTTGCTTCGGCATCGGCATACGGTGCACAGAAACTGATCATCGACCTTAAAAAGTTCTAAGTCAACTCGACGCAGGTCCCAAGAAGGCGGCGAAGCACTGGCTGAGAATCCGTTGGCTGCTTCGCTGACAGCTTTGGTGGCTGGCCATCAGCTCAACCAGCCCGGTAGTTCGTTGGGACAGCCATCGACTGGTTCGTTTGGCGGCCCCATGATGGCTTCTCACAGTATGATGATGCCGTCAATGATGGTGAGACGAGGCAGACAGGTGATTCCCGTGAGCAAGATTAATCCGGTTGGTTGTTCTAGAGAATGTTTTATGTTATTATGTTAATTGAAACAGTGATCAATTTGGGCGTTTACGGTTGATCGTGGTGTTTTTATTTACTTCCTCTGTCATTTTCTCATAATAGTTCAGTTGTTTTCTATTTTCATTGTTTATTTTTGATATTTGTAATTATACATTTATTCAGCAAATGTCGTCAATGATGCAATCGGAACAGCCATCGTCATCAAGCCAGTCCTCTTCCTTACTGGCCAGTCTCCATCAGTCTGGTATGTTGGCGCCACCTGTATTTATGGGATCCACCATGGCTGGAGTACCTGGGGCCGCCAACGGTACCAGTATGTTGGATGAATCGGCGGTAGTCGATATGAACGTTTCCGCACTGTATCTGCATCGTTTACATCAACAGCGAGTCAGGTTTGTTTTTTGCTGGTGTTGTTTTTGTTGTGTTGTTATTGTTTTCAATGTTGTTGTTGTTGTTGTTGTTGTTGTTGTTGTTGATGTTTTTGCTATTCTATTGTTGTTAGTTCTTGTTGTTAACTGTTGTTATTGCAGACCACAAAACTACGGTACCACTACATCAATGATGTCATCACGGCACTCCCGACGCCCGCAATCAACTTATCAGCCGCCCAGGTCTCAGCCACTTGTGGAGGAGCACGAGGAACCACTGGTCAATGTACATGGGACTGGTGCCGTCAGTCGCACCAGTGCGCTCACTACAAATAGTGGATTACAGGTTGGTACTCACACTCACTCACGAGTCACGAACACTTGCTCACTGTCTCATTGACTCGCTCACTCGGTTACTCATTCATTGCAGGACAACGATCTCTGGGGTACAACTGATTCAGCCCATGAAGCCCAAGAGTTCGATGACGACGAAGCTCCAATGAATTTCCCTCTGTAAAAAGTTGTTTATGCAAGAAGATCTTCCGTAAGTTACCCATTTCACCTTGTACAAGAAACAATTAATTATAAACCACAACACTCTCGCCTTTTGTGTTGCTCACTTTTTTGGGGCTTCTGTATATTGCAATTGTCGATTATAATACCTGTGTGCTTACATATTATGAACGAAAAAACGTGTAAAAATCTTGTAAAGTGACCCTTTATTTTTATTGTGTTTTACCAGTTGTACAAGATTAGTGTATATACATTTCAGTCAAGATGCGTTGGATCAATCTATTTCCTTGTGGCAAATATAATTACTGTATATAAATTTTATTGTATTTGAACTATCTGCTAATTCACAAATCAGATCACAAGCCTGACCACCTACTTTATAATCTGCAAAATTTTTATGCAGATTTGTCATTGATTTGAGACGATGCTGAGATTCTTGTTGAACATTTTTGTGCGTTGACCATTTCACAAAAAACGACATAACTTCTTTTGGTAAAACATTCAAATACACAATTTAAGTTTTTAGTCAACAGTATCTGCGCATCGTCTCATATGACTCAACTATTTCGTTGTGTAAACAGTAATTCATCGATATATTTAAATGTTTTCAGTCTCAATTACTCTAGTCTAATTAATTGTTGTGTCCCCGTGTGTTATTCATTTTTATCATACACATCATTACATTTACATTACCGCTGGATCCACTAGCGGACGAAGGAAGAACCGAAAAGTGGAATTCCCCCCTCTTTGGCAGCCCCAAAAAGAGGAATTTGTTCCCTAAGGTGTAGGTAAAAAGGCTTCTAAACGGATAATTCCCCCTCTTTGAAGAAATTCCCCTCCCTTTGGAGGATTCGCTCGTCCGTCAGTGGCTGGATTGTCGTAATCGTCAAGTTGATAGTTCTTTTACGCTGAAGATTTGTCATTAAACTTTTTTGGATCAAAATATAGTATTTTAGTTTAGGAATTTGATTCGTTTAGCCCACCCACGTTTGCGCATCAGTTGTACAGATTGTTTTTTTTTCGTGTTTGTGTTACTTCATGTTTTTACTTAACCGTTTACACAAACCAATTGCGATTGATGTCAATGGTACATTGCTGATTTACGTTGTTCATTTTCTTTATTTTATTCATTAACTGCAATTGCAAACCTGTGAAACAATGAAGAATCACAAATGTGATGTTTAACTGGGAATAAGGTGTTTTGCTTGTGTCTCGGGTTTACCCCATCGCAATATTAGTTTTGCGTAATATTTTTGCTTGTTGATAGTTTTCTGTGACCATTTTTTAATTATGTAGTTGCTGATTTGATGTATTGTGTGTTCCAGCTTGACTTTGACTACACTCCAACACCAATGAAGTCCACGTCAGGCCTCACCTACCCTCATAATCTATGTCGTTACACATGCCTCTTCATGATCTCCAGTTGATGACTTATCTCGTGGTCAGGATGCAAACCGGTTGTTTTACCATGTATTGTTTGATATTACAAAAACTACAGCTGATTTTTCTGACGGTCGGCACGGACAATAATCAAACTCCATTTCCAATAGCATTATTTTCTGATTGGTTAGCATGTCACATGCATAAATTCCCTGACACCCTGTACCCGTACGCCCACAATCGGTTTCAGTTGATTTTCCCAGCACATACGGGATAGTGCACAGCTGTGATGTGACTATGCAGTGTGTGAGTGCTCCTAGTCTGCAGATCGCTACATAAACGGCCCCTCCCACACCATTGACTCCTGGTGCCCTTAAGCCAAACTCTCTAGTAATCAACTTCATCGACCGCGTAACATGTGTCGTAAAATTTTCGTTTCAAGATGCAAAGTTTTTCGACGCAGAAATATTTGTTAGACAAATGGCTGTGCTATGGTGGTAAGTCAGTAGTCACAAACAACTCGCTGCATAATAAACCATTGGTTTTGGCTCCAATTCAGCAGCATAGATAGACGGCTATGTATGCCAATGACATAATACACCTAATTTGTCGGTGTTGAAATGAGATGTTTTTAGGCTTGTTAAAGTTTTCGAGACAAAACTCGTTAGTGGCGTTGAACTATTTTGTTGACGCTCGCTCGCACTGCACGACCAGAGCGCAACGTTTCGGTTGACTGACTCACTGACTTGACTCGTATCATTGAGAAAAGTCATATTCCTATGAGAAATACATAAAATTCGAATTAGAAAAATGAAAGTTTGGGTTTGATCAACTGTGCTAATGTTTGTTAGTGTTAGAATAGTTAAATAGTGTTTGCTAACTTTTAATAGATTTGAAAAAAATGCTTTTATTTCCCAAGTGTGGAAATTTCATGATAATTTAAATATCGATTTGTAGTTTTGATGTATGATTTTCGGATCAATTAGTGTTTCCATTAGGTTTTTAACAGCTGAAGAAGCGGTTTCGTTTTACATATACATTATATGTAAAATAATCAGCTGACTTTGAGAAACTGGTCACCTCATAACCTTATGGGCAATCGCTTATGTATACTTGTACGATTGTTTGTTTAGAGTTAACATCTAACATCTAATCAAGTTCAATTATCATTTTTTTCAGCATCGGAAAATACGAACGCATATAATTATTACGTTTTCAAACCCACACTAAGCCATTACTCTTTGAGTTTTAGTACGAATGAATGACTATTGTTTAGTTGACCTACACCGCAATGCATCTCTACATGTCAACTCAAGTTTTTTCGAAACTTCAGTTTCGTATTCTGGTATCCCCAATATGCAGTTCAGTGTCAAATGTCAGTCACTCAGTGACAATCCAGTCAGTCATTTGTCCATCTGGTGTTTCCGGTTCATTTTTAGTTTCACTTTTTCGGCAAATGACAGTCATGTGTGCAGATAAGAATTTATGCCATCCTGTCAAGCATTTATAAGTTGACAATGACAGATAAAAAAATGGATTTTTTTACTTAAATAAGTATAATCCTTGGAAGACGATGTCATTCTTCTTCTCGGTCAATGATGCCGTATTACTGTGAACATCTGCTCAAACACAATTAAGTACGTGTTCTAATGACGTAGTTTCATAGTTTTGAAATGGCACATGTTGTGCTCTGCCGTCAATGTTGAAGTTATGTAGTTCATATATGACGGGATCATTGATTGAGTGACAAGAACTTTGTTCCGATCTGTGTTCCAGCTTTTTAGTGATTCACTGACCTGTCGTCCATAGTGGCATTCAGTTCTGATTTGAACTGAACAACACATGTGTGGTGATTTCGAAATGCACTCCAACGCCAGTTATCTAACATCTGGCATATGTACTAATAGCTTACATTTTCAGGGTAGTTATAGACGACTATTGGTCTCAATACCATAGTCGGAGTTGTCTCGACCCAAGGTTTCATTCTAAGTGGTCATCGTAGTAATATTATACAACATTATGTTATTTCCATATTTATCTGCTCTACCGCTACTGCACGTGTGCTAAACATAGACATGTTGCATTGTAGTGGGGGTGCGTCATACGGCTAGTGCTGTGAACTAGCTGGTTGTCTGGAAAGTCGTCCACTTGGATCCGCACAAGTGACACACTTGTGTCATCTTGTGCACTTATATATCAACTTACATTTACATATTCATTGAGTCTTGCATTTTCCCTCGTTCGTTGGTGTTTCGTTTGGCCGTTGGCCGTTTGTGTTCAAACGTTATTATATATTGGAAGTTATAACTATGAAAGAACTTTATGACCGAAAGTGAGAGTTTGGCTTGATTCGGTTATGTAATTGTAAAGTATTACAAGCAAGACTCGTTATCTAACACTGTTTATAGTAATCACAAGACAAAGTAGTATTATTGTATAATATGTTGCAGTAGACGTAAACCCAACCTTCGACTAGCGCTCTCTGGGTAACACTGCGCTTTGATCTTACATTTATAGCATCTTCATCAATATACAGCCGAATTGCCACACCGAGCGTGTCACAGGAAGCAGAAGCCGAATCGTAATGGGTAAGAAGTCGAGTCCGTCAGGCAAAAAGAAGACGCCTGATCGAGTCGGGAAGTCAGTACAGCAGACGGATTCAACAGGAGAGGAGGTTGATGAGGTTGATGGTGAAGTAAATGAAGTGAAATTTCTCAAGTTTTTGGAAGAATGCATGAATGATGATGTTAAAACTCAACGCGCTGTCAGTAGTGTGCGTGAGTTAGTAAATATCCATCAGCCTATTCTTCATGTAACTCTGCCTAAGAGAATTGTCTCCAACAATAATGCTGATAGAATTGAATGGTTGTTGCGTGCGTCCGAAATCATTTTCGAGCAGGAGAATACGATCCCATGGGCCTTTTCGGTGAAAAGTACAGAGAAGGTGGACGTGAAGCAGCTGAAGGCGCGCTTGGCTCATGCTGTACAGCAACAACAACAGTTGAGTCATGAGTCACCGGGCGTACAGCAACAACAAAAGTTGAGTCATGAGTCACCGGGCGGACAACAACAACAAAAGTTGAGCAACCATCTTCATCCTGAAGAGAGTGCGTGCATATCAACGGTGTCAAAGCAAAAGTTGAGCAACCATCTTCATCCTGAAGAGAGTGCGTGCATATCAACGGTGTCAAAACAAAAGTTGAGCAACCATCTTCATCCTGAAGAGAGTGCGTGCATATCAACGGTGTCAAAACAAAAGTTGAGCAACCATCTTCATCCTGAAGAGAGTGCGTGCATATCAACGGTGTCAAAACAAAAGTTGAGCAACCATCTTCATCCTGAAGAGAGTGCGTGCAAATCAACTAAGCAACATCAGCTGCATCCATCACAAATGGGGTATCTACCACAAAGTGACGACGTCTTCTGGGGTAATGGAACTGTCAACCAACCATCACAAATGGGTCCCCTATCACAAAGGGACATGGTAGCCATTAGTGATAAACCTGTCGATCTGCCAGCGCAAGGAGGTCACCTACCACAAGGTGACATTGTAGCCATTTGTGATAAACTTGTCAAGCAGTTATCACAAAAGGGTCATCTATCACAAAGTGACGACGAGTTCATTTGGGATGAACCCTTTGGACAGCTATCACAAAAGAGTACTGCGCTGATGAGGGAGCCAAACCCCGAAGTTGGACAACGACGACGACAGGTAGAGCCATCACAAATGGGAGGCTTATCACAAAGTGACAACGTATTCATTTGTGATAGTCCGGTCCGTCAGTCATCACAAAGGAGAGGCGTATCACAAAGGGTCAACGAACTCATTTGTGGTAAACCGGTCAGTCAGCCAGCACAAACGGGGCGCTTAGCACAAAGTGACAAGTTACTCATTGATGATAAACCTGTCAATCAGCGATCACAAATGAGTGTAGCATCGAGGTATGACTTGAAGGCTCACTGTGAGCAACAACGACAGCGTCATGTGAGCGGTGAGAAGAGTCAGCGAGGCATGCAGCAAACGTGGGCTGATCGCGAGGTGCCATCACAAATGGGTTGCCGATCACAAACCGACAACGTACGCATTTGTGATAGACCTGTCAGTCAGCCATCACAAATGAGTCGTGAATCGATGTGGGAGCAACAGCAGCAGCATGTTGAGGGTCATCAGAAGTATTATGCACAGCGGGACGAGTGCGTTGAGGCTGAAAACAAAGCCAAGAGTAATCATCAAGTACAGTGGACTGGCGAAGTTGCGAATGGTGGAATACGTGATAGACAGGAGGCTCACGGAGGAACGACGGGGACTGAAGAGAAAGAGGGCTGGCAAGAGACCATGGGGAGAATGATGAATGTTTGGCAGAGAGCCAGCGAGAAACAGCTGACCATGATGCAGAAGTCCAACGAACAACAAGTGCTGGCAATGAAGAAGCACGACCAGATTTCGGGAGAGGACAAAGCTGAGTTCAAATACTGGTTTGAGGATCTGCGTGCGAGACTGGAGGACACGTATCTCAGTGATGAAGAAAAATTGAGACACCTGATGACATGTCTCAAGGGCAACGCGAAACGTCAGTTCAGGGAAGACAACGACAGGCCGACGTGGTTATCAGCACTGGAGTACTTGTCTGAAAAGTATGGTAGCCGTTACGGACGAGACAACAAAATGGCCGATCGTTTTCATAGTCGAGTACAAAAGCCGGGGGAGTCGGTACGGGAGTTCGCGTTTGCTCTGAAACGATTGTGTCCGATCGATGAGTACAACTCGTATTTTGAAGAGTACATCACAGGCCAATTGGTTTCCGGGTTACAGTCAGCACGTGATCGAGAGAAAGCTACCTACGAGGCGGAGATTAAACGGACTCCGTTTGAGGCCATCGTTCGAGGCATCGAGGACTACGAGTACTGCCGGGATAAAGTAGCTAATAGAGGGAGTCAGGCTGTGAAACCGAGCCAGCTAGGAGCTGAAAGAGAGCAGCGGGAACGGGGTCGGGAGCAGACACGTGGGGGAGCGGTCAAGTATGAGCACACACAACAGCAAAGTGTTAATCAACGGCAAACCTATCAGCCGCCTGCAAAAAATAACATGAGACATGAGCAATATCAAGTGGATACCCAGCAGCCACCGCCGGGGTTCAGTTGGAATCGACAGCAAGACAGTAACCAGCAACACCGGGTCAACCAGGTACAGTGGAGCGGACTCCGTCAACCGGTCCAAGACTATCAACAGAATCAGCGGTTGTCTGGGGGCAGGGAATGTTTCAAATGCGGAGAGGTGGGTCATTTACAAAGCAATTGTACGTATCAAAGCCAGAGACAATTGTCGGGAGGTCGACCACCACAAGCATCGGACTATCAAGCAGTCAGAGCAGTGAGTGTTGCAAAACCTGTTGAAGATGTGGAGACAGTGTCAGCTAAACTGCAAGCTCTGAAAGATGAACTAGCACAACTGAAACACCGCGATGAGTTTAGATATGGTATGTTGAGTGCCAAGGTGCATAAGATGTTGATGAACGATCGCATTGAAAAGGAGAACGAGTCTGAAAAGAAAGAAGTGGCTGTGAGAGCAGTGAGCGTTCCGATTCAATCATTCAACGCTGAAGCTCAACAAGAAGAGGATTACCCGATTAGAGTCAACAGTCAACCGGTTGAACTGAAACATGTGTTGTTTGACACGGGTGCGCAGATGAACCTGATTTCACAGAACTTTGCGGCTCAGCTGGGAGTGAAGATACAGCCATGCAAGACACCGTTGGTTGCTGTCAACATGACTACAGTAGTATGCGCTGGTGTATGCACCGTTGAACTGAAAATAGATGGAAAATTGACAGTTATTGAATGTCATGTGGCGACAGAGTCCAATACACCGCTGTTGGTTGGCACTAAGGCAATGCAAGAACAAGGGATACAGCTGTTGTCTTTGACAGGCCGTAGTCTGATGGCATCAGTGATACCGGCTGAAGGTGATGTGCTAGAAGTGCGGGTACCATTGGTGGTTGCAGAGAAACCTGAAGATAAGAACGGTGTCATTTCGGTGAGCACAGGACATGATGAAGAGGTCAAGCCAGCAACCGAGAATGTGGTGGAGAGTTCTGAAATGAGTAATGGCGAATTGGCAACAGGTCAGTGCATGAATAAATGGTTGCCGGTACCAAGTGAACAATACAGCCAGCTGAAACTAATGCTGCCCAACGTTCAACAGCTGCTAGTTAATAAGTTCTGTTGGGGCGCGAAAGTCAGTGATCCGGTGGTTAAGCTGGAGCCCAATCAGATGGAACATGGTCAGATGAAACTGAAGCCCGAGTTTCCACGTGATGTTAAAGGCCTCATCGTCAAAACGGGTCACCGTTTGAGTCAGATCCACAGTAGAATGAAAGCGGTAGTATCCAAAGTGTTTGTTGTGTCGCGAAACCTGATGCAGAAGCTGTTCTAGTGGTGGCATACGGTTGCCTTTTCTATATTTACTCACATTTTCTTCAGTAAAATGTTTTCTACAGTTGGCTTTGGGATGAGATGCTTTATGCCTACACCTGGTCTGTTAATTGTGTGAGGTACGCTATATCGATACGACTATGTTGACCTTCAACCAAAACGGATGGCACTGGTGGTTGTTTTATGGGTTTTTATTTCAGTTGTAATGTCGTTTTTACCGAAGTTTTGTCGGTTGGAGCAGATCAGTATCGATTTTAGACTGAGTCTGATGTTTTTTGAGCGATTCGGTGATCATTTTAGACTGAATCTGTGAATTTTCGGGCAGCTCAGTAAATGTTTTAGGCTGAGTCTGTAAGTTTTCGTACAACCTCAGCAACGTTTTAGGTTGAGGACAATTTTGTGTTATTTTTGCCGGTATCAATGGATTTTTGCTAGCTGAAATTGAACCGGAGAGAATTCTATTATTTCGTCGTCAATTTTTCATCGTGGATTGGAGCGTCATCGTCGTTTTTGCGTTCGCGTATTCGTCATCGTCGTTTTTGCGTTAACGTTTTTGTGCCGTCGTTGAGGAGGGAGAGGAGTTGAATGCTATTCAACTGGCTGCCGCCGTTTCAAATCGATATGGTCTTCATTGGTCGTGCCGTCATGCGTTCGAATCGTGGTCGTTGGCATATGCGTTCTCGTATCGTGGTCAGGCGTTGGCAGTAATTGGCGTCATCATCACTGGCAGACTAGTTTATTATCCCAGATAGTGTATCGTAAATCTTAGATAGCTCACTCATAACTTGTTAACTTTCTTTTGCAGCTTTCAGAGTGCTTTATGGATAAAAAAACAGTGATTGTGATTTCACCTTATTATGATTTTAACCTATTCTGTGCATTGCTTGATTATTTGATCTTATCCTTATTAATTCGTATTTATCCTTATTAATTCGTATTTATCCTTATTAATTACTTATTGTCTTTCATCCGTTTTGTTCGTTATCATGTTTTCGGTCGGAGGGAGAAGACGACTATTGGTCTCAATACCATAGTCGGAGTTGTCTCGACCCAAGGTTTCATTCTAAGTGGTCATCGTAGTAATATTATACAACATTATGTTATTTCCATATTTATCTGCTCTACCGCTACTGCACGTGTGCTAAACATAGACATGTTGCATTGTAGTGGGGGTGCGTCATACGGCTAGTGCTGTGAACTAGCTGGTTGTCTGGAAAGTCGTCCACTTGGATCCGCACAAGTGACACACTTGTGTCATCTTGTGCACTTATATATCAACTTACATTTACATATTCATTGAGTCTTGCATTTTCCCTCGTTCGTTGGTGTTTCGTTTGGCCGTTGGCCGTTTGTGTTCAAACGTTATTATATATTGGAAGTTATAACTATGAAAGAACTTTATGACCGAAAGTGAGAGTTTGGCTTGATTCGGTTATGTAATTGTAAAGTATTACAAGCAAGACTCGTTATCTAACACTGTTTATAGTAATCACAAGACAAAGTAGTATTATTGTATAATATGTTGCAGTAGACGTAAACCCAACCTTCGACTTTATGTTATTGGCAATGCTATCGAGGGTTGTGGCATGATGAATGACTGACTAAAAAATATTCGACATCTCATTATTGGTTTCATCTGGATCTGGAGGAACTGGAATATAAATCAGTATACACTTCGACTTTTACACATTAACTTAACATTAGCTCTGACGCCCATTTTAGATAGTAACTTAATCTGACTCCCTTTTAGATTGAAACTCCGGTTCGGAATTAAACAAAGGAACCCCGAAATTTGGCTTATGAATTTCAAATTTATAGCTAATTAGCGGGTGAAATCCTGCGATAAATTAGGGTAAAAAATCATCATGGGCGCCAGTCAAAGTTCACCAAATTCGCCGTCCATTGCCGACAGATACACCGGTTAGTTTTGTAATTCAACGTTATAATTTTATATTTATACTTACATTTTATAATTTTATATTTCTTATTTTATCTCTCTTATATATTGTAATATTGCATATTTTCATGATGGTCTTAATGAATGAATAAAGGAATGAATAACATGTTTGAACCGAATCATCGCTGATTTCGTGTAAATGGCCATATAATACCGACCTTTTAGGTCTTCTCTGCTCAAAATTTCTTCATGGTTTGGTTTTGCTAGTTTTGCCTGACCAATTAAGACAATGAGCGAAGTTTTCTATTTTGGTGGTTGTCAGACAACTACGTAATACATTTTTTACAATGTGAATCATTATTTTACTTGTTTAGGTTTTTCTCGTCGTCTTCGTGATCGTAACCACACACCGTGTACATCAACGAGTCGCACCACCCAGCATCATGATCAGATCATATCGGCCAGTAAGATGCACAAGCACAGGCATAAGCTGGCCAGACGATCCTATTCCATGCCACCACAGCATCATGTCGATAATACTGGTTACTTATTGAATTGATATTAGTTTAGTGGGTCTCTGGTTCATTAGATGAAAAACCATGATTATCACGTACTAATAATTCACGTTAAACCTGGCTATCTATCTACATAAGTTGACATTCTGTCTTTGACATTGACAAAAAGCTTCATGCTTTCAATAACTATTGATTAGCATACACATACTACTTCAAAATAAAATAGTAAAAAAAGAGAGTAATAAATCACTTAATTTTCAGTGTCTCATGTTGCATCCCGCTGCCCGCAACCATCGGATCAGCCATCTTCGTCTCGCTGTTCGGCCACCGTGTCTCGCAGTCGATCTAATCTACAGGCATTGTCGCACAAAGTCAGCAATGGAAAAGGTGCGTCATTCACTCAACATTCATTCATTTTCGTATTCGTGATTGTAATTTAGAATTAGAAATGTCCGTTATTGTACTCCTGCGACTTGGAATTTTTCGTTACCATTCTGGTGATAATTGTTAAACCTGTATGAAACTTTGGAAAAAAAATCACAATTTTTTTGAAGTTTTGTGATTTAATTTACCACTTTTGAAAATGACAATTTCCTTTGTGAAGTTTCCAGATACTCTGATTTAATGCATTCGACTATTGTTTGACAAATTTCTCACTCTAAATTTAGTCCATAATTATGAATCTCATGAAGTTACTATTTATTGTGCATTACGATGACGTTGATCTCTGCCTGCAGGTGTTCTACGAGCCCGCGGCAAGCGAATGTATTCGGCACTGCGCCATCGTGTCGGATCCCGATTCGGTCTGTCGTCCAGCTCGATCAACTCGGCGATGGCCCACGTCGGTGACTCGTCGGCCGATGCAGCGTGCTCGGGCATTAAACCATCCACATCGTATACACCCACTTGGAGACAGCTCAAGTCGAGAAAGGTGGCCATTACTTCTTATGTATATAATCATGTTAAACAATGTACTTGTTTTTACGTTAATTTTTCTCAAATTTGAAATTCTCATTTCATTTATCAATTACTTCTCTCATTAGACATTGTTTAATATTGTTTTCTGCGGCATACTACGCTACGATTGAGTTGTTTAGCATTTGCCATATTAAAATTTCTCCTTTGTCTAATTTCGTGACTGTCGTCAGCGATGGGCTGATTGGAGGTGACTGATTCAACACAAGCAAACCACTGTTAATTGGTTTTCTAGACGTTTCTCATCGACTTGATGAATGATTGATGATCTGATTGACTAAATAATGAAAACAATTGCAGTGCAAAATTGGGCGTGAGCACGCGCGCCAGTTCCGTGAGCTGATGAGCACGTGGTCGGCGGCTGAGTTGCACTGTCTGGTCGTCGAGTTCGATGCGGCCATGGCTGGTTCGTGATCACATTATTATATTTATACCATTTGTCTCTTCATCCAACGTTTTTTTATATAAAGTATGTTTATCGACTTCAAGATAATAGAGATGAAAATAGCAATATATAAATGTAAAAAAAACAATAAAATCATTATTATTATCAGAATTATAACCAAATCAGTGACAGAAAATTGTTAGAACATTGAGAGAAGTTACGTTATAAAATTTTTAGGAGGCTAAACTGTCTATGAAGGGAGAAAAATTAGGAAACCTTGAGAAACATCGAAAAAAGCATGTTGACGTCAGGTTATGTGAATGGGGCTTATGTTTCAGTGGCTGAATTGACGGAACAGGCGGACGCTGCTCGGGCACGCGCCCGGTCATTGGCCGATGATTTCGGTGCGCTATACGATTCGGAGCAGGTGAAGTGGAGGCAGTACTTTGCTGGCAGGGCGGCACAACCACCAGCCAGTACCTGTGATTTGATTGTGACATTGGACGGCGATGACAAACAAGGTTGCACACTGCCTCAACTCACTTTATATTGCTTTGCTTTGTTAATATCGAAATTGTAAGACTTCGCCTCAGTAAAAAAGAATATTGAATAGGTTTCACTTTATAAAGATTCAGGCGAAAAATAGGGATTTAGGCAGCAAAATCCAACGTTTTCACCTTTTTGTCAGCCAGCGTGCAATTCGCCGTCCACTCGCTGATACTGCAAACGGCCAGTCTGTTCTTCCGTGATCTGCTGTTCAACGAGCTCAAACCGACATTCGACGAAGTCAGTGGACTGCGACTGATTCGGGTGCCGTCCAAGTTGGGTGACTGCGTGCTGACATACGCCATTATGAGTGCCACTCTCAGATACTTCTATGCCGGTTGGTGTTGTTGTTGTTGTTGTTGTTGTTGTTGTTGTTGTTGTTATGGTTGTGTCCAATATGCCTATTATTGAAATGCTATCATCAGATTAATGTATAGAGTGCATGAAACGTGAACGAATTGAGAAGTTATTTCGGCTTGATAGCTGTCTTGATGTTGTTGTTGTTGTTGTAAAACTTGATGAAATTGATATATGACTACCATTATACTTTAGGTGAGTCAACTCTGTCCGACGGCCAGTCATCACCACCCTTGATTCAGTTGATCGATCGCGTTCGTCGGGTGTTCGGTGTGACGCCGAGTACCGTGGCACAAAACGCTGCAACGTGGGTTTATATCTTTATCAGTCTTACTGATACACGCGTCAGGCAAAGCAGTCAATTCGTCAATTACCGTGAATCATTTATTAAACACATAAGTTTTACTTAATTTCAAAGAAAAACAGCCAGATGATTTGCTGAAAATTTAATTATTTTGATAAAAAGAAAAACGAGAAAATATAAATCAACCAAAAAATACGATTCGTTTAACTTTGAATCTGATGAAAAAGGCAAAAATAAAATATTTATGAATATGAATCAATAATAAAATATGTTTTGATTTATTTCCTAATTTTAGTCTACTCACCAACGTGCACAGCAGTTCGGATGCAGCACTCGTGTTCCCGCCTTCCAACGCCACCCTCATGAATATGAATCGATCTGAGGCACCCGATCTAATGTCCGATCTGGGTGTACTTGACACGGACTCGTATAATGAATCGCAGGTATTTTCTCGTTTCATCAAGTTTTTTTTCTTTCATAGTTAACATATTTTCATCTATTGAATACAAACATTTTACTTATATTTCTTTCAAATTGAAACTTAATTTAAATTTTTTATAAATTTTTCTAATATTCTACATTCTTTATTTTACTTCTGCATTCTACGATACGGTTATTTTGTTAGTCCTTCAATGTCATTCATTTTTGTATAACTCACGAAATAAAATGATTGATTTCAATATTGCTGTTAATTTCAGGCTGGACCAAGTACGGTTGACGATTTGGTGGTTGGTTGCGCGTCGTCCATGTCTGACAACACCAGTTCACACCACAACTACAACATAATCAATCCGTTAGTGGGCATGCAAATATGTCAACTTAATTGATCGATGCTAACAGGCACATTTTCTTTTTCTCACTCACTCACTCGCTCACACTCACTCACTCACTCACTCACTCACTCGCTCACACTCACTCACTCACTCACTCACTCGCTCACACTCACTCACTCACTCGCTCACACTCACTCACTCACTCACTCGCTCACACTCACTCACTCACTCACTCGCTCACACTCACTCACTCACTCACTCGCTCACACTCACTCACTCACTCACTCACTCACTCACTCACTCACTCACTCGCTCACACTCACTTACTCACTCACTCACTCGCTCACACTCACTCATCTTCAGCTACGGCAAGCTCTCCTGCCACTCAGTAGTGTTGGCGGCCCGATCCCCGTTTCTTCGTTCACTAATCGAACGTCGTCTTGGTCAAGTTCGCCGTCAGGACAGTGGACCTGGCAATCAGGAATGCATTGACGCAGACCAGGATGTACTTGAGTTGCTGTTGGACGAGTGTGTGCTGCCCCGGGTTTATGCTCCCGTGCTGTTGCATGCGCTCTACACCGATAAACTCGATTTAGATAAGGTCGTGCGGCTATTGATTTGATGAAATTTTTCTTGTGATATTCTCTTGTTTCTATCTTATTTTCAATTAGTTCGGAGCACTAATGCATAGGATTTGTATCCACCATCTAAAAAACCGTATATTGGGATATCGTATATTGTTATCGGTAATGATGTGAACCACTTGAAATTGCAATTGGTTGCTTCACTCATAGAATGATCGTAGTGAAAGTGCAAGTTAAGTTTCATAATTGATTTAGATGTTTGTTATGTGTTTTGGTGTGAGTGCAGTTCAGCAACAGATGCAATATTTCAGGTGATTCGTGACTGCCCGCTGTCAGTGTCGAGTCTGTCTGAGGTGCAGGCCATCGCATCTGGCAAGTGTCAACTCTCACCCGTTGATGAAGCCACACAAATCTATCACATCGCTAAATTCCTCGAATTCGATCAACTCGCCCAAGGTATTTCATGCTGTTTTTCTCTCGTTCGTGTTGTGTTTTTGTATCTCACAGTCATTGCTTTAGTTGTTTTCAAGAAGATAATGCGTACGCTTATAAACTATAAATGTAACACAAGCTGGCAAACTCAAACGCGTTCCCTTGGAATAAGCTTAGCAAAATTAGCTCATATTAGTTTAATTCTTTTGAATGAAATCATGAACTGCGTGTTATTACAGCATGCGAGTCAGTGGTGGTATCGAACATCAGTCTGGACAGTCTGCCGTCCATCTACAATTGGTCGGCCGAATCGTTCGGCTCCGAGTTTGTACGTCGTCATTGTGTAGCCTATTTGGCACAGGAGTTCTATAAGGTTGCTTCAGTTATAATATAATTGTTTCACTGAACAAACATTTATACTCAATTCTTGATCAGAGTTTTCAGCTCTTTATATCATGTAAGTTTTACTTATTCCCAGGTCACCAACCACAACTGTACGCTGCTATTTGACTTGGAAGAGTCGTTGCTCGTTGAAACGCTCAAATCAGATTTTGTGCAGGTCTGTCGGTTTTTCTTTTATTATATCAACCTAATTATGTAAACAGAATGGTCAATTGTTGAATGTGATAAAAACACATTTTTTGTGTTTTTCTACTTTGGAATTTAATGGATGAATGTTGTGCATATCCCAGGCAATCGTATAGGACCTTTCCACTCATACGCAAATCCAGATTATCACTGGATTTTTATTGTAGTTTGAGCACATGAACCCATCAGCTGATGCCAGATGCCACCATATCCAACGTGTCTCTACAACCAAAGCCATGTGTTTATATAAGCCACTAATTCATGTGACAAAGCATGGTGCTAATTCATGGTTATTCCTCCCCCCCCCAACACCCACCAGCCACATGAGCCATTGGCCCAGAATGTCGTCAGCGGATGAAAAGTAGAGTAGAACTTTATTTCATTTAAAACTTCATCAATTCAGTGCAGTTCCATCATCATTAACGTATTCAATAGAAGTTAAGTAACCAACACCTGTAAGGCTGTAGTTGAAAAGTTTTCTAATCCGCTTATAATCGTACTTTTACTATACATAGTTACTACTGGACGGGGCACACTTGACACCCGTGTCTGTATGTCCAAACTGATCTCTGGGGGGGGGGGGGGGGGGGGCTTTTGTGGGGTACCGAGTTTGACTTATGTGCCAATGGTGCGTGCGTATCTCCTTTTGGGGGTTGTTGTATCATGCCATTGTAGTGACTGGTCAACTTTTCCAGACCGTTAACTCTGTTTCCGAAAAAAGTCTTGTCTAAGTTTGTGTGGGTGGGGTTATGAAATGGAGCTGACATACGTAGTAAACGCTTGTGAATGTGGGGATAGGGTTATAGAAGAACGTAACTTCATTGTCATGTATAGTGAGCACTTCTATTAACGTCCATTAAGTTCTGAAATTCTGTTATGCTAAAGTAATTTGTTTATTTCAGGCATCTGAAGCCGACATACTGAATGCCGTGATCAGATGGGGCGAACATCAACTGGTCAGACGTATGGAAGAGCGAGAACCCAACATTCTCAGCGGTTCGTCATCATTTTCCATGTTGACCTGGACTTTGTTATTTCTGTCCGTGAAAATAAACGCAATCGAAAAATAAATTTATTGATTTATGTACGATAAATGAAAAACAATTGTCAAACCAGCCAGCAGCCCATGTGGCTGTCGTTAACCACTGCAAAGTATAGTAGACTCAGGCTATTATGGTTTTAGGCTGCTAAAGAACATTGAAAAGAATTATTTAGCCACGGGACAAATTTTGTCGCACCTTATTCATTCATCAAGTTACTAAGCCGCAATTTGACCGATAGCTATGTTTTGCACTGTGTAACGACAACCAGCAGTAGCAGTAGTCATATCGGCCAGAACGACAAACTGATTTTTACCTGCGACAAAATTTATTTTCCTGGCTATACGTAATTTTTATAAATCTGATGATGGTTGTTGATCATTACATAACATAATATTACAGGTACGACACACAGTATCAGTCGGAAGGGCGTACGACGTGGTGATATGAGTGATGAGGAATTGAAGGAGATTGTGTGGCAGTTGCTGCCGCTGGTCCGGACTGATTTCGTCATACCCAGCACCGCATTGATGTCGGCCATGGATAGAGGTGAGGGATGGAATAATTGACATATTGAATGCTTGGATTGATGGTTTACTAGATGGAGTGAATGACTGACCAGTTGTGAAATATAGTACATGATGCACTGAATGACTGATCGATTATAAAATGATTAGATCATGACTGACTTAACGATTAGATCATGACTGACCTAATTGATAGAAGGGTCGAAGGATTAAGATATGTAACTGTTACATGAGCATTGATGCGCTGTACTGCCAGGTGATTTACTGAGCTGAGCTGCTGATAGTTTTATTAGCTTTGAGTATGGTGTTGGACCGTTTGACTGACTAAACGTATGTACCAGGTCTAATCTCGTCGATGGGTACCCCGAAACAGTCATCATCACTGGAGCCATCCCCGTCCACGGATGAGTCGACACCCGATCAACACGGCCACTGGCGACATGAGCATCAAATTGGGAAAAAGTTGGTCGCGTTTCTTTAAACTGTTTTTATGTTGGAAATTTTGAAACTTTAACCCAACAGGGTCCACTGATACCATATCAGAATGGTGTTTTTTAGTGCTCAGAGAGGTTGAATAAACTGACGGGCGATGGCAGAAACCCCAGTACAACGCGTCTCAAGTCAGGCTTCGAACCAGTACCACCAGTTTTCGGAGGCTGGCGCCCTACGCACTAAACTAGATAAGCGACAATACGTAACTTGGATTACTAATTATTATATACTTTTAGCCAATCATCACCATCAACGTTGGCCGGTCGTCGTCATCGTCGTCGCCCGCGCCTGTACCTGCCGTATGTGGACGAAGCCAGGAAGCAGCTGCACAAACGACTCGCCATCAACCCCGAGCTCGAAGCAACACTGGTATGCCATCACAAGAGTCCCAAGTTGCCCGACACGCTTGCACAGGTACATAACAACCATACTCTATAAATGATAAATAGAGTTTTCCATTTTTGAATTTCCACATTTTTATGGGTTTAGCGTATCCGGATCGTTTGTTAATGTTCGGAAATAGGAATGTGTCGCTCCTGAAACATTACTGAGTTTGGCCGAATGAACGCATAATGTTTCAGAAGCGACACTTTAGGTTTTCCGCGTATAAACAGACGGTCCCCGATTACGCTAAATTCAGTGTAGATTGAACAGGCAATTTATTATTGTTAACAAATAAACAGGCTGTTATAGTTATTGTATTTTCTACCATTTTGTTAACCACTGTTGCTTTTTAATAACCATTTATAATTTCAGCTGCAATGTGTGTCATCCAACTGCAGTCATTGTGTGGATGAGGACGCCGTTAGTCTGTCCGGTGGCACCCATCTCAGACGACCCGCTCAACACCATCAACAACCCCAAAATAATAGGTTAATTGTTGGGGATGAAACATGACCATAAACAAAACGTTACTTTTGGAGGTGGTGACCCGATAAAAGTGCTCATGTAACTCAGGGTTGACATGAATAGAAAAATCGGTTTATTTGGTAACTAGTTAGACTACCTGACTGACTCACTTATAATACAAGGCTTTGTATGATCGTATCATGAATTTTGTAAAATCGTTTCGGGCATAAAGATATTGACTGACAGACTGATTGACTGACCGACTGACTGATTGATATTGACTGACTGATTAACTGACTGACTGACTGACTGATTGACATTGACAGACTGATTGACTGACTGGCCGACTGATTGACATTGACTGACTGATTAACTGACAGACTGATTGACTGACTGACTGGCTGACTGATTGACATTGACTGACTGTTTAACTGACAGACTGGACTGACTGACTGACTGACTGACAGACTGTCTGACTGACTGACTGACTGACAGACTGACTGACAGACTGACTGACAGACTGACTGACAGACTGACTGACTGACTGACTGACTGACTGACAAACTGACTGACAGACTGACAGACTGACTGACTGATTGACAGACTGACTGACTGTTTAACTGACAGACTGGACTGACTGACTGACTGACAGACTGTCTGACTGATTGACAGACTGACTGACAGACTGACTGACAGACTGACTGACTGATTGACAGACTGACTGACTGACTGACTGACTGACTGATATAATGCAGTGGATCGTCGACAATGTGCCGTGTGTTGGGTGGTAACAGTCGTGCGACCACATGTACTGGCACCATCAACAGCACCACCACCGGCACCACACGCAGTTCATCCACGGACGAGTCGACCACGGGCGATGAGGCCGTTGAAGCCGAACGTCGGGCCATGTTGCCCGCGTATGACGTCATCGCACACATGCACGCTACACTGGCTGCTCTCGTGGCCGACAATCAACTCGTCAATCGGGCCGTACAATGCGGATGCACCTATCATCCGGTGGCGATGTTCAATCAGGTTGGAGAGTGAGTGAGTTAAGCTTGGAGTTTGGTTACGATCATGCGCTGTTGAGTGATCATAAGTAATAGGTGAGCTATTTCCGAATAATACTGTTTTTTTTTGTTCAAGCTGTGCCTGCGCGTGGTACGTGAGGTCGGTCTGGGTGATGATGCAGTCAGATTACTACGCCACACGTCCCGGTATTACCCGGAGCATCAGGCAAATGCCAGAAATGACGTGCTCTATGAACAGCTGTTGACACAGAATGATCTGGTTAAATATGGTTCTGTTTTTACTGCATATATGAATGTTCGTTTTTATAAAAGTTAGAATGGTTGAAATGATGAGGTAAACCGTAATAAATATTGACCATGTTTATGATAATGAATGATTTTCGTCTAGTTTCACGCCAGGGTTACAAACTGTTGTGATCTCATGTTATCAAGTGAAGTGTGATTGACCTAAAAACGTATGCACAATGTAACTGCAACGCCAGAAATGTCAAGAATATGTAGGCTTGCAATGTGCCATACAAAAAGATTATGTTATAAAAAATATGAACCAGTTATATTTAGGTTGGTTACGCTGATTCTACATCGTCGGTCTCGAATGCAGTATCGAACGATCGGTTATCGAGTACGGAGGCCGAGTGCAGCACGGCAACGGGCCAACTACCTGATATCATGTACGGCACGGATAGTTATCCCAGCAATACACATCTATCTAAAAGTGGTTGGTACATATGTAACTATTAAGATTACTGCAAATACGCTGACTGATTGACTGATCGACGGATCGATTGGTTCATGACTGATTGACTACTGCCCAACTGACTGAATGATTTGACCTAACGATTTAGCCAGTGATTTAGCCACTAAATAACCTACTTACTTGCTGACTCACTGGCTATTCAAGGGGCAGTGGTAGACAAGCCAGTTTCTCAATGGGAGGGGAATTTTCTCAAAGAAGGGGAATTAACGATTTGATGTCCCGTCATAAGGCAGTTAGATAATCCACCTATCAACAACCACCAAACATGATTCCCCATTCCAGACGACGTGCTGCGTTCGATTCGCGTCGAACTGGAGCAGTTGACGAACAGTTGTGTGCAGCTGGCCAATCAGCATCAATCAGGCACACTGCCCATCACAAAATCACACAAACACCAGCCAATCAGCGATCGAGTTGACGGATCGACAGTCAATCAACGATCAGTGTCGATGAATGTGTTGAGTGGTCTGACCATGTACAGCCAGTATGTGGAAGACAATAATAGTGTGCTCCTATAAATTATGTTTACGAAGTTGGTTTTGTATTTGATTTCTTAATATTTTTACTATATTGATTTTTATGAAGTTGGTTTATTGTCATATAAGAGAAGTATGCTTATTTCTTCGTGGGAGGATTTTTACTTCTGAATAATACACACCGGCATTAGCGAGTTGCCCATTTTCTCGATCCAATCCTACTTAATGATTTTTATTATAAGTGTTTGGGTAAGATTTTGTACCAATTTATTGCCTGATCCATGTGTTTACTAAAGATTGCTGTAAAAATTTACTATCGAAAATATATCTTTATTTTCTTATTGATTGATTCGTCTATGCAATATCATTACACCCCACCCCATTCATCTTCATGTTCATATCAAGCCCTGTTCTGATTTTTCCCTGTTGAAAACTGTGTTTGAATTAGAATGAGCCAAAATTTTGAAACTTTTTCTGATTCGATTGTTCTTATTTATAAAAACATCTGCATTTTTATATGATTGATTGTAAGGGCCAATTGTGAGTACAAATCTGAAAACGATTCGGTTCTGTGTTCGTGTGATAAATTGCCTATTAATAAAAAAATATAACACTTGCACTTCAATTTACATCTTTGTATATACAAATTTGTTTATTTCATACAAAAAACTACGGATTGTTCTGCTGAGTTAATGACAGTAACCTGCATATTTTACCAACAGAATAGATCATTTGATATCGGCAGATGTCAGTCAGTTTTTTTCTTTACGTTGCTGTTTGTTCACTGTGTTTTGTTTAATGTTTACACCACGGATGTTGTTTTTTAGTTTGTATTGACGTGACGATGGTTAAGATGTTTTTTCTTTACATGGCTATCCCGTTTGTTCTCACCTGTTTTTAGACCACAACAAGCGAAGTTCAACGCTACGACTAATGTAGAAATGAAATGGATGTGAACGTCTGAATATCGTACCATAATACCTTTATTTTTTAATACAGTTCCATTTGTTCACATCACATCGTCGCATGAGGTTCGCTTAAATTTCCTTCTGTACACATTTTTGTCTGTAACTATTTGTTTGTTTGCCCCATAGTACGTTGTACATTTAGTTGATATATTTCTTGTCTTGTTAAACTTTATAAGAAAAGCAATCAAGCCCCCGCACTTGCTGCCCTGGATACAAATTACCTACGATAAATTTCTATTGATTCTTATACATATTTTAAGGTTTCAAATTCATGATAATAAAGTAAATCAGAAAAACTTTCCCGAGGTTCGTTGATTTCGATATGAAATGATTTCTTACGGCAGAAAAATTATATAAGTCTACGAAAAATTTATATACTTTCTACATTACATGCTTATTCCATGTAAGAAAGTCAATAACGCCCCGCACTTGCTGCCCTGGGTACAAACTACAATTCATAAGTACCACCATATTCTTTGAAAACTGATACCTGAAAGAAAATTCGGAAACCATTCAAAATACCGATGGTTGTTGGTTTCTAGATGATATGTAATTCATTATAGCGGGAAAATAAGATCACTGGAGTATCAGATCACTGAGAAATAATAATTCAACATATGAAAAACCCAAAAAGTTAGCATCAAAGAATTGTAGAATAAAAAGTATCACTCTTGCTTCACGGGTTCTCAAAAACGGGCAGAGGCCGAGCGAGTTCTTGGGGAATCTGAAAGTAATAATGTAGATGAGCCATGTCGTAATTAATGAAAGATCAGTGTATCCGAAAATGTTTTTATAAGCAAGCGAAAAGACCAGATCAAAAAATAATGCCAACAGTGATATTGGGTATTCCTTTGAGTCGTATACTGCCCGGGTTGCGGGTGTCCCAGGGCGGGGGCATTCTAGTGCCCTGGGTTGGCACTTTGAGTGAGGCATCCAATGGGGGTAAACGAATGCCTGATGATGGTTGCAGGTCTTGATCGTTGGACACTGAAACGTGAATGATTATTACATGGCTGAGACAGATATCGATCACAGACTGATTGACTGGCTTAATCAATGACTGACTCCCTTAATTTTATGTACCTGATCGCATATGCATGTTTTTATCGCGAGCCAGGTTGGAAACTCCCGACTGAGGACGATTGGATTTCTCGAAGAACTGCTCGCTTTGGGTATCGTGAAGTGCATCTGCACGACAACAGCACCAGCATGCACTACACAGCAGCTTGTCAGGACGACGAGGTCTGCAAGGCAATGCGTAAATGAGTGAGTGCCGTGAGTGAGTGAGTAAGTGAGTGAGTGAGTGAGTGAGTGAGTGAGTGAGTGAGTAAATGAGCCACTAACTTGTTTTTGTATATCTTGATAACTAGCACAACAATGACGGCACCGACTGCAACGATCAGCAGCAGCAGAATTCCCAATGCCACCCAAAAGTTACCGCTGTTCCAGAACGGTTCGTCAAACTCTGCAAATTAGGCATGAATGACAGGTTGAAAAACAGCTGAGATCAATTTTTCACCCACTCACTCACTCACTCACTCACTCACTCACTGCCTGACTCACTCACCAAGTTCGGTCTCATTTCCGGCCGTACTGTTAAGCCAAGCCAATGTGATATTAAATAGATCTGTATCAAACAGATCTGGTTCTTCAGTGGTCGGTTGATCGTACACACCTGATGTGGTATATTCCATTCTTGCAAAGTTTGTGATTAGAACTCTGCAATGGGAAATAATATCAAGTTCTGTATCGATAATTGTATTGATAATTTTGAGCAGTTTTGAAATATTTAGGTTATATTGATTCCGCAGACACGTATGAAACCAGCTGTAATTTCTCTTGCTATCTTTTTTCAATTTATGAGATTTTTCATAAAAAAAACTCTTGACAGTAATGAATAAACTCGTTGAAACTTTTTCGTGTTAATTTTTTTGAGAAAATGAACATCAGAGTAAAAAGTGTACTTACTTTTATTTGAATTAGAGGAATCAACATGCATTTTCTAATCATACAAATATTATGTTAAATTTTCATATCATGAAGAATACAAGTTAT
>OZ038448.1:16291566-16324486 GCA_964036265.1 Daptonema setosum
TGTAGGTGAAGTCATACAAAGTATACTTTGGAGAACATTGTACTCATTGAGATACAAGTGGCTGATTATAGAAAGGATTATTTGTGGGTGGGATTCACAGAATATTGCAAACATACATAATGTTTGTTGGTTGAAACACAAACCTTAAATATTCAGAGAGCAGAATAAGTTTAATATGAGCTTGAGTTTTCATTATAACCATGAGAACATGGTAATATAACTTGAAATTCGTCCGGATAGAGCAGGTGAAACTAACATAATCATGGCTTATAAAACGATGATTCATTGAAGTCGGGGCATTTACATTGTTTAATTGGTGATACGGCAGGTGTTTTAGTGAAGACAACGAGTCAAGTTAAGTGGACTACATGGATACACCTGTTTATGGTAGAAAGATTTAATTGTAATTTTTGAGTGATTTCCCTGCAATGGCAACATGGTTTGGTATATTGGGTTTGATTTAAAATACTCTTTACGGCTGATGAATAACTCGTGTTTTGTGACGGAAAAAATTAGACTTAGATATAAATTTTTTTTAACAATTTCAATTGCTTATCGGCATGTCAGATCACATCACAAGACATCTTAAACACAAGTGAAATAAGTGAAAGCCCCGTCTGTATTTCAACATCTTAGTTCCATATCTGTAATTAGCTACATAAGTCGAGCTAAAACGAGTATCCTCTCGTAACCTGGCTATAAATTAAACAGTTCATAGAACTTTCTGGGCTTGTTGCAGTTCATTGGGTTTGAATGCCAACCACCTGAGTTTGATTACTCTGAACATAGTCAGTCAACCTGATAAGGCAGGTGTCAATCCATGAAACTATCAAAGCCCCCCCCCCTCACATACAGTAGTTCATAGTAATTAGCAAGTTATTTGGATAAGTTCAAATAAAACAGTGCGATTCATTAGACATCTTGTTAGGCAACTCATTTAACCGGGTTTTATAAAACAGAGTGCTATTTACATTTACTTCCGTTAATTAGCGTATCTTCAGTTGTAGCTTGTTTATTTTATAGGAACAATAATAAACGTGACATTTTCTTGATAAACTGCTAATGACTTGAAAGTTAAGTTGATATAAGGAAGTTGGATTTCTATACTGCCCAATTGAAGTGAGTGATTTTCAATGGAAGAGTTGCAGCTTTTGTAGTTCCCAATTAGCTGCCTGGGTAGTCAGTACTACCTTATGAGATTGGAAAATTTCCATACTCAACAATGAAACAATACAGAATCGAACTGGCGGGATTCACCTTCGATTTGGAGGTTATCATGCACCTTAAATATTTTAGGTTTTCTCGCCTTTGCTAATCAAGGAATTTTAAACTAAACCGCAAACAAGGTGATACATTTCAAGCTGTTAATAAAAAAATTCCATATCATTTGGGGCAATGAACATTACATATTTTAATAAGTGTTACAATTGGAAGTTTTTGAAACAAACCTCTAATTTTGCCAATAATATTCTAAATGAAGCACACACTACAGGAATACTACAAACATGCATATATAGTAGATACAGTGGGATACTCACAAATGTGCCAGTACAGGTAACATAGGGCACTCGGCCATGATACTACAGACACATGTGCTCATCACGTTACTACAGGGTTATCCCAATGTGTAGTCCATAAACAAATCCCAAAGACAGTGAAAACCCCATCATTCTGTTTGCAAACACATCAGCTGCAAAAGTTATTTGGTTCAGCTTAAATTATGAAGTATTAAAAATGTTTTTCTCAGATAATTACATGCATATTAAACCATAGTCACTGGCCGGTTAGTCATGTGAATCAGCGAGTTCCCATCGAAGATAGGAAACCTTGCAGAGAAAACTTCCATGGAGGAAATTGCGTACTTGCGTAATGTAATTGATTATGATTAGTTATTGAATATAGGCCACCCTGTATCAGCTGACGCGTATCCATCAATGCATGCATGCTTGACAACCAAACCTTACCAACGAATTAAAACGGGTTGCCTTTCTCGTTCTTAGTCGGATCTAGTCAAAACGATTATAACTATTAAATGAATTATTATTATCATTTTATTATATTAATAACGATTATTATGAGTTTAGAAACATTGTACTCAGATGATAGGTTTTCCGAATTCGGAACCTACCACAGTGAATTAGACGGTACAACCAATTTCGATCAACGTTTCTGATTTTTGCGGTTATTACAGCTGATATAATTTTTTAGTAAGTGCATTGTTTCTACGTAAGCTAGAAACTGTTTTCCACAGAGAAGTAGAAATAAATACTAAACTTTACAACAAAACCATTTTAACTTGCCAATGCACGCAAAGTAAGTTTTATTTAACGAGATCAGGACGGGATAAAATATAAAGAACACAACCCAAAATATTAAAGACAAAAACACAATAAAGCTTGTATGAATAAGTTTGAATGAATACAAAAATGAGACCTCAAATGATTGTGAAGAAAAATGCATAGCATTAACTCTTAGTTAACAGCAAAGCCTGATCAAACAATATGTATCTTTTCAACCAATAAGGAAGAAATCAAATGCTCCATCAGAAGACCAGATAATTATATCGAATATTGCACAAAAGTAAGTTGATTCAGTAAAAACTTATAGACTGAATCACTTTTTGGGATAAAAATCAGTGATAGAAAACGCAGATTTTTTACTTGAGTTGGTTGTCGATGTGCGCTGAGTGCGGCGTTTTGGTGTGGAAGACGTTGAATTCTTTGATTTTGTTGTGGAACATCGAGTTGTCATGGTCGTAGAAGACGAGGCCGATGATGACCTGAAATGAACATTTCCATAAATTTATTTTGTTATTCAACCTCTAAACATATCAATACCACTTAAATAAAGATATTGCACAAATAAATAGAAAGGTTTATTTGACCAGTGTAGACACTGTGTAGTAAGTAGCAGGGATAAATAATGCTGATATTTCACATTAATTTCTTCCTGAAGCTGTTCAATGATCATCAATTGACCGTAATGATTAAGTGGCTAACCCGACAAGACGTCGCTGCTTCATCAGATGCAGTCGAATCTCCAGTTGGATGTCGGATGGCAGACTCGCAAATGTGGCCCGATCGATGTCTGAATACAACGTCTCATCAATATCTGATCAATGTCTGAGCAAAATGTCTGAATACAAAATCTGATCATTGTCTGAACATAATGTCTGAAAACATTGTCTGAATTCTGAATACAACGTCTGATCAATTTCTGATCACTCACTGAACGAACATCCAGTCAATCCCGTTTTATTAACCATTAATCCGAGCGGCCAGCAATTGAACAGTTCGAAAACACTCTAACTATAGTCCCTTCACCCAACCAACAACTCACCAATCGAATCAGGTGATGAATCATTATTACCGGCTGAAACCGGATCCGGCAACGAGTTATCATCATCATCGAGCACGATCACTTCAGGCAGGACATGCTGCTGCTCAGATGAACCATCATTGATATTGACTTCCAACATGTCATCAGGTTTCTTCAACGACGTCACCGACATGCTGACATCTCTGTCCGATCCATGTTCAACATTGTTCTCCATATCGATAATGCAATCAGGGTCATTTTGATTGCATTTCGAGGTTGTGGTGTTGTGATGCCGATGTTGCTGTTGTAATGATACCCGATCATTCGATGAAGTATCACCGTTGCTGTGAACATCATTGATCGATGTAACCACCGGACTGCAGGTGTCCACTGCGGGTATCGACTCTTGAACTGGATTCAGTACAGGGTGGTCGTTATTGATCAGTGACTTGCTGGTGCACGCTCGTTGAGTGAGACCATCGTCGACTGGCTGCAACTGAACTTTTGATGGCAAAGAATTATAAACACAACAATACTACCCTTACAATCTGATTATAAATCTGAA
Source organism: Daptonema setosum (assembly GCA_964036265.1). Lineage (NCBI taxonomy): Eukaryota > Metazoa > Nematoda > Chromadorea > Monhysterida > Xyalidae > Daptonema > Daptonema setosum. The sequence goes on from OZ038448.1 coordinate 16,295,450, forward strand.
CCACAAACTGATTAAACGATAAAAATACTTAACTTTGTATAAAAAACGGCCTTTTCATTGATACCGAATGAAATCAAACTAATGTCGTCATCGTCAATGAATGGAATGAAATCAAGCCATTGTTAATAACCTGATTGCGCATCAGTACCATTGCCATATCGTGGTTGCCATTGTCTTCACTTGTCTGATCATCATCTTCGAACAAATCAATGAAGCTGCTGGCTCGCCGTCTGATCTCCGGTGTCTCCTCATCGTCATCCTTCAAGTCAACCTTGACATAGCCACGAATTTTTTTTCGCGCCATATTAGTAATAAGAGCTTTGAGGCACACAAAAATGGCTTTGACAGCTATTTTTTGGTAACAACAACCACTAACAGCTGCCCTTCAGTCCAGGTCGACAAATCATTTTCCCCGCTATACACACAACGGAAGATGAATATGTCGTTTTCTTAATGTCTCAAACTAAACAAATAACAAATAAATGAGCACACAGATAACTTCAAGAACTCCTGATCAAATTACCTGATTTTCTGTGCAAATCTCGGCGTTGACAGATTTCGAGGGTTTGTGGAGTACAGTCTGGTCGTGGTCACGATCGAAGTAGTGGCACACTGAACTACTTTGCTTTACCGTCGATGGCGTACGCTTCTGAAATGTAAACCATTATTTATTAGGACAGTCCACAATAACAACAATAATTAGCTCTATAACAACAACAACAACCACAACATAAACAACAACAACAACCAAAATCACAATAACTAACGCGACCACAACAACAATCAAAAATAAAACAACAACCCACCTTTTGCTTCATGACCGATGTCTTGGAGTCGTCAAACAAAACTGCCGCATCCTGTTTAATTGCAAATTTGAGAATGGATGACTTCGGCTTTTTCGCAGGTGGAGCGCTCTGGCATGAAGTTGGATCGTTGAGCGGGATGTTTGACGAACTGGTATCAGCAGAACTGAAGCATTTAAATTGATTAGTCATATGTAGTTAGTCAAAGGTAACTTTGATTAGCCTTACCTTAACAGTCATTAATCAACTGAACATGCAGTCAATTAATGTTATTTATGGATTCAATTCAATCAAACGCCTACTACAGTAATTATACATCAGTCTTAACTTACAACCATTAACCAACTCATTAGCTGCAGTGTCCATATTCAAACTGGATGAATTGTTGGAAGTGGATGCGACTGACTGGTTGAAAAAATCAGTGATCGGCTTCGACTTGACGTTGCTGATCGGCTCAAAGTTGGATATGCTCGTGTGCAGATTGCTCACCGGTGGGAACCTAACACATCACGATTAACCAGTGCCGATCGACAAGTTAGTCATTTACATTCAGGATGAATTATAAAACATTCTACTTAAACAACAAAAAAAACAATTCACGTTTATCCAAGTAGCCAGTTGAGCTGAACTCTAGACCAACGATGATTGATATATCATTCAGTGTAAAGCACGACGAAAAGGGGCGAAAAAGTGGAATTCCCCCTCTTTGGAGGTTTTAATAAGTAGAGTTTATTACCTGAGTAAAATGGTTAAATTTCTGCCAAATCCCCCCTCTTGGATTAAATTCCCTTCCCTTTGAAAGATTAGCTCGTCCGCCAGTGGTGTAAATTCTTTACATAACCAACCATTCACCGTCCTTGTTCGATTTGTTGAACTCCCTGGCCAGTCTGATAGCCACCGAGAACAGCTGGTCGGCGTCCACATAACTATCGGGCAGACGAACCTAATATAATGATTGTAATACAATATAATTAGAAGAAAAATAATACTATCAAAAATCTAGAACCCAAGTTTTTTTCATCAAGTACTTTTTTTAAACTGACCTGTCTGGTTCCATTGGCCGTACTGTCAGCCGAATGAACTCCGACCAGCAGCGTGCTCGCCACCCTGTTGTTCTGAATGCAGTCCAATATTGGAATCACTTCTCAACATCACAACACATAAAATTGTAATTAGGATATTAAAAAAACTACTTAAAATATTTATTTATTTCTTGCATCATGACCAACATTCTCACGTTCATCGGCGTATCGTTCAGCCAGATCCTCACATAACGACATCAGCCATTCTTCTACTGCTCGCGTCTGGGCCAGTGCCGCCGAACCTGCAGTAACAATAACATTGCCTACATTATTGATACAAACTTGTCGAGCAAAAAAACATCCGCCCAATCAACTGAACGGGTGAACCTGAATTTTTTTTCGAACATATGGTTTATGTGTCAAATAAATTTTTATAATGTCACCTCAACAGGAAACAAGTTTTCTAATGAGATGACCATATAAAGTTTCAATTAAAAGTTAACCGACCGTAAAAGTTTTTGCTGCTGGCGAGCGATCGTTGGAACTGTCTGACTTTGACGGGTTCATCGTCGATGCCAGCGGCCAACTTGAGCAGCCAGTCGGTGACCTTGCCGAGTTTGCACGTGTTCGTGACCACGGATCGAGGAGTTTGTGCCAGTTCGGCCATGGTCTATAATAGCTTAGTGGGTTGAATGTTACATTCTGAATCGTGTGGTGCCGGGTTCAACTCTCGATCCAAACGTGCCAACCTCAATGCCCAATCGTTCCATCAGCAACACGCCCAACTTTCCGCCGAGAAATCGTACAGATTTGATTTTTGTGTCGGCCCAGAGCTGCGGCAGATACTCGGGACAGAGCACCGTTTGCTGGCGGGGCTTGTGTCTAAAGGTTGAGAAATCATTCAATCATAATTAAAAGAACACAGTCGATCCGTTCATTTAACACATGACTTACCCAATAATTTAACTGAATTTTCCATAATCAGTGAGACCATCGCTCCGTCAAACAATAGTTCCGAATCAAGCAAGCAGTCATTAAACCGATCCAAGAGAAAGAACATCTTAAACTTTTTTGTTAACTTTTATCATATCATACCTGAATTCAGTTCATCAAGCAAAGAAAAGAAACCAACTTTGAGCAAATAAGTTTAGCGAGCGTTTTATTTGTAGCCACACCCGCCGAACAGAAGAACTGTGTCCGTTCCTTGATGGCGGCTCGAATGTGCTCGGCGATTTCGGCTGCATATGACAATCGCAGCTGTAAGTACACGGCAAAATGACTGACCTCTATAGTCAGCTTTTCCAACTATCTCGGATTGCCTATGCTTTCTGGTATATTACAACATCCACGTGTGAGTCAGCGATAACTTTTAATCCAAATCCACGTCTCTCGAACAATGACTCTAAATCACAAATCACATTCTATTTATAGGTTTTCCTCAGCCCACGTGGCTGCCACACATGACATTCATAAAGATCACGCATCCATTCTAATAATCACACGTGTCATGTTCCCTTCTCCCTACGAAAAACAAAGAAAGACAAAGTAATGATAGATAAACTGTATATAAATATGTTATTATATTCATAATATTCTTCATGTGTTTACCAATGCATCGACATCACGCCATTCGCATTTGTCGTAATGCACTCCATTCCATACCTGTACTTGACGATAAACGAAATAGCTAAATAAATAAGGATTAATTTGTTCTCACATAAGCTTACTGTCTAAACTCAAAGATAAACTACGCTTAATTAACTGATTAACTAAAAACCAACTTGCGGGGGAAATACAGTAGCACATTTTACATAAATTGCGTTGTCAATACATTTTCATTTTCGTTAGACTTGACATAAACGATTGTTGAATTACCATAAAGTATTTTGTACTGTTTTTACTGTGGCTCATAATTTCCTCCCCATTTTTTGAAAAATTTAGACTGAAACTTGCAGTAAAAAATATATGACTTATGATAGGTGAAAATTACACTGTTGCACATTACTCATAAGTGTGTTCCACATCACCGTTACCTTCAACCCAGAACTGTTTCATCTTAAATGGGCAGTTGCGCTGAGTATGCCCTTGTTCTCCACAACTGTAACAGGAACGGTACCGACGGAACTTCGAATTATCGCGCTGCCAGTTCTGACGAGACTGCCACTGTCTCATATTACTGTTCTTCATTTTAACCTGTTTCCCGTAACCATAATAATCGCTCTTGGCCGCCTTTCCAGGGAACCAACATTCGTTGTTGTTATACGTTTGTTCCTTGCAGCTGAACTTTCGATGGGACTGGTCAATACTGATCCGGCTGTTCACAATTTCATTCACGGACTTGACCCCGTGACAGTGAAAGGATTTATGGTTCGTAGTCACATGACCACCAGTACCCTTCTTCCAGTTTGGCTGCTTATCCGCCGATTTCTTATCCACATGTGCAAGGCCAATCATTTTATCCTGATGGTTTCCTCGTTTCTTTTTATTTCTCACCTTCACTTTTACCTCCTCTTTTTCATGTCCGTTGTTCACCAGATTCATGTTCAATTCTATACCGTTACACATCAATTTCACGCCCATTTCCTGTAGAGCATTTCTACCCAGAACAATGTCGTAGTTTCTAGCCTCCAGATGTGGTGTAACATGAAAATCTGCTTGAAACGATGGCTTATCTGCCAAACTGACACTCAAACGGTGTTTTCCTAGACACAGTACTTTGGCACCGGTGAATCCTTCGAAGTTACACGAGCATGGCTGTTTCTGATCCATTAGACCCTTCTCTTGTAACAACTTGACGTATTTCAGTCCAATCATGTTGCCTGATGCACCAGTATCCAATAGATATCTGTCATTCGTAAGCAATTCACCATTCACAACCAATGACATCTTATCTCTTTTCTCCTGAGATTTCTTCTCTATCTTCTTCGCTTGCACGGCCATGATTGTCTCTGCTGGACTCACTTCAGTGGTAACTGTCTGATTATGGTCCTGAACAATCATCATCATCTGACCACCACCATCCTCAGACTGATCTTCATTACCACATTTACCATCCTGCGCAACTTGATCCATTGCTTGACCTTGGCAATTTCTCACCATGTTCACCATATTGTCACGTTTTGGACAATCTTTGAACTTATGCCCAACCTGTTGGCATTTGTTACACGTACCAGAAAAGGTCTCCCTAATCTGAGTATTCGATCGGTTCTGATAACCGGATCTTTGTGCACCCATGTTCATGTGCTGTGTACTAGGTGTCATTGGTCTGTTCTGACCTTGAAACGAACTGTAGCCACCCTTGGCCACGTTGTTCTGACCCTGAGTACCACTTGCACCATGATCGTAGTCCTTGTGTCGAGTTTCATACACTTTATTGTCACACTCGATCACAATATGTCCCATTTTCTGACAGTAAGTACAGTATGGACGGGTATTACCACCACTGTCCTCATTCTGACCGTTACTCGTCTTATTTCTATAATAGGGATTTCTGTTCGTATGTCCCGTAGCGCTCTGTATCTGCCTAAATTGCGCGTTTTGTATTTTCAGGCTATTTTCCCTGATCTCGATGGCTTTAACCAAGTCATCCAAACGTGTTCTACTATCCATCAGTAATGCGTCGGTAGCCATAACACGTTGGTTGTGTTCTTTCAGACCCGTAGACATGCGTTGAAGCATAACCGTATCGTATCCCACGTTATCCCGAGTCAAGAAGCACCTGCTCTCCAATTCCACCAGGTACTGCCGGATGTTCATATTTGATAGTTGATCGCACGTCAAAAATGTGCTTTCTCGCACTGCCGCACAGCGTTTTTCCCCGAATCTGTTCTCTAGAAATCGCCATGTCTCAACTACGCTATTCTTCACGTTGTCCGTCGCGTTCTCATACATCATCAGCGCATTTCCTTCCAGACAAACCCTGATATGTGATAATGCGACCTCATCATCCGCCTTTGACAGACAAATTCTCTTCTGCACAGATTCAGCCCATGACTTATACTTCGTATGATCCAGTCCATTCAGTTTCTCATACACCTGTGAAAACAACTGCATCTGAACCAGATCTTTTTGTTGTTGACGTTGTTGTTCAACCATTCGTTCCATAACATTACCGTTTGTATTGTTCACCTGTTGAGCATTCTGCATATCAAAACCTCTATTCAATTCTGGACTCTGTATCAACGGCGTTGCGGGAGGAATCGGCATCTGCTGCAAGCCCATCTGTGGGGACGACATAAACGCACTACTCGGTACCATCACCCATTGGCCTAAATCCGGACTCCACAATACGTTAGGTTTATCACCTTTTTGTTGTCCACTCATATTATTTTGTACCTGACGAATCGGTGTACTCGTACGGCAAACAGATGGCTGACCAGTCACATCGTTGTTGTTATTATGACCCAACTGTTGAAAATCGTGTGTCAGATTCGTCACGTTATTATGATTCACACGTTGTACATCCTGTCCAATACTACTGTCCATGAAATGTGAATTAGCCGTAACAACCGAATTGGTATTGTCTACTGTAACGCCGCCTTCAGAATTATTCGATTCTTGTTGAGACTCGTTAACCAAACCCATACCAGATCGATTGTTACTGGCATTTGTCTGTACGGATCGTTGTGTCAGATCTGTTGCCTGTGTACCGTTATTTTCATGTGCAATATCAGTCAGTCTCCACCTTTCCTGATTCGCCCTTCCCCATTCAAGTTCATCCACAATGTCGTACACTTCAGCCAGATAGCTGTACATCCTATTCAATTTTTGCTGTACCCCATCTCTTGCCTTCATACGATTCATATGCACACGGTCAGCGCCTGGGGTTAGCCTACACAGTTCCCTAATTGACCGAAAGAGAACTTCTGCCTGTTGATAATTCGTGTGCGCGTAATACCGTAACAGTTTACGACATTCTCGTAGCGAGATGCAATGATCATACTGATATCCGTATTGATTCGCGACCACCGGCATGACTAGTTTACGCAATAGCTCGTACAGTGATTATTGACCTACTTTTTGTTCAAAACTTTTATGCAATTTCGAAGACGTTTAGTTTTGATGTGGACACATAGTCACACAAATTTTTAGGTGGACACAAAGTCACACAGTGGACACAAAGTCGCACTAACAGAAAACAAGTTTTTTGGTGGACACAAAGTCACACAGTGGACACAAAGTCACACTAACAGAAAACAAATGTGGACACAAAGTCGCACAATTGGTAGACACAAAGTCGTACCTCTTTATAGATCGAAAATACTTGGGTCAAGTCACCTGTACAGCCAACACGTAACCTCCTAGTCTGCGTCCTGTTATACGTATTCACCACGCGTAGTACACACCAGCTTGCAAATTAGCACTTCCAAAAGTTGTTGGTAAGGCCAGATTTATGGAGCGCCAGTCAGCTTTTCCAACTATCTCGGATTGCCTATGCTTTCTGGTATATTACAACATCCACGTGTGAGTCCACGTGCAACTTTTAATCCAAATCCACGTCTCTCGAACAATGACTCTAAATCACAAATCACATTCTATTTATAGGTTTTCCTCAGCCCACGTGGCTGCCACACATGACATTCATAAAGATCACGCATCCATTCTAATAATCACACGTGTCATGTTCACTCTATAACTAAAAATAATGCATGAAGTAAATGAGGGAATGACAAGTTGTGAGTGATTGGGTGAGTCAGCCAGAGCCAATACATGTGATAATCTCTCACTCAATACTAAGATTCATCTATTTTATATACACGAATACTTCTACGCTCACTTAAACACTGTCGATGGTCATAAAAATGAGTAATTCAGGTGTATTAACCATTTGTAAATTGCTGCACGTGACTTGATCGAGCCAACGTTGCGTATTGCTCCGTCGCTCATAATCTTCGACGTCATGACCCTCACAAAGCACATGTGTTGACGGCAGTTGGTCAACGTGCAAAGTTGTCTGCAGAGTTGGTCAATCAATCAATCAGTCAATGAAATACTCAATCAACCAATCAATTAAATAAAACTCAATCGATTCGATATGCAATTGAAAGACCAGATAAGATACGATAAATTTTTCTAAGTCAAACACTAAAAAAACTTCTAAGTTACAACTCTTACTCGCGAAGATGACGTTTTCCGATTATGAAGTCGTGTTCGATGATTGTGAACAGTAACTGTGGCATTTTTTTAATTACTTACTACTATAAAACTATAAAACTTACAATAAATCAATATAAAAATGTACAATTATATTCAAGGAACATGCAAGGAGCAAACTGCCACGAACTCTTTCTCGGTCGCGCACCCGTTCGTCTACGAGATCAGTCACATCCAGAAATGCCTCATCAATACTGGCACGTTCCACGATCACTCGTTCATCATACGAACGAATTACGGTGAACACTTCGGCCGATGCCTAAACCAAATAATGATTGATTCGAATCAGGCAGTCAATCATTCGAGTCAGTCATTCAGTCAATTATTTAACTCCGTCAATCATTCGAAACGGTCAGTAAATCGACTCAGTCCGTCAATCAAACGAATCGGTCAGTCAATTGATCGAATCATTCAGTCAATGAATCAAATTAGTAAGTCAATCATTCTTATTGGTGACACAATCATTCTAGCCAGCAGTCAATCAATCGAATCGGTTATTCAATTATTCGAGTCAGTCAGTCAATCGATCAAATCCGTCAGTCAATCAATGGAATTGATTAGTCAATCATTCGAACCAGTCATTGAATCAATCGAATAAGTCAGTAATGATGAGTCAATCATTCGAATCAGTCAATCAATCAATCAAATTAGTTACTCAATCAATCGAATCGGTCAGTCAATCACTAATCAGTCAGTCAATCAATCGAATCAGTCGGTCAATCAATTGAATCAGTCATTCAATCAATTGAATCAGTCAGTCAATCATTCGAAACAGTCAATCAATCATTTGAATCAGTCAGTCAATCAATCGAATCAGTCAGTCAAACATTTGAATCAATCAGCCAATCATTCGAATCAATTAGTCAATCATCTGAATCAGTCAATGAATCGTTCCAAATAATCAGCGAATAATTTGAATTAGTCAATCAATTGATCAAATCAGTCAGTTAACTCAATAATTCCACCACAAAATGAAATGTCGAACAGCTCTTACAACTGTCGAGCTAACAACTAAATTAACTATAACTGCAAGACTTTGGCAAAGCTATGTAAACCTGTCTGTACTTGTTGAGCGATGCCTTACCCCGTACTTCCGGCACGCACACCAACTCGATCTCGGGACACACCGCCTTCGCATCCTCCCCGAACATGCTACCCCTTTTTACACCACGGGCCCGCGCTTCGTAAGACACCGCGATCAGACTGCATATCAATAGTTGACTGATAAGTAAGGTCAGGTTAATATTTTCATCCCTTACTCAATTACATATATCTACTGCGATTTTATTCGTTAGTCGTTTAATACCACTAGTTAAATCAGCCTTTCATTTACATGATTCATTCACTTACGTTTTACTAACTGGATGAACTCAACCATAACATCCATACATGCTAACCCTCCGCCTTTATAAGCCGTCTTGCTGTATTGAACCACACCCACTGGTTTCCCCCACAGCTCAGGTCGTTCTCGCTGTTCGACCTGAAATTGATTGATTGATTGATTGATCACAAACCATGAATTTTAAAATTGATCCTGTAAGGCCAAGGGCAAGATCTACTGAAATTTGGAGACCTATTTGATTGAACGACCCCTATATGAACGACTCTTATTGGAACGTTCATATAGGGGTCGGGTAGTTCAAATAGAAGTTCGGATTACGAAAACACAATCCAACCAGTTGTTGATTTGACTGATACATGTTTGACTGTCCATGCATGACTATTCTAAACAACTATACCTTCTTTAACGGTGCGTGTACGATATACAAATCATATCATATCGTTAACCAACAAGTCTTATGGCAGTCAAACAGAAGTGTGACCTGCTGGCTGATGGTCGAAAAAGAATATGCCTTGAACATCCGATAGAGTGAATTGGACCTTGATTCTAATGCCTTATGGCAAGCACCATTCGTGATTGGGACCCAGCGAAGTCTTGATCCGAGTGAGACAACCCAACAAAAAAATGTGTTTGTCCACATCATTAACTCGTTTCTCTTATCACTCACTTGTACATAGAAGCAGTCCATATCTATGAGAATTACGAGTCGTCGATCGCCTGATGATGCTGTTGATGTTGAAGTTGAATCCTCCATTTTCAGGGTTTCGTTTCAAATCGAAAATTCGTAAACTGAAAAAAAATGTCTCATCGGTGACGGTGATGCCTGATATTATGGGCAACGTATAAATACACTATACACACGAGACACGATGTATAGAAGAATAAAAAGAGGTTTTTGTGGTCCGGCGTCCCGTCCCGGTGGCGTTTTGAGATTGAAACGAATATTGCATCGACAAAAATATTGTCACAGATGAAACATCTTTCGAGGAACAGTATTAATTTATTTTGGACTATTAGAAAAATTGGAGATTAATCAACCGTCTATCACCTCTTCTATTCATCATGATGAATAGAAAGAACAAAATGATGAAAAAAAGAATATGTTTAGAAAAAAGCGACAAATTCAAATTCATCACAATAGAACTTTTGCAAAAGGGTTACAAAACATGGACAAACCGAATAGAAGAAATTTGATGAATTTAGGGTGCTTGGAATTTAGATTATGATCTACAGTAATCGATACATTTTGTACAGTAACCGTTAATTTGCAGTCTGTATTTTTTAACACAAGCACCGTAATCCTAAAGGATTTTTGTTTGTTTCTCTGACAATTAATTTCGCATATAAAACAAGAATCATGGATAGAGGGTTTTCGAGGGTGTGGAATCCGAAAGTCTTTTTCCTTTTAGAGTCACACTACTTTTTGACTGTCAAATAGGACATGTCTTGTTGACTGTCATTTATTTATGATTTCACGTCAATGGCTTGAAAACTTGACTACAATGTTTCCAAAATCCTGAGTCCAAGTATCACTTCATTTGTAGGAAGCTCCGTATCTACGACAATTCTTAACTGAAAATCCACTGACTCATTATGAACAACTAAAAATCACGCTTAATTAGGTGTTTAAGAATTATAATAGCTACTAAAAAAACATCATATGAATGTGAATTTCAACTATTGAATCACCATATTGAACGACTCATTACCAAGCCATACTGGATAAAACTATTTGTATTTTGTAAACAACTTAAACGACTCAAGCGAATAATTAATACGGTAAGTTTTGCAACCCGAGTGATACCAGCTGAACTTGATGGCATAATTGAACAGTCGGACGTCCAGAACCACCTTTGGTTGGTGAGGTTTATGAAGCAAATTTCTGAGTACTACTGTTCTCGCTTTCATTTGAATCATGAGAAGCTTTATAAAAGCTCTATCTTTGAAAACATCAATAACTCCTTGATGACTAGTAGTTTAATTTTAATACAGGCAGTAAAGTTGAAACAAGCTTAAGTTCAATAAGCTTCTCATCAACCAGTCACTCTCTCAGTCATCTCATCAATCATTCTACTCTACCCCACAACCAGTCACTCTCTCAGTCATCTCATCAACCAGTCTTCCCCTCAACCAGTCACTCTCTCAGTCATCTCATCAACCAGTCTTCCCCTCAACCAGTAACTCGCTCAGTCATCTCATCAATCATTCTACTCTTCCCCTCAACCAGTCACTCGCTCAGTCATCTCATCAATCATTCTACTCTTCCCCTCTCTCAGTCATCTCATCAACCAGTCTACTCTACCCCACAACCAGTCACTCTCTCAGTCATCTCATCAACCAGTCTTCCCCTCAACCAGTCACTCTCTCAGTCATCTCATCAACCAGTCTTCCCCTCAACCAGTAACTCGCTCAGTCATCTCATCAATCATTCTACTCTTCCCCTCAACCAGTCACTCGCTCAGTCATCTCATCAATCATTCTACTCTTCCCCTCTCTCAGTCATCTCATCAACCAGTCTACTCTACCCCACAACCAGTCACTCTCTCAGTCATCTCATCAACCAGTCTTCCCCTCAACCAGTCACTCTCTCAGTCATCTCATCAACCAGTCTTCCCCTCAACCAGTCACTCGCTCAGTCATCTCATCAATCATTCTACTCTTCCCCTCAAACAGTCACTCGCTCAGTCGTCTCATCAACCATTCTACTCTTCCCCTCTCTCAGTCATCTCATCAACCAGTCTACTCTACCCCACAACCAGTCACTCTCTCAGTCATCTCCTCAACCAGTCTTCCCCTCAACCAGTCAATCGCTCAGTCATCTCATCAATCATTCTACATCACCCCACAATTAGTCACTCTCTCAGTCATCTCATCAACCAGTCTTCCCCTCAACCAGTCACTCTCTCAGTCATCTCATCAACCAGTCTTCCCCTCAACCAGTCACTCTCTCAGTCATCTCATCAATCATTCTACTCTACCCCACAACCAGTCACTCTCTCAGTCATCTCATCAACCAGTCTTCCCCTCAACCAGTCAATCGCTCAGTCATCTCATCAATCATTCTACATCACCCCACAACCAGTCACTCTCTCAGTCACCTCATCAACCAGTCTTCCCCTCAACCAGTCACTCTCTCAGTCATCTCATCAACCAGTCTACTCTACCCCACAACCAGTCACTCTCTCAGTCATCTCATCAACCAGTCTTCCCCTCAACCAGTCACTCTCTCAGTCATCTCATCATCCAGTCTTCCCCTCAACCAGTCACTCTCTCAGTCATCTCATCAACCAGTCTTCCCCTCAACCAGTCACTCTCTCAGTCATCTCATCAACCAGTCTTCCCCTCAACCAGTCACTCGCTCAGTCATCTCATCAATCAGTCTACTCTACCCCACAACCAGTCACTCTCTCAGTCATCGCATCAACCAGTCTTTCCATCAACCAGTCACTCGCTCAGTCATCTCATCAATCATTCTACTCTTCCCCTCTCTCAGTCATCTCATCAACCAGTCTACTCTACCCCACAACCAGTCACTCTCTCAGTCATCTCATCAACCAGTCTTCCCCTCAACCAGTCAATCGCTCAGTCATCTCATCAATCATTCTACATCACCCCAAAACCAGTCACTCTCTCAGTCATCTCATCAACCAGTCTTCCCCTCAACCAGTCACTCTCTCAGTCATCTCATCAACCAGTCTTCCCCTCAACCAGTCACTCTCTCAGTCATCTCATCAATCATTCTACTCTACCCCACAACCAGTCACTCTCTCAGTCATCTCATCAACCAGTCTTCCCCTCAACCAGTCAATCGCTCAGTCATCTCATCAATCACACTACATCACCCCACAACCAGTCACTCTCTCAGTCATCTCATCAACCAGTCTTCCCCTCAACCAGTCACTCTCTCAGTCATCTCATCAATCATTCTACTCTACCCCACAGCCAGTCACTCTCTCAGTCATCTCATCAACCAGTCTTCCCCTCAACCAGTCACTCGCTCATTCATCTCATCAACCAGTCTTCCTCTCAACCAGTCACTCGCTCATTCATCTTATCAACTGGTCTTTCCATCAACCAGTCACTCTCTCAGTCATCGCATCAACCAGTCTTTCCATCAACCAGTCACTCGCTCAGTCATCTCATCAACCAGTCTTTTTATCAACCAGCCACTCAGTCAGTCATCTGAAAAAAACCAGTCTTTCGCACAACCAGTCACTCACTTCACTCATTCACGACCTCACTCACTCACGCCCATTTCACCAGTAGGCAGTAACTCAACCTGTCAGTCAGTCATTCAATCAATCAGTCAATCAAAATCAATAAATCATCCCATCGACCAGTAACTCAAATCAGTTAGTCATCATACAAAAAAACAAACCATTCACTCTGTCAATCAGTCATCCCCTCAATCACTCATCCCATCAACCAATCATTCAGTCAGTCAGCCATCCCATCACTTAGTCATAAAGTTAACCAGTCACTCACTATGTCAGTCAGTCATTCCCTAATCAGTCATCATCATATCATTCAGTAAATGGCATCAATAAACTACTAATCAGTCCCTGTCTCTCATACAACCATAGGTCCCACGCAACGAACCATAAATCATTCACTCCATATAATAGTCAACCCGTCCCCACTCGTCATAAATATTTCTAACTTAATGAAGAGAGAACTTCAAGCTTCATCAATACTGTCATTATTCAGGCCCTCTGGCGGGATTTGAACCCACAGCTTCTGATCGAAATCAGACGTGTTACTTAACACTACAAAGGCGAATCCCAAACATGACAGTATTTCTGATAGCTAAGAACTTATTCCACGAACTATTTCCTTTAAATATATACACTAGCGAGTAACTGACTGAGTGATTGGGTCGGGGATGACAGATTGACAAAGCTGCACATAACCAACATATGATAGATCAAATTAAAATTAACGGTAATCAATAATAGTTCATTATACGATCAAAATATTCAGTAGATGCTGTCGGCTGTCGGGTAATTCAAACTGCCCTTCTTTGCAGGTAAGGCTCTTGTACACGTTTGTGAACGTCTGGGTCTGAAAGTAGTTATAGTTATAGCCGTTAATTAACAAAATTAAATGCGAAGATAATGTTGAGTTCAGTGACACAAAAATGACGAAACAACAAAAATAATAATAATCCTTAAGGGCTGATTGGCGCATAGCGTCGAAACTTTAGCATTTTGAAGCCCGCTGATTTGTATAAGAAACATATCTGAAAACTGACAGGCTGAGTGGCGCGCAGCGCCGAAATTTTAGCATTTTGAAGCCCACTGATTTGTATTAGAAATGAATCTATTGGCGCGCAGTGTTGGTTGATAATACAGTACTGAGTACATCATCCAGCAGCATACATCAATCGTCGTATCGTGCATCGAATCAATCCAACGAACACTGAGTTCAAAACTTGAAACGTCTTCGACAAATTTCTTGGTCGATGTTTAGGCAATTTCGTGCACTTTTAGGTCATTTTGACACTAAATTCTTAGAAGTTCTGACGGTGACGGTCGATCTATCAAGCCTACCCTCCTGGCTTGTTTTTTGCACCCCACCCCCTCCCGCTGCCCACCACTGCCCCTAATTGAACGGTCAATTAGGAGTTCCGATCCCATTCCAGCCCAAATATAATTTTAACAAAACGAACCTTGGCTTTAACGAAGTACAGTTCCCGCAGGTGATCTTCGCTGTCCTACTGTTCTCCAAATCCATAAGAGCCTGTTATACGGTCTTCTTCAGACCATCGGACAATTTACCGGCGGGCTTCACGAATTTCGGCGACGCGACGTTCATCACCATTTTGACCGATGATTTGAACACTTTGGCCTAAAATACATCAGCATACAAGGAAATGTATAAAATTGCCCAATTGAATCGATCGTTATGTTAGTACCAATTTAATTTAAAAATTTAACCATTAAAAAATTAATTTTTTGTTGCTTCGAAAATTGGAAACTAAGCAACCCTGAACAACTGTGAAAATCCGGGACTATGGCCCCAGACACGTCCAAAGCCTGACTAATCTAGATTAGCCTAGGCTAATCTAGATTAGTCAGGCTTTGGACGTGTCTGGGGCCTATTTATTCGTAAACCAATTTTTTTCGGGACAATTTAATCAGATTGTAACGGTTAAATATGAGATCGAAATTTTTTGAATAAACAGTAAATTAAATCTATTTTGTGAACTGGAATTTAACAGCTGTTCACTCGAAAATTTTGAGAATCAGCTAGTAGATCACAGTCAATTAATGAGTCAGTCACTCAAAACGTCGGCCGGTCAGTCAGTCAGCCAGTCAGTGAGTCAGTCAGTTGATCAGTGAATCTTTCAGTAAATCAGTCAGTATGATCAATCAGTCGGTCAGTCAGTCAATGGTTCTCGATCACGTATGTATCCGAGATATTTATCCTTAAGCCGCGGCTTAATCTTGATATAGTGTGATATTATAGGACCAGCGTAAGCCGGCGTCTTCAGATTGGAACCCTTACCTACGGAAATCTGGTGAACGCTAGTTTTATAAATTTAAAAACTCCAGCTTTGAAGATGAGCTGCGGCGTAAATCTGAAGCTAGAGTTCAGTTTGTCCAACAAAAAGTCGGGTACAAATTGCACCAATAACTCGTTCTCTAAATGAACTTTAGGTTTATTCTGAAGCCGCATATCAACTTTGAGACTGGCGTTTGATTGTATTTAATTATATTTATCTGTTTTGAAATGCCGGCTTCTGAGCCAGCCTTATACACACTACTTTAAGCTCGAAATAGCTGCGGCTCAAAAGAGATATGAAGACCTCAGATACATACGTGAACGGGGTAAATTTGACAGTCAGCCTGTCAATACGCTAGTCATTCGGACAGTTATTCCTTCAGTCAATCGGTAAATCAATCAGAAGGTCAGTCAGTCAGTCAGTCAGTCAGTCAATCATTCCTCCAATCAGACAGTCAAAAGGTCAGTTAGCCGTTCAGTAGATTATTAAATCAGTGCTTCACTCCTGAGGTCAGGCTGTCAGTCAGTCAACTAATCAGCTCAACTCAAACAATCAGCACCGCATAAGCTGAGTAGAAGGCCAATTCATCAGGAATTTAACCAACTGTAGTCAAACGGTCACACAGTCCCTTTGTAAACGTATCGGTTCAAATGAGCTGGCAGTTGCATACATTTATTTTGGTTATTGTTCTAGAGTGATACTCCTCTACTGTTCTTGAACAAGAAGCCCCGGACCAAACAATTATTTTACTTATTTTCTGTAAACTTTTTTCTATGTATAAAATTGCAATTTTATGACTTTTTGCAGTACGTGTAGAATTTTTTCCCTGCGCGTAGTGAGTGGAGTGGTCACCAGAAAAATTAATTCGGTTATTTTGACCTCTCATTTTTACTATTATTATTTTGATATCGCAGGGTCTTCAATGTCTACGATATCGTCAAATGTGGACCCGGCAACACGTTTCCAGCGGCTGGCCAACGAATATGCCAAGCTGCGGTCACAGAATCAGGTGCTCAAACAGGCAGTGATTGAGGAACGAGCGAGTAATCAACAAACAAAGGTCGGTCGGGATTTGTTTATATTTGGACTGTGATGTTGGTTCGTGAAGGAAATGATGATTTTGGTGGTGAAGAAAGTGCAAACGATCATCGTCTAGGCAGGGGTGGGGGACGTGGGGTGGTGTATGCGGTGTGTTGTTGTAGCGATGGGAGAAATTTTTCGTGGTTCTCATGGTGACATTGAGAAGATAACCATCTGAATCACACAGTAAATGCGAGGTTCTTTAGCTCATGTGATTTCTCGTTTACTGAATCACACAGTATTTAATTCACCACTAGTAAACGAGCCAAATTTTCAAAGGGAGGGAAATTTCGTCAAAGAGGGGGGAATCGGCAGTTTTTAGGCTATTTTATACCCACATCTTTGAAAAGAAATTGCACATTTTTTAACTCTCCAAAGAGGTGATATTTCCACTTTCCCTTCCCTTTCCGTCTGCTAGTGTCAATCAATCACCCATAGTATCTCCATGCAAAATGACCGATTCATAACTTTGATTATATTTGATATCATTCCTTTTTCTTTGGATGATCACAAGATTTATGTAAGTATTGAGTTGCAGGAACGACACTCCTCAACCGAACGTAAGTGTCGCAAACTCGAATCCGAGGTGGAGTCGTTGACGTTTCGTAACGACGCGCTGGTGAAACGAGTGGAACAGCTGCAGATATCGATCGAGGCCAAAGAGAAACCCAAGTCCGGTGGACTGCGAAAGGTACTATCAGTTTTCAGAACTTGATAAACTAAAGGGTAAAGGCTATTAAAATTGTTCTCAAGTTGAGATGAAAAGTGAAAGAAACAATGTGCGTCATAGTTCCGAATGACTTGTTTCACATCATGTTGCAGAGTTTTCGCCGTTTACCGCGCAGTCAGTCTTCCCAGATTGCCAGTGAAGCAGCAGCTGGCGGTGGTGACGGGACACAGCCGGATATACAGGCCATACAGGATGACTTGATGGTCAAGATTGAGGAAAATATGTTTTTGCATAATAAGGTTGATTACTTTGAGATGATTTCTTATTTTGTAAAGAAATAGGTTTATGAATCTTCTTATGTATAATAACTATAAGATGAAACCGTCTTCACTTTGATTAAAGAGTGGGTTGTTGTTGTATAAAATTAAAACTTTAATTACCATGTTACATCAACTTATTCATAGAGCCACGGAAAAAAAGTTTTGATTTCGAATTAAGCCAAGAGATATTCACAGCACAGCATGAATAACGAATTTTGTTCCAGTTATTTGACCAACAACACGATTACGAAGCCCAATTATCAGCCTTGCGCGATCAGGTGAAGAAACTACAAACATCCAACGCTGATATGCTCAATCGATCGAAGAATAATAATGACAGGTCATTAAACACTTTCTTGGTTTCATTTCACCCATTTGTTTTTAATTTAATTTAATTTTATTCGAGGTTATCTGATGGAACAGTGAGCATTATAAAAATTTGATGGTTTGACCCGGATATATGTATCAGCGATAAACCTGAGTTAACCTCCTGTTATTCAGGGGGAGAGAGAAAAAAATGCATAATGATTAAAATCACAATGAATAAATAATGGGTAAAGTCACAAAAAGTTGTATACTAAAAATAAGCAATAAAAAGAAAAAAATAAGTCAAGTTAAGTTAGCGGACTAACATTATTTGTGTAACACTAACAGATACGAACAGGAACGATGAACCACCATGCCAGGGTGACGAAGTGAGCGGAACAGGATTTTAATTGGTTGCACTAGATAAAGATCAGTTGAGTAATATCAGTGATAGCCTAACCCTGACCCACGAGATCTGACAAAGCTGACAAGTAGGTCCCTGCGAATCGGTCCTAATTTAAGTGAATCAGGTAGGTCATTATAAAGATTTATTTGTCTATTTATGAGAAAATTTCCACGAACATTGGTATGGTGTCTATGCTTTTTAAGTCTATTTGCACGAATATCAGACCACTCAATCAGAGCTACCGGACAGTAGAACTTATCCCTGGTAAGGCGGATGACCATGATAAGATCGTTAGTTTTCAGCCTGTCTTCTAGTGTTGGTAATTTCAGAATAACTAATCGGTCAATATAGGATAGTTGGCGGTCCTCTGGGTTGGCATAGGATATGTTGAATTTAGAGAAGCGATGTTGAATTTGTTCTATCCTAGATATTTGAGTTTTAGTGTGGAACATGAGCACTTGTGAGCAGTATTCAATTAGGGGAAGAACAAATATTTTATAAAGTTTGATTTGGAAAGACATAGTGATTTTTGATTGTTGATTGTTGATTTTTGATTGTTGATCCAATACTGTTTGTTAGTAAGCTTTTGTGTCCTCCGAATTCATGTAACATTTACAATGGGAGTCAAATCAGACAAAGCAAACTCCTTTCAGTGACATGAGCGACAAGATGAATCCGTTCTCCGATGATGAACGTGATAAAACGTCGGAGACCGATGAGCCCGATGTCGATGTAGGTCAGCTGTTCGAAGATAGTAACAGGTTAAAACAACAAAGTCATCCTTCAATTCTCGTTCGCAAATTATTTCATTCAGTTTAGTTATGACTGATATTTTCATGAAAACACAAACTTTTTAGGCTTAGACATCTTTGTGTCGCTTTCTTGAAAGAAATGGTTGAAATTCATAAGTCTATTGAGGTTATTCGATCAATGCTCATTGTCCATTTAGTATATGGTTCAATGTTTCTGTGCTCGTCGACAACAGCTAACTTGTGTTCATTTTACAGAACTCTTACCCAACTGCGCAACAGTTTCGACAAACTGTACAAATTTCTGGCCGAACGTTCGCGACTGTTCCCCAATGACCATAACATGCAGCCGATTAGTGAAACCAACAAACTGGTGGGTTCACTGGTATATCTAATCTAGATTTTTACTGTTAAATGTAACTTCTTTTATCCGTTAGGTGAGTTAGGCTAGATGCTACATACAATGATATGATCGTTGAAGTCACAAAGTGGAACGCTACTGCCCATTAGCGAATTAGTGGACGAGAAGGGGAGGTAAAAGTGGAATTTCCCCCTCTTTGGCGTTTCAAAAAAAGTAGAATTTCTTCCCTAAGGTGTAAATAAACGGTCTGAATTCTGAAAATTCCCCCTCCTTGGAAAGATTATTTTTCCGTTGAAGGTTTGGTCGTCCGCTAGTACTACTGCCTGCCTCTTTGTTGTAGTATAGAAAATCAAATTTTAGTACATCAGCACGCTGAAGGAATGTGGCGCCTCCAGCCACAAGCTGTTCACCGATCTGACCATCATAATCACACCACTCGAGGAGGAGCAAAATGTTGGGCAAAGTTCCTTTTGTCGAGTTTTGTTATCCAACAAATCTTGGTTTGTGTGAAATGGCATGACACCAAATAAACGGTAAATGTTTAGCTCATTGATCGGATACGTTCACTACACACGTCACTGTCATCATTCGTTGCCACTCATTCGGTGCTCAACCCGGTGATCACCGATTCCATCACGGAAGAATGCCAGAGTTCGTGGTGTACAGACCGATTGGCCGAGTTGAACCAGCAGTGGAACCAGGCATTCGTGGCCTATATTGATGCGGTCAAGGTTTGTAGAGTTTACGTTTTACTTGCGAAGTTCGAGATAATATATGAATAAATTATATCAGAAATGCCCATCAAGTTATGTTTTTCAATGGATAGTAATTCAGTAGAATATTGGGCATGACTCGAAATAAGATATTGATATGCATATATCGACTGTATGTTTTTCTGATTGTATTTCAAGGTGTGTGTGTGTGTTTTATTTTATTTTCTTACGAGTGTTGTAGGTAAGTGTATGTATAGAGTATGCTGTTTCAGAACAATGAATTGTCATTTATTTCTAGCAACTCAATGACGTGCTGGATTCGTCCGATGATACGAGTTTGGCGACAACGTTGGAGCAGTCGGTCAACGTCATGTACAAATTCGAGCAGTGCATCAAAGGCTATTCGTGTTTAACTATTAAATTTACAAAATATTAGTCTTCACTTTTACAACCTGAAAATCAACCTTGAATCGTATCTGAAGATTATATTTATCTACAGATGTGCACGCGACGTTTGCCGCCAAACTCGTGATGGAGCAGCACCTGCCCGTGGCCACCAAGAAACTGCGAGCCACCAACGAGTGTCTGGTCGGCACCATGTCGTCCATGCACAAACAGACCGTTGACCTGCTGGTTGATATATATACTACTATCATTAGATCTTACCTTGTTTTGTGCGGTGTGCCTATATACAGGGTGGCCCAAAAGTTTATGTACACTTTTTGACCATTTTTTTCGCGTGTGTAAAATCATCATAATACAAAGGGACAATTATGGTCGGACTGGAAATTACCTGAAATTTCCAAAAATGCCCTCTGTTTTGTTCTCAGATGAATATTTCACGAGTTATACACACGAACGTACAAAAACACGTTTTTTCACTTTTTTACGCTTATTTCACTCTTACTCACGATTAAAACCATGTGTTATTCATATTGATTGTGAGTATTTCAGCGTAATTACTGCAAATAAAGTAGAAAAAATGCTAACTAAAAAAACTTCAGATTACATAGATCAGGCAAAACCGTCAAAACATGAAACATTTGCGTGATGCGATACCAGCCCTGTTCAAATGCACGTGCATTGACGGCTACAATCGGCTTGCATCAGGGCTATTTTAGATGAAAACCTTAAAAATTATGCTATAAATTTAATCAATTATCACTTTCAAAACTACTTTATCAGTAATATTAACCATTTCATTGAAAATAGCCTTGATGCAAGCCAATTGCAGTGCACGTGCCCATAAAAGGGCTGATATCGCATTTGACGCTGATGTTTCATGTTTTGACGGTCTTGCTTTATCTGGGTAATTTGAATTAGCGTGAATTACTAGTTAGCAGTTATTTTTTCTACTTTATTTGTAGCACTTACGCTGACGTGTCACAGTAAATATGAATAATACAAGTTTTAAATCGCGAATAAGGGGAAAACAAGCGGAAAAAGTATAAAAAACGTGTTGTTTTACGTTCCTGTGTATAACTCGTGAAATACTCATCTGAGAACAAAACGGAGGGCATTTTTGGAAAGTTCATGTAATTTCCAGTCTAGCCACTATTGACCTGTTGTACGTTTATGATTTCACACACGCGAAAAATACGGCCAAAAAGTGTACATAAACTTTTGGGCCACCCTGTATATATATTCACAAAAAATGTTACGCTGGTGAAAAGAAGTGACAGACAGCCAGAAGAAGCTGGGTGGTCTAACTAACGTTTTAGTTTAGATACTTTTTAGATGAGCAATGTTATGTTGTATGTCTGAAAACGGCGATATATCCCTACATTCGTGGCGTTATATAATTTTCGTGGTTTCCTTCCAGCATAAAAACATCAGTTTTCACGATCTTCTTCAAGTTTCAACAACACAAACTTAGTTCTCACGATTTCCATCAACACAACATCATTTTTCTAGGCGCTGATCAGTACCGCCCACCCATTGCTGGCTCGAGTCTGCAAACAACGAGACGCCAACAGTCAACAGCAAAACGCAGATTCAACGGAAGACGTTGATGGCAATGGTGAACCATTGGGTACTTCACCCGTTACCAGTTATACGGTGGAGCAGGTCGACAAACTGAAGAGTGAACATGCGAGTACTGTGGAGAGGGTGAAGAGTGAGGTTGGTGATGGTATAGAGCTGTACGATAACATGATGGAGTCTGCCTGGCCTAGCCTAGTGTGTAGGGCGCCAACCTAGAAAAATGGTGGCCATGGTGCGAAACCGGGCTTGAGAGACAGAAACTGACGCTTTGATCTGTGCTTCTTCCCTTGCCCGTCAGTTTAATTCGTGTGCCTTGATGGCTTGAATATGGTGACTCATTATTTTTATAAGGGTGGATGTCCAACTGATTCAAGTTAATCACTGACGAATGAAATGTCCAAACAGTGGGGATGAGCGTTTTTTTATGTGTCAGCTGGTTTGACGTCTATAACTATCATCTCATATCTGTTTCGTCCGCTAAACAATTCCCGTTTGATGATACGATGCGATGGTTTATCATTCTTTTGTGCCAGTAATAATGTTATTATGTCATTTTAAGCTGGTAATGCTCAACAATGAACTGGAGCAAGCACAGCGCACCATCGAGCAGCAATCGGCTGATCTGGAGTCAATGCGACTCAAGGTGAATCGACTGAGCAGTCACAGTCTACAGCGCATCGCCAACACCACCAGTTCCAGTGACGATCCCAATAAGTTGGTCGTATTATACTTCGTTTAAATTTTGTTTTCACTGAATGGGGTTTTGTTTGTTTGGCCCTCAATTCACAACATCGGTTTTTTGTTTGTTTGGCCCTCAATTCACAACATCGGTGAACCACATACGGTGAGGGAGAGGTTGTTTGGGATTTGTCCTGCTCTCACCAGGATACGTCTCGCCACTCCAGCCTCAGAGTTGGCTCCAAACTCGAGCACGATTATCAGTGGTAATCGTATGTGTGCGTACCGGGCTATATCGAGTGTGTCTTCACCCGTACGCTGACCGCCACCACCCAACATAGCAGCCAAGAGTCGAACCCGGGACCTGGCGGTCCAAAGTCTAACACTCAACCAACTAAGCTAGACGGCCGGTTACAACATCGGTGAACCACATACAGTGAGGGAAGGGTTGTTTGGGATTTGTCCTGTTTTCACCAATGACTGATCCTAGGTTCGAAACCTGACTTAAGTAAGACTTAAAAAATCATGACACGTTGCTCTGGGGTTTCTGCCATCCAGTCAATTTATTCAACGCTCTCTGACCACTTCGAAAACACGATTCTGATTCGTATTAGTAAGCCCTGTTGGCTTCAGGAGTACAGAAGAAGTAACAGTAGAAAAAAATCAATTTCAGATGTTCATCGAGCACGACCAGCCAGGTGCCGTCATCCGAATCGGATGGCACAACAACATGGACCGTGGCTGATTCGGGTGTGGAAGACTGCGATGAAGACAGCGAGGCGTACTATAAACACAGAATACAACAGCTGCTGGCCGAGTTGAGAGCCAGCAAGAGTCAGTGTATATACGCACAACAACAGGTTCATTTTGTGGTAAACGTTGTTAATTAGAAATAGTTTTTAATGATGATGTTTGTGTATGGTGAAAAATATGAATTCAAAATAAGATTGCAAATTTTTTGGAAACTTGGTTAAGTAGGAGATTTTCATTTACATCTTGGAACATACAAAAACATTTTGGTCCCCGCTTTTTTACTCTGTCACATTATTTGTTTTCCCATTCCCACCGAAATGTGATTTCAAAATTTCATACTTGACGAGGTTTTAGAAAAAAAATCTACCGTCGTTTTTGTCGGTTTGAGTGCGTTTCTGCGTACATAAAAGTTGTGGTTGTTTGCTTTTTAACAACCCACAATGAAAATGGTGACTGAATATTTATAGATGTTTGCGGCTGTATAATGACTTGGCTTTCACTTTCAGATGTCGGAGGCGTTGAAGATGCTGCTGGTACACGAGTCAACGACGGTGGAACAGTCGGGTCAATTAAAGGAATCACACAGTCGGGTACAGATGCTTAACGTTGGTTTCGTCTTTTCTTTACTAAAAAATAAGCTACCGGAAATCCATACCACATGACTAACAACTTAGGCATAGCGTAGTATGG
The DNA here is from genome assembly GCA_964036265.1 of Daptonema setosum. Taxonomy (NCBI): domain Eukaryota; kingdom Metazoa; phylum Nematoda; class Chromadorea; order Monhysterida; family Xyalidae; genus Daptonema; species Daptonema setosum. Next base: position 16,319,984 of record OZ038448.1, read on the forward strand.
AAAAGAGAATGATAGAATTTCGGTTTACGTATTTTAAAACGGCGTTGGCGATCAGTGATCAGCAACCGTGAATATATGTAAATTGATACGAACGGAAACGGAATACTATGCGTAAAAATAAGAATATGGAATGAGTTAATTTTTTTTTTTAATTTTTTAATTAAAATTTGAATTTATTGATGATTGGTTTTTAGGAGGAACTGGACTCGACCCGTGAATCGTATGAGAAGCAGCTGGCGTCACTGAGTGAGCATCTGGCCAACATGAACCAGCGCATATCATCGCAGTCCGACCAGATTGACAATCTCAAACAGAACAAAAAGAATGAAAAGGCTGGTCTTCAATTAGCAGCCTAGAAAAAATTTACTAACGTTCATATAGAATAAAAGTTGATACAAAGGAACAACAAAAGTATTGTTAAAGCGAGCTTTTTATTTCAGAAATGGGTGAGAGTTTATCCAGTACCAATTTTTTATAGTTGGTAGTGAGCAGGGGTGGGCCGAGTTTTTTTTAGCGTTTTGCAGGGGGAGGGGGGGGGGGGGTAGAATTTTGAAATCTCAGATTACCCCCCTCATCCCGAAAAGTGGGGGGGGGTAGAAAAAAATTCGTAAAAAGCCTTGTTTTTTGCTTGTTTTTGCTAAAAAAAATCTTCTATTATAAGGTATAAACATCACTTATACCGGTTTTTTTCAAGTTTTAACCAAGAAAATTGACTCAGAAAACGTGTTTGTTCGAAAAAAAATTCTCACAGCCAAAATTTTTTTAAAAATAAGCCTCAAAATCGAGGTTTTGAAGTCGATTTTCTCAAAAATTTCGAGTAGGGAGGAGGGGGTAGGCGACCTAAATTTTTGTCTAGGGGGGAGGGGGAGGCTACCCGCCGCCCCCGAAAAGCGGGGGTAAACTCCCTACCCCCCCCCCCCCCCCAGCGGCCCGCCTCTGGTAGTGAGTACCCCGTTTGATTTGTATGCCGCGTTCACCACGAATGATATCCGAATATTCTGTGAAATTATTTCATGGCATATGTGATATTAAAATTGACTGTAAAATTTTTTCAGACTTTCACGTCCATCTTCTCGAAGAATACGACATGAAAGGGGCATGCGATCGAGAGGTTTTACTAAAACATAATCGCTGTACAATCAAACCGCTTGATAATCAACCGACGGCCTTTACTTAGGCGGGCGTTCATTTGCCTCATTCTGTCGAAATTTTTTCATGTCAATGGTACAAGTACCGTACCACAGATGCGCGCATATTTTAATCAAATATCTGTTTCGCGAAAACGGTCAATTCATAGCATACATAAGTACTGAACTTCGTAACTTTCAATCTCGAGGTTGACAACTGAACTGGTATGACAAGAAGACGCAAATTGCGAGAAAATTTTATTATTATATAAATTGATTAAAGTTTGTTGATTGGCATGTTATTCACATTTTAATCCAACCCACATCGTGCTTTTCCATCCACTCAATTCGAGGTTTCCTATCTGTTCCCCACCACACGATTCTGCTGTGATATGCATTATTGATTATCGAATCATGTTTTTTATATTCTTTCATAAAGGTGTAGAAAATGCTGAAACTCTTTTCTTTTTGATAATGATTTTTTTAAATTAAATGTAAAGTTTTCTTATCTTTCCGGCTATTTACATTTTCCTGTGCCCTTAGTACTTTCATTTCAGTAAACCACGGTTCACAAAAGAGTGCTGTTAAATACAAATTGCTCCGTTATCATTTTTGAGATATAATTATTTGAATTATATTATGACTTCGAACTACATTCACTAGATTTATTCTAATTTGAAATTGTATGTATTTTTTGTATTCTTGATCAGTTTATTTTGTCTTGTTATGGTATTTGTGTTCAGCGAGAGTTTAGGAATCTTCACGAGGTTGTCTCTAATAATAATGTGATCAAATTGCGACTGATTAATGCTATCTCATAATATCGCCATATGATGTGTAGTATTTATAATATAAAGTTGTATACATATATATATTATCATTCTGATAACAATGTTACAGTTTCAACTCAATATAACCTTAACAATGGAACAACGCTGTGTACTCAGTGATACTGATTTTATTTTACGAAAGCAAAATTATATTTACCCATTTATTTCAGGTAATGAAAATATGAGCAATCAGCTACGATTGTAATTGGGATCAATATGTAAGTAAAAGTGTTTTAATAAAACCATGAACAATGATTTTAAAATGTTTTTTTAATACCAATATCAACTATAATTAAATATGGCAGACCAAACAGCTGATGGTCAAGTTACCATGGCTACCCAAACACACTGGCGAACGAGAAAAACCTCCATTGGGAGGGAATTTCGTCACACGGATTGAATCGGCAGTTTTGCTATATCGCCCCCACCTAAAGGAACAAAATCCACTTTTTGAAACTACCAAAGAAGGGAGAATTTAACTTTTCTCCCCGGTTCTCGTCCGCTATTGCCCAAGCAGATGCTGAACATGACACATGTTCATGATGACACATTTAGGTGGTATGAGCTCCAGCACAAGTTGTATCGAGTTATATCAGGTTGTCTAGTTGTATGTTCCTTTTGAGAAATTTACTCTTACTAAAACAATTCGGTGAATACTCAAACGTAATGATATCTTTCTAGAACCCATTGAAAAATCCCAATGCCCACAGCAACTACAAATGATGCTCGTTTGTGGGTATATTTTTGTAAATCTAACAATAAATATCATAATGTGGTCAGATTTGAAATTCCCTTCTAGTTTTCTATGAAAGTTGCATGCTATCATCAATGTAATCCAAGAGATCACATCGGATGTCAATCGGTTCATAGTTACTATGGTTACTCAAGCCGAACATGATTCTGGTTCACTGAATGTCCCGATCGGGAATGTCAGTTGCGTGTTAGCTGAACTGGGTGAATTATGGAGAGTCCAAAAATTGGTAAACACGCTAAAGCCCGTATGTTATTTCTGCAAGCAAACATACTGCCCAAACATCTGATAATGAAACATCAGTAGCCTCAACTCAACTCGGTTGACACCATAGTTTAACACCAGAGCATGGGGTGATGATGATTGATGTGCGTGTTAAAACTGATTGTCTGATGTTTCGTTATCAGAAGTTTTGGGCACGATTTTTGTTCGCAGAAACAACATACGGGCTTTAGCATTACCTTTTTTAATGCATGTTTTTGTTGCTCTAACGTGAAAAATGGTTACCTTCACTTAAGTTTTATGACGATGACAGTTCATCCGCTTTTTGCATCCGGCTTGTCAATCCAATCTAGAAGCCTCGTGTTACCGCAGTAACAAGGAATGCCGTAAACCCTGACCGAACAGGACAGGACTCCCTCTTTCAGTTTGAGTCCAAGTATGAGAGAATCCATACAGAGCATACAACATGTAAACATATGCAATTGTTTTTAGTTTCACTAACTTCAAACCGTGTTTAACCCATTTGTGACTCGGATTAATTCACATTTGGCATTCTGACATTTCATCTCGATAGAATTTGAAGAAGTTAATCACATTATCATTATTGAGATATTGTCATCTTTATCGAGTATCTTTCATATGTGATAATTTGAATGACGATAAATGGACCAGGCTTTTAGATTACCTTTTTAGTGTCACTTCTTTAACATTTCTGCGTATACAATAGAGTGACACGCATATCCTCTGATCCATCTCACGGTACCAAAATGACGGCCGGACGCGTGGCGGTACCACGAATTGTACCATTGTGTGAACCAAGCACAAGTGCTCCGAGAAATCATGTAATGTCCAGCACTTTGATTGAGATTACCACAACTGGTGAGTGAACGAGTGAGTGAGTGAGTGAGCGAGTGAGTGAGTGAGTGAGTGAGTGAGTGACTCAGTGAGTGAGTGAGTGAGTGAACGAGTGAGTGAGTGAGTGAGTGAGTGAGTGGTTTCAGTTGTTTCCATTGTTGCGCGCCCCGACCAGTAGACAGCAAGTACTGTATGGAATGTGGTGCTCTTTTCGCATCGACGGCACAGGCTCGACCGGGTACTTCTGACCCAAATTATAAAGTGAGTCAGTGAGTCAGTGAGTCAATCAGTTTACAAGTGAGTGAAGCAAAGAAGTAGTGAAAAAACCAATGTGGAGAAAGTGCGTAGATAACATACTATGTTATCACTTTAGCATCCCATCAATCGGTTGTGTCATGTCATTGCGATGAACAATCACGCTGTTTCACTTCCATGAGCAATCATTTGATGGGCCATCTATTTATTGATGAATATCGTTCTAACGCTCACACCATTTATAAATTAGTTTAGAAAAGGCTCAATCAGTCAGTCGCTTTCAGCCAGTCACTATGCGACAGTCACCAATTGACGAACTGATTGACGGACGACATGTGATGGCAACAGTTATATGCTGTCACTGCAAACACACGAGTGATGCGAATGCTGCGTTTTGTGGTGGATGTGGCAAGAAGGTTTGAAAAGAGTTGTCTGTCAGTCCGGCAATATATCAGTTTTTTTT
>OZ038448.1:16324686-16332186 GCA_964036265.1 Daptonema setosum
CTCCTTTGAAGTGTTTGCTCGTCCGCCAGTGCACTGTACACATGCATGAGTTTACATAGTTGGTGGAGGAGGAGCTGATTTTTTACTCTTTTAAGATTTTGATAAGTTTTTTTTAATGAAAATAAATTTGGATGCTGAAAAGGCTTCTTGAAGCTGAAAGAAGATGTTTTTACAAAGAACTGTTTCCGTAGATGTGAACTGCACAAATATACAAAGTCGTTGATACAGGTTATTTCGGGAAGTCTTCAAATTTCGATGGGTTTTAGAAGTTGAAGTAGAGATGAAAAGCACATATTCCAAGTAGTACATATGGTGAGCGCTTGTTGGTGGATGGTGTTCTTGACGTCTTGTAAAAACTTTGAAAATAAAAGAAGCTGCCAAAGTGAATTATGAGAAAACAGCCATACGGGACCGATATTTATACAAAAAAGTGTAAGCGTTGATTAGATAAAAAAAACTACCTGGTCACACGCACTGTACACACGTACTGTTGGATTGAAGTTGGATGTTGCTCGTAAAGGTTGTCTGATTTATTGACGTCCAATAAATACTATTGAATAGATGCGACTCATGTGAAAGGAAACATTCATTTCATTCACAGAAATGTCTTTCTACAAAAACTCTTTCACACGCACTGGAAAATGCATGAACAGGTTGGAGTCTAATATGTGAATACTCGTACAGTTATAAATATTCGTACAGAAAATAAAATTACGTTCACACAGTTGGGGGTCCTTTATTACAAGTAAGCAGTTATAAAGAAGTTGTGAAGTGTGAAGGAACGGAACGGTTGTTGGGTAATTGAGCAGAACTGTGAGAGGTGGTAATGACATAAAAACCACCGTTATACTACGCGTTAGTCGCTGAGTACATAGATAATTGCAATAACTTTATTTTAACTTCGGAAGAGCAGTAAATATAGTCGGTTACCATACCAATAACTGCAGAGTAGAATAACAGTAAACAAAATTCTGTGCGCCGTTGACTACAAACAAACATTCAAATTGGCGGGGTGGAAAAAAACTGTTGAAGAAATTTGTTCACTGTTAGTCTACTCTGCAGTTATTGGTAACCGACTATAAAAAGCTTGAACCAAACGTACTAAATGTTTAGTGAACGAAGGAAGATTCGTGATCGTGATTCACAAACCAAGTACTGTATATGTATTTCAGTACTGACGAATTCAGCAAACTATTCCTGGTTCCCAAAGCTGTGACTGAAATATTTTATCAACAGTAAATATGCGAACCTATAAAACTGAATTTTTTGTACAGTTCAGCACTGAGTAACTGAAAGTGTTGAGTAATTTCAGTGAATGAGTAATCATACATACAGTAAATTGCAACAGCCTACATAATGTATGTACACTTGAAAGTTATAGGAAAAATATTATGACGTATTTCTAGGAACTGCTGCTTTCAATACAACATAAGAAAATCATATTTTCTCATAACCGGAATTCTTCAAGCTTATTATGCTATGTACCAGAAATATGGATCTAGCATACCTAGGAATTCTTATTAACATAGATTACAGAAAATTATATGAGTAGGGACAACTACATAAAAATTACCCAAAATCGGGTTTTTAAAGTCTAACTCTGGTTAATCCCAGGTTCACATGGCTTTTTCCATTATCAGTAACGATATCTTAGTTGAACACCGACAGGCGACAACAACCGATAACTGTGAAGCAATATATCATAATCGTAGAACACCAAGGCAATCGTACGTATAATCGTTTATTGCTACTTGGAAATTATTTATCAAGGTTTTCCCACAATTAATCACTCTACAACATGCATATTCGGCAACAATTACTCAACCGGAAAAGCTGGAAATCAAGAAAATCACGATGGAATGCAGAAGTGCCGTAGATACATTTCTGCGATGGATTCGCCTCGAAACAGACGAATAATGCGGACATTGTCTTGTACATTGAATGTGTACAAACATTGCATTTCAGGAACAACCAACCTGAATGTGGATTAGATGACTAGAGATATCATGACTATCATCTGGCGGATGAGCTAACTCTCCAAAGGCAGGGAATTCTTATCAAAGAGGAGGAATCGGCAGTTTTCAGGCCATATCAGAGACCGCGATGTGTCTTTTGAAACGCCAAAGAAGGGGGTATTCCACTCTTCCCTCACTGTTTCTCATCCGCTAGCGTGACTATCTGTATCGTGGGATCAACAATTGAAACACGCATGCAGCCTAGATTCAGCAGCGGATGAGCGGGCTGCAGATACTGGAATACAAATAAAGCACAACAAAGTTTACAATTTTCAATTAAACATTAATAAAAAATAAATCTTAAAATCACCCATTTTCTAGAAATTATGTTTTTATAATTATTAGCTTTGCCGCCAGTACTCAAATGATGGTGTATGGTGCACGCTGAGCTGTTGTTCTGAAAGTCTAGTCACAAGGTGACGAACAGATTCAAGACAACAATATATAATTCCATCTTCAACAATGATTTTTATAGACGATATCACGAGAAGGGAAAGTGGAATTCCTCTCACTTTGGTTATTTCAAAAAGTATGCATGTACATAGTTTGTTCCTTACAGTGTAGGTAAATGGCTTCAAACCTGTTTTTGAACTAGTTCAAGTCTACTTTTTGGTTTCATCATCAGCATCAACTATGAAAACTATATACCGCCTTTTATAAAGTTTAGTAAACACCAATATCGATATGATGAACTGAATCCAATTGATACCAAAGTTTGCATACATTAAACGGGAATTGAAACGTTGACGCTCAACTCGATTGCCCGTCACAATCACTTTATAAACGCACGGAGATTTATTCAGTATCGATATAACTGGCAGTTGATTGACGGCAATTCGAAAATAAATCTTTCAACAGCCTGACAGATTGTTTGGTAAAATAGTTTGAATCTGATACGAATCATTCAGAAAACAGTACATGTAGTTCAGGACAAATTACGTTCGATTTCTAACCGCGGTAAAAAAACACATCAAAACGGTTCTTGCACGGCATGACCGGCTGTAAGAAACCTGATAAATCATCATGAAATGTTTCAACCTAATTGCCATGACCGCAATTCACCTCAAATACGTCGAGTTCCATACCACCGAAGTATTCCAGATTTGCAATAGGAAAAGTCTAGGGTCAGACGAAAAATGCGAACAACGCAATCGATTAGCGAAAGTACAAAGTTTGTCAAAATCGGTCCGTTCTTATTGCTCAATTTGCCATCAATTTCTCGTCTGACCCAATATTTTCCATAATAACGGAGCAATAAACTCGCGCACGAACAATGATGTTTGTATTGTTATTTATTGTAGGATTTACTAGGTGATGTTGTAGGTACGTGGGGAGCGTAGCAATTGTTATTACTGTTTATAGGAAATAACGCGCGCAAAGCGTTGATGTTTTATAAACATCGAGCATTATCGAAGTGTGAGGTTATTGGTGAACAGGGGTGAGCACATTAAGCGTGCGGAAATATCGGTAACCTACATATCTAAGTAGTAACAACAACAACAACAACAACATCAACAACAACGACAACAGCAAAAACAACATCAATAACAACAACAACAACGACAACAACAACAACAACAACAAAAACAACAACAACAACAACAACAACAACAACAACAACAACAACAACAACAACAACAACAACAACAACAACAACAACAACAACAACAACAACAACAACAACAACAACAACAACAACAACAACAACAACAACAACAACAACAACAACAACAACAACAACAACAACAACAACAACAACAACAACAACAACAACAACAACAACAGCAACAACACGACGAAAATATTGTGTTCATGATTAAGTCAAGACAAGTCAGGACACGACCTACAGCCGCATGACTCATGTGACATCTGATATATCAAGATCGAGGTTCCGAAATCAAACATTATGTTTTATATAGCTTGGTCAGGATTTCTTGTTATTAAGAAGTATTTTTAATGTACCAGTTACCACATATGTAGGCATTCAATTGAACTCAACAAAGCTCGCACGTTGTACAAATGTGACGATAATTTTCAATTTTTCTTGCAGTTTTCTAAGCCTAAAGTATATTTAAAAACGAATCCCGTGTGTCGATTTTTTCCGAATAACAAGAAACCCTGAATGGTCAATACACAAGTTTTCTGGAACTGAGAGATCTTGCCGATTTGACGCTGATTCTGGATGGACTAACAATAATCCGTACTGTATGTATGTATGTACTTCTTCTAGAATTATGATTGTTGAAACGATGATTGAAACAGCATACATGTGATGGGTAATTATTCATGAATAATGTTTCGAATTCTGTTATACAAAACTTGCGATAAAGTTAACTTTTTTAAAAATCTAAACCGATGAAGTGATGAATTTTAGATTATAAAAGTATGCGCGCCAAAATCCCTGTTTTTGTTGTTGTTTATAAATGTTGTTTGACGTGTTATACAATAAAAACAGTACACAAAGAACGACAAACAGAAATGGTTGCTGTGATGAATGATTACATTTATCTCTAATGTTTATCACTAGAAATGTACAAAACCATGTTATTGTCGAACTTTCTATTCGTTTGGGACTTGCAAAGACTTGTTCATTTGTTCTGCTAAGCTGATACCCAAATGTCAACTTGGTTATCAATTTCTTATGACCCCTAACGAACTGACAATAGTCCGAAAGAAGAAAAAATTTCTCAAAGAACAGAGAAATTTCCCTTGTCAGGTTTGATAACATTTCACTCAAAACACAGGATTTTAACGTTTTTTTCACGGTTTGAGCGGTAATCCGAAACTTTCTTCAGACCTTTCCCGTCCGCTTTCCGGCACCGAGCAACTTGCATGTCTTCCATTGGCTTTGGGGTTTATCTATGGTTTAACTTTGATTGATGCGTGCGTTCGTCATTTTCACTTATGGATCAAATGACAAGTTTTATTTTTGAATGACAAATTTATTTTTGATACTCAGAGGGTAATGAACAAATTCCGGGTAACAATTGACAAGGGAAGTGGGAAATGGAACATTGAAAAAGTTGAATATGTTGTAATTTAAAAGGCAAATGAAATATTCGGTGATAAGCGTGTTGATAATGACGAAAAAAATCGTGGTATTGAATGGTATACAGCAGGTATTTTATGTTCTTGTTTTGGTTCATTCAAGACTACTGGAACTGATAACAATGATGCCAAAGCCATGATGTAACGTTCTGATAACAACCTGGAAAAAAAATTACGTTTTTTGAAAAAAAGGGTTTGTGAAAAGTTGGGAATTTTTTTCTCGAAACGGTCATTGAGGAACACAAATCTTTACACAAAAAACACGAAAAACTCTGATTCAAAAGGTAAAAACTCAGTGTGTGGGCTTGCATAAGTGTTTCGAAAGGTTATGCTATGATATCAAAAGACCAACAACAGTGGCGTTACGTCCTCCCTACTTTTTCTGCAACCATTATCTTCCAGCGAAACTTCCATTTTAACTGCGAAACTAGAATACATAATTGCCTATTTTGATGCAAACCTGCACTGTTTTTATGATTAAAAAAGGAATACAATAGGTCAAATTTGACAGAAACTTTCAGACTAGAATATTTCGGGAATTTATTTAAGTAACGGTTAATCCCTCAAGTCTCATCCACAATGCACTTCAATTTATACGACTATATAATTGTAAGTTTACGGTAACGATACGGATATGGATTTTATCCACGCATCTTAAATTTCCATTAAAACTAAGGCAAGTTTTAGTCAGAGTGATTGTAAAACCATAAAAATTCAAATCGGTTCCGTTATGTCAATAGTCAACATAATAGTGGATTTACAGCTACATATTTACGTAATACATACATACAACACGTACTTATTTGTTCGGGGATTGGGTCCAGTCACGGACTTTTGTTCCGCTTATTTCAATCCCATGATAAAATCACATGTGTATCAATCAAATGCCACGTTTATGCTATTTAGGTTTTATATATGACTTAATAACTTTCATTAAGGTGTGTCCCACGATGATCAACAATGTACTTATATATATGTACATAACTTATTTATGTGTCATATTTTTCAATGTATCTAAAACTACATAAGCTTTATGTGCGAGTATTACTTTGTGTGTGTGAATATAGGTGAGTAGGACTATCAAACGTGAAAAGATATACCAATCCGAGAATTTGGTCCATGTGGACAGTGTCATTTAAAATATTTTATAAACTGATTACAATGTCAGTAACAATTGACTGACAACATCCATGTAAATTCGATTTTAGTTAAAATACCACCCAACTATTCTAACTTACAGTAGCAATTTCAAAAGCTGAAAAAATGTTGCAAACAGAAAACATTCAATTTATTGACACTTTGAATGTTGAACTCATGCTAATGCTCATCCATTTTACTACCGTTTCCTGAAATAGGTATTGTCTTGCCTGAATACACCTGAAAAATGTCGCAATTTCTGGCATGATTCTAAAAAAATAGACCCCTAATTTGTCTGTAGCGCTCCTCACTTTTAACTCAAATCCGTATGATTTTATTAAGTATTCGTCGAAAATACCTTTTTATTTTTTTGCGCTTAACCGTTCTTTGTGAAGTCAGCATCCTTCAAATGGTGTTTTGTTACCAACCAAGAAAACTTATGAGTTTATTTGGTTAGTTCATGTAGTCGACAAAAAGTTCAGCATTTTCTTATTCTCGACATCCAAACAAACGAGACATAAGTTAGATCGTGAAATGCAAAAATGCCAGTGTTTTCTGAGACTTGAACTCACGCAGTTCAATACTGTAAGAATAATTAGACGGCGGGAAAGGACAGCTAAGAATGGTAAAGATATTATTTGTTGTTCTTGTTGATAAGAGGGAGCGCAGCGATTGAGTACTACCCATACCCCCCGTTACGGCTCGCGCCCAATAGGATCTGAAATGAAAACTGTATTTATTATAATTCGACCCCTTTGAAACATGAGCAAAACTTTAACCGTTCGAAACGAGAATTTGGGTGGTTGTCGTTGGTGTTTACAAATGGCGAGAGCTCCGCCCCATAATGAAAGTAAGTTTGTTCGATTAAGTTAACAATCTGAAACGTGAATAAAATTTCCATCAATCGGTTTTCTTCAACAGCGTGTACGAACATGCCAGGTTGAAATGGCACTTCTAAAAGTTTGCCTCGATAAACATTTGAAAACTGACCTGACCGATGTCGCAAATTCTGGCATGATTCTTAAAAAAACTAGGCATTTCACTCACAATTATCAGCATAACTAATATTTTTTCAAAGTAAAGTTATTTGTTTATACCGCGTATTATTGAGTTAAAACATGCGCAGGCACCTGAGTATTTTTCGAAATGTTTCATGTCAAGCCTCACATTCTCCCAACCTACTAAAATACCTGCCAGCATGTTTTAGTTTCACCGAGAAGATCTGATCGAATAATAGACAGATTACGTACCCTCTGATCAGCATTATAAAAGAAAGGGTTGGCCTAAATTCTTGCCCGAC
>OZ038448.1:16334686-16384917 GCA_964036265.1 Daptonema setosum
CAGCTGTCTGCTGATTTTATTCAGATCAGATCTCAGAGTGCAACGCACCATAAAAAATTCATTTCATAAGCCACACGGTTATTTATTGCGGCTGGCATAAAACAAAAGGTACGTTTCACACGTGAAATATAGCTACGCAGGTAAGCAAATCATGCATCTGGTTGTGAATTGTGCTACATGTTGTAGCAAACGCACTAGCAGACGAATCAACTTCCCAAAGGAAGGAGACTTTCTTAAAAGAAAGGAAACTCTGAGTTTCGAGGCCGTTTAACTTCACCTTAAGGAACGATTCCATTGTTATAGCCAAAAAGAGGGGAATCCACTTTCCACCCTTTCTGGTCCACTAGTGGTGGAAGGTAGCGGAATTTTTTTCTACATTTTGTTTTATTGTGAGTGTGCGATAGGTATTTCAGACATTTAGATAGGTATTCATTTATATCATCTCATCTCAATATTAAAACTTTTTTGTAGCATTACAGGTAGAATAAAATGTCTCATACTTTCCATCACATAAATGCTTGAACATGAAATTTTTGTTAAGTAAATTCTAACCAACATTAGAAACCAGTGTTAATGTTTTTGTCGTTTTGTTTGGAGTGGTATATAATAACAAGTGACTGGCAGTCGTGCATCGATGACTCACTCTCACCTGTCTGCATGCACGCGCGCGTTTTGAACGCATGCACACGAGTTTTGCGAAATCTCAATAGCCATGCCAAATCTATTGTAGCATTTACGTACATATTAAATGAATGATATACTACAATTTCGATGTATTTCATAATTTGTTTAGCTTTAATTAAGCATTTGTACTTTTTATCGTATATGACTTAGCTAAGTCAGAGAATTCAAATTTGTGATATCCAGTAGCAGAGTGTCCTTCACTGTGTTTCGTTTATTATGCTTACCATATTGAAAACGCATGTCCATTAATTCTGAAAATAAAACTTCTTTATCTTATATGAATATACAGGTTGTCTGCTGGTGTCATATGTCTCGATTTTGACAGAGTGGTCGTATAATACAAGGGGTTCTATGTTTTGGGTTTAAAGTACAGATTTACAAAAGAAATAAACCAATTAAACGCTGCTAAAACTGATTCAGCTTATTTCAACTAGAGCCGTTCTTGTGCAACAGGAAAATCGTTTTTTATGTTTTTTTAGTTTGAGAGTTTAGTTCTAATCTTAGTGTTTTGTGTCACTCTTTTTATAAATGTAAGTTTTTAATTTGGTCACCCTGTATCGCATGCATGATATCTTGATCCTGAGTTTGTGACCTTCGGCATCTAACTGTTTATTCGTCATTACTGTGACGTCTCTCTATATCAATGTTTAGTAATTAATATACTACCTATTTTGTAAAACCACAGTTTTTCGTCATTTAACTAACGCTTTACAGTTTGACATATTCATCGTTGCGTTCTGTCAAAAACTTCTATTGGTTGCTTGTATAAGTAATTACTAAAGACTACTAAAGTACGTCTGACTTTTCCGGGTTGTCCTACTAAAGCCCCGCTTATGTGCATTTGTAGACAAATAACACGTCCTTGAAATACAGATTTCTGTACCGACCTCATCTATGAATAAAAAATGGCCTGTTGGCAAGTTTATATAAATACATATTGTACATGTTAGGCTCAGAATGGCAAAATAATAAACATAAATAAACTTTTGCCGATTTTATCTATAAGTTTCTTAAAATTACTTTCTGTTTTCAAGTGTCAATTTCTCTCCAATTGCTATACTGTAGAGAACGTTACATACCTTACTCGAAAATTCATACCCGCTTTCGTTGCTTGTCAGCAACTTCATACCATAAATTTAATAGTTGCCCGTTTTTTTAACATGTGGTGCTTTTTCCCTATGAATAATCGTAAAATACATATTCCCGCTGCGATGCTGATGTATGAAACTGGTTTACAGAAATTCTGAAGAATTAGCATTTCTCTGTCTGAATAGCAAGTCCGTGTGTGTTCGTTCCCGCTCAGTTAAACCGTTATTTTTTAGCTACAACCATTTATATTATCTTTTTCCGAATTTTACTTGAATAATTCGTAATTTAAAAACAATGTAATCCTAGTCATCTTGTGAAGAAAATTAAAATTATGAGCATTGGCTCTGAAACAGGCTTCAGGCATCAGGCCTAGCGTGCAATCCATTGAGCCCATCTATGTATCAGCCACCAAGCAAAATATTATTTCAGGACCGACTCCTTATTGACATCATTATTGACATTTTAACATATTTATCATAAATATCATCTCATTACAGTATCGAACGACTGATACACTAAACCATTGTTCACTAACCAAAAGAGATAATGTCAGGGAAACAAAGAAGGAACCGTTTCCATTCTGTGAAGTGTTCGTCTGTACCTGGACTATTTTTGAAAGAACAGATATCAGTTACAAAATTAATACGAATATGGTACCATTTTCTTCGTTGTTGGTGCGAATTATATCTGGATACTAAAACTAGATATCAATTACACTCCGCAATATTTACCGTACAAATATCAGGTCGTTTTGTTCACCGATACAACAGACCTGCGGGGCCAACAAAGTAATCCGCCAATGATATGCCAATATTTGTGTAGAATCGGGTAACTATTAGAAATTAGTATTCACAGTAAATTACGATGAATGGAATGTCAGTCATTTTTCGTTTGTTCTGGTTCTAGTTGGTTCAGAGTTCATTATTATTGAGAAAAAATTTGTGCAAGCCTTGTTATGTATGTAAAAGTTTCAGCGTTTGACATGGTCTGTGGACCAGAAGTTCTAGCCGCATGCAATGCAATGTAACAGTAGACAAAGTTAGCAAACCAAATTGTGACAAAAATATTTTTAACATGTATTTAATTTTCTGTGCAAGCACAGACCAGGAGTATTCTCGGCACTCGCAGTTTCAAGTATTAATGGGCGGTAAGGAACACCTAGTGTATTTTTAATTCGGGCTCAATGAACTGTGAATGCTGTACTCTTGTCAGCCGATTCTTTACTTTCTTTGTGCCCGGTAGTGGCAGAAAAATGATGTGTGTAGATCAATCAACAGTATCGTCCTCATTATAAACTTGACTGTTTTCTTTCATGTGGGCTTGAGGAAATTTTTTCAGAACTGCTCAGTTTTTTTGAAACCACTACGCTTGGTATTTTTCACCCACAAAAAATCACACTATAGTGAGGCTTGCGTATTTACCAATACCCCCATTAATCACTTTCTTTGTGGCTACTATGTACTATCCCACGGCCTGAATGGTCGGCGTTTTCCGCACTATTCTGCAGATTAAACAATCGGTCAACGTTTTCTGGCATTCCGTCGAGCCACATACGAAACCGTTTATTTGTTTACAACACTTCAATTCGAGTTACAATAACCAGTTGTGTAATATTTTGTGGCGAAAATTTTTCAGAAAGTTTGTTATTACTGATTTATGTATCGTGGTTATGGAAAGGTATGCAATAGTTCAAAAAATGCTACTGAACGAATATAATTGTGATTTCAATACTCGTGGTGCTAGTGCTATTATATATTACTAGTTGAATACCCGTTGCCAGCAACGTATGATCGAGTTTTATAGGAACCGAAGCTTCACGGGAAATCATGAGATGCATATACTAAACCCGTTGATTTATTCTTTTTTTTCCTGTTTAGACAAAAATTGCATTCTGTGGCATTTACCCGACCCGTAAATTTTTTATATCATCTAATATCGGAAACTACATCAGTTGAAAATTAAGATAGATTCTTCGTACTGTTCAGCAACACAATCCTGTGTTTGAATAGGTACATGACAGTTACATATGTAATTGAATGGAAGAGGCAAAGGAATTGATTACAGTAGTTTTATTTTTTCTACTCATCCCGTGAAACATCTCATGAAATTGAGATAAATATTCAAACAAAAATCGTGATCAATGACTCAACCATCACGTCCCAATATTGCTCATCCATTCCGAAAAACTCCATTCGTCCCGTTAAAACGTCCGAAAATAATTTTTAACTGTGACCAGATCCAAAAATTAAAAGTGAAGATAAACTGAACTAACACAACCCTATCCAAAGATTAATTGGTTCAAATATGTATTTTTTGCTACCTCAGTATTTTTTGGATTCGTATCGGCGATTGAGCTGAAAATAATGAAAAAAAAACATATTTTTAGAGCCCGTTGTACTTGTGGCAAAGGCAAAAATATTTGATCTGTGATGAAATGGCTTGACACGACTTTTGATTGATGTTTTCAGTTAGCAATTATGTAACAGCTCAGACGGTTTATTATGTACGTTCAGCAGTACAGTAGATTTCCTGAAGTAGCACAAAGTACATTCAGTATAATTAGTTTAATTGAACACCTTACTAAAAAACCCTAATAAAAATTCAATCATCTCGTTTAATTAATTACTGTTTTGAAAAAAAAATTTACCCACCCGACGGATGAGCTGAACCTCCAAAGGTAGGGGAATTTTAACAAAGAGGGGGAATTGGCAGTTTTCAGGTCATTTTACCTACACCTTATCAACAGCAGGAACAAATTCTGCTTCTTGAAAACGTCAAAGAGGGGGAATTCCACTTTTTCCACCCCTTCTCGTCCGCTACTGATAAAGATCAATTGAACCAACCCAACGTGATCCAAAGATAATTCTCTCTGATACTGCTACCAAGAAGAATGTCCCTTTATTGCAAAGAAAACAAACGTCATCCATTGAGTTGTTAATTTAATTCATCGAAAATGTAACGTTTTGTATACCCGTTGCCAGCAACTGTGAATCAAGTTCTACAGACAACCATGTACTTCAGTTAAACAGTAAGATAATTTCTCCTTCCATGTACAGCCACACAACCAGTTGTTTGAGTAAATACAGTAGGTACATACATACGTACTGTACGTACATATGTAGATACAAGTCAGTTATGAAGTTGAGTAGAATATGCAAAGTATAAAACGGTTCATTCAAAAACTTACCACAGCTGAATATTTTTAATTTCTCACTCATCTTGTTAAACGTCTCACTTAGCACACCAGACAGAAAAATATCAAAAAACCTTACCATCAGGGATTCAACGTCACCTTAGGAACACCTCATTAACAGGAAATCATTATTTATCATGGTTTCCCAATTTTAGACAAAAATTGCATTCTGTTGGATTTACCTGACCCGTTGAATTAAGTTTATCATTAAATATTTGAACCTACTTCATTTGGACAGTGAGGTAGATTATCCTTTTTTATTCAACAGAACCCGTTGTTTGAGTATACAGGGTGAGGCAAAAGTAACTATACACTTGTTGGAGGCCAATTTCTCAAAAAAAATTTATTGAGTGTACATATGTATATGATGTTATTAGCAATATACACGTTATAATACCTGAAAACCCCGATTCTGATGTCTATTTGACCGTATCTTGAGTTATTTTCAATTTAAAACTGAATTTCAGTCTTTTCATGGTTTTCCTTTTTTTAACGTCTTTAATTGACCTCATGGTCTAATCAAAATTCTCAATAAAGGATAAGAAGTGTGTAACAATCCATAATCCGATCCGGTAATGCAGTTCCCGACTCCGCGAATATTTACGGCACCTCAATTTAGTCAGTCAGTCAAACTAAAAAAATATTACGACTGTCTGGCGATTATGTCAAACTATAGTCGGTCAGCCGCTATGTTAGGTATCAAGCTATAGGCTAGCGTAGTGAGTGATGCCATCCGGGTAAGCCAGTTCCCTACTCCGCAAATGTTTACGGGATCGTAATTTAGTCAGTCAGTCAATCTGTCAAATAGTCGGTCAGCCGTTATGCAGAAAATATTAAACGACAACCATGAAAATGAAGAAAATTCTCTCTGATACTGCTACCGAGAAGAATGTCCCTTTATTGCGAAGAAAACAAACGTCATCCATTGGATTGTTGATGTAATTAATCGAACATGAAACGTTCTGTATACCCACCCGTTGCCGGCAACTGTGAAACAAGTTATACAGAAACCATCCAGTTAAAGGAAATCAAGGGATAAAAATCTTAATCGTTGGTTATATCTTAGACCGACCCGACCCGTATAATATACTAAATAAGTTATTTCATCAAATACTTGAAATTACATTACTCCAGTTGAACAGTAAGGGAATTTTTCCTTCCATGCACAGCCACACAAACGTCTCAATTGAAACAAATGGAAGATAAATATTCGAACAAACATTAGATTGAATGATTCAATCATCAAAAATTATAGCAGCATCGTTATCCATCAAAATGTGTGAAAAAAATATGTAAAATATATCCAAATTTCTCGCATAAGAAAACTTTAAACGACAACCATAAAAATGAAGAGAATAAAGAATCGAACTTTGCAACTAACTCGGCGCGTTGAACGACTACGCTACTTAACCGTTGCTAAAAAGAGGAATTTATTACCTTATAAAGCTCATACCGCTGCTGTCAAAATCAGTTCCACAGTTGACAGTAGTGTTAGGGCGCGTTCAGAGCCGTCTTGTGAGTTTCTCAAGAAATTTTTGGTAGCAGATGACCATTGGGAAACTTCCAAAATTAAATTATTCAGCCGTTCTATAAACTTTTTAAAAAATTCAAGGTAAATAATCGAATTTAGGGAACAACTTTCATGCAGGATGGAACTTCAATTATGAGTTTTCCGGTTGATCATCCGCGACTCAAATTTTACCAAGCATTTTGCCTGTTCATGCAGAACTGAAACTTTTGGACAAGCATACATACATACATACACGACCCAAAAATTTTCGTTGTCAAATTTATATATAGATACTTTACAAATCGCATCCCACACAGCCATAAACATTTTGATAAACATTTTGATAAACATTTTTAATAGCAAGAGATAAATGGAATCAATGAATATAGCATTTGATTGACCGCTCCCACCCATATGCTCCATAATTTTCTTTTGTCAAAACGATAGCTCTTTAAGTAATATGTTTTTGTTGTTGATAATAAATTTTAGGCAGGCAACCGATGAAGCCCACTTACATACGAGAACCGGCGGTGAATAATGGGAAACCTGAGAACTGGCCATTATTTATGTCTTATATATGTGAAATGGCTTAAATTTTTGAAATTTAAATACCTTGATTCACAATTTTCGGAATGTATTTTCGCTAAACTCCAGAATATAATATTCAGAAATCCAAACATTTTAAACGGTGTGGAAAAAGACAGCTAAGAATGGTAAAAAATTTAATTTATTGCTAAGTTGTTCGCGAAGAAGCGGAGCGACTGAGTGCTCCCCTCCCCCAACTCGTGCTTGCGCCCAGAAGGATCTAAATTGAAAACTGTATTTATTATAATTCAACCCCTTTGAAACATGAGTGAAACTTTAAAACCGTTCGAAACAACGATTTGGGTGGCTGTCGTTGGTGTTTACAAACGGCCAGAGCTTCGCTGCCATAATGAAAGTAAGTTTGTTCGATTAAATTTACAATGTGAAACGTGAATAAAATTTCCACCAATTGGTTTTCTTCAACAGCGTGTACGAGCATGCCATGTTGAAATGGCATTTCCAAAAGGTTGGATTGCCCTTGATAAACATCTGAAAACTTTTATTTAAGTTAATTTCGAAACTGTAAACTGCCTTACTTTTTTGGATTGAAATCTTTAGGGAAACTACGTCACGAAGTGTTGGATTCGTCAGTTGATCATTAAGTTCAGGTTCTATTCAAGTCGGTCAGTAGTCTAAAATTTAGGGTGCTTTCAGAGTCCAAATGAAAGTAAATGGAAAAGGAAAGCTGTACAACTTTTGCTCAGAATTTTTTACCCATGAACCAAAACTGATTTTTTTGGGGGGAGGGGTAAGAAAGACTGGTGTCAATCATCTGAGATCGTCGACCGAGTTGAACATAATATTGAATTCTGAATACTGAATACCAAATACTGAATACTGAGTACTGAATACTGAGTACTGAATACCGAGTACTGAATTGTGTCAAAAACATGATGGATGGTTGTTTATTTTCAAACTGACGATGTTCTTCCGGCATCTTTTAGTCGACCTTTCTGGTTTCGTACCACTTTTACATATATCCTGTTGACTAATGCGCGATTTGGGCAAACTGCAACTCAGTTCGTTCTGTCTGATGAATGATGATGGAAAAATAGAATATTTATCATATAAGAGTATCCAAATGTTTGATGGGGTCAGGTAAAATCATAACCAATTTGTAAAAGCCAATTTATCCACTTTTCAATAAGTTTTTTTCCCGCTGAACCAGTTCGCTATAGTGCGGTGTGTTATGCCATTTTGAACGGTGTTCATATTTCACTCCCATTTTGTTGCCCGTTTCAGGCATTCAAAACAGCGAACTAAGCCTCTGTAGTCTATACGTTAATTCATAACCGGAAACTTGAGATCAACCTTAAATCGATCCAGAGTTGAATGTGGAATTGTTTTGCTTTGTCACGCACTCAATTAGAACAGTTATGTAATTTGCAAGTTCATAGGTGATCTGTCACCAACCCAAGAGAGACTGAACCCCCAACAATCTACATAGTTCATTCACTGACTAATTTTTATCATCCCTTCATGGTATATCATAAGCCAGTTTTCTATTTCATTCTGACATCTCAGCTTCCTTGGTTGTTTGGTCAGCGATATTGTTTTACCAGCAAAAAGCGCCCCTTGAAAAAAGTGGTTTAAAAGCCGACACCGTTAAGCTTTCGTCATCATTTATCATCGATGTTAAACACTCTGAAGTTTTTGAATTGCGAAATTTGATCGGTTCTACGCACCAAATACAGCGACAGCAAGGGTTTTATGTTGAAATCAACCGCATTTGCTTAGTTTTTTACCCTTTACTAAGGGTGGTCCAGTTCGGTATCAGTGGAATGTGTTTATCAGTGCAAAACAGTGAACAGCAGCTGAATTTTAATAGTACGTGGGCTTGTGAAAAGTTTTGCTTTGTTACGGCAGTACTGATCATATGGAAAAAAAGTTTGTTTGCTGAATATTTGGCTTGGAATCTTGATTCAAGTAAAGTTTGGTTCAGATTGAATAAAATAATTTGCAATGCATTCACATACTGTATGTCTTCTGAATCCATGAAGCTTAGCATAACTTTTTCTGTCAGAAAATGCCCGTGATGCGTTGCACTTGTCATGTACGAGGCACTGGCGCACGAGCTGATTCACCAAAGGGAGGGGAAACTCGTCAAAGAGGGTGAATGTGCAATTTTCAGGTAATTTTACCTACACATTAAGGAACAAAGTCTACTTTTTGAAAACCCCAAAGAGGGGGGAAGTCCACTTTTCCCACCCCTTCTCGTCCGCTAGTGATACGAATCAATACCACCTTTCTGAAAATTGAAAGGTGAGCGTTCAAACCATCGAAATGCTATAAAGCACACACCAGTTGGGCGCCCCACGTTGAAAATCATCAATTGTTTTTCTGGCGGCTCGCGCCAAGTAAATATTACGCGGCATAACGTTACGCCTGTTGCACTGTTGCACCGCCGCTGTTACGGGTGCCCGAATAAACTGCAACATAACAAACCCAAGTTTGTGTGTGTAAAAGTTTATTGTGCGGTGTCCCGTAGTACTATGTGGTGGTCGGTTTTGTTTATATTGTTTATTTTATTGTATTTTAGCCGTCACTGTGTTGCAGAAGTCAGTTTTGCCCAGTCAATATAAACAGCAGACAGTACAGTATATGCTAGAATCTTCAATGAATCAGATATTTGATTCAGATTTCAGAATTTGTATGATTGTGCTTGCCGGCCTGGTTTCTCATTGCATTTGATATTTTTCTTCTCTCCATTTCATATGCAAATCAACTTTCATTATATTGTGCTATAAAATTGAATAGCAGAAATGTACCGTGGAGGCGAGAACAAAACAGATCATATGATCAGATTAGGATCATTTTTTTGGGAACGTGGAACGCCAGTGTGCCATCCATAGTTCATTCAAATGGATTGATTTCCAACTTATCAAAATCCACGTCTTTTCATGACTTTCAATGAGATGAAAATATTGTTGAGCTGAATGGCGAACGAGCAAACTCTCTAAAAAGAGCGGCATTTTTCCTCACAGGGAAATCACAGAGATTTTTTTCAAAACTAAACCTTGGGAACACGGGTTTTGAGTTCATTAGTAGTCCTAGTCTGGGTCTGCAAACAAATTACTTCGGCGCCAATTTTTGGCGCGCATTTGAAATTTCAAATGTTTTGGCGCCTAGTTCAAAGTTTAAAAATTATTTTTCAATTCCGTTCCTTAATTTCGTCAATTTTTTTTCTTAATTCTTGTATAATAAAAAATAGTATTTATTTTAATTCACTGTGTAAAAAATTATTTCACCTTGTTTCTAGAATCTGGTCAAAATAAAAGGACCACACAACACAACAAAAGCAAGTTGGAAGTACGTGACGTGGTGAGGATGTACATAAATAATTAAAATTTTTGCATAATATACTAATAATTTGTCTAACACTGCATAATGGCTAATAAAAGCGGCGGAAAGGAAGACACCAACGTTTGGGATGCGTATAAAAAGGTTGGTCAAGTAATATAGTTTCATTCAATGTCGATTGTGGATGCTATGGGTTAGATATGATCATCTCATAATCCTCAATCATCCTCAATCAATCAATTATTTAATCAATCAATCGATGATTCAATCATCAATCAGTCATTCACTCACTCGCTCACTCACTTACTCCCTCACTTATTCACTCACCCACTCACTCAATCGCTCACTCACTCACTCACTCACTCACTCACTCACTTATTGCAGGGTATACGTATATGGATCCGTGACCCGGACAAGGTGTGGGTTTGTGCCACATTACTCGATGGCCTGGCTAAACCAGGTACAGTGAATGTTCGAAGACTTGCCGATGGTCATTCGACAGCCAGTGACGATCAACCGGTTAGAATAAAAAAGAATTTCAGATTTTTAGTTTGGTTATTGCTTTATTGTGTGTGTTTTTTAATTCATCTTTTTTTTTCACGTTGACAGACGTCTGATATAGGTGCATACTGTTATGCACAGAAATTTGGTTTACATTACATTGTGAGCTATAATATACGCACGCGACAAGGATTATTTATGATAATTTCTTTCATACCCATTAAATTGTTTTAGTTATGAACTTGAGATAAACTTGTAAATCGGTGTTTTTCATTTCAGTTGGAGAAACTTACGGTGAAATCAGCAGCCGATCTGCCACCGCTCCGTAATCCGGACCTGCTAATCGGCAAAGATGACCTCACCGAATTGTCTTATCTTCATGAACCGGCAGTGTTATTCAATCTGTGGGTACGATTCCATCAACAACGCTCGATCTACACGTACTGCGGTATTGTGCTGGTGGCTATTAACCCTTATACATCCTTGCAACATCTATACGGTGATGAGATGATTCAGGTTACACTCAATCACTCACTCACTCACTCACTCCCCTCACTCACTCACTCACTCACTCAGTCACTCACTCAGTCACTCACTCACTAACTCACTCACTCACTCACTCACTCACTCACTCACTCACTCACTCACTCACTCACTCTAGCTTTCACATTCACTCACCCGCCTACTCACCCATAACTTACTAACTAACTCACTCACTCACTTGATCACTCACTAACTCGCTCACTCACTCACTCACTCACTTACTAACTCACTAGCTCACTCACTCACTCACTCACTCACTCACTCACTCACTCACACACTCACTCACTCACACACTCACTCACTCACTCACTCACTTCACTGCTTTCAGGTGTATCGCGGCGCGGGTGCCGAAGTGCGAGGGGTCGATCCTCATGTATTCGGTGTGGCAGAGGCGGCCCATCACGATATGAGAGAACACGGTCGACCGCAGTCCATCATTGTCACGGGTGAATCTGGTGCCGGGAAAACAGTGAGTTACTTTACTGATATATATTTTCAGAGCTGCTGTTTTCATACAGATATACCATAGAGGCATAGAGATTGATTGACTGGTTTTATGGTGAAGGTGAAAGGTATTAGTTAATAGTTGACACTTTTCAACTTGACAAAATGACAATATTTGTTGACTAACCGTGTAATGAGTGACCAACTGCTGAATGATTCTTCTGACCGACGGATTATAAATCGAGTCACAAAGCACCGCGGATCAGCAAACGATAGGTTGATCGACTAAATAAATGATTTCCATTTGGGATTTGCATATTTGTTTTTTAAGGCGTTAACTTATTTTTCGAGTGAATAAAGTTTGAGTATATAAAAAAACCAGTGATAACCATATTCCTTCAAATCGTGTAATCCAGGTATCCGCGAAATTCGCCATGCGCTACTTCGCCGCAGTCGGTGGCACGCCATCGGTCAATCACAAACAGTCCATTGAAGCCAAGGTGCTCGCGTCGAATCCTATCATGGAGGTTGGTTATCGTTCTTTAGTAAAAAAATAATAAAAGTGCTATGATAACTTGAAGCTTACATAATATAAAGTATCCAAACGTCTGCGTGGTGAAAAAATACGCCATGACGTTATTTCGTTCAGGCGATCGGCAACGCACGAACCGTTCGTAACGACAACTCGTCCCGATTCGGCAAATTCATCCAGATCAACTTCACCACCCGACACAACATTGCCGGTGCCGAGATTCGTACATATTTGCTGGAGAAATCAAGAGTCGTTTTCCAGGTTGGGAAGAAATTTACGAATCCATTCATATTTTTTAATGTTGATAATGGAAAAAACAAAACACTCTTCTCCTCACGATGTTGTGGATCGAGGGACAACAACAATAACGTGTGTTCATAATCTTCTCGAATATCCAGTAGTGGAGGACAGTTATGACACAGATTGGAGACTTTGAAAATAAGTTTTAGAAGTTGTCTGCAGAAGAATACACTACATAGTATTCCATTCTGTCGAACAATTTAATCCTGACTGATTTCAATATAACTTTAAAAATACTTCAGGCCCGTCACGAGCGCAACTACCACGTGTTCTACCAGATGTGTGCCGCCCACGCCAAGAATGACCTGCTAAAGGGGCTGCATTTGAACGAGCCCACTGCCTTCCATTACACGGGACAGGGCGGCAAAGACTGGAGGATTCCCGGTGAGAATTCATGTTTTTTATCTGCTTCTCTGTCAGGCTATTGGGATGGAAAGTTTCAGTGAGATTTTTTTTCTTTCCATGTTAATATCCTACCTCCTCACTTCACTGGTCAATGGCGGACGAGTCGATCTTACCAAAATTTAGGGCGTCGCTTTCAGAATTCCATCCATGTCCGAAGAAAGAGAAATCGAAAGTTCTGAGGCTATTCTAATCTGTAAGTGATTTCCACGTTTATCTTCATTTTTTGTTTCCAGGCGTGGATGATTGTGCGGATCTGACGGAGACGTGCAACGCGATGACCACGTTGGGTCTGAGTGAACAGGACCAACGGGATGTGTTCAGGATAATGGCCGGTGTGCTACACTTGGGCAATGTCACATTCGAAGGACGCGCCAATGATCCCGCCTCTGTTAAGGTTCTTACGCAACGGTTTATTTTATTTTGATGTCATTCAATTGCGAATGATGTTAGTTAAATGCATTAAAGTCAAACGAAAGACAGACTAATACCCTGTCAAAACGATGTTTTCTTGGCGGCGAGACACGAGAGAGTAAGGTTGGTGATAGATAGTTATCACATTAAGTCCAATAAAAAAACTTAAGTATACATAACATTTTATTCTATACATAACATGTATTGTATAGCCGTAAAATGATGAATTAGAATTACGTTCATAAAAATTATACCATTAATTTCAGAAATCAACTCTGGATACGATCACCAATCTGTGTACGGATCTCTGGCCGTGTGACAAACAACAACTGGCTCATTGGTTCTGTGAGAAGCAGATCATCGCTGCTGGTGAGGTCGTTAGAAAACCGCTTACCAATGCTCAGGTAAGTTGTCAATTGGTGAATGAATCAGTTATAAAGTAAAACCAAAGCCATGATCAATTAATTATTTAATAAACTAAATTAATTAGATCAATCAACACCAATCTGAATCAGTTCATCGGTCAGTCAGATTTTCTTTCAATCAAGCAGTCAGTCGAGTAAGCAATCTATTAAATATCTGTCAATCAATCCATCAATTAATTTCACTTTTTAACGCTGTTTTCTCTATAGGCCGTGGCCTCTCGCGATGCCTTGGCCAAGAAGATCTACTCGTTAACGTTCTCCTGGATCGTGCAGAAGGTCAACCAGGTGCTGATGCAGTCACCGCAGAAACGTTAGTCTCATTTTGCAAATGCTTTAAAAAAATGGAACTCATGGGGTTTCGTAACCCTAAGTTCCATCTGAGTAGTTTAATGAAATAAATTTTTATAACTTCATCTTTAGTTTAAAATACTATTTTCAGAGAAGCAACGCGATGCGTACGATGATGAAGAATCAGCCGCGAAACGATTCATCGGTGTGCTCGATATATACGGATTCGAGTTTTTCGAGTTCAACTCATTCGAGCAGTTCTGCATCAACTACGCCAATGAGAAGCTACAGCAACAGTTCAACAAGGTTGGTTGCTGTTTTTGTTGTTGTTGTGATTGTTGCTTGTTGTTGTTTTTGTATTTAGTGTTGTTGATTGTTGTTGTTGTAATTGCGTGTTAGTTCTGTTGCTACCTGATGGTGTTGTTGTTTGTTGTTACTGTTTTAGTTATTACTGTTATTAATGTTTCTTAGGTTGTTGTTGTTATTCCTGATGTTATTGTTAAGGCACTTTCGTCTTTCAGCATGTCTTCAAACTGGAACAGGCCGAGTACGCACGTGAAGGTCTTGACTGGATACCGGTGAGCTTCGTCGACAACCAGCCGTGTATTGACGTTATAGAGGCACGACCCGGCATCATTGATCTGCTTGATGAACAATGCAAGGTTCGTAATGGTTTCAGATTTCAGTACATGGAGTGGATTCTTCAATGTGGGAAAAATCATGATTTTCAGATTTCAGTCTGTTACATTTGCGAATTAAAATTTAGTTGAGTCTGTCAATTATTTCAATGATTATTTTAGCTCTTGTGAGATATCGGAGATTAATACTTAGCAGGAATATGACTTTTCAAATGTGAAATAGTAATAGAAAGTAATTTCAGAAACTTTCAGTGTTTTGTGAGCTAATGAAAGTTCTCGGAAGTATAGAAAACAATGCTGTTGTGTTTCAGATCGGACGTGGCACAGACGAAACTTGGTTGCAGCAACTCACCACGGCCGCCTGTCTCAAGAATCAGCCCAACTTCGCGTTGCCCAAGATAAAGTCGACCTCGTTTATCATCAAACACTTTGCCGCCGATGTTGTTTACCAGATCGATGGATTTATTGACAAGAATAATGATTCGGTGAGCGAGAATCTGGTGGAAACGTTGCGCAATGGAAAGGTTTGTGGTTGTTACTGTTGTTATTGTTGTTGTTGTTGCTTTTGTTGTTGTTGTTGTTAATGTTTGCTGTTGTAGTTTTTTATATAGTTTTTAGTGTTGTTGTCTCAATATTCGTATCATTGCAGTTTGATTTCCTTTGCCAACTGCTCAACGATGACTCGCTCCACTCCACCACGGCACCAGATGCCTCACCCATGAAGAAACCTCGAACGGGTACGATGGGCACGGGCACGGCCAAGGGACGCAAGACTGTTGCCAGTCAGGTAGGTGGGCAGTATTTGTTGAACACAGATATCTCGATTTATCGTTCTTGTGTGCATTCTGGTTCATTCTGGTTGATTCAATATAAAATTTGTATATCATATTCGTGAATATAATTACGTGTCTTGAAAATCGTTTTCGGTTTTTCAGTCACCACCAAGATACAAATTTATGTACATAAGTTTGACAAAACTTATATTACCAATACCAAACCATAAAATCATACAAGTTCAACGAGTTAAAGTTTCTTCATTATTTAGTTCCGCGAGTCGCTGCACGCACTGATGGCCGTCCTGGACAGCACCCGTCCCCACTACGTTCGGTGCATCAAACCCAACGATGATAAGGCACCTTTCGTGTTCGAACCGAAACGATCGATGGAACAGCTGAGGGCTTGCGGTGTGCTCGAGACGGTCAGGATATCGGCCGCTGGCTACCCGTCCAGGTGTGTTGTTGTTGTGGTTGTTGTTGTTGTTCTGAATGTTGTTGTTTTTGTCGTTGTGAATGTTGATGTTATTGTTTTGTTTGTTGTTGTTGTTTGTTGTTGTGAATGTTGCTGTTATTGTTTTGTTTGTTGTTGTTGTTGTTGTTGACTGTTGTTGTGGTTTTTGACTGACCATGGTTTCAGATGGCCATATGACGAGTTCGCCCGTCGCTACCGTATGCTCCATCCGACTGGTGCTATATGGAAGAAGCAACCTCAGGAATTCACCAAGATTGTCTGCACCAAAATCATTCTGGTCGGTTTGACTCACATATTTTGTCTACGTTTTACGTCTTTTTTCTATATTATTCATAGACCAAGCTAACAATTTGACGGATCAAGCTAGGTGATATAACAAACTTGCGTTTACAAGAAAAGATAACCTGTTTTAGTATTTTTCAACATACCTTAATCATGGTGGTGTACATGGTGGTAAACATAATGAATTTTGCGAATTGCGTTTTTTCTCTAGGACCCAACGTCGTTCGCTTTGGGCAAGACCAAGGTATTCTTCCGTACGGGTCAGGTCGCCCTGCTGGAACGAGAACGTCAGGAAACGTTATCTCGAGCGGCCACCATCATACAAAAGATCTATCGTGGATATCGTATGAGGAAGCGGTTGGTGCTTTTGGGCCTTGCCTATCAACTTATTTATGTATAGTGAACTGAAATTGAAATCTGGAAGCTTTTATATTTTTTATGCTTATTTCAAACCATTTGCGTTATACACGAGCACGCAATATTCTCGGTTTGAGGATCTGTCTGTAAACTTGAGGGTGGGTGTGAGTTTTATTTAACAGCTGTGATTCACAATCCGCATACCATGTACCACCCTGAGGTCATCAGTATTCTGTTATAGTCGATATATGCATATCTTATTTCAATTCATGCCCGTTATTCTACTAACTATTGACATATATAATGCACGGGCCATTTATGTAATGTTCATTCATCACTACAACCTCAACTCTACGAATAAATTTGTGACTGGCATCCGCTACCAACTACGTGATCATCATCACCCCCTCAGTTATCATCAGACCCAACTTGCGCACTATGCAAAGGGCACAGCTCAACTCAACCACTTTTATGCGTGGCAGTGAGCGTAGTATGAATCAACAAATGCTGGATTTTATGTTTTCCATGCAAAATGAATGGCGTGAAGAGAGAAAATTACTGCAACAAGAACGTCTGCAATGGCAACAAGAACGTATTGGATTTATGAAACACCTGCAGAAAATGTCTGACCGCAGCGAAGGAATGAAGCTGAAGCTAATTGAAGCGCTGAAGGGCCTGCACAAACGGAGCGCTCGTGTGGAGAAAAAGTATTGCCCGCTCCATGGCCTAGGAACACACGGAGAGGCCGAGTGTCATCATCTGCGGAGGAAGAAGGAAGAGGAAGGTCAGTGTCCGGATAGAAGTCAGAAAGAATCAGACAAAGTTTTCTCGGTAAATAAAGATGTACCAGTTAAAAGTCAGCAGAAAAATGAGGCAGATCAGAAGCAGCCGTCAGTGAAGAATCAGAAAGAGAAGAGACGTGAGGATAGGCTCCGTCAATCAAAGCAGGAGTCAGAGAGACAGTCAGTGCCGTCAGAGATTGAGCCCAGTAGCAGTAAACCAGTTCTTTCGAAATCTCCGATTGAGGTACAACGTATCGCGCCCATCGGACATCACGGTCTCAATTCGGCGGGGAAGGACGTGAAACGAGCCAACGTGAAACCCGGGAGCAGCGACAGTGGCAGTGAAGATCGGAGACGACGTGGACCGAAGGTGAAACTGTTCAAAGCGCGACATCCGGTGACCGGCATTATGGTAAAAATCAAGAAGAAAGAAGATTCTGACGGTAACAGATGGTACATAAATGATGAACTGACCGCAATCGACAATATAGTACAGGACGATAGCGATAATGATCATGATGAAAAGATGGTAAAGTATTTTATTTATCGCTAAAATAGGGGAAGAGTCGATATATGCATATCTTATTTCAATTCATGCCCGTTATTCTACTAACTATTGACATATATAATGCACGGGCCATTTATGTAATGTTCATTCATCACTACAACCTCAACTCTACGAATAAATTTGTGACTTTATGAAGTCAAGTCATGATATCATGGTCGTAATAAATTTCAATTTTTCAGATACGAGCACATGCGTTGTGCGCTGGTGACCATCCAGAACGTGGGTCGTGCGTTCCTGGCCTGGCGACGACTGCACTACCTGCAGATGCATCGTGCCGCCGTGTTGATGCAGGTTACCACCGATCAGTTACCATTCACATTTACATACTATCTGCTGAAATTCAACCATTTGATGTTTCTTTTTTTAATGTTCTACCCTTCTGCTAGTTTTCAAAGTACGCCGATCACGATAGTACTGCTACATTTGTTGTTACATTTAGTACTGTTATGTCGATTTGTACTTTTATATCTGTTTTATGAATCATAGTTGAATGTTTCTACTGATTATCAGAGCACGGCACGCGGTTGGCTGCAACGTCAGAGGTACCAGAAACTGCGGGTGGCTGTCATCGCCTTACAGACGTACATTCGTGCCAAAAAAGCTCGCGAAGCGTATACCAAGGTTGGGTAATTTCTTGTTGCTGCTATTGTTGTTGTTGTTGTTGTTCCATTTCATTTCTACGCTTATGGTTGCAGCTTCGTTTCGAACGTTTCGTGTTGCGTCTGCAGTGCGCCTGTCGGGCGTATCTGGCCAGGAGGGATTACATGGCATACCGAAAGAAGGTGGTCATCGTTCAGTGTCAGGTCAGGAAGTTCCTCGCGCGACGTCGGCTCAAGTCGCTGAAGGTTGGTTTGAGCTTTCAGTTTCAAAATACTATTAGGAGCAGGAGAGATAATAATAATAAGTGTAATCTCCTCTCCGCTTTGAACGATACATACAGTGCAAATGGATTTTGAAATTGAATTTTTTTCTACTGATCGGTTCTTCTGCAAGTGCGATGATGTCGAATATCTCATTTGTTCAATGAACAAATAGTTACAACTGTTTCACTTCTCTGAATCGCGTTTCCACGTATTCTCACTGTGATCTATGAATCTGATATCGGAAGAGCTTATGTTATTGCAGGCACAAGCACGCGACGTGGGTCATTTGAAGAAGCTGCAAGTGGGAATGGAGTCGAAGATCATCACCCTCAAACAGCAGCTCGATGCCAAGGTGGCCGAGAACAAAAAAATTCTACAGACAAAAGTGGTAGACGCCCAGAAAACAGCCGAACTCGAGCAAACAATTCAGCAGATGGAGGTGAAACTGGTCGAAGAAAAGGATGTACAGATCAAACTGCTACAAGGTAAGTGTAGGTTCTAAAAAATGCGTTTTATATGGGGTTAAGTTAGGTAGGAACTCGGATTTGAATGCGCCCTTTTGTCTTTGGCGCGTTGGTTTTTCGTGCGGTTGCCCTTCATATTTTTTGATTTCACAGTTTACAAAGCGGCTGCACCTCAAAAACTATGCTTCTAGTAAAATGAAATATTTCATCTCTGATGTTCATATGATTTTTTGCAGACATGGAAGACCTGAAGGACTCAACCGAGGGTCAGCTGCGTGCGCTGGATGAGGAGCTGGTTGAGCTGAGGATGACCAACGAACAACTGCAGCAGGATGTTCAGGAACTGCAGGATCAGTACGATGAGATGGTGCATGAACATGAGGACATGAGTGAACGCATTGGCGAGCTGACTCAGGAGTTGGAGGAGGCGCAGGCATTGCTCGTTGAAGGTCTGGTTACATGATGATCTGGATAACGAATAAAAATCCTGTAAGTTTTTATCCGTAAGTCGTACTTGTACGATCCTAGAAGGTTATTGAACAGTTAAGACTGTCTGACTGTCCTACTTTTTAAGAACGCGAAGCCAAAGAGGCGATTGCTGCTGAACTGCAGGCCTTCAAACAGCAAACTTTTGATGCTGAGTCCGGCATGTACACACCGCAGTCGTTGCCGAGGAACGCTGGTCAGTGACTCACTTACTCACTCATTCCTCACTCACTCGAACTCACTCCTTACTCACTCACTCACTCATACTCATCCATTAATTTACTCGAACTCATTATCGAACTCACTCATTCACTGACTTACTCACTCACTCAATCACTCACTAACACTGACAGGTTCGGACAGCGGTGCGTCGACGATGCGTACTACGGACAGCATAATGGCCATGTCTACCATGTCTGGAATGGAGGTACTTGACAAGAACTGGCTGCAGCTCGTACTCAAGCTACAACGACAAGTGCAGATTCTGCAGGATGATAAGGTAGGTCAATTAATTTGGCTGGTCGCTCACTCATTCACTCACTCATTCACTCATTCACTCACTCACCCAATCAATAAATCCCGGACCCGCTCACTCGCTGATTCACTCATTCACTCACTCACTCACTCACTCACTCACTCACTCACTCACTCACTCACTCACACACTCACTGATTCACTCACTCACTCACGTTCAGGCGTCACTAGAATCTGAGGTGGATCGTGTAAAGCGCAATGAGAAGCACAAGATCGTGGACAAGGCGTATCTGGCAATGCCCACTTCCATGGCCCACATGACCCTGCTGCAGCAGGAGCTCAACATCGAGATTGTCAAGCTCAAGCAGGAGGTCGCTAAAATCAAGGCCAGGTGAGTTAATGAGTGACTGAGTGAGTATGTCAGTCAGTCAGTCAGTTAATCGTAACAAATGTACTTAATAAATCAGTGCTCATTCTCATTTCAGTCCGCAGCGTGCGATGGAGATCTCTCGTGTGCTGAATTCGTCCCTGGAAGACAACGAGCGTCGTCGCGAGGAATCGGCCGAGTTGCGAGCCATGCTGGCCACCCGATTTGATGTACAGTCCAGTGACGGTTGGTAAATGGATAAAGACTAAGATACTGATTGACCACCTTACTGAATTACTGTACTCGAAACTCGAAAACAAAGTTGACGTCCTATTCAAGTTTATTCAGATTTGAATGGTTGAGATGAACATAATTGTTGATTGACTGAAGACGTCGGGTTACTTCATGAGTATCTGTTGCCAGGTCTTGACGGAACGGATGCACTCGAGGAGGAGCTGTGCCGACTGCGGCAGTGTCGTTCGCAGAAAACTATGATTACGTTGGTTGTCGTTGGTACTTTCGATTATGATGTGAAGTCTGTAAATTAAAGTTTGAAATATGTGCTCGCACTCAGGTCGTAATTCCGTACCGTATTCGACTTAAAAGTAACATACATGTATTTTATCTGATTTTAGCGAGTTGTGCACCCAACTGGACGAGCGTGACACGGCGATCGCCGACTTGCGTTCTCGCTTGGAACAGTACGAGGCGTCAGCCCGGAGCAGCACCGTGTCCGATCGGGTTAATACACGAGTGGTTATACCGAGTAGTTGTGTGACACCGCCAGATACACCAGTCGTTGTACATCATCACAATAAGCACCATCAACACTCCACTCAATTGG
Organism: Daptonema setosum; assembly: GCA_964036265.1. Taxonomy (NCBI): domain Eukaryota; kingdom Metazoa; phylum Nematoda; class Chromadorea; order Monhysterida; family Xyalidae; genus Daptonema; species Daptonema setosum. The sequence continues at coordinate 16,356,270 of OZ038448.1, forward strand.
CCAACACGTTTGGTTTTGATGTGGGTTATGTGAGTGGTACAGCTGACGGCACCAATGATATGCCACCACAATGTACCATGTGCAACTACGAAGGAGCTCATGTGCCACTCGATTGGTCGCATATGATGAACCCGGCTGTGGCATGGGAGCAGGAGTCGGCATCCAGTAAGGTACAGGTACTTAACTGGACTGGCATTCCACGGCTTGGACAGGGTACAGGGTGGTGGTCGTTGATGTACAGGGTGGTCGCATTCGGCTGGCAGTGTACCAGATCCATGCTGGGATGGGCTTGAATGTTGGGCACATGATAAAAGCATTGCAGAGATTTGACTCATTTGACATGTATTTCGGTATTTTTTTACTTCAACTCATTCAATATCGGGAGGGAATACCTGGTCATCTTCTCATGTCATGTCCGTCAAATCTTTTCATTTGAGGTTTTGTATATTTTGTTAAGTTTTTTTAATTGCATGGGTTCCGTTTGTTTTTTTTTTTCAAATGGGTTTTCAGGGTTTGGATTGTTTTTTTTGGAATTGTCTGTTTCACCCAGGTATCAGCACTTGTTACGCCATTTGTTAGCCATTTTATTTTTTTCGTTTCTCGTTCAAACCAGATTTCTACGCAGTACGCACCACTTTCTAACATGCCAAAAGTTATTTATCGTTGCTTTCCAGGTTGTTTTCACACAGTTACACAAATGATACTCACTTTTATGCTTTTTGATTGGCGAATTTTCTTTCTATGTGATTCAAACATGTTCGTTCCACTTTGCCATTGCACGGCTTTTTGCATGCTGTTATTATAACCGGTATTTTTTTAGTGTTTTTCCCATACAAAAAGTTAATTTGTAACTGTTCCGAAATGTCACCTTACTCATAAGGTCTGTTGTACAGCTGGCAAAGATTTTCTGCGACTTATCAAATCAAAGTAACCAAAGAAACTGATCTTTTCAGTTATCTTATTTTACTTTCAAATGAAAGTACTAGTTTCAGGACTTGTGAGCTGTATGATTGAATCATTGGTTATCGTTTTCGCTAGACCTGATACTGATTATAAAGGGAGGGTTTGCTGCTCTTGGTGGTATGAGGATGTCTTGATTCTTGATCAATTCATTTTGATTCATAATCATAACTCATTGGTTCTTTTGTCTCATACCGCCACGGCTATCTTATTGAGTTTTCCCAACTCAAGCTCCATTACAAATCCCGTACTAATATCCCGTTATCACTTTTTCTATAATACCACAATCTGCGCTTTGCTCACTGCACCGTGTTGCACTAACCTGTATGATCTTGCTTCGGCTATGTTTACTGCTTGTTACGTTCCTTTTCTTTGTTGTTTCAGTATAGTGCGAGTTTTTTTCTGAATTTCATCTCCATGCGACGAAACCATTTAATCTTGGTTCGAAACAAAAATTTCGCCTTTTTCACATGGAATATTGTGAGTTCGCCTTCTTTTACCAAATGAACCGTATCAGTAATCCTGTTTAGAAAGTCGAGAAGGTTGGTCTGTGTGTTCCCTGAATGTGGTGGTGGTGTTTCTTTATTGTCCGTGTCTCTGTCCACGTCGGAATCATCCAAGATCACTAGTGTTTCCCTGGTAAGTGAACAAAGCGCAGATTGTCTAAGATGGTCAACATAATTTTTCACAACCACACTGTTTTTATACAACCAAGTAATGTTTTCTGTTCTGTGATTTCACATTGTGTTTGTTGTGGTTTGGTTTCCAGCAGCTGCACTAATAAAAGTAATTTCGGGCATAACTGGAATGGCTTGATTTGAATGTTGTGTGACACTATTAATGAAACGCCATCACCACTTTTGTATGTACATGTTGCTTTGCTTTAGAGTAGCCAGTTTTAATTCAGTTCAAATATTACATTATGCAATGCAGTATTGAGTTTTCGTACTGCAAATCAGCATTGTTTATAATCGTGTCAATTGAGAGACATTTCAAACGAAACTTTCAAACGCAACCAACATTCCTTACTTACATCGTTTCGCATGACGCTTTCGCCTTATCTTCCTTCATGCACTCAGCCGATGACATGGGAATGAGAACACGACTTTCGATAAGTTTTACACCTAACGCCAACGCTTGAAAATCACCCTATGATAAACAACTCGATCAAGCTATGTAATGATCAAAACTTGAATTAAGCGCACCGTTCGATCGTTAACCAACTGTCATGTGAAAAATCTGGAAATTTTTTACGCGCGCCGAAAATATTTGAATTCAAGCTGCGCGCCAAGAACTTTCTGAGTAACAATAAACCATTGATGGGTTATCTGTATTTATTTCTCACCCCATCTTGCACTCGTTCAAAATTCAGGTAGTGATCACAGCATCACGATCGTGCGGATGTGTACATTATGGTAAATATTCTATTGTTAATGCGGAAAAACTGAAATGGTAAGGGCAAAAACAACAGCATTACAAAAACAACGACAAGAAGAGAATTAACATCAACAACAATGAGAACATTACAAATATCTATCTATCCTATACAACATCACATTTCGCACGTAAAATATTCTTTTCTTATGTGTGTTTACGGCTTGTTTGTTTAGAGTTGTTATGTGTGCGTCCCAATTTATAGCGGACAGAAAGAGCCTGAACGAAGTCTTAGACAAGTTGTAGAACGTTTAGAAAGTTAATTTTTTTAAATTTTGATAACTACAAGAAAATAGGTGTTGCTTAGGAGACAGTCTGTTTGGTCGTTCAGTTCCAAGTGTTGTCTTGTCACTCACCTGTGTGAGCGATTTAAGTAAGTCACGTTAAAAGATTTTCGGGAGCGACAAATTGTGCAATTCACTCACATTTAGTCGCGCTGGTGTGTCGCACAGATTTATCGAAGTTAGTGGCAGAACAAAATATTGGAGCTGAAACACCAGCAGATGAGATTGAGAGATCGAAGTGTAATTCTCTTTTGTTTGCTGTTCAAAACGTAGATTTTCTTACTAAGATGATGTTATGAGCCTTAAAAGAGTTATCTGTCGTCCGCTAGTGCGCCAATCACAACAGCTAAGACAGACGGCTTATTTAGCTTGAAGACCTGGCCAGTTCGTAAAATACAACCATGGCTATTTTTGCCACATTTCATCACTATTCATACACAAAAGCCGATCACAGGTAGACTATAGGCAGGCTAACCGCTGAAGAAGATGCCATATAGGGAAGTCAGACCTTTTGGTGGTTTGAAAGGTTTAGTATATTCGTCAAGGTCAAGGTATGAGTAAAATTACTTGAGAACCACAGATTTTGTTTTCTTTGAATTTCATTTCCTTGCAAGTTGTAAGGAATTTGATGTTAATTTTATTCCACGTCATTGACGCTGAGCTGATTCGAATGCGTCATACTCATATGGTATGCCGGTGTGACCATGACGGATGAGAAATTCTTTACTGTAGCTCGACTCGAACAGTGAAAAAAACCGGGCAATCTCGTATCATTTTATATAAAATGTAAGAGGTGAAATTGAAATTTTTAAAGAAAAATATAATTATTTTCATCTTTTTCAGTTTAACTGTTCTCGTCCGCTTGTGGTTGCATGGCATACAAGCCAAAGCCCGGTGCCGGTGTATTGCCAGGGCGCATGCTGTAGTATAGCTGTCTAGTAGACACTGTTTGCATGCAGGCAAGCGTGCGTGCAGTTTACCTGCGCTTTCATTCATGTTCCCCTACCCTTTTAAATTACTATTTACATTGAATCTGTTCGACTGAATTTTCCGATGCCCTTCTGTTGCTTTTTCGATCTATTTTTTTAATTATATCTGCAGGAAAAGTTTATTCAACTCTAGAACTTGCCGAGCAACCGTGACCGATTTTTATGACTGTTTACTTCGACGATACCTGCGAATACCGTTAGAAATTGAGAATCATTTAAATCATCTCATGACTTCCTGTTTTTTTTTGCGTTTGAGTCAAAGTCAGAATGTCAGATCGATTTTGTTTGTTCTTTTATTGTCTAGCTGACTGACACTGATGAATGTTCTATTTTCATAGTAAGCGTGGCGCGTGCCGAACCAATCAATTAATGATTTATGTGCTTCAAATTCCCAGTACCCCATTTGTTGGTAGGTTGACTGTGACACCTGTTGTTCCGAGCGTAGGAGAATTAAACCAATCAAGATAATTTATCTTTTTTTCAAAAATCACGTAGAGTGTGAAACTTTTATTAAAAGACCATAAGTAGACTTTTATTAAAGTGTAAAAGTTTAACACTGACAACTCGTTCATAGTACAGAAGAAATTGTATATTGCAGTTTAACACGGCAGCAACAGCTGGTTGTAATATAGGCCGCCAGTTTTTGGTGTTATTTACAATTTACAAATATTTGTGTTCCTAGATAGATCAAGGTAACTTCCTGATCGTACGACTGTCAGTCTCAATATCCATAATTTTCCATGAATCTATCCGTTTTTTTCCGATAGTTTTCTGTTGATTGATACAAGACTGGCATATCGTATGATTCAAAGTCATCTTCTCTCTTTGGCCTGGCCTAAATATTCAAGTTCCTGATGTCGGTGAATCTGAATCTATTTGAGTCCAATATTGACCATCGAGTGATTGATTATTAGCAATATACCCGACAAGTGTCTACCCGGATTCACATTCCATTTCTCAGTTACTAACGACCGAGTGATCAATCAATTCAGCGCATTCATTTGTTAGTGAATGGTGGTCTGTATTGCATTGTATTGATATTGAGCAGTGACAGCTGTGCCACAACCACTAGCGGACGAGAACGGGTGGCAAAAGTGGAATTCCCCCCTCTTTGGCGTTTTTCAAAAAGTATAAGTTGTTCCCTAAGGTGTAGGTAAAAAGCCAAAAACTACCAATTCCTCCCTCTTAGACTAAATTCCCCTCTCTTTGGAGGATTAGCTCGTCCGTCAATGGCCACTACGTACAGATCGGTGGTTTCACCGGCGGACGAGCCAATTGTCTAGAGGGACGGATTTTTTCGAACAGGTGGAATTAACAGTCTTGAGGTTTTCTTTACCTACACCATAGAAAATACATTGCACTATTTGGAACTGCCAAACATAGTAGAAAGCTCCACTTCGTTTCTCCCTCGTCCGCTAGTGACTGGTTTGTACTATTCGTACCCGATTCAGTGGTCATTACCAGCAATTCGAGTAAGTCATATCTGGTACTTTCTTCTGAATTATACGGGTGTATCTAGCAATCAGCAGGGTTTTTTAATAACTGTTTCTTTAATAGCTTATATTACCTATGTTGAACATCCTGAGATATAATTTCAATGTATGAAAAAGTTATTATAGATAATGTCAATGTTAACCAACTTACTGAAACACCCTGTATGTTTTCCACTGTACTCCAAAATTTTAGATTTCGTGTTTCTCGAATAAAATAGGTGATTTTCCTAGCCAGCTAAATTGATGATTTCAAAAAATTTGAAACTGTAATCAATATCCGTTTCTCTGGCAGGCTCCAACTGGAATACCGTTTTTATAGAATTAGAATTTTGGCTTGCCAACGATAACACAAATCTATAGGTGTTTGAATGAATACATAAAACGTGACTCTATCACAACAAATGTCCAGATGTGCACGCCCACGTTCGTGTTTGTTAGCCATTGTTCCCTGGTATTACGAAATGCATACTGAGTATGTACATTCGGTCGGATCGTGGTTATTATGTTGGTGTTTACGTTGCATGAACTCGTATCATTATATGTTCATGTAGTGAAACTGTTGTTTTGGTGAAACTAAGTCTAGTTTTGTCACCTGTCTAGTCTAGTGCTTAGGGCACAGTCAGCGTGGTGTTCCAAGTTTCAACTCTGACTTGAGATTGAGACACAGATGTTGAAGTTTTGCTCTGGGGTTTCTGACATGTTGCCGTCAGTTCATTCGACCAGTCAGGCCATCACGAAAACACCATTCTGAATGGTAATCGTGTGTGGTTTTTGATGATTTCTTCAGTAAATATATAAGTCCCAGTAAATAAGTCATTCCGAAAAAAGTTTAAGTTTATTGTATGAACCTGTAAAATCTTTCTAGTTTTCCTCATCTATGTGCGTTTTGTTTCGCAATAGTTATCAGTGATCAGTGCGTCAGAATCCTGAGACCAAAATATATTGAATCATTTCTTATTCGGTTCATGCAGCTGATGAGCATGCATTTTTTGGATTCGACAGGCACGATGCATTAATTCACATGCATACAGCCTAAATACATTCATGTGAATCAATGGTTGATCGTGTTTCACTATGCGTCACTCAAAATTTCGGCATGCAACGAGCGGAACGGAAGATTTCCAAATAAATAAACATTAGTCGTCTCTCCTTTTCCAGTAATCTCATTGAGGTGATAATAGCTCATCAAGTTGGTATAAAAGCAAAAAAATGCACGCTTTGACAATAATTTCGTTTTTGAAACGAATTTTGCCCACCCGCCCGCGCGCGGCGGCATGCAACAGAAACGCAAACAGCCTGCAGCAACCAATACTACACAACATAACATAACATCCGTGTTGCGCTAGATAATGCGCATTTCCCAATAATATTCCGTGTGTGGTGCGTGCACCGCCGCGACAGAAAATCTAAAATACACGCGAATATTTCATTGCATGTAACATGTTGATTTGTTTTCCACTGTGGTTTTTTTACTTACTTACAGAAACTTGGTGCCATCTGTTAATTTCATTTGGTAATAGCCGTAAAATTTCATAACTTTTTTGTTTTTATCGTAAATTTTCTTTTCACCAAACTGATCAAATGTGTCAGCGCTGATCGGTTGTCAAAGATTAATGGTTCGTGTAATTTTTATGGGCAAATAATTGCTAAACCATGAAATTGCATGCATTTTTCTTGTTCTGCCCATCTCATATCCAATAAATATCACATGCATGTAAATGGGTCGCATTATGTGAAACCGCCCAAATGATAAATTATGCCAGTGGTGAAACTGCGAATTCGAGTCAGTACGACTTGTATATAAAACTTTGTTTTTGAACGAGTTTTTGTTGTATAAAATTTTTAGCTATTGTAACTTAAAAAAAGTTAATTTTACTTCAATTTTTCTGTTGTCATCCGATATCCGCATCAGTGGTGATGATGTATTACCATGTGTTCATCCAAGCCCGTGACCCTGTTTTCGCAAGGGCATATTTATGGGCCTGCCTTGTGGTACCATGGCATAGGCACATACACGCAGAACATCATGGCTTATACGCCACAACCTATACTTATTGTACTTGTTGTGCACCAATGTTGGTGTTGGCAGATATTTATCGAAACAATACTGTATCAGCTTTTCACGATATCGTAAGATATCTCAACTCAAGTATCTCAAATTATTCATGAAAATTTCAAGACTAAATAATCTTACTTGCATGAAACCCTAGGGTTCAATTCCAGTTGTTGCCAATTATTTGAATTGAAATGTTGTCAGTTTTACGAGTGAACGGTCCTGTTTTATGACTGGTGCAGTACATAAAACGAGGCATGAGGTATGTATAGTATACCAACAATTCCGGACTCCTTTTAACGCATTTGAAATTTTTCTTTTTTTCAGCCTACATGTATAGGATGCATGTATGTAATGCCACGTATTTACGTTCATACCAAAAACGACCAGGTTTGTTATCTACAAGGGTTATGTACCAGTGGTTCAGTTTCAGTAGCCACCAGCGGACGAGAAAATAAACAACTACTGTAGTAAAACTCCATCTTCTTTGTCGAAAACCCTTTATAATAATGTAACATCGTAATATTTTTCTGTAAATGGTTGATGAAATTGGCTCAAAACTAACACTTCCCCTGTTTGGGGTGATTCTCCTACTTTCCGGATGATTTACCTTTTCACCGGTGAAACTGATATTGTGCGTGTCTGTATCATGTTTGTTCGGATCGGACACTAGGGAAGTTGACAGCTTTAATGTCATTGTCATATTCCAGCTGAGTTCCTATATGTATGTGCATATCAAGAGTTGGTCAGTCATTTTTGCCTCCGTTTCTGTTGTTTCATCAGGGTACAAGCAACGTAATTATGGACGATTTAATGGTTTTCGATAACTTGGCTCGTACAATGTCTTACCGATTATTTTTATAGCGATGTTAGTAATACAGTACTTGTTCGATAACGACTAAGAATCGGAAAATATCCAGCTCTTTTCATATTGTTATTTTACTAGACATCTTAACTTTATTTACAGTATTGTAAATGTATTTACGCCTATGGCCAAGGAATGTTTTGCCGAATTTCATTACCTTCGCCATTGCCCTGACGTTTGTTTGTTTATGAGGCCCCACCCAACATCATAGCAATAAGTGAATAATGACAACAGTAATACGGTGACTAGCAGCTTATTATTGTTATTAGTGGTCGTTATTGTTGACATTTGCACCAGTCAGCCTTGGAAACCGTTTATCTCAGATTACAGATTGTTTGGATATGTTGAGCGCCCATCATTCTTTTTAATTAGGACGTAAAATTTATAATAATTGTTAAATTAGAGTAATAAAGTTTTATACATAGTAATTTCAACTAAACAGTTGTGCTGGAGTGGAGCTGTGCATGCAATCTGTTCAAGTTTATTATGAAACTAATTGCTTTGACTACGGTCAGTACTCAGTAGTCATAGTCAAGTGATAATTTTTCATAGTTTACACGTTTATCAAGGATTCTTGGTTTCTAACGTTCGTTTATTGTCGCTAACCTTGACTTTGTAACGCTCAATTCACGTTGCATGTACATATGTATGTATGTATGTAGGTCTGCGCCGTACTGGCGGACGAAAGCTAAACCTTCAAACAGTGGGGAATTTCGTCAAAGACGGGGAAATCGCCAGTTTTCAGGCCATTTTACCTACACCTTAGGGAACAAATTCAACTTTTTGAAAAAAGGGTGGATTACCATTTCACCTTTTCAACCTTTTCTCGTTCCCTGGTCTGCTCCGTAACGGCTAAATCGACATCAATTTGTCTTCATCGTCGTGTTCGACGGTTGTTATCGTTGTTATCTGTGCTCTTGTCGTGCAGTAGCGAACACAAATTTTGAGAATTAGTGAAAGTGAAAGTCACCGTCTTTCGTGTTTCCAAAAGAGAAGAACTTAGCGTACTGGACTGACCTCAAGCTGTTCATTAAAATAACCTTTTCTTGTGGATATTTGTCATTTGAATTTTTTCGGTCAGACATGTTCGTTTTACATGATAGATGAACAGTCACGCATTTGTAAATGTCATGTCACACGGTTGGTTGGCGACATGTCACTTTGCACTTACATATCTGCAACATGTAAATCACATTGATGTAGGTCGTATTGTATCTGAATATGTACAATTATATACTTATTTATATAAGCATTTGTTGTGGCAGTTTTGTCAAATATGCATACAGTTTGTACAGTGGCAGTCAAAGGTTTTACAGATAAACGGAGAAAGTGCAACATTATTGTACATACATACAGTACTAGTGACTAGTGAGTGGTAGAATGATATGGAGTGTACATGCGTACATACTTATTTTTCTTACTTTCACTTTCACTTTTTAGCAGAACATACCCATTATTTCCTTGGAAAGACAGGGCGTGGCTGTGGCTTTTTTACATAATGAATGTTTGATAAACTTACTTTTTTCGCAAATTCCTTTTTGTTTGATTATTTAAAATAGTTTCTTACTGTAGCTTGTGGAGCTTTCAGCTTGGAAGTATGCTCGCGTCCCAATGATAGTTTGTCCAAATAATCATTTCCTTCCGGTAATCCGTATTCCGTAGTCATTTTGAACTTCACTGAAAAATTATAGCAATCAAAAACAACCCACGTGATTTGAGAACATGAATGTGGTCTTTGGTATAACCACAAAGTGGACGAGAAGGGAGAAGATCTTTGGATTTCTCATTTTGGTTTTTGAGAGAGGAACATTTTATCTCTTAACTGCCCTGTTCTTAAGGGATTTGAAGGATTCCGCCATTCTTCGTATGTTTGACCCGTCCCCATTTCTGCCCCCGCCATTTTTGCATTGTACAGCTGCAAACATTCGGTCGATGTGTCTAATTCCCAATGGATTTGTTTGCCACTGTAAATGTTATGACCACATCATACGTATGTATGTACATACAAACATGCTGATACAACAGTTGAAACAACAACAACTAAAACAACAACAGCAACAGTAGCAAATCGAACGCATCACATCCAAATACTGCTATACCGATACACGTTGTTTGTTTTTATGTTTTGTGGAAAGGTTTGGTATAATGGATGATTTTTTTGGAAGATTCCTTCCCGTACTGATTATGATGATGAAAAATTATGAATTAAGTATTTTATTATTATTACAGTTCAGTGTCATGATATTAAAACACAAATATGGGCGAAAATTGCTGGTTAGGTTGTGCTCCCGAATGAGTTGATATGCTTGATGTGATTGGATTTTCAAGTCAGTCAGTCTTTGAACATGTGGTCACATTTCATAGAAACACTAATACAACAATTTTCCCTTCGTAGCCTTTCACCCGTCTTTTCTATTGCGAAATTATTACACAAATATGATGAACTTCGCTTCAAACTCTTTAAAATTCGAAGCTGTTTTACTGGAATGCGCGATGATTACTCATTGAATTCAACCAGAGAAAACACCTGACTTTGAAAATGATATTTTTTCAACTACTTTAAACCTTGAGACTCAAGGTTTCAAATAGTTAGACTCAGACTTGGAATAATTTTCAAGTTTTGGTATTTTTGAAATTTAAACGCTTGTTTATTTGCTCATAAGGTGACTAACAGAATTTTTTTTATTCCGGCCGATTTATATACATAACTTTTCGTTCCGCCAACCCACTGAGCGTCGGGAATTTCGTTCTTCAAGACGCTGATGTTTTTCAATGTATTTTAAGCATCTCAACTTTGCCGTTCGCTAGTTTCTCAGCATAGACGATTATTTTACATGACCGTACAATGCGAAGAAACAAACTGTGGCCGTTCAGTGGTATACAAATATATATGTTAATATGTACATAGTTGGGCGTAATTATGCGCATATAAGGCATTATTATTAGGATATTAGCTACATACATAGAAATAAAGGTTGTAGAAGTAGGAACAGTATTCCATTGAAAGGTGGAATTCTGAATACCGCTATTCACCATCAAACATTGTTTGTCATGCCACTATTTCGCTCTATATTCAACACTCAATGAGTTGGCCATTTGAAATGTTTAGATTTGTTATTCCTTGGGAAACCAACCATTTTCATTTTTTGAAGTTCAACATCTGTGTTTTGGAATTATTATCCACTGTGTGTGAACGCTAGTCATCCGATTTTCATTTCATTATAGTTTATGCATCTTTGTTTTTCCTCTGACTCATTTAGTTTTTGCTGTAGACTGTTTGTTGCGTAACATCAACGTTTAAGATCAACTTCAAATTTATAAACTGTGATTACACAAATTGTGGACAGTTGTATAGTTTTACTTCATAGTCTTGTTGGTAATTTGCGCTGTTCATGTATGTATGTTGACTTGTATGTTTTTAATGTGTCGAGTTCTGCCTTCTGCTACCTGTTTTTTTAGTTTTGACTGAACTCTTGTTATACAATTTGGGTATGGTTTTTGATTGTGTAGCACATGTTGTTATGAATGATTGGTTGTCGACGTAATTCACTGGCTATCGTCGTCATTTCATAACTTCCATTTGAGATTCGCACAATTCAACGACCATTGCTCAATAATAACGACCGAGATTCAATAACAGAATTGAAATTATTAGTTAAACGGTAAATATAAGCATATTGAGCATCGGGTAATATAAATAGATAATTATTTGAACAGTGGAATATGTCCGTTCCCGTTCCATTACCGGACAAACAGCCGCCAAACTCCGATTTCTACCAGATTGCTTATCCGGATGATGAGGTCACTTAAACATTCACTCACTCACCCACTCACTAACTCACTCACTCACTCACTCACTCACTCACTCACTCACTCACTCACTCACTCACTCACTCACTCACTCACTCACTCACTCACTCACTCAATACGGCTTGGTGTACTGGACGAGGTGTCTGGACTGTTAGACTGCCTGCGTGTTTAACTCATCAGTTATGAGGCCGGCTACCTAAGTGATTGAATGACCGATTGATAAACAGCATACTGTCTGATATTAATTCGATGTTCAAGTTTTCATAGTTTCTTGTTTCAGAGTTTCCCAGAAGAGAACAACAACGTCAGTCAGCCGCAGTCCGATCATCAGGGTTCGAGCTCGGACTCGCTGTGCGCGGGCAACGGTTTGAGCAACGGCCATATTGGAAGCAACGGCGTATTGGGCAGTGCCGCGGACGTGATCAAACATGAGGAGGAGCAGCGAGAACTGCAGTCGCAGGTGCATCGGGTCGTTACCGAGAATATGGTTGGTGGCGCTCGTGGTGTCAGAAAATGTATATATTCTACTAACTATGTTATGATACAATAAATTAAAAAAAATTATTTGGCGGTAGACGTTACGCTTGCATTTGTGTGGTCAGAATTTGTCGTTATTGAAATTTCGTCATGCAAGTGTGTTACCGGACACTGCGCTTCAATGTCCCGGATTTTTCTCGGTAAATCTTTTCCGTATGCCGTGCCGGTGTGCGATATATCGCAGACTAAGAATGTATTAATTGATCTCATTGCGTATATCAGTGCAAAAGTCTTATGTGGTTCAAAATGGCGGACTTAATTATCGTCATTAGGAAAGCTGTGAAATGTGTAATCTGATGAAACTTATCTAGAAAATGACTGCGCCCCAGAAACTCATAAACCATGAATAGTATTGTATTATTCTTGTCTATTACATTATTGTTTTATGTTAAATTTGTGTGAAGTTGTCGTTAGCAACAGCTTGATATCTAAACATTGAATTGTAGCCGCTTCTGCAACGCTTGATGCACTTCACTCAGCAAGTTTGTGGTACATTATTAACATTGTTTAGAAAGAAGTATTGTAAGTTGTTTGTTGTGATCTTGAAGTGGGTAATAGGGAATCCATATCAGGATACATGACCATCGCTATGTGGTTGGTTCGGGTATTTGAAAATTTTATATTACGGTAGTTTGGTATAAGACTTGTTATTTTGGATCATGGTTTGGATTGTATCTGTATATTGTTATCAAGTACTGGGAAGGTTCTGATATCTTTCATACATGCGATTTCTGAAATTTGAATTTGGGCATCTAATGTACTCCTCCTCATTCCTACGTGCATTTGGGCATGCATTCTTCATATTTGGTAGGGTTTGTTGTGATAAATGGAATGCCAATACTTCTACAATTTTTTTTCCACAAATGACCCCGAAATTTTCAGATCCTGCATAACAAGGTCAACAAACAGGAGGAACAGCTGAAGAAACTCAGGAGCCGACGTGCGGGAACTGCTTTATCGTATAATGGAGATGTATCGTTAGGTTTGTCAGTCAGTCAGTCAGTAGTTAGGTTATATCGTCAGTCAGCCATTCTCTCACTCAGTTAGCAAGTTAAACGACAAATCTCTCGCAAAGTTTTATATTTTGTCCTTCAGTCGGTCAGTTACGCAGTCATTCTCTCGTTAACTCCCGATCAATCGATCAGCCAGTCTGCCACTCATTCACCTATAAATTCATTCATTCAGACTCAATGAACGATGCTGACCTGGTTCGTCTGGAAACGTTGGCCAGTGCCAGCACTACACATTCGGGTTTGCTAGAAGTATTCGACATTAACGAATTCTGTCGACTTCTGATCACTGGTTAGTCACTCACTCACTCACTCACTCACTCACTCACTCACTCACTCACTCACTCACTCACTCACTCACTCACTCACTCCTCACTCACTCACTCACTCACTCACTCACTCACTCACTCCTCACTCACTCACTCACTCACTCGTTCACTCACTCGCTCGTTCTCTCACTCACGCACCTGCAGACCTACACCCTCGTATTGGTCGTCTTCTGATGCCATGCCATCCCTCGTACCTGCTGGTAATGGCACTGAGACTTCACGACAACGTCAAGGATGAATCGGGTATGACAGCACTGTTTGCGTGCACACATGCTGCCATCAAGGAGACTGTCGGGGTGAGTGTTGTTGTTGTTGTTGTTGTTGTTGTTGTTGTTGTTGTTGTTGTCATTGTTATTGTTATTATTGTTGTTGTTGTTGTTGTTGTTGTTGTTGTTGTTGTTGTTGTTGTTGTTGTTGTTGTCTTTTTGTTGTTGTTGTTGTTGTTCTTGCGGATGATTTTGAAATGAAATTAATTTTGAATTTCAGCAATCTGGTGAGGCTTTGGACGTCATAATGAATAACTTAGCCTTCAAAAGTACCATAGATACAAAGACACAAAGACAAGCATTGATAGAATTCACAGTTTGTATATTATCGACTCGACAGTCGACCGTATAATAATGACAATCAAGGGTGATTTTAGAATAACTTGTCATATTGGTAAACATGTGTATTAACGTTCCGAAGGTTTATCCCAATACCCTTTCAGCGTTCATCAGATCTGGACGTGTTGACTTTATGGCTGGTTAACACTTGGAGGCTTGTGAATCTGCTACGGCAGTACTCGTCGGAGGAGAACCCGGTGGGCTTAATTATTCATTCACTCACTCACTCACTCACTCACTCACTCACTCACTCACTCACTCACTCACTCACTCACTCACCTCATACCATTGAATCCAGGAATGGGGAACCAAAAACACGGAGCGGCAAAAGGAGCACGGATTCAAGAACTTTTCCGTCGCTCCGCTGCTGGAGAAACTGCAGGCACGAACCACCGATGCGTATGAGGTGCTGATGAAGAGGTGTATTGAACCGGTGCTGCAGCCGAAGATATGTTAGTGAATGAGTGAATGAATGAGGCAGTCAGTCGGTCAGTCAGTCAGTCGGTCAGTCAGTCAGTCAGTGTAAGAATGAATGAGTGAATGAACCAGTAGTTCAGTGTGTCAATCCAGTCAGTCAGAAAACCTTGCAAACGTGTCCGTAACCTGAAAAATATATAATAATCATCAAAAATAATAAAATCCCAATCACACATACAACTAAAAAATCTGTCAATATCATTCTATGAACTTTAAAAAAACTGTTATTACAGTACCCGCTCTGCTCCACCACAACGCAGCCAAAGACTTTGAGGCTCCGCCCACTACTGCCGGATACAAGAAGAACAGTGGGAATGCGGCCGCTGAACGAATGGCCGAGTTCGCTTTGGACGATCTGATTGAATTCGTTAGTTGATTCATTCACTCAACTACCTCACTCACTCACTCACTCACTCACTCACTCACTCACTCACTCATTCCCTCACTCGTTCACTCACTCGTTCACTCACTCGTTCATCCACTCACTCCCTGATTCCCTCATTCATTCATTCAATCACTTGCTCACCTATATAATTACAAACACAACCACTCACTCACTCACTCACTCACTCACTCACTCACTCACTCACTCACTCACTCACTCACTCACTCACTCACTCACTCTTCAGCTCAACATAATCCACGACAAACTCACTGTATTCGGTGCGGATCCGACGTTGACACTGGCCGTGTTCTCGCAGATGTCGAGGTGGTTGTGCGCTGTGGCCATGAATCATCTCATGTTCAGAAAGGACATGTGCAATTTTGAGCGGGCGGTGCAGGTTTGTTGCTCACTCAACTCAGTCACTCACTCACTCACTCACTCACTCACTTACTCACTCATTCACTCACTCACTCACTCACTCACTCCCTCACTCCCTCACTCGCTCACTCATTCACTCACTCAATCTTTTTAGATCAAGCACAATGTCCAACAAATCCAGTCGTGGTTGGCTAATAAAAATCTAGAAGAATGTCGCGTGCTCCTCGAACCGTTGGTGCAGGCGTCGCACGTGCTCCAGTCACCAAAGGATGAGGTGCACGTGGATAAGATGGTTGATGAGATGACATCCATGCTCAACACACAACAGGTATGTTGTTGTTGTGGTTGATGTTGATGTTGTTGTTGTTGTTGTGATTGTTGGTGTTGTTGTTACAAAATCGTCTGTTGCAGATTTTGTCACTTTTGCGTCACTATCACCCGGTGGAGATCGGTTACGAAGAGGGCAGTGTGTCGGCTAATGTTCTGGCCATGGTCGAGAATAGGTGGGTAACTCACTCACTCCCTCACTCACTCACTCACTCACTCACTCACTCACTCACTCACTCACTCACTCACTCATTCACTCACTCACTCACTCACAGACTGAAACGTCGCCAACTGAACCCGTTATCTCCGGATGCTAACGACACGGCCGAAGAGTTCCATCTGCCCAAACCGGCGCTGATGACCACCCATCTGGTACCATTCGAGCTGGACACATTTGTATACTCTGATGTTGGTTGAGTCAGTCAGTCAGTCAGTAAGTAAATCAGTCAGTCAGTAAGTCGCCAGTCAGTTTGACAGTCAGTCAGTCAGTCATTCAGTCAATCAGTAAGTCAGTTAGTCAGTCGATCATTCGGCCAGTTAATCAGTCAAACAACTGTACAACAAATCACTCACCAAGTGAGTGTGGTAGTGAGTTTATCTCGTTGATTGATCTCATGTCGATCCAGTGAAGTGTTTCGATTGTTTGCAGGTGAATCTAACCAACGTGACTTTGCCGAAATGTCTTCACATGGACGATATTGCACGGGTGCTATAATTATTTATTACAATTTATCATTTTTTGCCTCACATAATACCATATTATTACTTACTCCATAATTTCATGCTGGAAAGTTGTTTGTTATCGGTAATTTATTTTTATTCAATTTGGCCGCTTTTTTTCTCAGTCCCCAAGTTCTTTTACGATACAAACAACTTTCAACAAGCGTTTGCTTTTATGTAAATTTTTTATTGCAACATATTTATTATGTATATAATATTTTCGTAGTCCACTTGTAAATTTATTAAGAATTCCGAATACGGTTCCCCCCCTTACCAGGCGGCTTTTCAATGGTTTGTGAAGGGAGAAGGAGAAAAATTTCCACGATTTGGTTCGACAGGAAAGTTCTACACGTTTCTACTCCCGTTGTTCGGTATACAATAGTTTCAAGGGACTCATTTTATCTACATTTTACTGTCGTGCCTACCGGTTGACTGAGCGAGTTTCACATATTTTTCAGTTTTACGTTTTTACTGACTTGAGAAATTGTGAAATATTTTTGAAATACTGGATGTTTTTGTCGCTTCATTGGCAGAAAATATGCGTGCAATTAAAATGAGTTTACTGGTTCATAACCGTATTAAAATCATCGTTAACTAATTTTACTAGTTATAACATTTTGAACTACTGATAATTACAATCCAATGCCTTTTGTGGTGCAGATTTTCATTGTTTATCTAAATTTTTATTCATCTTTCGCACAATTGTTTCTATCGAATTATTTGATTAACACGAATGTGATTCATTCATCACTACGACTGTAATTTTAAATCAATTTCATTGTTCAATATTGTGATATAAAGTTTCGAGTCACACAGTCTCTAAATTTTATAAAAGACTGTCGTTGGTTAAATCAAATGCAATTCTAAAATTATCTCTGAAAATTGGTGAATTGGAATGCAAAATAATAAGTTTCCCGAAATCTTATTTAGCTATGTAACAACTTTGCGGAAAGCTTTTTGTCTTTACGAAATGGTGTGGTTCGATTGATCAAAAAATATCAATCCCCAAAACAAAAATCTGCATCAATCCAACAGCACGGTAACAACCAAAAGAAAGTAGGCATATTAAAGTTCAAAGATTAATGCTAAAGCATGTTTTGTGCCATAACAACATTGATGTCAAGGCTCTGATGTCTGAACACGCATTACCATACTCGTGGGTCGTTGTTGTTCACCGTCGAGATGGTCAAAGCGTTCCATCACCAATGACTCTCGGACTTGTCAAGAATCTAATTTCCGAACCGATGTGACATGGAAACAATAGCGGGTGAGATGTACTGAGTTTAAGAGAATCTATTCTACCTTTATTATATGAAATTTAAGTTAGTTACGTTAATGTAAGATTTTAACAAATCTTCTAACCGAGTATCATTCTTTGAGGCAGTTACTGTATCTCTATCTTCAGCAAAGTTTTTTTGTATCGTTCAGCGCATGCAACCATGTCGAACAGAACAAACCACCAATCACTGAAACGGAACCAAGTGATATCCAGATAACATGACTCTCTAGAGTAATGGTTGGAATAAAACAATTTCGAACCTATCTGCGTAATTCGAGACGTTTACTCGAGTATCGGAATCAATTTTTTTATGTTTCAGTCACGAAGCGTAATACGATATGTCAGTTACATCGGTAAAAAAAACGTAAACGTAAACGTTCGGGTATGCGGAATCCGGCCGCAGGAGATACCAATACGCAGAATTGAATCCGCGACCTGCATGGTCCCCATTCCAACGGAGATCACAAGGATACTCCACGCAGACTGAGTCTGCTACTCACGGTCGACCCACGGAGGGATGACAGGCTGAGTCAACCTGGCTATTAGTGCGTACTCATTGTCTTCTACACTTATAGCAAGTGGTCCAACTTCTTCACCACAGCACTTCAAGACTCGAACCCCCATAGTTCGCACTATAGGCGGGCCTCTTGGCACTGAGCTAGGAAGCCCACAGCCCTCGGTGCTGCATATGGTTAGCAGATTAGTGATAAATTACCGTACCACTGGTAAGCAACCAACTGATGTTCTGGTGAGTGCGTACAGCAAGTACCGTAATGGACCCTGGTCACCACATCCAACCGAGACATCATTAATCACTGCAACTCTTCATACCAACCATTCAGTAGCTGGAATTGCATGAGCCACTGATGACTCACGACGACATTCGGTGACTGACTGATTGACTGACTAGTGACTGACATATTGACTGACATGTTGACTGTTATATTGACTGACTAGTGACTGACCAGTGACCAGCCGAGTGGACTAAATTACGAGAAACTTATCTTGTTTTCTGCTTGAATGTCTAACCAGATTACTTATGTAGTCGCAATAACGCAATCCCGAAAACCCAAACAATACAGAAGAAAAGATCCCACAACCAGAAAAATGGTGTGTGAAGAAAAGTACAGTAAACTGACGAGTAACTCATATTTCGAGTTCAATGAAGCAAGTGAAATTGTGAGAAATCATCAGTTCATTTCATTTTTGAGTTCAATTATTACGTGTTCTAACACATATTGGTGTTTTTCTCACAATATCAATCCGCCACAATCAACTTGGTACACGGACAATTGGTCATGCTGGTACACACATACAAAACGTATACATGTAATACAGGGTGACGCTTAAATGATCTATATCTCATAAACCGCTGTTACCGGGTTTTCGAACATAATGAATTTAAGCGTGTTTAGGAGGCACTTAAAAAGTTAATCTCATTAAGACATGCTATTTATGTACTATACTACTCCATAAAAATGGGATACCACCGTTTAAATTCAATCAGTTTTTTACACACACTTAACCCACTAAACCAAGCAGTCGTGACTCGTGACATCAGACAAGATATTAATTTATCCACATCATCAACTCTCAAAAACCTTTGTATGTCCCATGTTCTCCGCTACCAACAGATCATATTTAGCAGAGAGTATCCTTTAAAAATATAACCACCACCCTGTATATACGGCCATACATTGGAAGATGTGCAAGTGGGTATATTCCCCGGACACGATTAGAGGGGCAAGGGGGGCGCACGCGTGCCATTGGAGGGGTGTCCCCCTGTACCCCCGGTAGCCCCCCATCGCGTCACTCGTCCTGAACCATCCGATGCATGGGACGCTGCTCCTCACAAGGCTATTTGTTCAAATGCGACCAGCGCACCAAAGGACTTGGCGTCCAGTTGAGTTGAGTTGTGCCACTGCGAACTGTGGACGGTCGGTGGATGAGAAATTACTCAGGATTAACACCGATCTAGAGAAACTCGCTTACGCGTTGTATGTCCAGGTCTGATATGAAATGGAACGAAATTCAAAGTTCTTGACAGACATTTTTTAAGAATGTAAGTTCGTATTGCCAACCGCCGCTGACTGCAGTTGCCTCGGCACATGAACATGCCTGGAGTATCCGGGATGAACGGCATATATAGAACGTAGGAAGATATTGGTGTCGCTGCTTGACTTTTGCTCTGAATGCCATGCCGATTTTTCACGATTGGTGATGTTCTTAACACTTTTTTCTTGAGACAAGCCATTTCTTGAAACTTTCTGTGTTCAGTTGGCTGGTCATTGACAGAAGCCTCTAGTTCAGCTGACATTCTGACCAACCGAACTTTAAGATACCAATTTACGACTCATCAGGAAGCATAGATTCGACATTTTCATCTTAACATTCGGGTTTGCTTCGATTCAGGTCATGATGACCATGCACTGACCTTTACTCAATATCAGAGCAGTATGTCGTACAGTCGTTAACAGTTATGAAAAACTGAAACTAAAATGTCATGTCGACGTGGGCTAACAAACCACTGACGCTTATTGTCCTTATCAAAAGTATGTTTTCAATGACGATGGTATGTACTTGCTGGTTGATTAGATGCTCTGTACTTGTCATCGGTACGGTATTCTACCTATATGTACATGTACATGTATGTATTTTATATACATAACATCATGGAAGGAGCAACATGCAATTTAGTCGGATGACCACATAGTTTTTTGCTTATGTTCATGGTAAAGAAATAACATTTGCTGTTCGAGACGGTGTTATAGACAAGTGTCGTGTATGTACGGAAATACAGTAGAACATCAAATATGTAACTTTGCCGGATTGCGTGTCACTTGAAGTGACCGTGAACATCAACTCATGTTGTTGTTGTTGTTGTTGTTGTTGTTTTGGTTGTTGTTATGGTTGTTGTTGTATTTAATCGTACTTTTAGTTAGAAATTCCTTTTTGTCAACCAATCAAAAGGTCTGTCTGTCTGTCTGTCTGTCTGTCTGTCTGTCTGTCTGTCTGTCTGTCTGTCTGTCTGTCTGTCTGTCTGTCTGTCTGTCTGTCTGTCTGTCTGTCTGTCTGTCTGTCTGTCTGTCTGTCTGTCTGTCTGTCTGTCTGTCTGTCTGTCTGTCTGTCTGTCTGTCTGTCTGTCTGTCTGTCTGTCTGTCTGTCTGTCTGTCTGTCTGTCTGTCTGTCTGTCTGTCTGTCTGTCTGTCTGTCTGTCTGTCTGTCTGTCTGTCTGTCTGTCTGTCTGTCTGTCTGTCTGTCTGTCTGTCTGTCTGTCTGTCTGTCTGTCTGTCTGTCTGTCTGTCTGTCTGTCTGTCTGTCTGTCTGTCTGTCTGTCTGTCTGTCTGTCTGTCTGTCTGTCTGTCTGTCTGTCTGTCTGTCTGTCTGTCTGTCTGTCTGTCTGTCTGTCTGTCTGTCTGTCTGTCTGTCTGTCTGTCTGTCTGTCTGTCTGTCTGTCTGTATGTCTGTCTGTCTGTCTGTCTGTCTGTCTTTCTGTCTGTCTGTCTGTCTGTCTGTCTGTCTGTCTGTCTGTCTGTCTGTCTGTCTGTCTGTCTGTCTGTCTGTCTGTCTGTCTGTCTGTCGTCTGTCTGTCTGTATTTCTGTCTGTCTGTCAGTCTTTCTCTACTGCATAAGCTGATGTTTCCTTGAGGAAGAAAAAGTTACTCAGCCTTCCCATAGTCGGCGGCGCTATAAACTCGATTTGCACGCAATCAGTTCTACTATTTTCACGATCAGATGCCGATGCCTTAGAGACACCCAACAACCCCATACAATCCACACACAAAAGTCCTGCATCAAATCATGTCATGAAATCACATTTTCGTTGTCAAATCCCATACTTTGATCCTGAATGAGATTTTTCATTAATAAATTTTTTATACTTTTATGATAAATACAACTTTGAATATATACCGAGTAAACCTACTGGAAAGTGGGAATACAGGTATAAATATAAGGTATGTATGTACATAAGAGCAAACGGCATGACGTCCGTGGTATAACATCTGGTCATTTGATACTTGTTATTCGCATGTTTCTATCAGCCAAATTATTCTGCAACATTTCCACATTTTTATGATTATATCTGGGTTTTTAGGTTCGTCTAATTAAATCCCTCAGTGTATTTTACCAAAATTAAATTGAAAAATTGACAATATATAATCGTGATTTATAAACTAGCCTATGATACTCATTTCCATGGCCTAATAATGGATTTGAATGGGAAAAATATGTTTCGTCCTGTCTGGGTAGGGTGCCAGCCTCGGAAACTGGTGGTCCTAAGTTCGGAACCTGCGACTTGAAACACAAAAGCTCTGGGGTTCCAATCTTTCTGCCCACTACGAAAATACCACTTCTTGTGGTATTTTTTTCAGAAAATATAAAACAATAAGACAATGATCACATTATTCATGGCGTCGTTCCACTTAAGCTTCAGGGATTAGGATGTCGAACAAGGAGGTCATGGGTTCGAATAGGAACTCGAATTTTCACTCTTTCTTGGCTGAACTAGAACTAATCACACAAATTCTAACTCGTGTATTTAACTAGTGCACTAAGTAAAACCTCAATACATATATCGATATCATATCGGCGTACTTGTTATCTGTCATTGCTCAATGAATAACAATACAATGAACCGATAAATGTGCCATTTCATAATCTCTAAGCGATTATTTTCTTCCCGTTATCGATATCTGTGTAAGTATAATATATGCATGTGATATGACTTTTCGATACATCTGCACATTTCATAATCCTGAAAACCAAGGCATAAATCATTCATGCTGTTATCCCAGTTGAATGGATGTCTTGAGTTTGGTGCTGGCTTACTCAGTCATGACTTTCGCATGGAAAAAATTGCTGAATATGGTTTTGGAGAAACTATGAGCTTGTTTTCGTGTTTTCTGCTCCACAAAGTCTGAATCTCACAAAAAACCCTACCAAAACTTAACTATGTACACATGCACCTTGAAAAAAGTTACAAATTCCGAAATAACTTGAGTTCCGGCTGGAGTTATGTACGTAGATGAGGTATGTATGTACATACATACGGTTCCTTCTTCTTAACATCAGTTTCTGTTTTACGGCACGCTGGTCCATGGATGCCACACCAAAATGGTATGGCACGTAATGCCATGTTATCAATCAGTTGCGATCGCGGACTCTCCACTCGGCCAGTCGAGTCGGGTGGACGTGGTTGTCCGATGGAACAGATGGATACTACAATCCTGTCCGAGTACATATCTGGTACATGCAGTATGTGTACACTGTTGCTCATGTCACTGGCGGACGAGTCAAGTCCCAAAGGGAGGGGAATCTTATCAAAGAGGGAATTTGTTGAAATAAGGTAATTTTACCTACACCTTAAGGAAAAATTTTTACTTTTTGAAAGGGAGGATTTCCACTTTTCTTGTCCCTTGTCGTCCGCTAGTGGCTCATGTATGTATATGTAGTCCCACACTGGTGGACTAGCCCAACCTCCAAGGGGAAGGCCATTTTGCTAAAGAGACAGGAATTAACAGAAATTGGGTCTTTTTACTCATGCATTGAGGTAAAAACGTTCTTTTTGCCCGCAGATGGTAACTCCCACACGTTTGCCAGTCTGTAGCCTATAAATTCATTTATTGACAGGCAACTCCGTAACAACAACGCCATCACGTTTTTCCTGAGCATCAAATTTTGACGGTCGAATCGAAAATCATGTTGAATTGTACATGCCTTGATTTTATAGCAGTTTTCCTCCGAACAGCCTATATTTACTTGCCAGCATGGCGTGTTGTTCTCTCTAAATTTGGTATACAGAAAAGTTTTATAGTGTTTGGCACCCTGCTGAATCCAGGCTCTGTTATAAGAGACTTTGGACCACGCTTTATTTTGAACGCTTAAAAATCAAACTACTTAACCTCATTGTGATAGAAAATTCCTTTTAACTTCAAATTTGAAAATTGTTGTATTTCTTTATGTTTATATTATTTATCAATGTAAACTAATTTAGTTGTGTTTTCCATTTGCTTTTTTTGTAAAAAAATCGTATCCCACTGACTGCCTGATCGGCTACAGATTTCATTGCTGTCTGACTTTTTTTATAGAATATGGCTAGTTTGTCTGAAATTAGACTGAAATCATGGTTATTTTTCCATGACCAGATTTTAGGTTGTTATTTTGTGCTTAGCAACTGAAACTGAATCAAAATTATGAATGGTATAGATGTTGGCCGACTTCACTGGCATACTTGCAAAAGCTCGACTAGTGTGCTTAGCATACTAATGTAAATCAATCGCCGTTAGCTTTGGAATACATGATTTCACATATATACCTGTTTTATGGTTCACATCATAAAGTGTTCTATACGAGCAGGCTTCATAATGCCTGATAATGTCTGAGTATAAAATAAATCATGATCCAAATTTGTATTTTCATGTTTCACATCTGGATCGGAAAGCTTTTAATAATTTATAGAGTACTCTGTTACATGGTACAATAAATAACGATATGCATGATAATAATGTGATGTGGCAACATTGTCTTAATGCCCTGACCTCTGTATTGGACATGATTTCTTGACAACGAATGCAATTGACACATTCAATCCACTATTCGCAATACGTTATCTCACTCAATTTGAGAGCGCGCCATTTCTTCTCGTTACTAATAAAATAAATCCGATGTTTCTACCTGACTATGGAGTTAAGGGGATGTATCCTTGTTCGTTACTCGTCCTGATCTGCTTTGTGTTGGCTCATGCCCAGAACTATCATTATGATGAGGATGAAGGCAAAACTGTGAGTGCTATGTTATGCAGCGACAATATTGGGCGCGCATTCAAATTGAGTGGTGTGATCGATTGTGAACGCAGTACAGGACAAACATCACTGAAACTGACAGCTTTCATGACAGACCATCAGATTTTTGTGATTATAGGCAATTTCTAGAGGAGATATTTATTAACAAACTTCACAATCCACTTGTAAAAGAATGAATTACTTACGAAAAAACTTTTTTGACTATGTAGTTTTTTCAGTAACCGGAAATTACATCTTCTGAGAATGTAATTCGGATTTAAAATGTGATCTGAGTTCGAGTTCGACACAGTATATAATTTTGCTATGACGACCGTACCACTTAATGATGATGAGGTTAGTGAGTGAGTGAGTGAGTGAGTGAGTGAGTGAGTGAGTGAGTGAGTGAGTGAGTAAGTGAGTGAGTGAGTGAGTGAGTGAGTGAGTGAGTGAGTGAGTGAGTGAGTGAGTGAGTGAGTGAGTGAGTGAGTGAGTGAGTGAGTGAGTGAGTGAGTGAGTGAGTGAGTGAGTGAGTGAGTGAGTGAGTGAGTGAGTGAGTGAGTGAGTGAGTGAGTGAGTGAGTGAGTGAGTGAGTGAGTGAGTGAGTGAGTGAGTGAGTGAGTGAGTGAGTTAGTGAGCGAGTGAATGAATGAGTGAGCGATGAACGTAATGAACGGTATTATTCCAGCAACAGCCAGTTAGGCGATCGCTGTGTCGAAGCGTTCGGAAGAATTTCCACTGGAAGTGTTTTCTACTAACGGTATTCATCGATGGATGTCTGGTCTATATATTTCTGTGCCACGATTCGTATACTCAGCCGTATGCGCCGCAGCTTAACAGCAAATACAGTCCACAGTAAGGAAATAATTTTCAACTTAGCATATGAAGTTTTTGTTTCATTTAGTAAAAAAAAAATACATAACTCAAGTTAACGTAAGACGAGTAGGTTCAACTATCATAAACCTTGGATTTATACTAACCAAAGTCAAATAATAAAATCATCACTCTCATTAAACAACTCATCTTTATTTTTCAAAAAGTTTAATGAATATATATGTCTTCAGCATCTCAGCAAATCAAAGAATCATTAAACTTTACTGAAAGTCACAATTCGTTTCACCTTGCAGAGCTGGTCCGTGCTCGCAGGGCTACAATTTTATACCGGTGGCCTTTGGTGTAATGCTCTATGTGGTCTACATCATGGAGTGCTGGCATAGTAAAATTCGCACCGATTTGATATGCAAGGTTACCTTCACATCACACTAAAACAGTCAGTATTCATTTAGTTTAGCATATAAGTCAGTCAGTCAGCTAGTCAGTCAGTCTGTCAGTCAGTCAATCGTGTTTCAGTCAGATTCATCATCTGTCATGGATCACATCAACGCAATGCGGGCGGCAGCGCCAGTCGTTTGGTGGAGAGCTGTAAGTAACTCACTTACCAATTACTCAATCACTCACTCACTCACTCGCTTACTCACTCAGGTCTGTTATCACTACGTCCGGCGAACTCGTCAGGTGACAAGGTACAGGAACGGAGATGCCGTGACTACGACACAGGTGAGTATAATAGGGATCTAAAGCAGTGTCTAACAAAATAATTGGTATACTAACTGACTGACTGACTAACTGACTGACTGACTGACTGACTGACTGACTGACTGACTGACTGACTGACTGACTGACTGACTGACTGACTGACTGACTGACTGACTGACTGACTGACTGACTGACTGACTGACTGACTGACTGACTGACTGACTGACTGACTGACTGACTGACTGACTGACTGACTGACTGATTGAGTGACTGACTGAAGAAATGACTGACCGAATGACTGACTGACTGACTGACTGACAGAGTGACTGACTGACTGACTGACTGATTGAGTGACTGACTGAAGAAATGACTGACTGAATGACTGACTTACTGACTGTCTAACAGAAAGACTAACCGACTAACTGACTAACTAACTGACTGACTGACTGACTGATTAACTGACTGACTGACTGACTGACTGACTGACTGACTGACTGACTGACTGACTGACTGACTGACTGACTGACTGACTGACTGACTGACTGACTGACTGACTGACTGACTGACTGACTGACTGACTGACTGACTGACTGACTGACTGACTGATTGATTAACTGACTGAATGAATGAATACCGACTCCAGGTGTATTACGAACGGATCAACAGTCACACGGCTGGCACAGTATTTCTGTACCACGAATGCGGAGTGAAGGACATCAGTAAGAAACTCGTAAAGTTATCGCACTATCCGGTGACCAAAATAAGATTCAGCAAAGGATTCGTCTTTGCCAACATTCAGGTCGGTAGGTGAGTAGGGGAATGAATGAGTGAGTGAGTGAGTGAGTGAGTGAGTGAGTGAGTGAGTGAGTGAGTGAGTGAGTGAGTGAGTGAGTGAGTGAGTGAGTGAGTGAGAGAGTTATTCAGGAGAGTTGGTTTTTTGACGAACAGAGGTTTCAGGCAGCTAACGAATTCGAAGATCAGCGAACGCGGTTCTTTCAAGAGAACGAAATGCGTGATGATTATATGGAGGTTTGTAGAACGAATAAATTGATGAACTCAACTCAATTAGATCAAAATTAATTCTGTAATAGAAGTTTTCCCAACGTTCTTTCTAGGTGCGAGAGGGTCTAGATCTGTCCGACTGCGGGTTTAAAGAGTTTATGAACAGCTTCAGTGAGCCGAATACCAGACCCTGGTACTGTACCCAACTGGCATTCTGGGTGCTGAGTGCTGTGCTCATGTCATGGCCATTGAGGGTGAGTGAGTGAGTGAGTGAGTGAATGAGTGAGTGAGTGAGTGAGTGAGTGAGTGAGTGAGTGAGTGAGTGAGTGAGTGAGTGAGTGAGTGAGTGAGTGAGTGAGGGAGTGAGTGAGTGAGTGATTGAGTGAGTGAGTGAGTGAGTGAGTGAGTGAGTGAGTGAGTGAGTGAGTGAGTGAGTGAGTGAGTGAGTGAGTGAGTGAGTGAGTGAGTGAGTGAGTGAGTGAGTGAGTGAGTGAGTGAGTGAGTGAGTGAGTGAGTGAGTGAGTGAGTGAGTGAGTGAGTGAGTGAGTGAGTGAGTGAGTGAATGAGTAAAACGTTTCAGGAGGGTGGTGAGCCACGGGAAACACAGCCGCCGAAACACGGAGACACGCTGTTATGATTGACGTTTGCTTTATGCAAAAAAACTCGGTGAAGTCACATTCATTATCCAAAACACCAAGTTTGACTGAAACACGATCCATGTGGTTAATTGAGTTCACAATCCATTCCGGCTCCGCAAACATAGTTTTCACTTCTGCAAATTTTAATCCTCTCTACATGTTATATTATTATATTAATCCCAGTGAATTTCTCGATCAACAACGATTCTTTGTGCCAAACAAGTTAACTTGATACTACTGATAACAATACTTTTACATTGAACTATTTAATGTCGAATATAACATCAAAAGAACTGGTGGGCCTATCGCCCGAAATCCACACTTTTTAAAATCTCTCAATTGCTTTTTTCCGCGATTTTTCTCTTTTCTATTGAACCACAGTATTCGGTTCATTAATCATTCTTTCACTTTTTCTTTGCTGTATAAAATGACGTTTTGCAGCAATAAATTATAAAAACCCATCCCGCCAATTGAATTATATTTATTATTATATCGCAAACATAATTACGCTTTATGCAAAAGAATTATAAAAGTAAATATACATATCTGACATGAATGCGGAACGAAACGTAAAATGTTATCTCCAAATTTCCGGCGGACCATTTTTATAAAAATAGCCAATGATTGAGTTATCTGCAAGAAAAATATGGATAAACATAAGTTGAACACATGTGCATCAATTAGTGCTACATGTACACTGCAATAGGTACAATTGGTGCTAGGAACCGTGTCATTATCTGTGGTCAACATCAGCTTCG